>JARQOD010000004.1:522828599-523029601 GCA_033576555.1 Oophaga sylvatica | reverse complement strand
TTGCTTCCTTTCCATCAATGGGGGAAACTCAGTGGGGGTGTTAGCTCGCATGATCGACTCGGGGGAAAGGGGAATTTTATGGATGTTCCTTTTGCTCTGAAAAGGGGATCTTCAGTAAAAGAAGGTACCCATCAGATGGAAATGTGGATGGCCCCTGTGACCCTGGACCAGTGGATAGGAAACGGAGCCTTTGGGTCCTTAGGGTAAAGATCATCAAGAGAAACTGTCCTTTATGCTTATCTCTTCTCCCCATTTCCCATTATTCTTGGGCTACATGGCTGCAGGCTCAGAAACCTACCATAAAGGGGACCAAGGAATTACACTTTCCAGAAAGAAACAGATGAGTCCAAAGTTTCAGCTTGCTTTTCCTAAAGGAAACCATGTCAGTCCCTGAATTACCATGTATCCGGACTATGTGGATTTATTGAAAGAACGTGACCAGCTTCCCCCCTCACCTCCATATGATTGTCCAATTGAATTATTGCCTGGGCAAGACCTTTTGTAAGATTCCCTTGGCGGGGCCTGAGCTAAAGGCTTTAAAAGGATTTCATAGACGAAAATCTAGCCAAGGGCTTCATACGCCCCTCTTCATCTCCTGCAGGTGCACCATCTTCTTTGTGAAGAAGAAAGATGGATCTCTGAGACCCTGCGTAAGGACTATAGGGAACTCAATAAGGTTACTATTGAAAAACGTTATCCTTGCCTTTAATCCCTGAGTTATTGGAGAGAGTGCGGCACGCCAAAATTTCTCATAAATTGGATCTCCGTGGGGCCTATAACTTGGTCCGTATTAGACCTGGGGATGAATGGAAGACTGCATTCAGGTCACGCTAGGACACTTTGAATATCTAGTTATGCCTTTGGTTGAGTACCGCCCCAGCCACTTTCCAACACTTGGTGAATGACATCTTCGGGATCTCCTAGATACATTCGTGTGATTATTTTGGATGATATTCTAATTTTTTCTAACTCCACAGAGGAAACATCATGGACATGTGAGAATGGTCTTGGAACGTCTAAGACAAACCATCTTTACATCAAACTTGAAAAGTGTGAATTCCATAGGACCGGAAATTCAATTTCTGGGTATGTACTGTCTACACAAAGGAATTAGTATGGATGGAAGTAAGACCCAAGCCATCAGGATTGGCCAAGTCCTAGAAATGTGAAGGAGGTGCGCGCTTCATCGGGTTTGCCATTTCTATAGACGTTTCATTAGGAATTTCTCTGAGGTAGTGTCACCTATCCCCAACTTACCCGGAAAGAGTCTAGGTTCTCCTGGACTCCCAAGCCCAGGAAACATTTTCTCGTCTAAAAGATAAATTTACCCCCGCACCTATCTTGGTACATCCCAACCCCGAACTTGCCTTCATAAAGAGGTGGATGCTTCAGATTGTGCCTTGGAGCTTACTCTCTCAGAGAACAGGTGAGAAGAATGTCTTGCATCCCTGTCCCTTCTTTTCCAGCAGTTGTCTTCGGCTGAGAGGAATACGATGTGGGCAATAGAGAGTTGTTGGCCATTATTGCCGCCTTCAAAAAATGGAGACACCTTTTCAGGGAGCTGCACAGCAAATAGTCGTCCTGACAGCCCATCGTAACCTTGAATTTATCAGGTCGGCTAAGTGCCTGACTCCTCGCCAGGCTCGCTGGAATCTTTTCTTAAACCAATTTAATTTTGTCATTTCTTATAGACCAGGATCACGCAATGGAAAGGCTGATGCACTCTCTAGGATTAATTCAGCAGAGACCCGTCCACTTGCTCCTCCTAAGACTATTCTTCCTGACTCTAGATTCCTGGGAGTGATTCATAATCAAGACCTACTTAAGGACATCAAGGAAGCATACCATGCGGATCCTTGTTGGCACAACCCCCAAGGGACGTAAGTCTTGTCTTTAAGAATGGTGTGTGGATTCTGGGACAACGTCTGTTATTCCTGAAACAGTCAGATTGAGAGTATTGCAACTCATTCACGTTCCAAGATAGCTGGGCATAGAGGAATTCTAAAGACACAGGAATTTCTTTCTCGTTTCTTTTGGTGGCCCACTTGCAGGAAGATGTTTTAAACTATGTCACTTCATGTGAAGTCGGTGCAAGATGCAAAACACCTCGCTCCTCACCAAACTGGTCTGTTACAACCTCTTCCCACCCCGTCCGCCCGTGGGGATCCATTTCTATGACTTCATTGTGGAGTTACCAACCTCTCAAGGGAAAAACACCATTCTAGTGGTGGTGATCGTTTAACAAAGGCAGCTCATTTTATTCTTGTGTCGGCTTACCCACTGCAAAACAGACATCAGATTTGATGATTAAAGATGTGTTTCGCTTACATGGAGTACCGGATGAGGTTATTTCGGATCGAGGGGTGCAATTCACTTCAAGGTTTTGGCAAAATTTCTGTGCAGCATTGGACATTAAAGTAAACCTTTCTTCTGCTTTTCATCCCCAGACTAATGGACAGACCGAACGAACCAATCAAACTCTGGAGCAGTATCTCCGCTGCTTTATCTGCCACTACAGGATGATTGGGTGGATCTACTTCCATTGGCTGAGTTCTCTTATAACAACTCTCAGAGCGCCTCCACTAAGCAGTCTCCTTTTTACTCCAATCTAGGTTATCATCCTAACATTCTTCCACGATTTCCATAGAAACGCCTTTACCAGCAGTGGCCGAAAGAATCACGTCTTTACAGAAGAATATGGATCTTCTAAAGGAGAATCTGGAATTGGCTCAGGAAAGGTACAAGAAAGCAGCAGATAAATTTCGTAAACCTGCACCAGTTTTCAAGGTAGGAGACCTGGTCTGGCTGTCAACCAGAAATCTTAAGTTAAGGATTCATCGTCTAAGTTGGGACATAAGTACATTGGACCCTATAAAATCTGTAAAATTATAAGTGCCGTTGCTTGTCGTCTTCAACTGCCTAGAACTATGAGAATCCACCCTGTCTTTCATGTATCCCTACTAAAGGCTGCAACACCCAATACGTTTCCTGGACGTTCTTCTCCTTGCCCTGACCCAGTGCTAGTCGATGGTCAGAAGAATTTGTGGTGGAAAGAATTCTAGATTCAGGTTATACAGGAATCAGTTACAATATTTGATTAAATGGCAGGCTACCCAGTGGAGGACAACTCATGGGAACAGTCAATAACGTTAATGCTCCTCGTTTGCTCTGCCAGTTTCATCAGAGGTACCCAGACAAGCCTGGTCTGAGGCCATCCGGAGGTTGTCCATAAGGGGGGAGTAATGTAAGGTTCTTTGTAATGTTCTTGAAACTCAGTTTTCCGTCAGCCATTTTGCTTTCTGTCTTGCTGCAGCTATCTTGCCTCAGTCAATATGGAGTTTTCAGCTTTCATGTTCCCGCCCTGATTCTCTCCCTCTTGCTTCTTAAGCAAGCCACAGCTGAGCAATCAGTGCTTCAGAATCTAGCCTGCAGTGAACCTGTGACCTGACTCCTGGAAGCCTTGGACTATGTACTCCAGCTATTCCTACTGAGAAACTCTGAACACTTGTGGACTCTGGAACCCTGCTCTTTGAAAGATCCACGTTTGCATGGACTTACGGTAACAGAGAGAAGATCCTGAACCTGTTGTGGAGAGTGATTGCTGAGCTTAAGTTACTCTGGCCTGCTGTGTCTCCTGCTTCTGTATCTGCAAACTGTGTGACTATTTTTGCCACTTGTATGAAGTAATACAAGACCTTCTATATCAAACCTGTGTCTCATGTATTTTCATCGCACCCAAGCACAAGACGCTATATGAACTGTACTACATACATTACACCCAGAACCATTACGGCATAGACGGACATGGCACTGAACTGGGAACCTCGCTGGGTTGACAGTCCCACTGCAGGCCGGGTAGGCTTCGTAGGAGCAATGCCTGCCTAGGCTACAGTCCATAGGCCCAGTGGGCATATGACACCGGGCTGCTGTGTCCAGGATTGTGACACCACCAACAGACCACATCCTTCACAACAGCCTTAGGGGACTGTTACACTCGGTCCCCGTGCTGGCTCTGCTCTCCGTTCTGGTCACTTACCTTCTGCTCCTTTGGCTGTCCCTCTGCAGCTGTCTGTGCGCAGGCTCAGGTCTCCTGCTCCATCTGCTCCACAGCGTCCTGCGTCCTCCCCCAGTTCCTGGCACGCTGCCAGCAGGCCTCCAGGAAGATTGCTTAGGACGCGAGGCCGCGCCCACCGTCTCTCTTAAAGGGGCAGCGTGCATTTTTTGAAATAGTCAATTAACCAATGGCAGCGCACTCAGTACTATATCTGGTCACTCCACCATAAGGGGAGTGCCGGAGCAACTTGTTCTATCATTGCTACATCCGGCTCTGTCCTTGATCTGTCTGCGCTGTGTCTGCAGTCTCTGTGCTTCGCTTATACTATTTGTCTCCACAGATCATTGCTAACCCGTATCTGGCTAACCTGGACAATCTCGGTTATTACTGGCGCAAGTGTCATCCCATTCCGCCATCAGCCATCCGTATCCGTGGACTGTGACAAGGTCACTGGAGCCAGCCTGCTACCATCCACTCTGGACCAGGACCTTCCTCATCTCCGTCAAACTCTCCACGGTTTCTGTTATACACCTGTTACCCTTTTGGTCCCTCTGGGACAGCTGCCACGTGTCCGGGGTCTAACTGGAGGTAGCACCTGTGTCCTCCGGTATTCCATTCTGGTCCTGTTCGAGGGGCCTTACTATGGGTACACGGGGCTCACTAGTCACGCCCCCTTCGGAGCCCCCGGACCGCGGTCTTGAGGTTCCACATTAAAAAATAAAGACGAATGTGAACTTCACCATCTCTGCCTCCGCTTCCATTCATTACAGATTGCTCCGGCCATGGAACCTGCTGGATCCCAGAGACCTCCGACCACGGATCTGTGCCAGGAGGTGGCCCGTTTAGGAGTTCAACAGGACAAGATCACGACTTATCTACGCAGCTTGTCTACCCACATGGATTCCTTGGGGTCCTCGTCTGCACCTGACTCTTCTATCAATACTCAGGTACCAGTTCTCATGGCAAGTAAAGGTCCCCACCTGGCGGCTCCTACCTGTTTCCAGGGTGATCCTACTCAGTGTCGGGGTTTTCTCAATCAGTGCACTCTACACTTCGAAATCTTGGGGCATATGTTTGCTTCTGACCGAGCCAAGGTGGGCTTCATCATGTCACACCTGGGAGGAGAGGCTCTGCCTGGCTAAACCCGCTATGGGAGAGAGGGGATCCGCTGGTTAATGATCTTCAACCTTTCCTAGAGGCTTTTCACAGGACCTTCGATGAACCTGGTCGCACCACTTCGACCGCTTCTGCCTTGCTGCGCCTGCGCCAAGGTACTCTCACGGTAGCTCAGTATGCTGTTAAATTCCGCACCCCTCGTCTGAATTGTCGTGGAACAATGAGGCCTTGGTAGCTAACTTCTGGGAAGGCCTATCCGGAAGAATCAAGGATGAGCTGGCGGGACGGGACAGACCTACCCTCTTGGAAGAGCTAATATCCTTGGCAACCCGAATTGACCTGCGTTTTCAGGAGCGTTCCATGGAGATCAAGCGGGACAAAAGGTCCTATCACCTGGACTCTAGTTTGTTCAAAACAGGTACCTCGCCTTCCTCCTCCGAGGCCATGGAGGTAGACCGTGTAAGTTTGGCCACCCGCCACCGGGAGGCACGTCGCAAGGAGGGAAGTTGTTACTACTGCGGTAGTTCTGAACATCAGATCCATTTCTGTCCAAAGAAGTCGGGAAACGCCAGTGCCTAGGTTCGGTAGGAGGGGCCAACCTAGGTAGAGAACAGTCCTCTCCCTCATTACACATCTCAGTCTCTGTGTCCTATGGAGCAATAAAATTCTCCGAACATTGTCTACTGGATTCTGAAGCTGCAGGGAACTTCATCCAGCAGGCGGTTGTGGATCATTACCGCTTACCAGTCCAGCGTCTTCCTGATCCGTTGCGGGTGACCGCTGTAGATGGCAAACCACTGACCGAGCCCGTCCAGTTTCAAACCGAGTTGGTGGAACTCCGGGTAGGTCTAATGCATGCTGAACGAATGCAATTTTATGTATATCCCGGTTTGTCCCATCCCTTGCTTTTAGGTTTACCTTGGCTCCAGAAGCATGAACCAGTCCTAAATTGGAAAACTGGAGAAGTTCTGCATTGGGGAGATACCTGCATGAATCGTTGCTTAACCCGGATTCAACCTGTTTCGCCTCCAGTCCAGCCTGATACCCTGCCAGGGTTGCCTTCCGCCTATTGGTCCTTCTCTGACGTTTTTGGGAAAAAGGAGGCTGAGAGGCTACCTCCACACAGGTTGTATGACTGTCAGATAGAGCTTCTTCCTGGAGCATCTCCTCCTCGCGGGAGAGTTTATCCTCTTTCTCAGGCAGAGACTCAGGCTATGTCGGACTACATCCAAGAGAATCTGGCAAGAGGATTTATCCGAAAGTCGTCATCACCGGCAGGAGCTGGATTCTTCTTTGTGAAGAAGAAGGATGGATCCTTGCGGCCCTGTATCGACTATCGGGGTCTAAATCAGATCACGGTAAAAAACAGGTATCCATTACCTCTTATTTCAGAGCTGTTTGATCGTCTCCGAGGGGCCAAGATCTTCACCAAATTGGATCTCAGAGGGGCCTACAACCTGATCCGAGTCAGAGAGGGAGACGAATGGAAAACAGCCTTCAACACCCGTGACGGCCACTATGAATACCTGGTAATGCCATTTGGTCTAAGCAATGCACCTGCTGTCTTTCAGGAATTTGTTAATGACATTTTCAGGGACCTGCTCTATACTTGTGTCGTGGTCTACCTGGACGACATTTTGATTTTCTCTGAAGACTTGGCGTCACACCGGAGGCAAGTACGTCTGGTCTTACAAAGATGAAAGAGAACAGGCTATATGCCAAATATGAGAAATGCCTCTTTGAGCAGTCTTCCTTGCCTTTTCTTGGGTACATTGTATCTTCCACAGGATTAAAGATGGACCCGGAGAAGTTGTCTGCTGTTCTCAAGTGGCTTCGTCCGTCCGGGCTAAAAGCCATACAACGGTTCCTGGGGTTCGCCAACTACTACCGGCAATTCATTCCACACTTTTCTACCCTAGTGGCTCCTCTCACTGCCTTAACCCGGAAAGGTGTAAACTCTAAAGAATGGTCCTCCGAGGCAGAAGAGGCTTTTGTCTCTATCAAAAAAGCCTTCGCTTCCGCACCCGTTCTCCATCGTCCAGATTCTAATGAGCAATTTTTTCTTGAGGTAGACGCTTCTTCCATAGGAGCAGTTCTCACCCAGAAGACATCTACCGGGCGGATGTTCTCTTGTGTTTTTTTTTTCCAAGGTTTTTTCTCCTGCAGAAAGAAACTACTCTGTCGGTGATCGTGAACTGTTGGCCATCAAATTGGCTCTGCAAGAATGGAGACATCTTCTTGAGGGAGCTCATCACCAGGTAGTCATATTCACCGATCATAAAAACCTTGCCTATCTCCAATCTGCTCTAAGGCTGAATCCCCGTCAGGCCCGCTGGGCATTGTTTTTTGCCCGTTTCAATTTTGTACTTCATTTCCGCCCAGCTGATAAGAACATCAAGGCAGACGCACTCTCCAGAGCCTTTTTGCCTCCTGAACTGGAGGAGGAACCTCAGCACATTATTGAACCTTCTAGGTTAGTCTCTGTTGCCTCCACTGTTCTAGCCCAGCTTCCTCCAGGGAAGACTCTCATGTCCGCTTCTGATCGTAGTCGTGTTCTGCGGTGGGGTCATTCTTCTAAGTTGGCTGGCCATGCTGGTCAGAAAAAGACTCAGCAACTCATCTCCCGTTACTACTGGTGGCCTACCATGGGCAAGGATATCTAGGAGTTCGTCGCAGCCTGTCCTTCATGTGCCCGTAACAAGACTGATAAACATCTACCAGCCGGCAGGCTTCTGCCTCTTCCGATCCCGTCCGCTCCCTGGCAGCACATCACGATGGATTTCATCACGGATCTTCCCATTTCTTCTGGCTGCTCAGTGGTATGGGTTGTGGTGGACCACTTCTCTAAAATGGCCCACTTCGTTCCGCTATCTGGTGTCCCATCTGCTCCAGAACTGGCCGCTCACTTCATTCAGCACATCTTCCGTCTACATGGATTTCCTCTCCACATCGTGTCCGACAGGGGCGTCCAGTTCACCTCTAAGTTCTGGAGAGCACTCTGTAAAATGGTAAAAATTGAACTAGATTTTTCGTCTGCATACCATCCCCAGTCCAATGGGCAGGTGGAGAGGATCAATCAAATCCTGGCTGGATACCTGCATCACTTCATCAACGCTCATCATAACGACTGGGTAGAATTACTGTCCTGGGCGGAATTCTCCTACAACAACCAAGTAAGTAAATCTTCTGGAAAATCTCCCTTTCAGATTGTGTTTGGACTCCAACCCGAAATTCCTCTTCCTATCTCTGGATCGTCTGATGTTCCGGCAGTCGATACCTTGTCTAAAGATTTCTCGAACATTTGAGAGATACCAGGTCTGCTTTGGAGAAAGCCTCTCAACGTATGAAAAGGCATGCGGACAAAAGACGTTTGGAGGCTCCCATCTTTCGTCCCGGAGACAAGGTATGGCTCTCCTCCAAGTACATCCATTTGAAGTTACCATCGTACAAATTGGGTCCCGTTTCTTAGGTCCCTTTGAAGTCTTGAGACAAATCAACCCGGTCTCTTACAAACTGAAATTGCCTAATTCTCTACGAGTACCTAACTCCTTTCATGTTTCCCTCCTCAAACCAGTAGTGTTGAGCTCCTTCTTTAAGGACCCGGGTACCACTCCAGATCCGGTTTCTGAGGATGATGTTTTTGAGGTAAAACATATCTTGACCTCTAAGAAAGTAAGAGGTAGGATCTATTACCTGGTGGACTGGAAAGGTTTTGGTCCTGAGGAGAGGTCTTGGGAGCCTAAAGAGAACATCCAGGCTCCTCTTCTCCTTAAAAGATTTCACGCAGGCTTGAAAAAGAGGGGGGTAAAGAGGGGGATACTGTTACACTCGGTCCCCGTGCTGGCTCTGCTCTCCGTTCTGGTCACTTACCTTCTGCTCCTCTGGCTGTCCCTCTGCAGCTGTCTGTGCGCAGGCTCAGGTCTCCTGCTCCATCTGCTCCACAGCGTCCTGCATCCTCCCCCAGTTCCTGGCACGCTGCCAGCAGGCCTCCAGGAAGATTGCTTAGGACGCGAGGCCGCGCCCACCGTCTCTCTTAAAGGGGCAGCGTGCATTTTTTGAAATAGTCAATTAACCAATGGCAGCGCACTCAGTACTATATCTGGTCACTCCACCATAAGGGGAGTGCCGGAGCAACGTGTTCTATCATTGCTACATCCGATTCTGTCCTTGATCTGTCTGCACTGCGTCTGCAGTCTCTGTGCTTCGCTTATACTATTTGTCTCCACAGGTCATTGCTAACCCGTATCTGGCTAACCTGGACAATCTCGGTTATTACTGGCGCAAGTGTCATCCCGTTCCGCCATCAGCCATCCGTATCCGTGGACTGTGACAAGGTCACTGGAGCCAGCCTGCTACCATCCACTCTGGACCAGGACCTTCCTCATCTCCGTCAAACTCTCCACGGTTTCTGTTATACACCTGTTACCCTTTTGGTCCCTCTGGGACAGCTTCCACGTGTCCGGGGTCTAACTGGAGGTAGCACCTGTGTCCTCCGGGTATTCCATTCTGGTCCTGTTCGAGGGGCCTTACTACTGGTACCCGGGGCTCACTAGTCACGCCCCTTCGGAGCCCCCCAGACCGCGGTCTCGAGGTTCCACATTAAAAAATAAAGACGAATGTGAACTTCACCATCTCTGCCTCCGCTTCCATTTGTTACAGGGACCCTTCAGCAGGATTGGGATGCCCCCATTTGTGGGTCTAGCTCCCCTCCATGGTGAGCCCGTCCTCTTTTGGGTATCTCAGTATGGGGAAGTAGCGAGGTTTGGTCTCCCATCCTGGTATCTCTCAACCAGGATGACCAAGTCGTCTGCATTCTGGGGGTTTCACTGGACAACTTGGGTCTGTATTGGCCTGGGGAGAGAGTGGACAAACCTGTCCATCACCACACGTTCAACCATTTGGGCTGGAGTGGAAGTCTCTGGCTGCAGACACTTTTGAACCAGGTGCAACAGATCAAACATCTGGGAGCGTGGGGGTTTGTCGCCAGATTACGCTCATCGGTGGACTCACTGAGCCCTTACATACATTGTCACTCCCAGGCATGCCAGAAATTCCATTTTTAATTTGCCATACTCTTTGGCATCCTGGAGGACTAGGTCTTAATACGACTTTTGGGGTTCACCAGTCAAATAGGGGGCCAGCACCTCTGCCCAATGCTCTGGTGGTAGCCTCTCACACTCCACTACCCACTCAAACATAGTCAAAAAGGCTTCGACATCATCTCCCGGGGTCATTTTCTGTATGGCTCGTCTTTCTGTTTTCTGGATGTGCGCATCATCACCTAGAGACGGAGAGGAGACCGTCGGCTTGACACGAACTGCCTCTGCGAGGAGCTCCATTTGCCGTGTTAGCGCCTCCTGCTACTGCAGCTGTTGTTGAAGCTGCTGTGCTAACAGCTTGTTCGTCACCTGTTGCGCCAAATTCTGTTGACCGGCGAGCTGGACGAGATGTTTCACAAGCTCCTCCATGCTGGGGCATCACATCAGAAGGAACTAACTCCAGATGTACAGTAATGTTTGGCCATTTTGCCATATATGAACATATATGGACAACTATTAGCTAAGTACTCCTTTTTGACATCTTACTCCTGATGAACCTCGGAAGAGGGGAAACATGTCGAGTTGAGGAATTTATTTATGAGCATAGGAGGTTATAGAGCATTTTGCCAACTAATCCGAAAAGTCCACAATTGGGTGATTTGTCTCGCTCACATGATAATTAAACTCCTGATGTATTTGATGTATTTCTAAAGTTTGAGTTTGGTCATGAATATTGTGAGGTTATACAGCCTTAGGCTGCTGATGAAGTTTGGCCGTTGACCTGGGCACTATCTTTATATGTGAATTTACCAATTTCTACATGCAACTTGATGTATTACATCAAATATATTAACTAGCAGCAATCTATTGTATATTTATGCATAATCAGCATTCCTCACTTCTCTGTAACCACTTTGCTCCGATGTCCATAGTGCAGTCATCTGAATATTTATTTATAAAGTATAAGAAGTCATAGAGCAGTCTTTCAGGGTTGCCATCTGTACCACTATTTGATTTATTTTTTCTATCTAGACCCTTTGGCGTATATTTAAATATAGGGTCTGATCATATGGAATGGTGGGGTTATACAATCATAGACAATTTAGCTCAGCTTCTCATATAGACTCTATGTATTTGGATCTATCAACCCGTGTGTCTAACCCCTATATTATATTAAAGTGGAGTAACAAATATAAACTTGTTATATATTTGCGCACAATTAATCTTCTTTATCTCTCTATGACTGCTATGCTCTGATTTCCATATTGGAGTGACCTTTAAAGCTCTACCAATACCTTTACTGAACCATGCCACTATGAGGATGTGATCAGCACTTCATTAATTTCTTAAGGCACTGAGCACTTTAGACTTTATTGTCCCTTCCCTATTTTTCTTTATTCCGCAATATGATAGGGAGAGAAGGGACAGTCGCCGAGGAGCGGGGGCGCCAACTTCGTCATCATAGGGTGCCAATACAAGATTCCTTCCATTTACTGGTTTGGGACATCTTTGCAGCTGCGCACGCTGCCCTTTAAGAGCAGGGGAGCGAAAACACGTGTACTAGGCGTGTCACTGGAGGCCTGTGCGGCGTGCACAGGAGAAGGAGGCAGAGGAGCACGAAGACGCTGCCATTGTCACGGGTGTGTCGCCACGAAGATCGTCACGATTACACAGCCTGACTTCTCGCAGCTGAGTTTTTGGTGCATTGTATTTTTCGGCAGTGAGGGAGTTAATTCTCTCTCTCGTGCTAGATGAGGCCCAGCCTCGCCCAGCTGCAGTCAATGCTGCAGAAGTGGGACTCCTTCAAATACCTGCCAGTCTGTTAGGGAAGTTGTCGGTGAAAGCATTCCTTGCAGACAAACAGAGCGGCTTGTGGTATTTTGGAGTGAAGTGTACTTTGTGTGTTTTTTTCCCTTCCTCGCTTTATTATTTATCTCCTTACCCGTTGGTGTTCCCTCTGTTGTTGTGGTGCGAGTTTTTGTATGCAAGGTGGTTTTTTGGTTTTCCCCTTGTACTGTCTCGTTCGTCTAGTACTGTGTGTTGGTTTATATTATCCTGTCCCCTGTTGTTGTGATCGGGGTCCTTCTCAGGACTAGATTACTGAGGTTCAGGGATCCTCAGGAGATAGGGGTTACGCTGGCGGCCTGGACCTCTGTACCTTTAACAGTACCTCCAGGTAGAGGGATTAGTTAGGGCCCAGCTTAGGGTCAGCTTAGGCCCCTGACCTCCTGTACGCACAGACAGCGTGACATTTTCACCGACCGACAAAAGATTCTCTCCAGCTACCATGGATCCAGTAGCCAGTCTTGCTCGGCAGTTGCAGAGTTTGTCCATGGAGCTGGCGGACGTTAAGTCCAAGGTTTTGTATCCCCCGGAGCAAGCCGGACCAGAACCTAAAGTAGCTCTCCCTGACAGGTTCACTGGGGGGGCGGGACAAGTTTTTTGTTTTCCGGTAGGCATGTAAATTGTACTTTCGGCTGTGGCCTCGGTCATCGGGGAGTGAAGAACAAAGGGTGGGAATTATCATCTCGCTCCTACAAGGGGATCCACAATTTATGGGCGTTCTCTCTTCCCCCGGGCTCCCCGGCTCTCCAGTCAGTGGATAGGTTTTTTGTTGCTCTGGGTCTCGTTATGATGACCCGGATCGGATCTCCCTTGCTGAATCTAAGTTACGTAGGATCCAGCAGGGAGATCGTCCGGCGGAGGAATTCTGTTCGGAGTTCCGTAGGTGGGCCATGGACACCCAGTGGAATGACCCGGCTCTTAGGAGCCAGTTTTGTCAAGGTTTATCTGACAAATTAAAGGATGTGTTGGCACAGTATGACCCTCCCGCGTCACTGGAAGCCGCTATGGCCCTTGCTATTCGCATTGACAGACGGCTTCGGGAGAGGTGTGGGGTAACTCCGCCCCCTGTGACGACTCCACCTTCTTCAAGGGTCCCTTATATGGAGGTTCCCCTGGTCAGTCCAGAGGAGCCTATGCAATTAGGAGGGACATCATTTCGGGGGAGGGACCGGCGGTGCGCCACAAGACAGGAAGGTGTTTCTTCTGCGGGAGAAAGGGACATTTTATTGGGGGGTGTCCATCCCGTCCTTTGCAGAATAAAGGGTCGTCGGAAAACTATTGATCCCAGGTTGTGTGGTGGACGGCAATCAGGGAGTAGGTATTTCGTCCCTAGGTTCGTCTCAGTTTCTCATACCGGCGGAGGTGGTGGTGGGTACGAGAACTGAGAGGATATCTGTTCTTCTGGATAGTGGGGCCGGGGCTAATCTGGTGGACGCTCGGTTTGCCCGGGTTCAAGGTATGCGATTGAGTGTGTTGGCTAAACCCATCCCCATATTCTCGATCGACGCCAGGCCTCTCGGTCAGGGAAGTTTTTTGCAAGCTTTGCATAACGTAAAACTTCAAGTGGGAGCGATACATAAAGAACTGTTGTCTTGTTACGTGTTGGAGGGTCTTCCCACTCCTATAGTGTTGGGCCTTACTTGGTTAACTAAGTATATATAATACGGTCATCGGTGCGGTCACTCCTAGGGTCTTACCTCCATTTCTGGCGATCTTTGAGGATGTATTCTCGGAGAAAGGGTGTCAGGAACTACCTCCTCATCGCGTGTATGACTGTTCTGTAAAACTGCTCCCTGAGGCCAAGTTACCTAAATCTAGGTTGTATAACCTATCTGGTCCAGAGAGGCAGGCCATGAAGGATTATATTGCTGAAAGTCTGGCTAAGGGGCATATTAGACCTTCATCTTCCCCGATGGCCGCGGGTTCTTCTTTGTGAAGAAGAAAGATGGAGGCCTACGCCCTTGCCTGGATTTCCGTGAACTTAATCGGATTACGGTCCGAGATCCGTATCCGCTCCCACTTATTCCCGATCTCTTCAATCAGATCGTGGGCGCCAAATGGTTCTCTAAGTTGGATCTCAGGGGGGCGTACAATCTGATTAGGATGAAGGAGGGGGATGAGTGGAAGACGGCGTTTAACACTCCGGAGGGGCATTATGAGAACCTTGTCATGCCATTCGGTCTGACTAATGCCCCGGCGGTGTTCCAACACTTTGTAAATGACATTTTTCGCCGCCTGGTGGGACAGTTTGTTGTCATATATCTAGATGATATCTTAATTTACTCGCCGGATCTTGTGTCTCATCAGGAGCATGTTAGGCAGGTGTTACAGATCTTGCGGGATAATAAACTGTACGCCAAATGGGAAAAGTGTGTGTTCGCCGTACAGGAACTTCAGTTTTTAGGCTTCCTGGTGTCAGCATCCGGTTTTTGTATGGACCCTGGGAAAGTGCGGGCAGTTCTTGAGTGGGATCTGCCAGAGAATCTTAAGGCACTACAACGTTTCTGTAACGACCCTGTCAGCGCCAGCGAACTGCCACGGCTGAGCAGGGTGACTCACCCACACTGTGGAAGGGCCCGGGGTCAGATGCCGCAGGGGGGCTCCGGCAGACGGGACCAGAGCAGAATGGTGAGAGTAGCAGTAAGCAAAAGGACCTGCGATCATGTGACCACAGGGGGCGGGGCCTAGCGTTCTGCTACTGGAGGTGAGTGCAGGACTTTACAGGGACCCTGGATTAGTGAATAGAGAAACTCAGGTCAGACAAACGGGGGTCATACACGGAGAGGACGGCGCAGTACAGAAGGGGCGAGCAGAGAATAGTCAGAACATAAGCCAGGAGTCATACACAAGATAGCAACGCAGTACAGGAGGGATAAGCAGAGAATTGTCAGGACAAAGGCAAGAGGTCATACACGAGATAGCAACGCAGTACAGGAGGGGCAGGCAGAACTCGTAACGGGAACAGAACCAAGTCAAAACCAAGCAAGCATAAAAAATCACAAGCACAAAACACAGGGTCACACACACTCGGCCAAGGGTCAAAGTATAAGCGACAAGGAATGGCCCCACAATGAGGCTATAAGAAGCCTCCCAGAATCCCAGAGTGAGGCCATCCAAATTAACCCTTAACCTACCTTTTCCCACAAACTCAGCAAACCATGACAGTTTCCTGGGGTTTGCTAATTATTACCGGAAATTTATTCGTAATTTCTCGTCCATGGTTAAACCTCTCACAGACATGACAAAAAAAGGGACGGATTTTTCTAGGTGGTCTGACAAGGCTTGTCAAGCATTCTCCTCCTTGAAAAAATGTTTTGCCTCGGCACCCATACTCATTCAACCTGATGCGTCACAGCCGTTCATTGTAGAGGTAGACGCTTCCGAGGTAGGGGTAGGAGCAGTATTGTCACAGGGTTCGTCCCCTGGTAAGTGGCATCCGTGCGCCTTTTTCTCTAAAAAATTGTCGTCCGCTGAGAGGAATTACGATGTCGGCAATAGGGAACTCTTGGCCATTAAGTTAGCTTTTGAGGAGTGGCGCCATTTTTTGGAGGGGGCAGTCCATCCGGTCACCGTCATCACTGATCACTAGAATCTGCTATATCTGGAGTCCGCAAAACGTCTGAATCCCAGACAAGCTAGGTGGTCGTTGTTTTTTACCAGGTTTAATTTTGTCGTCACATATCGTCCTGGGTCAAAAAATGTAAAGGCAGATGCCTTATCTCGTAGTTTCCCTGGGGCCGGGAATACGGATGACCCGGTTCCTATCCTTCAGGAGGGGGTGGTGGTGTCGGCAGTATGCTCTGAGCTTGAGGAGGAGGTATTGGAGGCTCAGGGGGACGCCCCTGTTGGACCTCCAAGGAGACTGTTTGTTCCAGATCAGTTGCGACAAAAGGTGATCGAGGCACACCATAACTCAGCTTTGGCAGGACACCCAGGGAGTAAAGCAACTGTGGATCTCCTCTCGCGTCGGTTTTGGTGGCCTAACTTACATAGGGAGGTGGTAACTTTTGTCGCGTCCTGTGGGGTTTGTGCGCGCTCTAAGACCCCACACACCCGTCCGTCTGGGGCCCTCTTACCTTTGAAGATCCCGGAGCGTCCTTGGACTCATCTGTCTGTTATGATTTGGTAGCTGAGGAGAGCAGGCAAAAAAGGAAATACACCAGAGAGGTTGGAATCTATGGGATTGCAGTACCCTGACTAACCACCACAACTAAAGGCAGCCGTGGAGCGTACCTACGTTGGTCCTAGACGCCTCGTCACAGCCTGAGAAGCTAACTACACCTAAAGACAGAAAGAGGAAAACTATCTGCCCCGGAGCAGATCCCCAAAGAACATAGAAAGCCCCCAAACATGTAATGGCGGTTAGACAAGAGGAAATACAGACAGACAGAAAATAGTATGAGCAAACGTTGGGGCCCAAACTTCCTAAATAGAAAAGGATAGGAAGGACACTTACTGCAATCCCAAAAAACCCTGAAAAGTACCAACTCTACTAATTACAAAAACACCTGAGATCACACGACCTCTACCACCTAAATTAGTTCTCTGGTGTAACAAAACTAAACAGCAGCCACTGAAAAAACTGGAAAAGGCAAATGAACAAACAACAGTGGCTGAACTAAACTGAGAGGAGCACAAGCCCCCGGAGGGGACCCGGCAGACCCCACAGAAGTGCAGGACAAAATGCAAAAAGCAAGCACAAAAAACTAAAAGAAGAAAATGTCTTATCTGTTAGCAGAAGATGCAGGCACGAAACAGCAAGCTACAAAGTGAACAGGAATCAAAGATGAGACCAGAACAATTGATCACCGGCAACCTGATGGGAGGGAACGTCCCTTATATAAGACCAGTCAGTAACACCTGATCGCCAATCTTCACAATCTTCATTGGATAGTTCAGTACTGTTTGTAACCACCAGAGGGAGCTTCTGCTCAGAATTCATTTCTAGCACATTCACAACAGTACCCCCCCTTGAGGAGGGGTCACCGAACCCTCATTTGAGCAACCAGGTCGGTCAGGATGAGCTCTGTGATACGCACGGATGAGTCTCCTAGCATGGATGTCCGAAGCAAACACCCAAGAATTGTCCTCCTGACCATAACCTCTCCACTTAACCAAATACTGGAGTTTCCGTCTAGAAAAACGAGAATTCAATATTTTCTCAACCACATACTCCAGATTGCCCTCAACCAAAACAGGGTCAGGAGGCACAGCCATAGGAACCACTGGCTCGACAAACCTCTTCAATAAGGACTTGTGGAACACATTATGGATCTTAAATGTCCCTGGAAGAAGTAAACGAAAGGAAACAGGATTAAGAATCTCCATGATCTTATAAGGTCCAATGAACCTAGGCTTAAACTTAGGAGATGCAACTCTCATAGGGATATTTCTTGAGGACAACCAGACCAAGTCCCCCACTTCAAACCGAGGACCATCAGTCCTATGCCGGTTGGCAAACCGCTGGGCCCTCTCCTGAGAGAGGGACAACCTCTCCACTACCTGGTCCCAAATCTGCTGCATACGCTCCACAACAGAGTCAACACCTGGACAGACAGAAGCCTCCGTCTGTCCTGAAGAAAATCGAGAGTGAAACCCAAAATTGCAGAAAAATGGAGACATCAAAGTGGCAGAGCTAGCCCTATTATTAAGAGCAAACTCAGCCAAAGGCAAAAAAGAGACCCAGTCATCCTGATCAGCAGACACAAAGCATCTCAGATAAGTCTTCAATGTCTGGTTTGTTCTCTCAGTTTGTCCATTGGTCTGAGGATGAAAAGCCGAGGAGAAAGACAATTGAACACCAAGTTTAGAACAAAAAGTCCTCCAAAATCTGGAAACAAACTGGACTCCTCTGTCAGACACAATGTTCTCAGGAATGCCGTGTAACCGAACCACTGCTGAAGGAACAAAGGCACCAATTCGGAGGAGGAAGGCAACTTAGGTATTGGCACAAGATGTATCATTTTGGAAAACCTATCACAAATCACCCAGATAACGGTCATTCTCTGAGAAACAGGGAGGTCGGAAATGAAATCCATAGAGATATGGGTCCATGGTCTCTTGGGCACAGGCAATGGCATCAACAAACCACTAGAGCGAGAGCAAGGCTTGGAGCGAGAGCAAGTCCCGCAGGACTGCACAAATTCCCTGACGTCACGAGACAAAGTAGGCCACCAAAAGGACCGACTAACCAAGTCTCTGGTACCAAAAATTCCAGGATGACCGGCCAACGCGGAACAATGAATCTCAGACATCACACTCTTTTTCCACCGGTCTGGGACAAACAATTTCCCAATAGGGCAGCGCTCGGGTTTATCCTCCTGACACCCTTCCAGAGCCAGTCTCAAATTGGGCGAGATGGCGGAAAGAACTACACCCTCTTTCAAAATAACAGCAGGATCAGATAACTCAGGAGAGTCCGCAAGGAAACTCCTCGAGAGGGCATCCGACTTAACATTCTTAGTGCCAGGAAGAAAGGAAACCACAAAATTAAAACGTGTGAAAAACAAGGCCCATCTGGCCTGTCTAGGATTAAGTCGCTTGGCAGATTCCAGATAAACCAGATTCTTATGGTCCGTGAGGACCACCACCTGATGTTTGGCTCCCTCCAGACAATGTCTCCACTCTTCAAAAGCCCACTTCATGGCCAATAACTCCCGATTACCCACGTCATAATTAGTTCAGTTGGAGAAAAATTTCGAGAGAAAAAGGCACAAGGGTTACTTTTAGAGGTCTCTGGATCCTTTGGGACAAAACGGCACCTGCCCCAATTTCAGAGGCATCAACCTCCACCTGAAATGGCAGAGAAACATCAGGCTGCCGTAGAACAGGAGCAGAAGTGAATCTCTGCTTAAGTTCCTGAAACGCAGAGACTGCCTCAGGAGGCCAATTCACCACATCAGAACCCTTTTTGGTCAAATCAGTCAATGGTTTAACAATAACAGAGAAATTACCAATAAATTTACGATAAAAATTGGCAAAACCCAAGAATCTTTGAAGAGCCTTTAATGAAGTAGGTTGGACCCAATCACAGATGGCCTGAACCTTGACCGGGTCCATTTCAATAACAGATGGGACAAAATGAATCCCAGAAATTAGATCCTCTGTACGCCAAAAAGACACTTTGATCCCTTCACGTATAGAGCATTCTCTCTCAAAATCTGGAACACAGTCCGAACATGTTTCACATGAGAGTCCCAGTCATTGGAAAAAATCAAGATATCATCCAAATAAACAATCAGAAATTTATCCACAAAATCCCTGAAAATGTCATTCATGAAGGACTGGAAGACAGAAGGAGCATTAGTAAGCCCAAAGGGCATCACTAGGTACTCAAAATGCCCCTCCGGGGTATTAAATGCCGTCTTCCATTCATCCCCG
This sequence comes from Oophaga sylvatica, assembly GCA_033576555.1. Classification (NCBI taxonomy): domain Eukaryota; kingdom Metazoa; phylum Chordata; class Amphibia; order Anura; family Dendrobatidae; genus Oophaga; species Oophaga sylvatica. The sequence continues at coordinate 523,010,167 of JARQOD010000004.1, read as the reverse complement.
TGCTTAATGCGAATAAGGTTATATGCCCCCCTGAGGTCAAGCTTGGTAGACCAAGTAGCACTTTTCACCCTGGAAAACAGGTCAGAAATCAAGGGTAACGGATATTGATATTTCACAGTGATATTGTTCAAGAGACGATAATCAATACACGGCCTTAATGAACCATCCTTTTTGGCCACAAAGAAAAAACCGGCACCCAAGGTGAAGAGGATGGTCTGATATGACCCTTCTCCAATGACTCATTGATATAATACCGCATAGCGTCATGTTCAGGTACAGACAAGTTAAAAAGGCGACCTTTAGGAAATTTACTACCAGGCACTAATTCAATAGCGCAGTCAAGCTCCTATGGGGGGCAAGGATGCAGATTTACTTTCGCTAAACACATCAGAAAAATCAGTCAAAAAGTCAGGAACATCCTGAGCCTGGGGGGAGGCAGAAAAAACAGGAGTGTTGGTATTAACACATTGGCAGCCCCAACTGGTTACAGACACAGATTTCCAATCCAAAACAGGATTATGAGACTGTAACCAAGGGAAACCCAGTACGATAATGTCATGCAGATTATACAGCACCAAAAATTTGCAACTCTCCTGATGATCAGGTTCAACCCTCATTATCACCTGAGTAGATAACTGAGGTTTATTCTCAGCCAAAGGGGTAGAATCGATCCCCAGTAGGGGAATAGACTTCCGTAGGGGTATCAAGGGAAACCCACAACGTTTAGCAAAATCAAAATCCATCAGGTTAATAGCTGCTCCCGAATCAACAAAAGCCTGAGCAGAAAATGTGGACAGGGAGCAAATCAGGGTAACAGTCAACAAAAATTTAGTCTGAACACTACCCAAGACAACTGAACGTGCAAAACGTCTTCCCCGCTTAGGGCAGACTGAAATAGCATGAGAGGCATCACCACAGTAGAAACATAACCCATTGCGTTTTCGAAACTCATGACGCTGTGCCCCAGAAGCCACTCTATCACGCTGCATGGGTTCAGAAGCTGGTTCACAAGGCAACACTGTTCCACGCATACCTCTACGCTCACGCAAACGTCTGTCAATTTGAATCGCTAATGACATAGAATCATTGAGACCAGAGGGGACAGGGAATCCCACCATAACATCCTTTACATTCTCTGACAGACCCTTCCGAAAAAGGGCTGCCAAAGCATCGTCATTCCATTTGGTCAGGACTGCCCACCTTCGGAATCTCTGACAGTATAACTCAGCGTCCTCAAGCCCTGATTTAATGCCAACAAGGCTTTTTCAGCTTGATCAGTGACATTAGGCTCATCATACAATAACCCCAGAGCCTGAAAAAATGCATCAACATTACTCAAAACAGGATCCCCAGGTGTCAGGGAAAAAGCCCAATCCTGAGGATCGCCGCGCAGGAGAGAGATGACAATTTGAACCTGCTGTGCTGCGTTCCCTGAGGACTTAGATTTCAAGGCAAAAAACAACTTACAGTTATTTTTGAAATTCAGAAATTTAGCTCGATCCCCTAAAAACAAATCTGGCTTGGGAATCCTAGGTTCCACAACAGGCAACCCTGCAAGATAGGTAGCAATACTCCGAACTTCAGTGGCAAGCTGATCCACACGGCCAGACAACTGTGCAAACTCCATTGAGAGAAAAAAAAAATCCTCCTCAGCATTCAGAGAAACAGGGAAAAAAAAAAAAAAAATCTCTGACAACTCTGACAATCTTCTTTCTTTAACACTATTTTTCCCTTCTGTGAGTACCATACAAATATCAGTTTTTGGGCCGGTGATACTGTTATGATTTGGTAGCTGAGGAGAGCAGGCAAAAAAGGAAATACACCAGAGAGGTTGGAATCTATGGGATTGCAGTACCCTGACTAACCACCACAACTAAAGGCAGCCATGGAGCGTACCTACGTTGGTCCTAGACGCCTCGTCACAGCCTGAGAAGCTAACTAACCTAAAGACAGAAAGAGGAAAACTATCTGCCCCGGAGCAGATCCCCAAAGAACATAGAAAGCCCCCAAACATGTAATGGCGGTTAGACAAGAGTAAATACAGACAGACAGAAAATAGTATGAGCAAATGTTGGGACCCAAACTTCCTAAATAGAAAAGGATAGGAAGGACACTTACTGCAATCCCAAAAAACCCTGAAAAGTACCAACTCTACTAATTACAAAAACACCTGAGATCACACGACCTCTACCACCTAAATTAGTTCTCTGGTGTAACAAAACTAAACAGCAGCCACTGAAAAAACTGGAAAAGGCAAATGAACAAACAACAGTGGCTGAACTAAACTGAGAGGAGCACAAGCCCCCGGAGGGGACCCAGCAGACCCCCACAGAAGTGCAGGACAAAATGCAAAAAGCAAGCACAAAAAACTAAAAGAAGAAAATGTCTTATCTGTTAGCAGAAGATGCAGGCACGAAACAGCAAGCTACAAAGTGAACAGGAATCAAAGATGAGACCAGAACAATTGATCACCGGCAACCCTGATGGGAGGGAACGTCCCTTATATAAGACCAGTCAGTAACACCTGATTGCCAATCTTCACAATCTTCATTGGATAGTTCAGTACTGTTTGTAACCACCAGAGGGAGCTTCTGCTCAGAATTCATTTCTAGCACATTCACAACATCTGTCCATGGACTTTATTATGGACCTCCCGCCGTCTTCGGGTAAAACGGTCATACTCGTTGTAGTGGACAGGTTCAGCAAGATGGCACATTTCATCGCTCTTCCTGCTCTTCCTAATGCTAAAACTCTTGCGCAGGTGTTCATTGGGGAGATTGTGAGGCTTCACGGGGTACCCTCCGATGTGGTGTCTGATCGAGGGTCTCAGTTTGTGTCCAAATTCTGGAAGGCATTTTGTACATGGCGGGGGATGCATTTGTCGTTTTCATCGGCTTTTCATCCTCAGACTAATGGTCAGACGGAACGTCTGAACCAGAGCTTGGAGACATATCTCCTGTGTTTTGTGTCAGAAAACCAGGAGGACTGGGCTTCTTTCTTGCCTCTGGCAGAGTTTGCTCTTAATAATAGGCGAGCGAGTCCACTGGTAAGTCCACGTTTTTTGGGGCATATGGTTTTCACCCCAGTTTTGTACTTTCAGTAGGGGGGGCTCTTCGGGGGTTCCTGAGGAAGAACGATTTTCGTCATCACTCGCTTCAGTGTGGAGAGGGGTGCTGAATAATCTGAATACTATGGGGAACCGATACAAACGTATGGCTGATAGGAGGAGAGTGTCTGGTCCGGACCTAAGTGTGAACGATCGGGTATGGTTGTCTACCAGGAATATAAAACTTAAGGTTCCGTCCTGGAAACTGGGTCCCAGGTTCATTGGGCCGTACAGGATCAGTTCTATAATTAATCCGGTGGCATTTCGTCTTGACCTCCCCCCTACGTTTAAAATTCACAACGTGTTCCACAGATCGTTGCTTAAGAGGTATGTGGCGCCGGTGATACCGTCACCTTTACCTCCTCCAGTGGTGGTCAATGGTAACTTGGAGTTTCAGGTATCAAAAGTCATCGATTCACGCTTTAATCGCCGGTCCCTTCAGTACCTGGTTCATTGGAAGGGGTATGGTCCTGAGGAGAGGATGTGGGTTCCTGCGTCGGATATTAACGCAGACCGATTAATTCGGGTCTTCCACACGACTCACCCGGATAAACCTGGCCCTGAGGGTCCGGAGGTCCCTCGTAGAAGGGGGGGTACTGTCACGGGTGTGTCGCCACGAAGATCGTCACGATTACACAGCCTGACTTCTCGCAGCTGAGTGTTTGGTGCATTGTATTTTTCAGCAGTGAGGGAGTTAATTCTCTCGGTGCTAGATGAGGCCCAGCCTCGCCCAGCTGCAGTCAATGCTGCAGAAGTGGGACTCCTTCAAATACCTGCCAGTCTGTTAGGGAAGTTGTCGGTGAAAGCATTCCTTGCAGACAAACAGAGCGGCTTGTGGTATTTTGGAGTGAAGTGTACTTTGTGTTTTTTTCCCTTCCTCGCTTTATTATTTATCTCCTTACCCGTTGGTGTTCCCTCTGTTGTTGTGGTGCGAGTTTTTGTATGCAAGGTGGTTTTTTGGTTTTCCCCTTGTACTGTCTCGTTCGTCTAGTACTGTGTGTTGGTTTATATTATCCTGTCCCCTGTTGTTGTGATCGGGGTCCTTCTCAGGACTAGATTACTGAGGTTCAGGGATCCTCAGGAGATAGGGGTTATGCTGGCGGCCTGGACCTCTGTACCTTTAACAGTACCTCCAGGTAGAGGGATTAGTTAGGGCCCCAGCTTAGGGTCAGCTTAGGCCCCTGACCTCCTGTACGCAGAGACAGCGTGACAGCCGTGGCCGGTCAGTAATTGTATTGGCATTCCCACCTGGAGGTAGAAGAGGAACTGGCTCACTCTTCTTCAAGCCCGCGAGGACTACCTGCAGAGAAGATGGAGCCAGATTCTTTCTTTTGATCTCCCACAACCTCTCATCAGGACCACGTTATCGCCAAGCCACTGGAAGAAAGGTTACATTTCCCACCATCTTCTTGGTCAGGATGCTTCTCACCAACTGGACATCCTCAGAGCAGAACGGAGCAGGTTTGGAAACAAGAACCTTGAATTGCTGAGTCTTTCTTAGCCCGGCAAGACGAGTTATCCCCTCGGAAGAATCGAAGATGGACTTGGATTCTTCCTCCTGGTGGGTATAGTAGAGAATCAGAATTTGGCTCCGCTTTGACGTGCTCATCCTGCAAACACCTGGAACCAGAAGATTCCTTCTCTGAGTCAACCTTCAAATTGGTTTCACCGAGGATATGTCCTTGAGACGGGGAGGTTCCTGGGAGCAGGTCATTGCAGGAAAGATAAATCCAGCGGGACCAATTCGACTGAAGTAAGTTAAGATTCACGTTTATTTGTTCATCTAAAAACAGTTGTAGACAGTGTGCACATATATCATCCAGCAGCGCAGAATATAGACCTACGCGTTTCGGCTAATGAAAGCCTCACTCATGGTTAGGGTCCTAGTGTTAAGTTTAAAAATCCGGAAGAATTCACAGTTCAGAATTGTCTATAGTTGGCTCCTCTTGCTGCTTTGATGACTTTTTCAATGGCCTTAAATTGAAGAGAAGACAAGTCTCCCTTGTGACGTTGTGAAAACTGTCTTGATACCGCAGAGCTATTGATAGCCGTTGCATTAATCGCTTCAGACATGTTTTCTGACTCACTTTTATGGTACAACCCATGTATTGAATATGGCACTGGGTGCAGTCTATAAGGTATAGGACGCCCTTTGTGTTGCAATTCATGAAATGTTTAATAGGGAAGGAAAAGGAAGTAAAAGTGTTGGTTTTATGGGCGTGTGCACATGAGATGCATTTGTCGCTGCCGCACCTAAAATAAAAAAAAACTTTTAATGATAACCACGTATCAATTGTTATGTGTGTTTTAGGTTTACACAAACTAAGAGAGAGTCAAGAAGTTGGTGCTTTTTTGGCTATATACACTGTGTTCCAAATTATTATGCAAATAATATTTTCTCAGATTTTCCCACATTACCTATATGAATTGCAGTCATTGTAATTTACCAGTCAAATAACTATTAGAGTACAATTGAAAGGTTTTGGTACAAACTGCCTATGATAACAGTATATTTTTTTAAAAATAAAACACTCAAACTTCACTCAAAATGCATGTTCCAAATTATTATGCACAGCAGAGTTTTCTACCTTTTCATTTTAATAAAGAACAAAAAAATGGTCATTTTTGAAATTATAAGCATTAGCAGGTTATTACAAACTGAAATCAAACAGTTTTCAACTCAAAACTTTATTCTAGATGATGTTACATTTGCACATAGGACCCCTTGTTCGAAAGGAGCTTCTGAACACTGTCGTCCATTGAATTTGTCAGGTTTTGGATGGTTTCTGCTTCAATTGTTTTGCATGAGGACAGAATACCCTCCCAGAGCTGTTGCTTAGATGTGAACTGCCTCCCGCCATCATAGACACTCCTTTTGATGATGCTCCAGAGGTTCTCAATGGGGTTGAGGTCAGGGGAGCATGGGGGCCACACCATAAGTTTGTCCCCTTTTATGCCCATAGCAGCCAGAGATGCAGATGTGTTATGTGCAGCATGAGACAGTGCATTATCATGCATGAAAATTATCTTGCTGAGGAATGCATGGTTCTTCTTCTTGAACCATGGCAGGAAGTGCTGTTTGAGAAACTCAACACACACTATGGAGTTCATCTTTACCCTTCAGGGATCCTAAAGGGGCCGACAATCTCTCTCTCCATGATTCCAGCCGAAAACATTACTCCACCTCCTCTGTGTTGGCGCCGTAGCCGTGTTTGCATGGGGTGTCCATCAAGCAGCCATCGTCCACTCCATCCATCTGGACCATTGAGCATTGCACGGCACTCATCGGTGAACAAAACAGTTTTGAAGTCAGTCTTCATGTATTGTTTGGCCCACTGGAGCCGTTTCTGCTTGTGTGCAGTGGATAGAGGAGGTCGACAGGATGGCTTACGCACAGCTGCAAACCTCTGAAGGACCCTGCATCTTGTTGTTCAGGGGACGTTGGAGGCACCAGCAGCTTCAAAAACTTGTCTGCTGCTATGACAAGGCTTTTTTGCCCTGCTCTTTTAACCTGACTAATTGCCTGTAGGAAAGAGTCCTCAATTTTCCCTTATCAGCACGCACACGTGTGTACTGTGAATCAGCTACATACTTCTTGATTGTGCGATGATCACGATGAAGTGTCTTGGCAATGTTGATTGTAGTCATGCCTTGACCTAAACACTCCACAAATTGTTGCTTCTCAGCAGCTGACACATCCTTTATCTTTCCCATTTTGGCAGAAAATGTAGGCTGCTTAATAATGTGGGACAGCCTTTCTTAAGTAGTCTTGCCTTTCATTGGACACACCTGCCAACTAATTAGCACAGGTGTCTGCAATTGCTTACAGTGATATAAAGAGCCCTGACACACATCACCATCAATGAGTTTAACTGACAAACAAAAAAATTCTTACCTTATCACTCCTAACAATTTTTGCATAATAATTTGGAACACAGTGTATTTAATGTTTGTATTTTTCAGAATTTTTGTTACTTTATTAGCCTGTTGCAGATAGGTTTTTTTTTTTTAACTATTTTGACTAAATCCTGAAATTGTGTACTGAATTCATTTGAAAATGTGATTGCAGTGTTTTTACTGGGATTAGATCTATTGTTACATTTTTTAATATCTGTAGATATATGTCTCATTAATGGTACGAGTGGGGGCTCTTTGTCGAGTAATTCTGTCCTATTGATTTGAAACACCTGTGTTAATGCATGGTATAAGATTGTAACCTCTGTATGAAAGTCTATTTTTTAACTATTTCGGCTTCCTTAATAAAATCCTCTGAATGAGTACAATTTCTTTTGATGCAGATAAATTCTCCTTTGGGAATGTTTTTTTGCGACAGCGCAGGATGACATGATTTGGGCCTGGAGAATCGCAATAGAGTCTGTCGGTTTTCAAATGGTGTTATTATGACATTATTATAGGCATCCCAGTGTGGTAGAGCGGCTTTTTACTTGGCTGGACACAGAGGTAGAAATGGAATACTGTCTCTTTAAGAACGTGCTTGGTTTATTAAAGTCAGCGCAAACCAAGCAGGGAAAAATAAACACGGCCCTCTGGGCAAAATAAAACAAAACACAGTCCTTCTTAGTGGGGAATCAGCCGTTCACGGTTAGCAACGGGTACACTTTCCTGGAGTGCTTCCTCTCCAGGCACACTGAACACTACTGCCTTTGGAAGCCAGCTACTTAAGCCCCAGACCATGTGACTTCCCCATAATATGACTGATCACATGATTGTGATACTAGACAGGTCCAGTCAGGACATGTTGGTGCCGGCATTGCAGGTGGAGATAAGGTGGACATTCTCCCACCCGCTCTATTACTGTCCACATAAAACCAGCCCATTTATGCAGCTTTAGTTAAAGCCTCACATAGTGTGCTGGAGGAAAATACTCTGGCTTTACATCCCTGATGACATTAAGCATAGTAACATACCATGTAAAGTAATATCCAAAAAATTGATGGTATAATTGTTATGACAGTGGATAAATCTTAAATTAAAGGGGTTGTCATTGATAATAGGACACAAATTCTGCAATATTCTCCTGCTGACCTTTCCATATGAATAGGAGGTCGTCAATATATCGGCCCATCCATTATAGTATGTCTCTTCTAAAAGATTAGTAGAATGGATGAAGAAACACAGCTTCAACAGTCGTTGGAACCTTACCGTTTCTTACTTAGGACTAAATCAATTCAGAAATTATTAATCACACGGGCGTATGGGACATTCAGAACAATTTTTTATTGAATTCAACAAGCAAACTTTCAAATCAGCGGAATGTCATAAAAAAAACACTTTCTCATTTTTCTTCGTTAACATTTGAACAGCTAAAAACACGTTTAAACCAAAACCCAAAATGGAAAAAAAAAAAAATAATAATGTTTATAGGCAAAGCATTTTAAATTTACAAAATGTATATGCACAGACATTCAGTGATAACTAAAATGGTACAGGTAATTTCTAAAATGACTAGTGTAATACTTCCTTCTATATACAGTAAAAATTGGTCAGTCCCACTTAAGACTTGCTAACAACTGATTTCTTCAGTTTTAATACGTAAACTTTGATCATAAATGCCATAGAATTAAAGCACTTAACATGACTATTTGCTTGGTTTCATTATACAGAAATGTGTACACACTGTCTGCTATCTGTATCGTACAGGAGACGAGAGATGAAATGGCTACAAGCGTTAAAGTGCAATCTCCATAGAAGTTTATGAAACACATTCAGCATCGAACACGTGACTATTTGGAATAAAGTGCCTTTTTACAACCCCACCACATCCCCCCCCTTTAAAATACGTCCCCAAAAAATAAAAAATGGCGGATGCACGTAAATCTCTTTATTCCAGTATAATAACACGAATCGACCTGACCTGAGAGAACCAATTAAAACAGCAATGAGTTTCGTGAGGGTGATATTTCATCTTGAGGTCACAAGTCTTAAACGCAGCGGCCAATCCTTCAAAAGAAGCGTCACGTCTAAAAAGGTGTTCTTAAAAGTCTAATCTGAGGTTGTGCTTGTAACTTAGCCGTCCATCTATATATAAAGTACGTTGAAGGCAGATGAAAAAAAAAAAAAATATATATATATATATATATATATATATAACAATACACAAACATTAATTTTCTAATGTACAGTACATTTACAATTAAAAAAAAAAAACAACAAAAAACACAATCACTAACATCACATCAGTCTCACTAAATATATCTTACGTGGGACTGACCTTTTAAAAAAATATATATATATGTATAAGTGCGGATGAATTACACTTTAAAGAAAAAATCCCAAAAACATTAAAAAAAGGCAAAACTGTAATAATCCCAGACACCTCGTACACTATATATTTAAATATTAATGTGGTCATATCAAGTCAAAAATACAGAAGACGTTGCGTTATACCGCGTGTATTTGTGAACTAGTTTGGGTTAGCCTCTATTCACCCTCCACTTTTTCATACACCGTCCTTCTCAAACTTTTCCCGGATGGTCGAATTGGTGGTAGAGCAGTGGAGGCATTTTAGAACGATTCCACAAAAAACTACTTACAGTAATTATATATAAAAAAATAAATGTACAATCCAATGCGTAACGTTAAAAAGGTTTTTATTGTCTTTTTTTTTTTCAATTTTTTGTTAATTTTGCGGATTCAGAAATGCTACCTGCTAAACAAAAAAATAAAAATAAAAATAAGGATGGAACAGAATAATGGAGATTATTAACATTTGTCAGGCATTTAGTTCACCCACTTTAAAATGGTAGTTTTTTTTTTTCCCGACCACCAGAGGAATATAAAATAAACTAAAAAAAAAATTAAAGTATCGAAGTAAATAAAATGTGATTGAGGAAAATATAAAAATATATATGTACAAATCTCAACGAAAGAAAACCGTACATCGTATTAAAAGACGAAACCGAATCTTAGCGTTCTCGTAAGGTAGGGGAGAATGGATCTTTCTTCGTGTAGGCAGCAATTGTGCAAGTTAAAACTACTATCCTATGACCTCAAAGTTAGGAACATGGGACATCTGTCAAAAGGCCACGCGGGCATATTGTACGCATGTTTAACAGTCTGTACTACAGATGTAACCCTCCTTTAGTTCTACCGATCTCAACCCACCATAAAGATCTACCAAGCTGTAAATTCGATTTAGAAGAGGTTTGGGCATTACATCCGGGATACAGATACGGGTGCAACATACCCGTCGGAATAAGACTTAATGTTGTTTTCCGGTTGTGAACATGATTACTATTACTAAACAATCACTTGTAGTTCCTTAGGGGTCCACATGCTGGGTCCCTCATGGATCACCAAAACGAGGGATCCCAATTTCCTTCAGTAAATGGACCCAGTGGTTGAGGATGCGTGCCAAAACTTAATTTACGGTCTATGGGACTACCAATCTGACGGTGATTTTTTGTAGCTTTCATAGACATGTGTAGAGAGCGTCGCACATGCCGGGCCACCTCTTCTTTGACGGTGGCACACAACTGAACCCTATTCCCCAAAAAGCTGCGCGTCTCAGAGACGAGACCTTATCTACCATATCCTGTGGATGTGCTCTAAAAGTAAAAGATGGAAATAACTCTTTATCTCAATATTTGGTTACTAGTGATACTAATTCTACTGTTAAGAAGTCAACACCAAGGACGTTGTACAAGATTAGAAAAACATGGTTTCTCCCTTCCAACCCTGTCCAAAGCTTGTGTATGGTATTACATCTCATTCCTACTCACTTTCACAGAGCCAAGATGCAAAGCCACTACGAACTTGCATGGAGCCACCATGTTCTTTTTAGTTTTGTGCAACCCCTTTCAAGGAGCTTTCCAAAAGGTATGTCACTCGTGAAGATTCCAGCTGACAGACCACCACCAATGTGACTCTTAAAATCGAAGACCAGAAAACCCTTTCACCAATCATTCCGGGAATGAAAAGATAGCTGGCAGACTTGCACAGGAATCTATGGAAGCCACAAGAAAGAAAATACATCCCTGAAAAAGTAGTGTATAAGTTGTAATACACAGAATCCTATATGTAGTAAACCAACACAATAAAGATAAAGCACCATGACTACCAGCGCACGGATAGGACCTCTTAGACCTCAAATCTTTCTGAACAAAAATTCCCAATGTCACAACGTGCATGCCATCTTTCCCAAAGAAACAAGCACAGGAGGTAAATCTTTTAGATCTGTGGGTTTGACAACTGACTTTTTTTGGGGAAAAATATGGACTGTGCGTGAGTCAGTCTAAGATTCATAGTTTATTTGCCCAGCCATATCTGAGGGATGTTTTTCGAAAAATAGTCTAGATGGAATCCATTACCGATACGCAACGCACACAAACCCAAGCACTAATACAAAGGGAATATCGGCGGCATCATACAAACAAGTTCTGCTTATATTGTAATAAACCCCCTAAATAATTCATTTTCTCCATAACCTCTAAGAAATGTCAATTTCCATAATGAACGGTGGCTACATTTGTAAGGCATTTTCTGTTTTCGTTAGGACATGTGCACATGACGACTTTTAGATGCCAACGTACCGGTCAAGTTTTTCAAGCAGAAGACGCTTCAGGAAACCACCACCGATGTTTTTCCTGAAGTTTCCTCTCCTGTAGTTTTTTTGAGTCGGCTTTGCCACTATTGTTTTTTTTTAAAAAAACTTGTATGTGTTAAATGGTGAACCGAATGGTCAATGTTTATTAAGTGCTTTTTCGGGAATACCCGCTTTTAAAAAGACATCTTGTACACATATCCATAGATATACTGAACAATAGGCTGATCACAAGCGATCAGATATTATCTGGGAGGAACTTGCTAATACGAGTTTAATCTCCCTGCAGCGCCACCACAGGGGAAATGAAGCATTACAATGTACCGCTGACATTAATAGGCAGTCTGAATAATGACCTGGGTCCTACAAAACTATCTGGCTAAAACATGAGGGAACCTAAAACCACCAAGTGTTAGGTTTTCTTACACAAGCGTTGGTTAGTGGACCATTTACAAAAATAACAGAGGATAGGGGCAACAAAGAACATCTCACTCTGGAGGTAAAGTCCTGTCCTACAATACACATACAAACTATTGATGTAAATGGACAGCGTTTAATGCATAAGTCTCCTGTGTTGATGTTCACTGATCGCTGGAGGTCCAAGCAGGACACTTTGTAATTGAGCGACGCTTTACAACACCATTCGACAATTTGCAAAGGATTATCATATTTTTTTAATAACATTAAATGTTAAAACTGTAGCCATCTACCCAACTAAAACCACTAAGGTTGATTTCACAAATCCAACATTCAAAGTCCAAGTAAAGGCCACCATATCTGGACTGTCTGCGAGTCTCCTGAACCCAACTAATCAGTGTGTTGAGATTGGGTCAGAAGACCCGCCGCCGGTCCAGAGAACGCTGTCCATACTTGGACGTTAAGCAAGTGAAACCGGACTCACGTTTCCTATAGTAAGAGACTGACGAAAGTGCAGGACAAGGTAATGCAAGATTTTGGGATCCACTAAAATACTTCTCATACATGTATAGCTTGAAGTGTCCTCCAGGCATTACTTAGTATCTGATCGCATCACATGGGAGCCTTCCATCAAAAATGTACTTACAATGGAAGGCTCCAATGATATGTTACCCCATTGACTCCCACTTGTATAACGCAACGCATAGTTGACTACGGTATGAAAAAAAGTATACTGCCAAGAATAGGCCCAACAGAGATGAAACAGATATGCTTTTTGACCATGTATGGTGACTGGAGCCCAACGAATGTGTCGTATACATAATGTAAATAGACCCTTACCATATACTCAAGAATGCTCTAAAATTAGTGTGTGGCCATATGGGGAGAGCCGTGATAAAGCTGGTTCATTTCTAGCATCTGTATGTACACATTTCTACACCTTAAAAAAACATTATATACATGTGAACTAGAATGTGTTTTTACCCTGTATGAAATATAAAATCCAACAAAAATGAAATGGAAGGCCAAAAAGGTAACAAAAAGTCATCAGTAATAAACATCAAATACAAAACCCTTTACATCAATCACACGGTGTACAAAAGAGGACCTGTCTGCATCAACCTCTCCCCCAAGAAAAGCACCGACTAGCACAGGACTGCCATTTATTATCAGATCTTTCCATAGAACACAGAATATGTCCAGAGCCAAGCACAAGTGAGTCTTACCCAAGATTGCACGAAACATATAAAGAACATTCTTACCCAAGATTGCACGAAACATATAAAGAACATGCGTTGTCGAAGGAAATTGTTCTAGTATACTGTTCTAACAGAATGAATACGATAGGAAAAATTATTTATAAAAGTTAATAGCCATCAGTCTAAAAACAAATGTCTCACGAAACAAATGAAAAAATGTCTTAACTCATTAATTTCTCAATGTTTGACTTATTCAGAGTACCAAAAGTCATCTATAATCAAATTTAAGAGTGGACATGTAGGTTTCCTGCAATCACCAGTTGAGCAGCTTAATATGGAGTGCTGGCTGCAGACAGCCGATTTGTTTGTTATACCACTATCAAGCTATATCAAAGGAGTTATCCAAAGATTTACATTCATGTCCTATCCAGAAGATTGGTGATGTTTATAATTGGTGGTGATCTGACCATCTGGACATCACAAATCATAATTCAGAGGCCCATGCACTCCAGTTAAATGCAGCAATCACTCGCATCCGTGACCAGCACTCCATTCACTGCTATGTGTTTATGGGAGTGGTACTGCACATGTGTGACCACAGCTTTACTGAAACTGGAGTCAAAGGACCACAATTTTCATGATTATTGGGGATCATACACTTATGTGAATAGATGGAAAATGTTGCTAATGGAATAAACTTCCCTTTGTAAATAAATAAATCAGCACCAAATTGTCAGCCAACTGAGTGTTAAAAAGTGGACATTCATTTTTAGATCAAAATTATACTTAAAAGGAAATGGAAGGTAGCTGAAGTCCTATAATCAACCACTACCTTTTACTCTACCACCATCTTCACAGTCCAACTTGCTATGTTTAAACTAAGAAACTTAAAAACATAAATTATCAATAAAACAGCATACTGTAAATGGTGAAAGACATTCTAAAAGTACACAGCAGAAAGAGGACTGCCATGGGCTCCACACATACCCCTCAAACAATAAGGAAGGCTGCATCCAAGGTCATTAACTTAAGGTCTCATTCATATTTTTTTTTTCATACATTAGCCCGACTTGTCAGTGTAAATGCCTTAGAAGTAGCCGAAGCTGTATCAACTCTGTAGGCCCCAAGAGGATTATGTGACAATACCAAACAAAACGTTATCACAACACTGTTGAGTATATGGCACGGTTAGTAATAATCTATACAATAAATTAGATGCAATAACACAATCATATAGATTCAAATAGCACAGGCTTAGTAAATGGTAAAAAGTTGTTACCCTGACATATTTCAACATATTGATCTTTTCATAAATGCATCAAACTTTTAAAAGTATCATTAGCCATGCCTTTACCAACTCAATCAATCCTTTAACGCAAGTGTTTCAGTATGGTTTCAATATAATAACAGTAAACTGGCTCTTTTTTATTGCCCTTAAATGTAACCGAAGGCTGTTTCTCTATCCAGGGAAGATCAATCGTACCTGATGGTATAAACACATTCCCATAAAACAAAAGCAAACATTAAAGAAAATAAGTACATTTAGTAAAAGAGTAGTGACTAGTAAGATAAATCAATTCATAAAAAGTTAAAACAAATTATGTAAGCTTTTATTAAAACAACGAAGAAACATAAAAAGTAAACTTGACAGCGGGGTATTAGACGGATTGTAAACTGCTTGAATAGGTCCCTAACACATGGATGAGTGCATATACAGTGGGGGAAAGAAGTATTTGATCCCTTGCTGATTTTGTAAGTTTGCCCACTGACAAAGACATGAACAGTCTATAATTTTAAGGGTAGTTTTATTTTAACATTGAGAGAATATAAAAAATGAAATCCAGAAAATCACATTGTATAAATTTATTTGCCTTTTGCAGTGAGAAATAAGTATTTGATCCCTCTGGCAAACAATACTTAATACTGGGTGGCAAAACCCTTGTTGGCAAGCACAGCAGTCAGAGGTTTTTTGTAGTTGATGATGAGGTTTGCGCACATGTCAGGAGGAATTTTGTTCCAGTCCTCTTTGCAGATCATCTCTAAATCATTAAGGTTTTGAGGCTGTCGCTGGGCAACTCGGAGCTTCAACTCCTTCCATAAGTTTTCTATGGGATTAAGGTCTGGAGACTGGCTAGGCCACTCCATGACCTCAATGTGCTTCTTTTTGAGCCACTCCTTTGTTGCCTTGGCTGTATGTTTTGGGTCATTGTCTTGCTGGAAGACCCAGCCATGACCCATTTTTAATGTCCTGGCGGAGGTAAGGAGGTTGTCACTCAGGATTTTACGGTACATGGCTCCATCCATTCTCCCATTGATGCGGTGCAGTAGTTCTGTGCTCTTAGCAGAGAAACAACCCCAAAACATAATGTTTCCACCGCCATGCTTAACAGTGGGGACGGTGTTCTTTGGGTCATAGGCAGCATTTCTCTTCCTCCAAACAGAGTTGAGTTAATGCCAAAGAGCTCAATTTGTGTCTCATCTGACCACAGCACCTTCTCCCAATCACTCACAGAATCATCCAGGTGTTCATTGGCGAACTTCAGACGGGCTGCACATGTGCCTTCTTGAGCAGGGGAACCTTGCGGACACTGCAGGACTGTAAACCTTTACGGTGTAATGTGTTACCAATGTTTTTTTTGATGACTGTGGTCCCAGCTGCCTTGAGATCATTAACAAGTTCCCCTTGTATAGTTTTAGGCTGATCTCTCACCTTCCTCATGATCAAGGATACCTCATGAGGTGAGATTTTGCATGGTGCCCCAGATCGATGTCGATTGACAGTTATTTTGTATTTCTTCCATTTTCTTACTATTGCACCAACAGTTGTCTCCTTCTCACCCAGCGTCTTACTTATGGTTTTGTAGCCCATTCCAGCTTTCTGCAGGTGTATGAGCTTGTCCCTGACATCCTTATAAAGCGCTTTGGTCTTGCCCATGTTGTAGAGGTTAGAGTTTGACTGATTAATTGATTCTGTGGACAGGAGTCTTTTATAAAGGTGACTATGTAAGACAGCTGTCTTTAATGCAGGTAACGAGTTGATTAGGAACGTCTAACTGGTCTGTAGGAGCCAGAACTCTTAATGGTTGGTAGATGATCAAATACTTATTTCTCACTGCAAAATGCAAATAAATTTATATAATTTATACAATGTGACTTTCTGGATTTTATTTTTGATGTTCTATCTCTCAATGTTAAAAATTAACATACCCTTAAAATTATAGACTGTTCATGTCTTTGTCAGTGGGCAAACTTACAAAATCAGCAAGGGATCAAATACTTATTTCCCCCACTGTAGTTGGCCAAGTTAAGCTTACGAACCACACTAATGTCATAACTACTTCCTGCAGCTGTAATTTGGCCACGGCCGATGCAGAGAAAGCAACGCAGATGTAAACTCTATGAAAATCATCTATTAATACCATTAACAAGTCACACAACATACAAAATGGGAAAGTGAGCCAATCTCTCTTTAAAAAGGTATACATGTACCCTCGATAATACGCGTAATTTATTTATTTTGTACTGTAGTCCAGAGCTGCATTCATAATTCTGCCCTATCAGCTTAGCTGAGATCCTATAATGTAAGGAAACAGTTGTCCATCATCCGATTTCTGAGATAACACCTTATCCCAGCACGCTCGCTCATCACTAAAAAAACGCTCTAAAAATTAAAGAGTGGATTAGCGCAGCAAAGTGGAATCCTAGTGTTCAAGGTCTAACCGTGTTTTTTTTTTTTTTTAATAAGTGAAATTAAAAATCGGCAGTAGCTTTAAAATAGCAGCATCTACTGGTTTTCAAACGAGCTGGATACCGATTTGGAATAAAGCCATAGAGGAAGTGAAATAATAATAAAAAAAAAGAAAAAAAACAAACTTAACACTGCTACAACAGCACAAAAACAATCATAACAGTGCATCAAAAAAGAAAGAAAAAAAAACAAACTAGACAGCTAGATTGCAAATACAAAATTTCATTGGCACACGAGTGAGGCCTAGCGACAATATTATTATTTTTGTGACAAAACAAAAAGACTGGTGTGTTTGGCACAACATGGGCAAAACTTTCAAGATGCGGCTCACTTCTAGGAAGGGTTGTAAAATGTTATCAATGACAAGTACCTTAATAAACTTTAAAGTGAATCTGTCAGCAGCCTTTTGCTGTGCAATCTGACAGCAGCATGATGAAGGGACAGAGGCCCTGATTCCAGTGATGTGGGTGCAGAGCTCAGTAGTTGAGCTGAGTATAAACTCACTCACACCACAGCTGCTAATCAGTGGTGTGGGTGGGGATGGACTAGGAGAGGCATGAGGCCAGTTGTCCTGTAATGATAATCTTCTGCTGATAAAACACTTATTGTATTGAAACAACAAAACACAGCCTAGTAAATAATCAGGTTATCTGGTCTTACATTATGCTGCTCTCAGATTACAAAGAAAAACCTGTTGACAGGTTGCCCTGGATTCTTCCTGTGTATAACTCCGCACACACCCCTTACTGTCTGCTTCGGTGTATAACCCCTCCCACACCCATTACTGGCAGCTTCCTGTGTATAACCCCACCCACACCTCTTACTGGCAGCTTCCAATGTATAACGCCACCCACACCTCTTACTGGCAGCTTCCTATGTATAACGCTGCCCACACCTCTTACTGGCAGCTTCCTATGTATAACACCGCCCACACCTCTTACTGGCAGCTTCCTGTGTATAACCCCGCCCACATCCATCACTGCCAGCTTCCTGTGTATAACTCCACCCACACCCATTACTGGCAGCTTCCTGTGTATAACCCCGCCCACACCCATTACTGGCAGCTTCCTGTGTATAACTCCGCCTACATCCATCACTGGCAGCTTCCTGTGTATAACCTCGCCCACATCCCTTACTGGCAGCTTCCTATGTATAACGCCGCCCACAACTCTTACTGGCAGCTTCCTGTGTATAACCCCGCCCACACCCCTTACTGGTAGCTTCCAAAGTGGACTGTGAATTATCAATAAACCGTTACTCACTGGTGGTAGTGGGGTTACACAGATCAGCCAGACTAGTGTGCATGTGCGATGTGGTCCTGTAGTGATAATCTCCTCCTGATAAAATACTGATTGTATTGAAACTACAACACACAGCCATTAATAAGTGACACATCCCTGGAATCAGACACTCGTCCCCTATATTATGCTATTCTCAGATTAAATAGCAAAAAACTGCTGACAGATTCCATTTAATCTGAAGAAAGTAAAAGCATTTTCCATACTGGTTTGGTGACTGATACATTGCAAACCCCATTGTACAAGTGTATGTATATTCTACGAGACAACCAATCCCTTCTGCGAGCCCACTGGCTAATAAAGATGATAAACTGCACATTGGGATCCATTCAAAAAAAGACAGAGAAGTGATCATTACACACATTATCGGAATGTATATCAAAGCCCAGACGACAGAACAGTGCCTTTATCATACGTAGGGTGTGCATACTTTTGCATGCATGTGCATTGTAGGTTGGGCAGATGCAAGTAAATTCTATAGGACTCCTTGCGAATATTGCAACGGGCTGGAATAGGTTTTAGATAGTTACAGAGTAATTAGTGTCAAATAAGTGGGGGGATCCTACCAACCAATTCGGAGAACAGATGTCCCATGGCCATCACAGCAAGCGGTTTCCTTTTCATGGGAGCTCGTTCTCTGAAGTATTATAATTTACTGTAAAACATATCGTCTTATGTGCAGTATAGGGGGAAAAAAGCACGAGAAAAGACGAGACGGAGGGTACCCAGTTCTTAAGAGGTATCGGAAGAATAAAAGGTAAATCAAGTGCCTATGGTAACCAATCAGGCGCTCATTCACACTTTTTTAGAGACCCTTGGATAATGGAAGAAATAACGTCACTAAAGAAGAAAAGGCCTAAGAAGGGACTTAAAGGAACTGTCCACTACTCTGACAATCCCTTCTTAAAGGGTACTGTACCCCCTAGTGTAAAATAAAAACAAGAGATATTCACTTTCTGCACTGGTGCCGTCCCGGCTGGGTCTCCGATGCTCCCATCACATTGTTACGCCATGTGAGTGGCCAATCAGCGGTCGCTAAAGGACTGCTGTTCTCACACTTCCCTGACCCCGCCGGTTCGAGAGGTATCGGTTTGATTTATTAACACTGGGGAACACAGTAGTCCAAGCAGTAGACAACCCCTTCAATGCCTTTCGTAAATTTTCATAGAGTACGGGAAAACAAATATGGTCAGTGATCTGGTTAAGGAGCCTTAAAAAGGGTTTCTCCACTTCCATTTTTTTCTACGAAGTGTCAGAATGGCCAATAAACAATTCCCTGCCACTCCCGTTCTGACAATTTCCAGATCCTCAGCAGATTTCTACTTTCTAGAAATGTCTATCACTGAGGTGCATCATGGCTGCAGTCAATGATTGGCCGAGCAGTCCATTTCCTGTGCGCGAAGAAGAACCAGGAAGTGGAAACGAGGGCGGGATCCGTGAAGAGACGAAACAAGAGCGGCAGGGGATCGGTGGGTATCACGTCTTTTTTTTCCCATTCGAAGTGGACAACTATGTGATTGCACAGTGAGTGACGTAGAAGATAACCTACATCCTACAGGCCTCGTGGTCTTCCCACCCCATTACACCGAGCTTACAATACACGTGCAGGCATATTCATTATGTGTCTAGGATAACGTGGCTGGAAGCAGCTGAAATTCCTTTATTAAGGGCTGTCTGAAGTCGTCGACCTATTGCGTCCTGATGGGAACCTTCATCTCTGGCAGGAATGGAATATCGCTTAGTCAAGATTCACAAGACAGGCAAAAAAGTTTGTTTCAATCCACCACATATTAGAGACGTAAGAGATGACACCATTGCCATTTTTCTTTTTCACGTTCCTTGGATATCCAGGAGGTACGACATATACGTGTACACTGATGGCATGTGGTAGACTATATCTGTTCCTCTTGAGGTGCCTCAGAAGACTTGTCCCCCTTACGCCTCACCGAATATGCCGCGAGGAGAAAAATAAGCGGGATCAGCCATTGTAAGTTTCTTCTTGAAATTTTTTTTTTCCACCTAAAATCTTCACGCGAGGCGTTGACTTCCAACACACATCCTTTAAAAAGAGAATAGCTGCCGTCGAATCCTATCGAAATCTACTTAAGAAAAATTACTCTGGAAAGTATCCAGGAATAATGCTGAATTTTTCCACCCGTCGGAGCTGCAAATTTGCCATTTTGTCAATACTTCTATGAAACTGGTTGCACGGAGCTGCATTTATAGCATGATCGCCCCCCCATAAAAAAAATCAATAGTAATAATAATAATAATAAAAAAAAAGGTAATAAATAGAATAAATACAACTTTGCTTACCGCAAAAGTGGTGGAAAAAAAAGGGATTGATTTCACTGTTAAAAAAAAAAAAAAAGTTAAAACAAGTTTCCAGGAACAACAAAATGACACTAAAAAGACGAGTACAATCCAATCCTGGCATTAAAACACTTTGATGTGTGCGTTACAAGCCCCCACCACACGCTGAGGAAGAGGCGGAGGGCCGGAGTACGTGGTACTGACAGGAATAGTTTTCTGTATTAAGTGCATCGTCTCCTTTAAAACCCGGAAGGAAACGTGGAGTCCTCGCGCTCTAATTTACATTTAAACTTTTTCTCGTCTCCACAGGACGGCAAGTGCTGGGGGTCGTGCTCCGAGCAGTACAGTCTCCCGTCCTGGGCTGAGGCTGTCAGCGCACCTTTCTCGTGTGCTCTGCAGAAAGAAGACGGGCAGAAGTCGCACAGTGATGACGAAGTTGCTCCACACACGTCACACTGGTGCCACGGACAATCCCATTTACCTATACAAAAAAAAAAAACACCAAAAAAAACATAAAATAGATAAACCGACAGCAACATAATCAATATGTAGATCGTTACTTGGATGCGAGTTACCCATCATGATTAGGCTGAATTCAGACATACGTGAAACGCCGCGAGTATGAAACGTGATGACTTTGACTCAAACGCAAGGCATATATTTGAGTCAGCAGATTCAGTCCATACGTGGATACTTGGCTCCCGTTTCATGGACATCTGAATTTGGCCTTATTGTTTAAGGGATATGTCCACATTTATATTCCATTGTTTTTGTAAATACGGTACTTACAAAGTGGTCTATCCACATATGGGGCACTCCCTAAAGACTAGGAAACTTGGAAGCAAAAAGTTTTGCGTTTCGCGTTAGCTTCTTCCTGGGGTGTAAATGAAGCAGCTTCCTCCAGGAAGAAGCTAATGCGAAACGTGAGTCAAAGTTCTGTTTCAGCTTCCCATTTTTTGAACTTGCATGATATCATTAATTGTATTGCATTTTTTCTGACTTAAACTTGCATATTAATATGACCCAACTACGGTATTATTTATTAATGACTTCTGTCTTCCGCAAGAAGCCAACAGTGAAACGCGCGTCGGGGTGGGGAGCCGCCACTCTTTAGTTCTCCAGGTAACTATACCGCAATTACCTTATTTTTTGGCCGCACTGTTTCCCCCCTCACTGTTAAGCTTCCTGTTGCTTACTTAGCACTTGGGGACTGCTTATGCCATTTGGGTCCTACTATTTACATAGATACAATATCCTTGTTCATCGGCATATATACCTGGTTACTTACATATTCACACTGATTATTCAGATGCATTTGTGGCGTTTCTTGTGTGAGACATTTCTGCTTTCCTTATCCTCTTTTTGATGTTATTTTTTAATACATTATTAATAAACATTAGATTTTTTATTATTTTCTGGATATCTTCATGTTTCTGTTGATGATGGTCATCAGAATAGTGGTTGCATTATTGTTTTGAAGTGCCAACATTTATATGTACTTTGATCATTTTTGTGCTAATTTATCCCTACATCCTGGTAGATTGTAAGCTCTTGTGAACAGATTCCCTCATTTCTAGTGTTTGCGTAGTTAATAATTTCATTACTTTGCAAAATCTGATTTGTTTGTATGTGTACCCTCTAAATTGTAAAGCGTTGAGGAATATATTGCTGCTCATTAAAAAAACAATATATATGTAAGGTTCTGTGTACATGTTCCTGAAACTCAGTTTTTCCGTCAGCCATTTTACTTTCTGTCTTGCTGCAGCTATCTTGCCCTCAGTCAATATGGAGTTTCCAGCTTGCATGTTCCCGCCCTGATTCTCTCCTCTTGCTTCTTAAGCAGCCACAGCTGAGCAATCAGTGCTTCAGAATCAAGCCTGCAGTGAACCTTTGCCCTGACTCCTGGAAGCCTTGGACTTTGTACTCCAGTTATTTCCTATTGTGGAACTTTGTAACACTCGTGGACTTTGGAACCTTGCTATTTGATAAATCCACGTTTGCATGGACTTACGGTAACAGAGAAGAGATCCTGAACCTGTTGTGGAGAGTGATTGCTGAGCTTAAGTTACTCTGGCCTGCTGTGTCTCCTGCTTTTGTATCTGCAAACTGTGTGACTACTATTGCCACTTGTATGAAGTAATACAAGACCTTCTATATCAAACCTGTGACTCCTGTGTTTTCATCGCACCCAAGCACAAGACACTATATGAACTGTACTCCTTACATTACAATATATATATAATATTAGTTGCTAAATAAAAGGAAACAGCCTGCACCTAATAATAACGACAAAGTTCACAAACAGCCTGAAATACTCATAGATTAAATTACCGTATTTTTTGGACCATAAGACGCACTTTTTTTCCTCCAAATTTGGGAGGAAAGTGTGGGTGCGTCTTATGGTCGGAATGTAACATGTGGGGAGGGGGGCAGGGGGCAGCGGTGGAGTGGGATCAGCAGGAGGCAAGAAAATATCCCCTCTGCTGCAGGAAATAAGCGCTGGGAAAACCCCTGGTCCCTACTTAAGTGCAGTGAATATTAATCAGCTGCTTCCCTGCCCACCTATCAGCTGAGCAGTGAGCGGGGAGCAGCAGATCACAGAGCCACACAGTTTCCCCAGCACCTGATTCCTGCAGCAGCTGGGCAGATCGGTGTCTGAAGGAGAAGGAGGCAGCAGGAGCAGCTGGCATACCTGACAGCCTGGGGCTGTGCTGATGGGAGGCTGAATGCTCCTGTGAAGGACCTGTGGTGAGGTCATGAAGAGGGCGGGCTGGAGCATCACATGACCAAAGCCCTGCCTCTTCATGATGTCATCACAGGTCCTTCAGACACACTGTACAACAGAGAATTAATTAAAAGGTTAGGCTACTTTCACACTTTTTTTTGTGCAGCGCATCATGCGCACATGAAACGCATACGTGTCACATTTCTATCAACTGTGTCTCTATCATCTCTGTCTCTTTATCATCTCTGTCTCTATCATCTCTGTCTCTATCATCTCTGTCTCTATAATCTGTCTCTATCATCTGTCTCTATCATCTCTGTCATCTGTCTCTATCATCTCTGTCTCTATCATCTGTCTATCATCTCTGTCTCTATCTTCTGTCTCTATCATCTCTGTCTCTATCATCTGTCTCTATCATCTCTGTCTCTATCATCTCTCTATCATCTCTGTCTCTATCATCTCTGTCTCTATCATCTCTGTTCTATCATCTCTGTCTCTATCATCTGTCTCTATCATCTCTGTCTCTATCATCTGTCTCTATCATCTCTGTCTCTATCATCTCTGTCTCTATCATCTCTGTCTCTATCATATCTGTCTCTATCATCTCTGTCTCTATCATCTGTCTCTATCATCTCTGTCTCTATAATCTCTGTCTCTATCATCTGTCTCTATTATCTATGTCTCTATCATCTGTCTCTATCATCTCTGTCTCTATCATCTGTCTCTATCATCTCTGTCCTATCATCTGTCTCTATATCTCTATCATCTCTGTCTCTATCATCTCTGTCTCTATCATCTCTGTCTCTATCATCTCTGTCTCTATCATCTCTGTCTCTATCATCTCTGTCTCTATCATCTCTGTCTCTATCATCTCTGTCTCTATCAACTCTGTCTCTATCATCTGTCTCTATTTCTATGCAGCATGTATTTCTATGCAGCCGCACGATCCAGTCTGAGTGCCGGCGGCAGTGCCGGGTGTTCATGCGAGAGACTCACACGAAATCGTGCGAGTTTCTCGCATGTGTGACCCCGGCCTTATACTCACCCTCCAGCGTCTTCACATAGTAGTTTACAGACACCACACTGGTCCCGCAGCACCATCTCCTACCCGTAGCTTCCAACATAATAACATACTATATAATAACACCACATATAATAGTATGTTATTAAATATTTTACCACATTTTTTGCTTCAAATATATTTTTCCCTATTTTCCACCTCTAAAACCTGGGTGCGTCTTATAGTCCGGTGCGTCTTATAGTCCGAAAAATACGGTACATGGAATTTAGGAGTCTTAATGACATTTATGTACTAAAGACCTGAAGTAAAGTAAGTCCGCAGGCAAAAAGCAGACACCGAGATCTGATGCAAGGACCAAAGCACAACAGTGTATTAGTTTTGGCCATGAGGACTGAACGTCCTCCAGCTCAGCACGCTACACAGTACGGGACCCGTAAATCATGTATTACCATAGGGCGGCTGTGTCAGATTAAGGCAGAGGAGGTGATAAGCTTTAGGACAGTCTCTCTTATCGCACATCACCAGTTCTCCTCCATCTCCACAGCGGAAACAGAAATCTTCGTGCATCTGCTTCTGCTCGGTTTTGATCTTCCGTTTTTTCGCCTTCAGACGAGCGTTTTTGGCCTTCTCTTCATTCGCTGTCGCACAAGCTGTCTGGAAAAGAAATCAACAACTCAATGATGTCTGCAAAGCATCAGGGGAAAAACAAATAATCCACATGTACGGCTGTGTATTCACCTATTGTGAGTCAAGTGTGCAATGGGGAGGGGTGGGCGTATGTACGTGCTTCGGCCATACATGCTGCAGTATCATATTCATGTTTCACTGAGAACCAATATTGAAAAGTAGGACTTTGAGCCCAAAAGCAAATACAACCCCTTTCTGAAATGTGATGCAAACGTAGGTCACGTGTTTGGTGCCATTGTATAGGGGCGAGCAGCTACTATGTAGCAGACACACATGCTTGTAGACGTAGCGTTAATCCTCCAAGCTCAATACAATCGCTGCAGTTAACGCCTTAGCTGCTGCAATTGCTACTGACAGCTAAGTGGTTAGATGTGGGATGGTGTCCTCTGTCAGGCCATCAACTGCCCTGTAGGGTGCTGACGGGTTGTCTGCCGTGTTTGTGGTCAGCTAAGTAGTTAGATGTGGGATGGTGTCCTCTGTCAGGCCATCAACTGCCCTGTAGGGTGCTGACGGGTTGTCTGCCGTGTTTGTGGTCAGCTAAGTAGTTAGATGTGGGATGGCGTCCTCTGTCAGGCCATCAACTGCCCTGTAGGGTGCTGACGGGTTGTCTGTGGTGTTCGTGGTTGTACGACATGCTGCTGCCACAATCAAGTGACTGCAGGTTCAAAAAACTGACAGCAGGACTGAAAATAAAATAAATGTAAAATTTGGTTACTTGCTGATTTATCCATTTTTCTTGGGGCTCCTGGGCCGAAAGGAAGTGGTGGTTTATAAGCCTCGGCAAAAATTAGAGAGGACCCTTCAAATGAATTTGCATCATCGCTAGTGAGGGGAGGTTGCCTTTAAAGCGTGAGGTCCAAAATTACCCCCAAAATGTAGGCAACTTTAATAGCTCTGTGCTGTGTGCACGAATGTTAGAACTGATCTTTGGTCAAATGTAAAGACATACACTGCTGAATATACACCGTCATCATGTCATAGTAAACCAGCTGATGCACTTACTTTAGGTCGTACCCCCAAGAAGCCACTGCAGTTTTCCGCCCCACAATGACATTCTGTCCGGCCGTTCCCGAGACAGTCAAGGTTGTAGTTAAATGTTAACTCCATTCCTACAGAAATTTCAGGAGAGAGAATATAATGATCCACAGAATGGTCCAATAATTGGCACTTTTGTCATGTACATATAAAATAATTTCATACAAAACCCCACAGCTATACATTGCCATACACAGCACTTTATAAGTACCATTGTATCCCAAACTCTTCCCGCATTCTCGCTGCCGGCAAGTGCCCCAATGCCTCTCCGCCCTTCTCCTGCTTCTTCATACAGGCAGATATGAAAGATGTTAGGGCATGTTCACACAGTTTTTTTTTTTTTTTTCCTGGCGTCTTTTTAAGCGGTTCCGCTCTTAAAAACGCAGGAAAAAGCGCTCAAGAAGAAATTTCCTATTCATTTACATCAAAAAGCGACTTGATGTTCATATCTTCAGGCTTTTGAGCGTCTTTAAAAACAATTTACGCTCTTTAAAATGTCAAACATTGAAAAGTGACATTTTCATTCTAACATTTAACACTCGGAAAGAGCTCATTACTTTAGAAAAGAAGTTAATGGGAAGGCTGAAAAAAACCCGATGTCCATTTTCTGAACACTTGTCAGAGTTTTTACTTAAAAAAATACAAGCATCTTATTTATTGCTTGATGGATGTCAAAAAAATATCTTAACAGTGTCCAAAAAATACAACAAAAAAATAAATTTACAGAAAAACAAGTCCAGCAGCGACGCCCCTCGGACCGGACTGCCCTGCAGATGAGTGTAATGAAAGGTGTTTTTCTTTTCTTGCAGGCCGGATCGGGGGCATATACACAGCATATTAGTAAGCTGTATATGAGGGTTGAAAGGTGGTGGCCGTCTCTCATAAGGGACAAACCTGGTGACAGCTTCCCTTTAAGGTGTATAAAGTGAACGTTTTACACGTATTGGATCAATATGAATCAAATCTAAAAAAGCAGAAAGAGGAGAGTGTTGTGTGTTGTACCTTGAGGTATGTCACAAACGGCAAACAGCCCAACTCTGACGTCCCCGTTTACCGTCCACTTCTGTGTTTCACAGTTTGGGTCACAGCTGTGGTTCATGAATCGTGAGTAATTCCCTTTAGGTCCGGCATCGATGATGCGATCCTGAAATTAAGTCATTATAATAAATATGTTAAGAAGGAAGAGCTATACAAAGCTAATAGCGATTCAAACAGACAAAAGACTCTCCGTGTGCATGATTGGCAGTACTATCACTTTTATGGGCACAAAGCCACGAAGAAGATCATCTATGCAACTCCGATAGCAAATTTTGAGTATTTTTTTCCCCCAACACAGGCTGTTTTCCGCAGAGGTGAACATGTTCTCACCTTTGTGACTGTCAACAAGTAGAAGTTGGTGATTCCGTTTTCGTGGGCGCGTTTCAGGCGTGATCTGCACTCCTCCTCATCAATCAGCTCCCCAACGTACTCATTAACAAATTCGCCCTATGAACAGGTAAGAAGATGGGTGATCAGAGATTCACTGCACATTTGGGGCATATATGCCAAGTGTGGGAAATTAAGATACAATCTGGATTCTTCAGACAACCATGTTTTTGTAAACCCACAAGAATTGACTTTTTATCTGTATATTGGCTTGTGGATCTAAGTGTTTATGTCTGGTGGGTCAAGAAGACAGACTTGCATATGATTTAACATACTATGTAAATCTGTAACAGTGACTTGTACATAGTGTGTCTTTATCTGTGTTTATTGTGAGCTGATATGCTAATTGTGTATTGTATTCTATAACCAGTTTGTTGACTTCAAAGGTAGATAGGGAAAGGCTGTGAGGATGAACTGAAGCACACTGGGTAAATCTAAAAATAGCTTACATGCCTCAGGTATAAAAACAAGAGACAGAGAGAGCAGATCTGATCTCATCTCATGACACAGAGAGCTACCAGTCGGACATTCTGCACAACACTCAACGGACGAGAGACAGGACTGCAGCCAATTCATCATAGCACCATCACGAGGGACACGGATCTATGATTCTATGGGAATCAACCTAGGGGTTGTCGGCTCTGGCTGGAAGGACACAGATCTGATCCAGTGACCATCTCTGAACCATGGATATGTTTGGAGAAAGCCAGGTTTTGGGACCCGCTGGTCACCTGGTTCCATGGAGATGCTCGGATAAGCCAGGTGGTGACTCTCGTGTCAACTGGCTTTGGACCTTGTATGGACAGTATAGACTGTCATCTCCCTAGGCTTGTTGTTATCTCTTCTCTGTGAGTATATCACAGGTGGGATAGCGACCCTGGGAGCTCTGACGTTGTGTCATCTGGCTTTGGACCTTCTACAGACTCTGTGGACTGTTCTCGGTCATCTCCTTACGCTTGTCAATATCTCTTCTCTGTGTGTATATCACAGGTGGAATAGCGACCCTGGGAGCTCTGACGTAACATCTACCGTTATCCAGGTGAGTCAGGGTAGGGTGAGACCCTGTAATGTGCACCGTCTTGGGGGTAATTGCTGGGACTGTTCTGTTTTCTATTGGGTGTTGTGGTTCAATAAAGTATTGCCACACTGTTTTACCCTAACCCTGTGTTGTGTGCGTAGTGTTATGCCCACGTTTAACAGGAGAGCGGGTGTTAGGCGGGACGATCCCTGGTCCATGCGGTTTCGCTAGCAGACTTGGGCGCCTGCCGACTCCCCGTTTCTCCACACCAAGAAAACATAAATGTACGGGAAAAGGAGGCACGGCTGCAATGGCTGCAGAACATGGCGGCTGTTGCTAGCATCTAAGTGACCCCCACGACATGATCACAGGGTGCCTACTGCTTGCTATGTCTCCAACCTATGTGTTCGCCTATTAGGCTCAACACTTACAAAAGTATTAGAGTGTAATACAGAAGAAAGTGATCAAATGACTGCAGGATCATGGCCCCTTCATAGTGCCAAATGAAGAAAAACATTAAAAGTTTAAAAAAGTCAGAATTATTTTTTTAACGCCTTATAAAACAAAAATGCTTTAAAAAGAATGTTTATTTGGTATCTACACAAACTAATTTCTCAAAAATTAAGGAAAAGTGAAAAACAAAATACATTTCATAATTATAACTACAAGCAGAATAAAGTATATAAAAACAACAAGAAAACCTTACAGTTTTGGCTCTCAAAATGAAGATTAAAATAAATAAATAAAATATAACTGAAAACTTGAAAATGATATTTGCATCTTTGAAGCTTATACTTAAAGGGAATACATCAGCAGGTTTTTGTTAAGTAATCTGAGGGCAGAGACCCTGATTCCAGCGATTGTATTAAAACAACAGCACCCAGCCTAGTAAGCGATATATCATTGGAATCAGTGTCTTTGCCCCTACGTCATGGTGCTCTAAGATTATATAGAAAAAAACGTGCAGACAAATTCCCTTTAAATAAGTCATAGAGGACAATGCCTTTAAAACTCATATATAAAACAGACACTGCTTCAAATCTTTGTCTCCATAGCCAACGGGTCAATACCTTGCGGATATCTCTTCTGCACCGGAGACCCCAGCCTCTCCTGTCGGTACGGAAGATCTCAGTCTCGGGATAGAGCCGTTTGGTGAAGCCCTGGTTCTGACAGTATTCCCCAGCAGGGCACACTTGAGGGTGACACTCGTAGAGCAACATACGGTTCAGGCATTGGGAGTCCAGGCCACAGGGGGCTTCATCAGTGGGACGACAATTACAACGAGGTATTTCAGAGACATCGGCCAACTGGATCTGAACTTTCCCCACCGCTTTATTGTTCTGTAGAAAAGATATTAAACGTAAGAACACGATAAGGCAGAATCCGAATTGTGGAGTCATTGCCCCGTTACCGAAACTGGGTATAAAATATACTAAAAAGGTTCCTATAGATTAGGAAACGACACAGTGTAATGTACAATTTACCCTGTGGTGGCGCTGACATATATTCCAGCAGATCACAGCTGATTGTTGGGGATTTGTAAAGCCATGATCGACCCTTGTATGTTTCCTGTACTGAGGCGGGTATAGGGAGCACACTGCAGTGGAACCCTGGTAAGTGCCGTAATGGCAGATATGGAGGATTGCTGAGGATGTTTTTCTCCAAGCCCCTTAGTTTTACCATGTTTTGAAGTTATATTCTATCCCCAGGATAGAGAATAACCTCCCGATCGCTGGAGGTTCAGCTTCAGAGCTGCGCTTACAAACTCTATAGCAAAGAGCTACAAGCGCTGCACTTCTACAGAAATTCGACCACCTCTGACAGACAGCATCCCTCTGCGCCTGAGAACGGAGAGGATTTTTAATAAGTAAATGACAAAGTGCATTGTATTTACAAGCACTTTGCAATTTTACTCATTTAACACGTTGGGAGACAACCACCTAAAAATTGGCTCAATTTTCAAAATTCCAAGTGGGATGAAATGGTGAAAAAAAAATGCAATTCCACCATGTTTTTTAAAATTTATTTTTACAGCATTCGTTATGTATTAAAAATGTCTTGGCAACATGATAACTCCAAACCAGGAAGATTACAGCAACACCATAGCTGTTTTTTTTTTTTTTTAAAGCAGTCAAAAATAAATAAAAATCCAAAATTTGTAAAAAAAAAAAAAAAAACATAAAAATAAGTATTTTTTATTGCATTTATTTATGGAGGACTGGTGGTGTTTTAATCTTTTTTTTGTTTTTACCAAATAGACTAGACTTTTATGCAGGCAATGATACCAAATATGTTCAGTTCTTAAAACCTTCATATTTAATGGTGGGAAAAGGTGAAGGAGGTGATTAGAATTTTCTGATTATTTTATATGTATATATAAATATATATATAAAGAAATAACTTATTTTTTTCCCAATTTTTAGCCCCTTTAGGGGACTTAAACCTGCGATTGTCCGATCTCATACTGTACACTGCAATAGCAATTTTGCAATAAATAGTGAAGATTGAAGTCTCCTGTGAAAAAGTAGCAAAATGGCAGGGATAGGGGTCTTCAGCAGCTCCCCGGCTAGCCTGACAAACCATTGGTGCCCCACAATCGTGTGGCAGGGGAGCCAACGTCAGCCAGTGTCAAACAGTTGCAATCAGAGTTCAGCTCCGGCCACTGCCGTTGGCCACCGGCTATGTAGCAAAACCGGCATCAGCCACCAGTGGAGAGAGTTCAGCTCCTGAGACCACTACGCATATGGACACCCCTGCAATCGGTACATTAGCGTGATTTTGCACTAAGTATAATTTTGATAGTCTAGAAAACCTCTTTAAGAGAAGCAACCGCTATAGTATAAGGCTCACACCGGCAGACTCGCACCTTTATGTGCTTGTAAGGAGGAGGTTTCCTGGAGCTGCGCTCTATCTCCAGAGCTTCCTTACTTTCTCGCTGTGCCTTCAGTTCCTGAAATCTCTTAGCAGCTTCTTCAAGAGCTGATGACAAAACAGACATAATGAAGAGTAAAATGACCGGTGGAGAGGAGAGACTTGTGTGCTGTGAACTCAGACGTGTCAATCGAGCCTTGCGCTCACCTTTCTTGAAAGTTTTATTAATACTGGTCTGGCCCTCGGCAAAGGTTTTATCGCCTTCTACGTAGGGAAAGACACGACCCTGGTGCACCCAGTAGTAATCATTTGAGCCAAAGAAGAAAACTGGAAAGTCTCCAATGTCGTGTTTCAGTCCTTGGATATTAAGAGGGACAGACTTTGGATTGCAGATCTCTGCAGGCCACCACCTGGAAAGTAGAAGAGGTCAAGGATTTGGCAAGGAAACAAGGTTTAGATGTGCTGCTCGTGGTCCAAGCTCTGCACAGACACTGATCTAGCATGGCTTACAGCAGATGCGAGCTCAGTAGTGCGGAAAAAGAGGATCTTTGGGACTCACCATAAAATCCTTTTCTTGTTGCTTTCATTGGGGGACACAGGAACCATAGGACGCACATGTTCCTGGGATTGTGTCCAGATTTTGAGACCATGGAATTGCCAGAGCATCAAAGGAGACAGCTAAGGAGTTGCAAGATCTGGAACATGCCCCATGGTTCCCGTATCCCCCCCCAATGAAGCGCGTGAGAAATTTTCATTGCTTCTTGTCCATAGACTCGAGCACAGTGCACAACATGGCGAGCGCTTACCTGTAATTCCCCAGCTTAACCCACACGATCTGCTTGTGGTGCAGCTTCTTTCCAGTCCGGCAGTCGTTGCAGCTCCACGACCCTTGTGGCATCTCCATGTTGAGACAGGAAGGGTGGAAGGCGGCTGGACAGGAGTCGCAGCACAGGAGCTTGCCGCCTCCTCGGATAAACAGACAACTTTATTAAGACCTCCGATTAAGGTGTAACGGAAGCTCTCTTGGTGTCTGGATAACAGCCATCCTCCCATCAATTAAAGGGTTGCATAGCAAAAGAGGAGATTAAATTTACTGCTACATGGGCAAGTTTAAAGGGGTTGTTTGTGGCTTTGATATCCATAGAACAGGTTATCAACACCAAATCGGTGAGGCGGTCCAATACGCGACACCCCCATCCATTAGCAGCGGGAAGCCCATAGTGTACAGACCAGAGCAGCACGGCTCTATACACCAAGTAGTGGCCGTTCTTGGTACTGCAGCTGTGCTTTTCAGGCTGTTTATATTCAGGACCTGCTTATCAGTGGTGGGGGGGGTGCCAGGTGTTGAACCCTCCATCGATTTGACCAATATCAAAATCCTGGACAACCCCCTAAAAAAACAAAAACAAACTAGTATTGAAGATCTAAAGCCTCCATAACTACAGTGTTATGGAGTTTGGGTTTTTAACAAGTGTTTTTCCGCTATGATCAGGACAGAATAAAAAACGAAGCGGCGTCACCACTGAACATTATTTTACACGCTGATATCGAGATACACATCTGCATAAAATAGCAAGTAATTTTGCCAATGTTTAACCCATCTGATGCCAAATGACATCCTTTGTAGCCCGGGGGTGGAGAGGAGCATGAACGATCCCTGACAGCTCATGTCCGCTCCACAAGAATGTGATGTAACTGAGCAGACACTGAAGCAGCAGGGCTTCAACTCCTCGCGCTTTTATGCAGTTGATAGCTGTGCGGTAAAATGGTGTTGAGAGGTGAAGCCACGAGCTCGGAGCGCCATTTTTGATCAGAAGGGCACAATACTAATTTCAGTCTTGTACCCTCCGATCGAAGGCACAACTATAAAACAATACACACAAGCAAAAAAAAAAAACACCTGCGACAACCAAGAAGCCAAAATCCGGAAATGTCAGGAACACACAGGAAGATAAAGGAACACTAAACCTGGAAGGACTGACACATGTGAGCAGGATCTCACTGTTTACAAGGATTTTCTGCATGTTCCTGAAACAAATAGGTCTTGTAGAAAATCCTGCAGAAACCGATGGGGTTATTTTCTGTCGATTTTTTTTTTTTTTTATTTACAGTGCAGGGAGGAGGGGAGAGGCTCCTGCTGCAGTCAGACACAGGCCAGCAAGGACACAGCAGATCACCTGGGACACAAGCGAGATTTCTTTATATATTTTCCCAGACAAAAAGAAAAAACTAAAAAGGAAGAGCTGGGATATACTTTTTTGTGCATTTTCTAGGTTTAGTGTTCCTTTAAAAGAGTTTTCCAGGCTTATCATATTGAAGTCCTGTCCTTAAAGGGTATCGGTTACAAATTTTTATTCCATAAATCAATAGTACTCATGAATATAAGAGACTCTGTAATAGATCTTATCAGAGAAATCTGCTTCTTTCTCCTCCTAGACTAAATTTTCACTCTCAATTCCTAGGTAAATCTGCATTGGTGTAGACAGATTTTCCCGTTACTGAGATCGGAGATGACAGTTGGTGCATTTAAACGTCTATGGGGGGAGGAGTTAGAGGCCGACAGACATTCTAGGGAGGAGTTAGCGGAATACAGACATTCTAGGGAGGAGCTAGCGGAATACACAGACATTCTAGGGAGGAGCAAGCGGAATACACAGACATTCTAGGGAGGAGCTAGCGGAATACACAGACATTCTAGGGAGGAGCTAGCGGAATACACGGACATTCTAGGGAGGAGCTAGCGGAATACACAGACATCCTAGGGAGGAGCTAGCGGAATACACAGACATTCTAGGGAGGAGCTAGCGGAATACACAGACATTCTAGGGAGGAGCTAGCGGAATACACAGACATTCTGGGCAGGAGCTAGCGGAATACACAGACATTCTAGGGAGGAGCCAGTGGAATACACAGACTAGGGAGGAGCTAGCGGAATACACAGACATCCTAGGGAGGAGCTAGCAGAATACACAGACATTCTAGGGAGGAGCTAGTGGAATACACAGACATTCTGGGCAGGAGCTAGCGGAATACACAGACATTCTAGGGAGGAGCTAGTGGAATACACAGACATTCTGGGCAGGAGCTAGCGGAATACACAGACATTCTAGGGAGGAGCTAGGGGAATACACAGACATTCTAGGGAGGAACTAGCGGAATAAACAAACATTCTAGGAAGGAGCTAGCGGAATACAGACATTCTAGGGAGGAGCTAGCGGAATACATGGACATTCTAGGAGGAGCTAGCGGAATAAACAGACATTCTAGGGAGGAGCTAATGGAATACAGACATTCTAGGGAGGAGCTAGCGGAATACATAGACATTCTAGGGAGGAGCTAGCAGAATACACAGACATTCTAGGGAGGAGCTAGCAGAATAAACAAACATTCTAGGGAGGAGCTAGCGGAATACACAGACATTCTGTGGAATAGCTAGCGGAATACACAGACATTCTGCTGCAAGTTCCGGAGAAATTTATGAGCACCAACTGTCATCTCCTACCTGAGTAATGGTAAAATCTGTAATCACTAAAGACAGATTTTACCCGTGAATTGATAAAGAAAGATCAGTCCAGGATGAGAAAGAAGCAGATTTCTCTGATAAGATATATTACAAAGTTCCTTATTTTCAAGTGTACTATTCATTTATGACAAATAAAAAAAAATGATGGCTACTCTTTAAGATTGATTATCAATATCAGATCCATTGTGGATCCAACACACTGTACCCGCCTTGGATCAGCTATTACCAGCAGTGAATGGATATAACAGTGAAAGGAGTCGGAAGAGCAAAGCTCCATACCCTGTGTAGTGGCCACTTTCAGGTACTGCAGTTCAACTCCTATTGAAGTGAACAGAAACTGAGCTGCAGTATCGGGGAACGACCACTACACAGTAAACTGAGCTGCCTGGTGGTGATGCCGTGTGTCTGACCTCACATCTATCTGATATTGATGAGCAATGATGACCTATCCTAAGAATTGGTCATCAATATAGTAAGCCTCAAAAACTTCATTAAAATTATATGGTACCATGGTGGGACTAGTGGAGTGTTTTAATTTTCCCAACAGGGGCATTTTGCCGAAAAACTGTTTTAAAACAGTGATTTACAACATTTGTAATTATGATCTACATAGAAATCTGGGAATCCTGGTTAGTTTTCTCCTTGTTCACGTCTAAAAAAGTAAATAATTAAAGGGGTTTTCTGGTTAAAATAAATGTCATCACCTATTCACTGGATAGGCTATAATTTCTAGAGCAATGGGGGTCCGACCACCAGCACCCCCTCCTTGATGGTCAAAATGGGAGAAATTCTGCTTGAATTTGGCATCATCCCAATCAAACAGATAGGTGACAAGTACTACATAACTCCCGTCTTGGCTGCCTGTGGGCATCTCACAAGTCGGAGCCCTCCTGGGAATAGGTGATGACTTCTTCTTACCACAGAACCCCTTTAAACACTTATTTTTCTCCATCATTGCTGTGACGGCAAATTATTCTGTGTACAAATCGTCCCACCAAGCATCATATTGGCACATTTCTCCTGATATAGGTAATTTTAAAGACCACCATTGGGTAGACACACCACGTGTGATGCCTTCACCACTGCCCAACAGAGAGGTTCTCTAGTAATTTTGTGCGCAAATTCCAACATCCAGTACCAGCAAAATTATATTTCCTCTTTATGGTTCTCCACCCATAAGACCTTGTGATCCAGATATTAGAGGAAATATAGAGGTAAAGCCACATAATGAACATCAACACAGCTTACATAGGAGGATTCAGCATCAAGCTGGGAGCAGGGAGCGCAAGCAGAGGGCTGAAAATAATTGTCTCTGCAAACAAGTCAGGATGGACATAGGAAGACGTTACTTTATTACTGACTGACCACCACAGGAAAGCCAAAGACATCAGGACCAGCAGAAAACAGGCCATACAGGTGGGAAACAAGTGCTTGGTGCAATGGCTAATGGGAACTATCCAGACTTGTAACCTAAAACTAATCGCCCTCATAGCTAATAATTCTATCCCATACCCCCCTAACCTATCCACCCCCTCAGTCTCTTCATCCTATATATTCCATCCTATCCGTCCCATCGCGACACCCCTATCCTATACATCCTGTCCCCATCTTATCCATCCCATCCCCCCATCTTATCTATGCCATCCCGTCTCCCCATCTTACTTATGCCATCCCGTAGCCCCATCCTGTTACCTCATTCTATCCATTCCATCCTGTCCCCCATATCCTATTGGTCCCATCCTGCTCCCTCATCCTATCCATCCCATCTCATCTACCCATCTTAACCGTCCCATCTCGGCCCCCATCCTATCTATCCTATTCCGTCTTCCCCTCCCATCCTGTCCGTACCATCCCACTCCCCCATCCTAATAGGTCCCCTTCATCCTATCCCTGCCATACTGTCCCCTTATCCCTTCTTCACTGTTTGTTCCATGTCCCTCCTTATACCATGTGTCATTGTCCCTCCTTATCCTCTCTATCTCCCCAATCCTATCTATCCCAACCCACCACATCTTCCTCAGTTGTATCACATACCCATTCCCACCAGTCGTATACCAACTCGTTCCACCAGTCGTATCCCAAACCTCTCCCCACCGATCATATCCCAACCTCTCCCCAACGATAATATCCCAACCTCTCCCCACCTGTTGTATCCCAACCCGTCCCCAACTGCCGTATCCCAACCCGTCTCCACCCGGCGTATCCCAACCCGTCTCCACCTGCCATATCCCAAATCGCCCCCCACCTGACGTATCCCAGCCATTCCCCCACCTGTCATATCCCAACCCGTCCACACCTTCCATCCTATCCTCACACTGTCCCATCCTATCCGTCCACACCTGCCATCCTATCCGTCCACACCTGTCCATCCTATCCGTCCACACCTGTCCCATCCTATCCGTCCACACCTGTCCCATCCTATCCGTCCACACCTGTCCCATCTTATCCGTCCACACCTGTCCCATCCTATCCGTCCACAACTGTCCCATGCTATCCGTCCACACCCGTCCCATCCTATCCGTCCACACCCGTCCCATCCTATCCTCCACACCCGTCCCATCCATCCTGCTCACCTTTCCTATTTTAATTTCCTTAGGGTAAAAGTTAACAAATGATGTGTATCAAATGTAAAGGGATTTTCTGGGACTTTTATACTGATGACCTTTCCGGTACATTTTTTTAGAGGCTGTGCCTGCTACTGCAGCTTTCCCCAGCTCAGTCCTAAGCATGAGACTGAGCTGCGGTACAGGTACGGTCACTACAAAGAGTACAACACTGTGCTTGGTAAAATGATCAGATGTCGATGGCCTATCCTAAAAATGGGTCATCAATAGTGATGAGCGAGTATACTCGTTGCTCGGGTTTTCCAGAGCACGCTCGGGTGATCTCAAAGTATTTATAAGTGCTCGGAGATTTGGTTTCTGTTGCCGTAGCTGCATGATTTGCAGCTATTTGACAGTCTGAATACATGTGGGGATTCCTTAACAAACAGGCAATCCTCACATGTATTCAAGCTGTCCAGCAGCCACAAATCATGCAGCTGCGGCACCAGAAACTGAATCTCCGAGCACTTCCAAATACTCGGACACCACCCGAGCGTACTCGGGAAAACCCAAGCAACGAGTATACTCGCTCATCACTAGTCATCAACACTGAAGTCCTAGAAAAGCGCTCTCCTTCCAGCAGTAACCGCTAATCTTCATCTAGAGACCCTCGCCTACTGTAGCCCTGTACTCCTGCCAGTGATTATTTAAAGCCCATGTGGAAATTTTGAGAGGTGTATGTTACAATAGGATTTACACAAATCAGTCTCGCTCATTAGATAGGGATGAGGTATAATTATTTTAAGCCCTTAAAAGCTGTTTAAAACTCACACAAAAAGAGAAGAGAAAAAAATAAAAATAAATAAAAGTAAAAATCACACCCAAAACGTAGAAAACGCCATTCATTACAACGTCACATGGCGTGCAAAGCAGAAAGGCAGAGCGGGCGCAGCTGAATGTCAGGCAGGGATAGAGATTTAATGGCTTTAGATCGGAAAAAGATGAAATGCAGATATAAGGGATTTCAATAGGGGGAAAAGCTATTTTTACAGTTACCTTTCTCAGATTTCTTTAGGAAAGCTGGCGAGGAGGAAGGAATCATAGGTATTTTCATCAACTCTGCACGCTTTGAGTCATTCAGTAGATAGTGGGACTTAAAGGACATAGAACTGACCAGGGAATAATCCTGAACTATCAGCCCTATACAAAACAAACAGAGAGATGCGGTCAATGAAAGCACCCATGATTCCACAAGGATCAACACAGGGTGAGGGGAGGTGGAGGCTCGGGGAACAGGAGGGAAGGGGGGGGAACAAACAAAAAAAAGACAATGAGCAAATGGAAAGAAAACATGACTCAAAAAAGAATGATATGAAGAAAATGGTAATATCAGCACAAGCACGTGGCTCTAGATTACACCAGGGAAGAATGGCTAATACAAGGATCGTCCGGGATGACAGAGACTGGTCCTGCAGCTCAATACAGCCCAACGAAGAGAGTCACTACATTTTTTTTTTTAGGAATCCCTTTCATTTATTTTCCATCTTGTAAAGTGACAAGTGAGATATGCTTCTCTTGATGGTCAGCGAGGTCCCCTTCTTGGCATCCCGTGAACTGTTGCACGGGTCCATTCGAGTTATTTGGGCTGATGAAGGTCAACGGTGCGGCTATGCAGGGAAAACGTAGAAGGGGATGCACGGCTATATCAACTTTATTCTCAGGACTAGTGATGGTGGCAGCGGTCAAAATGGAATGATCATAAAGCCATGATCCTGAAGGGTTAAGGCCCCCATTCACAGAAGAACTGATATTGGTGGGTTTGGACGTTAGTCTAATGTATGTTGGGGTCTCCTAACTCTTTCCCGACAGATGATATTGGGGGAGATGAGGATCCAGCATGTCCAATTTCAGACTGCCGATCCTTTTGTTCTCGGCAAGATAAGCCAACAAAGAGGGGTCTCAGAACACACCGGCCGTACTATTGTTCTCTGACTCCCTTATAAAAATGTCTATTCAGCTCCATCAAGAGAATGTGTTAGTTCAATGGACAGCATGAGAAGAACAACAGCTTGGGTGCAAAGGAAACCCAAGATACTCTTGTTTGGTCCAGATCCGTCTGCACATTGGTGCCGGTGGATGACTCTCTTTCCAATTAGTAGCCTCTATCCTATGCCATAATCTAATAATCAGAAGAAAAAAAAAGGTGTGGTGGTCTTCAAGGAACTCAACTGCTTTTACGCTGTAGCTTGAATCAATGGCTGGGAGGATGAAGGCGTAGCAGAAGTGTCAGAGGCATTTACCGGTGGGAGTCCGAGTGCGAAGAACCTCACCGAATGCAAAATGAAAAAAATCAGAAGTTACCAGACAAGAGCTGCTCTTCTCTGAGACCAAAGACAAAGAGGAGAACAGCGCTCTGCTCAGCACTTCTACATTTTGGCGATTATTAAGGGTCTCATCACTCGGACCTCCACCGACCAAAGTTTCTGATGTGTGTAATTTTTTGTTCTGAAAAGTAGTAAAGCTCCCTTACACTTGGGTTGGGAGCTCAAATAATAAAAAAAGGAATTCCTCACCCATCCTCCCTGCCTCTCCCATTTCAATACCACCCAGTCCCCAACTCGGGAACAAGTGACCGCTGCAGCCAATCACTGGAAGTAGAGGTGATAAGTCACTGCTGGAGTCAAGTGAACAGAGACTGGTGGGAGACCAGGGAATCGTTGGCACGAAAGCGGCAGTGATTGGTAAAGAGAGTAATGTAAAGAAAAACATTCTTGGGGCTGTTTAACCCTTCTAATGAGAACTCGAAGTCTTACTTTAACAGAAGGGTATGCAGAAGTTAAAAGACTTTTCCTCATCTTAATGGGTCAAAATGCAAAGTGCTTGTAAAAACACAAGAAACTTAATTAAAACAATCTTCTCCGGTGTCAAGAATGGAGGGATTTTTAATTCTATACTTTACTGATTGTTCCTTAGACTGAACAGTTGACTAGTAATCTATAAGTGGTGGCTGGTCTCCAAGGCCAGGAGAGTGCAGCGCTTACAAGCTATAGTTTGCGAGTGCTGCTCTGAAGCTGGCTGGATCGCTGGAACCCCTTCGCTCCTCAGATGCCTCTGGGACAAAGCTTCCTCTGCCGAGAGAGCGCACAGTTCGGGCCGACGGTTCAGCCATGATGACGCTTTATCGAGCTGTCAGTCATCAGGAGCGAACAGCTCTCCTCCAGCAAGCAGGAAGCTGGGAGGCAGAGGAGCAGTGCACTCCTGCAGAAACCTTCAACTGGCAGAAATCATGACATTTCTATGACAGGACGTGTAAATGGATATTACTGTAAGTGGTAACCGAGAGCCATGTGCAGATGCTGATGGATAACCCAAGTTATTTACCATTACAATAAGAGAACAGCGGATACACTTGACAACTCCTTACTTGCCTACAGTATAATGTTATAATACTATGGGAGTAAGAGACATCACACCACCCTATGTAAACAAGTTGAGCTAACAGGGGAGCAAACATGATCCTGAAATATTCTTTCCTCCATTATAGTTCATTACTCTGTTACTTATATAGTGATGTCATAAAATGGACTTTTTTTGTTCATGATCAACTGGTACATTTCTATTTTATATGCAACTGGATCAGGGCTGGAGTTATAACAATGGTTGGCGGCAGTGGGCATTTTTCATTATTTTAGAAGTATTTTTTTAAATTAATTTTTAATTATTTTTTTCACTTATCTCACAAAGATTAAAAAAGAGATAATTAGTGAACTTTTATTTATTTATTTTAGTACTGTGCTAGGTCTAGTTAGGCCTAGAAGCTGTCTACTAACAGTAGCATCCCAACAATCTCATGCGTGGATACAAGTAATAATAGAGGCGGAAGTGTTAAAAACCTAGACATTGGTAGTAAGCAATAGGATAGCCAGTCATATATACAGTGACTGGTCCTTAAAGGGTTATTCTCAACGCAGTGCT
Organism: Oophaga sylvatica; assembly: GCA_033576555.1. Lineage (NCBI taxonomy): Eukaryota > Metazoa > Chordata > Amphibia > Anura > Dendrobatidae > Oophaga > Oophaga sylvatica. Next base: position 522,968,700 of record JARQOD010000004.1, on the reverse strand, counting down.
TCAGAAGTGCACCGCTCCTCTGCTTGCCAGGAGCGCATCTGATGATTGACAGTTCGGCTGAGCACTGATCTGGGCTGAGCGCTCTCTGAAGATGCAAGCAGAGACAGCTTTGCCTCTGCAGCATTATGGGGAACACAGGGGCACAGAATCTGGCTGGATCCAGCGCTTCGACCAACTTCAGTGCAGCACTTACAAGCTCCATAGCAGGAAACTTCTAAGCACTGGGCTCCTTACCTAGGAGACAGGAGAGATCTGTATGAGGCTTCCTACAATGGAATTGGGAGATACTACTCTCTGGGGGTGGGAGGGGGGAACACGCATGATCTGTGTTGCTATATAATTGCATCCAGTATGAAGAAGACATGTAAAATGGATTCCTGTGTATTAGGGAGGAGCAGGAGGTGGTTAGAAACAGCCACTGAGGTAAACCCTGTCACAGCAGTCTACTCAGTGTGTGGTCTGTGAAGAGAATGTAGTTAGACTCAGATTAACCCTGACTCAGAAGAGCAGCTATAATCTTTCTGTAGTAGATTAACCTTTGACACACAGCTATGTCCTCTTCCTGAAGATTAACCTCTGACACGTAGCCATTCCTCTTCCTGCAGATTAATCTCTTACAAATAGCTATGCCCTCTTCCAGCAGATTAACCCTTTACAAGCAGATATCTCCACTTTCTGTTGATAAACCAGTCACAAGTAGCTAAATCCTCTCTCAGATTAATCTTCAAGCAGCTACTCTTTCTGCAGATATCCCTTTACAAGCAACTATGTCCTTTTCCTGCAGATTAACCCGTTACAAAGCAGCTATGTACTCTTCCTGCAGATTAACTCCCTTTTACTAGCAGCTGCACGCCCCTCATTTATCTGGACTGCATAATACACAGGGACAACTTACTAAATGGCTAAAAAAAAATAACTATATTCAGTATGAAGTAAAGTTCAAGCTCCTGGTTGGAGGGGAGGAAAAAAAAAAGTTACCTGATTTGTGTATTACTAATTCGCTGCTTGTTGGGATGCATTAGAAAATTCGCTTAAGGTGTTCTATGAACCAGTAAGTATAGAAAATGGCAAAACCGGCCAAATCCTGGCAAATCTTAGCACAATGCTCCATTTACCATTCATAAGAAGTTTAGAATTAGCTTTCCTCCCCCATTCACAATTGGCATCTACCAGACATAAGACTCTCACCAGATTTTGTGCCTACTCTGATAAAGTGAAACCTGTGCACCTGTAATTGTGAGGGAAATTCTCAGATTTACTAATGACATATATTTAACAAAAGTCTTATAATGTCATCTAGTATCTCTTTTTATATTTTTCTCATAATGGTCAGATCCCCCTTTAAGCCAATACAAGCAACTGTATCCCCCTCCTGCATAATATACAGGGACATCTTATTACACGACTGATTTTGTGTGTGTAGAAAAGTCCAGGCTCTTTTACCGGAGACGAGGAAACTTTATGCAGTTTATTGGGATGTATTAGTACATTTTCTTTTAGTGAATGAATCGGGTCACACAGTACGATGCGATCTTATAGTTACCAAGTGTAATTGCTGTTAGTAAAGCTGGATATGAACGATGGGTTGGTAAATGAAAACAAAACAAAAAAAAACAAACTTAACTACAGATGAAAAAGTAACAAAAGAAAAGAAGAAATGTGAATAAAGAATAAAAGACTCTACAAGCTTCATCTGGTCAGGGTCTATAGTAATCTAACATTAACCAATAATAGGGCTGGATACATAGCAACACATGAAACTCTTCATGATCATCGGTCATCAGGTTAAACATTACATGCACAGGGAGCATACAAGTACAGATGTATAGAAGATCCCTCAGTCCTAAATGATAGATACCCCACACCCAAGGCGGCCCTCCCCAGTGGTTAAGAGGACCTACAACTGACCCTTGTTTTGTGACGCTACAACCCCCAGCAAGTGCAGGACTGGCGAAAAGCTCAGATTTTCACAATGCTGTTTCGGTAAAAAGGCAGGTTCAATTTATTTTTGGGATTTCTCAATTTCCCCCCCATCTGCCCTCCTGTGGCCACATTACCAGAGTTGGATGTTTAAAGAGGTTATCCAGCGCCGGGATGCGATACCTGCACCCAAGCAGGCGACCATCGACACAACAACAGCAGCGCCTTTCCACTCTCGATCAGGTGCTGGGATAACCCCTTTGAGGCTAATCTACCACTTTCGGTGTACCCTTGGTGTGGCCAAACAGTTCAGTGCACCTTCCCACCTACTTGTTTTCCCCATCTATCTCCCCCCACTCTCTTGCTCTCTAAAGAAAAAACCTGTCAATCAAAATAGAGGGGTGGCGATAGAGGTAAAATAAGTAGGTTGGAAAGTGCGCTTAAATGTTTGGCTACACCTAGGGTGCTCCGAGCGCCTGAGCTTGGTTTCAACAGTCATTCTGTGTGGACATAGTCCCTTTAAAGGTCTCATTTCCCACTTTTTTTTCCGGGTAGGTTGGGAGTGTAAGCAGACAACACTTGGAAGAATGAGCACACATTAGCTCCCGTATGATAGATGGATTCTGTGCTATCAGATCACACCCGCTAAACCCCTAAACGATAGCGCCGATTATGACCGCACGTGTCACATTGCTTACCTCGCGCACATACAAAGCAGAAGCTGACGTTGACAGCGCAGGACGAATGGCCGCTGCGTTTGGAATGGTTGCTGCAAATCATGAGGCCTGAAGACAGGCTAAGGCTGCCGGCAGCCATACAGCTGTCCCCCTTATGGTACGCCACGGGGCATCGCACACAGCGTAATATGCGTCCTGCAAAAGAGAAGCAGCTGATGTCCTAAGTGACATAGAAAAGAGCATTATACCGCCTCTACACCCCAGGGTAAAGCTACATTATTGTTCTGGGACTTCTGCTTTAAACTGAATTTTTATAGTTTTGAAGGCGTTACGGGATATTTTCTTCTTATAAGGACATACATTTATATACATAAAGCTTCATCATGCCGCAAATGAAAAGTTCTACAGCTTTCTAACATACCTTGTATTTCAATTCCTCACTTTTTAAATGAACAATTTTACTACTGAAACTAGCGGTACGGCTGTATAGGTCCTAGTACAACAAGAAAAGGGATTCCTGTCTTGTAGGAACCCAATGTGGCCGGCGCTGAGATATCGGAGTGTTTAAACTGTATGCAAATCAGCCTGACAGTGTAATGGGGGCGTGTTAATGTTCTCCAATGCATTGACACACCCCAAATTCACTTTTAGGCTAATTTGCATGTAGCTTGATTTCTCAGAACTGGCACATCGGATTACTATAAAAGGGGAATGATTTTGGTCCTAGTAGAGGACAACCCTTTTAAGATATAATTCTATAAAACAGCAAATCCCTTTAACTCCTTCAACACTACAGAAGTGCAGCTTAAATGTTTTTGCAAAGTTATAGAACAATGCATGTAGATTTATACAGTAAATCTATACAGAGCTAGTCCTGTTCTCGGCAGAAACATCTGTATACAGTGTAGGCAATGCTCTGTGAGCTAAACATTCATCTCTCTGCTGTTGAGCTCACAGAGCATTGTCCAGACTGAATATAACTGCACCCACTTCTCAGTTGGGAGAAGGACTAGTTATGTAAAGAATAACTGACTCATTTCACATCTTTAGAAAAAATGGTGAAGAAGTGACCGCATCATAATGTTGTACAATTTTTTAAACAAAAAAACAAAACAATTTTGTTAAGCGTTTATCGTACAACCAAAGATACATTAAATCTATCACAAGGGTCCTAAAAGTACGAGCTTGCAACCATCTGGAGAATAAAGGATTGATGAACCATTTTCCAAAGAGTTTAATGGGGAAGTGGCGGCGCTACCACCGCAAAACTTTACAGAAACCTTCAGCTCCTGCTTCTTGCATGCAACCGCCATGTATTTCTAGATCACCTTTGCAAGCTCTGTACAGGCCTTTCTCAGTTGTGCAGGAGCTACAGCAGTGGTGGGGGCACCGGAGACCCCTGGAATCTAAGACTGTTGCCGCATACTGCCGCGCACAGGCCTCGTGGTAAAACTTGCCGCAGGAAGAAACACAGCAGCGCTTGACACTGGTGCTGGGAATTTTGCAGGAAAAGCAGGTGTGGAGACCTGTCAGAAAGCATAAAAAGTCATATCCGATCATGATAAAAATAGTATGTGCACTGTATAGATGAAAAAAAACACACACCGATCCCTACTATACAGAATACCTTGCAGCACGCTGACATAAATCTTCACATACTCACCAGTTTTGCACTCCATGCAGATAAATTTCCCTTCTGGAAGCGTATCCATGCCAAGACATTCGAGGTGGAAAAGCCGAGAGCAATCTCCATTGCAGGACACCAAAGACTCCCCAAAATTTTCACAGATCTAAAAAGAAAGGTTTCACAAAAATGTTTACCGTAATTAGTATTGGAACTGTTTCTTACATGCGTACATGATCCAACCAGTGTCATGTCTGTGACTGGACTCCGACTGACCACAAAAGGGTTCATCACCCGATCATCTACTACAACAGCGAAGGAACACACTACCAAATCATCACCGCGATTCCTTCATTTTCAGGATTGGTGAGGAGGTATCCGACGTCGGATCAGCACCAATGATTAGGTGATGTTAGGTCTTAGGGATATGGCAATGGGAAAAACCTTTCATTGCACACACACACCTGACATACGGTGTCTTTCTTTCCGGACCTCCGAGAAACAGAGGAGTCCACAGACTGGACGTCAGAGGCATCGGCATCCCCAGCAGCTGACGGACTGTCCACTTGCTTCTCAAAGCTAATCTGTAGCCGAAATCAAGTGCGACAGGTTATGCACAACAAGTAAAAGATGAGGAAAATGTGAATATATTTACCCACACGTTTAATAACGTTACTAGACAAAAATAATGTAAAAAAAAATAAAGAGGCAAAGGGAAAATGAAAGCAAAAAGTAATAGAATGAGAAATAAAGGCAGGAAGCGCAGGCCTAGACTGGGTGCGAGCGCAGGCAGAGTGCAGGTGCCAGTGGGTTCAAAATTTTGGAAATTTTGAGTGGGTGAGAGCACATGCGGAGTTTGGGTGCGAGCGAAATTTTGAGTGGGTGCGAGCGCACGCCAAACCTGGGTGCAAAATTTTGGAAATTTGGAGTGGGTGCGAATGTACGCCGAGTCTGGGTACGAGCGACTGGGTGCGAAATTTTGGAAATTTGGAGTGGGTGCACACCGATCCTGGGAGAGGGCGCACGCTGAGCATGAGAGCAAATTTGGAAATTTGGAGTGGGTGCAAGCGCACGCTGAGCTTGGGTGCGAGCGACCGCACACTGAGCCTGGGTCCGAGTGAGTGCGAAATTTTGGAAATTTAGAGTGGGTCTGAGTACCTGCTGAGCATGGGTGCGGGCGCACGCTGAGCATGGGAGCGAGCGGGAAATTTTTTAAAATTTGGAGTGGCTGAGAGCACATCCCGAGCCTGGGTGCGAGCGAGTGGGTGCGAAATTTTGGAAATTTGTAGTGGGTACGAGCCCACTCCAAGCCTGGGTGCGAAATTTTGGAAATTTGGAGTGGGTGCGAGCGAGTAGGTGCAAAAGTTTTGAAATTTGGAGTGGGTGCGAGCGAACGCCAAGCCTGGGAGCGAAGGCACGCCGAGCCTGGGTACAAGATTTTTGAAATTTGGAGTGGGTGCGAGCGCACGTCGAGCCTGGGTGCGAGCGAGTGCAAACTTTTTGAAATTTGGAGTGGGTGCGAATGCACGCCAAGCGTGGGAGCGAGCGCATGCCGAGCCTGGGTGCGAGGTCACGCTGAGCCATGGTGTGAGCCAGTGGGTGCGAAATTTTTGAAATTTAGAGTGGGTGAGAGCGCATGCCGAGCCTGGGTGTGAGGGAGTGGTGCGAAATTTTGGAAATTTGGAGTAGGTGCGAACGCACGTCGGGCGTGGGAGTGACAGCACGCCAAGCCTGGAAGCAGGCGAAAGCTGAGCTTGGGTGCAAGCGAGTGGGTCGAAAATTTTGGAAATTTGGAGATGGTACATGCGCACGCAGAGCCTGAGAACGAGCGCACACCGAACCTGGGAGTGAGGGCACGCCGAGCCTGGATGCGAGCGACTGGTTGCGAAATTTTGGAAATTTGGAGTGGGTGCGAACGCACGCCGAGCATGGGAGCGAGGGCACACTGAGCATGGGAGCGAGCGCACGCCGAGCCTGGGTGCGAGCGAGTGGGTGGGAAATTTTGGAAATATGGAGTGGGTGCGAGCGCACGCTGAGTGTGGGAGCGGGCTCACACCGAGCGTGGGAGCGGGCTCACGCCGAGCCTGGGTGTGAGCTAGTGGCTGCGAAGTTTTGGAAATTTGGAGTGGATGAGAGCACACGCAGAAGCTGGGTGCGAGCGAGCGGGTGCAAAATGTTGGAAATTTGGAGTGGGTGCGAACGCACGCCGAGCGTGGGAGCGAGCACATGCCTAGCATGGGTGCGAGGGCATACCGAGCCTGGGTGCGAGGGCACGCTGAGTGTGGGAGTGGGCGCACGCCGAGCCTGGAAGCAGTCGCAAGCTGAACTTGGGTGCGAGCGAGTGGGTGGGAAATTTTGGAAATTTGGAGTGAGTATGAGCGCACGCCGAGCCTGGGAGCGAGGGCATGCCGAGCCTGGGTACAAAGGACTGGATGCAAAATTTTGGAAATTTGGAGTGGGTGCGAGCGTACGCTGAGCGCGGAAGCGGGCGCACGCTGAGCCTGGGTGCGAAGGCATGCCGAGCCTGGCTATGAGTGACTGGGTGCCAACTTTTTGAAATTTGGAGTGGGTGCAAACGCATGCCAAGCGTGGGGGCGAGGGCACGCTGTGCGTGAGAGCGGGCGCACACCGAGCCTGGGTGCGAGCGAGTGGGTGTGAAATTTTGGAAATTTGCAGTGGGTGCGAGCGCATGCCGAGCGTGGGAGCGAGCGCATGCCAACCTGGGTGCGAGCGGGTGCAAAATATTTGGTGTGGGTGTGAGTGCACGCAGAGCCTGGGAGCGGGCGCATGCTGAACCTGGGAGCGAGGGCACGCCGAGCCTGGGTGCGAACTTTTGGAAATTTGGGGTTGGTGCGAGCGCATGCCGAGCGTGGGAGTGGGCGCACGCCGAGTGTGGGAGCGGGTGCATGCCGAGCATGGAAGCGGGTGCACACCGAGTGTGGGTGGAAGTGCAGGCCAAAAGGCATGAAGTAATGAAAAGATGGAGGAAGAAGTGAAGCCAAAAAAAATAAAAAGGAAGGGGAAAGGATGTAAAAAATAGAAGAATTGAGGGAGGATGTTCAGGTGGAAAAGAAACAAGGTAAGTGAAGGCAGGCTGGGAAGTAGAACGTCATAAGAACAGAGGACGTGGATTACATTGTGAATCTCATGCTCTCTCTCAGTCGGTGACAGGCTCCATAGCTCCTTATACACAGGAGTCACAGACTGCATCATCTCATATATTCAGAGCTGACAGACCCGGGAGCATTCATTCTGCAGAGAACGTCTGTGCTGTGCACCGCTTCCAAGTGCGTTCCCTCAACGAAAATCATCATGACTTGCCTACATATATTTAACTTTCAACCATTAACCCTCTTAGGACTTAAGACGTTGCATGCCGATCCCACCTGAGCATCATTCAGGCCCCGCGAGTCAGAATCAGAGGCGTCCCGGTAGGAGGAGTTGGCAAGTTCCACGTCGGTAGAGGCCCGGCTTCTCTTCTTCAAGGGCTTGCATGCGTCCGATATCTCACTGGCCCCTTGAAACGAGGAGGATCAGGATTCACTAACGCGCCATGTGACAGCTTCCATTAATTTCAATAGGAACGAATGTGGATGTTTGGGAAGTTACGTTATGGAGTTACTGTGGCCAATACTTGGCTTGTAATGTATATGTCAAACAAACAACATGGTCAACGGAATATGGAGAACTTGGAAAATGTGAGATTTTCGGTGTATACGTTAGTATTTTACCAAACACACTCACCCTTCTGCAATCCCGTCTGCACCGCTGTTAATGGCGTGACATCAACCTGTAGTAGACCAGAAAATAATCAATGGAAACATGGAGGGTTCTTGATCCGTCTCAGAGACGATCATATGGCTCCTCCCCCAGAAAGGGAGGTCACCTGCAAGCTGCATCCCCCCTGCGTCCATCTTTTCAAACAAATTCTTCTTAATGCCCCACTAGAAATAAAATAATGAAATCTTGTAACTTTGCAATAGGTTTTAAAGGGAATCTATCAGCAGCATCTGTGAGTAACCTAGTAGGGACAGAGACAGCGATTCTAGGAGTGTGTCACTTATTAGGCTGTGTGCTGTTGTTTCAATACAAGCAGTGTTTTATCAGCAGGAGAATATCACTGCCCCCACCACTGATTGGCAGCTTGCTAACAGTATACACAGGACACTGCCAATCAGTGATGTGGGCGGAGTTGAACACAGCTCAGTATTCAGAGCTCTGTTAATGCTACAGCAGAGAAAACAGGGATTTTATCAAAAACTACACCAAGCAGTCCAGTAAGTGACACATCCCCAGAATCAGGGTCTCTGCCCCTACATTACAATCGAAAAAAAACCTGCTGATTGCTTTTAACTAATATATATATTTATGGTTTTGTTTCTGGAGCTCCTATGCAGCCCTATGTGTCTCAATGGTATAAGACAGCAAGCAAATTCTGTATATACATTTACTTTATGCCAACGTACAATTGGTAGGAAAGCCAAAAATAGGGGGACAGATAGAAGGGAATATGACTTGAGGATCAGACTACAGACTACTCTTCATAGGAGCGGCAGAAACAAAATGGTTAGAAATTTTCAATCAAGACCTATTGGAACGTTGCTTTATTCTTCATTTTATTTGCAATAAGAGAATAATACTACTACTACTAATAATAACAACTAAAAAAAAGATACATTTACTAATGGTTAAATGTAATGGTAATCCAACAGCACCATGCGGCAGCGCTTCAGATCTGGACACACCACATGCGCGCCGTATTCCTATGCGTTTATTTTTCCAGCCGTGTATGGATTGGGTTTTGAAAATGTATTAGGGTGAGTTTCCACGGTCAGGAAACGCTGCGTGTTTGGCGCTGTGCGCTGGCGCAACGCCAAACACGCAGCGTCCAGATGTTACAGCATAGTGGAGGGGATTTCAAGGAATCCCGTCTCCACCATGCGTAACAATACGCATGTGGCAAACCTGCGTAAACGGACATGCGGCGCGTCTTTTTAGACCGCAGCATGTCCTCGCGTATTGCGGCGACGGTGCGTCGCCGCAACAGAATTAACACAGGGCTATGTAGCCCTGCGCTCTTTCCGGAGGTGTTCCGGAGGTGTCCTGAACACCTCCGGAAAGATCGCGCGTCATAAAGGGGGCGGGGCTTAGACGGAGCGGAATTTCCGCTCCGTCCAAAGCGCTATGGTTCCGGACCGTGGAACCATAGCCTTAGACTTAATGGCTGCTGAAGTCATACGGCAAATTCACCTCTCCTGGGCATTCACTAAAACACAGGCGGACTTTAACTCCACCAGCTGCGCACGGAGCTGATGATCTGCAGAGACCCGACTGGTTGGATCTTATGGATCGGTGATAACTTTTAATCTTTTAAATTCCCTTTAACCACTGCAAAAAGGGTGTAATCCACAGGAAAATCTGCAGGAAATAGATGCACATTTTGCAGTAGCTTTTAAGGCAATTTTTCTTTGCGTGAGAATTTTAACCTGGAACTTGGGCTTGAAACGCTTTCATTTTAAAATTATGGCACGCCGGGGTAGATGAAGCGGTCAGAGAGATCCATAGACCCCGAGGAGAAAACAGGAAATCATTTTCCACTATCTGGAGGCCGTTGCTATTTCTTAACCAAATGTCTGTGTGATCCACTCCGTGCTACAATGTTTATCAGGAAAATAAAAGGCTGCGTCTCTATCATGGCTGTGCCATATTGTTTTGTCCCCTCGAGAAGGGGCAACACAACAGCACCAGTCCGCATGTTGCTGGTGCTACTGTGAGCAGCCTGCGTGACCTAAACGTGCTATAATGGCCTGTAGCGTCTCCAGACTTAATAATAATAATAATCTTTATTTATATAGCGCCATCATATTACGCAGCGCTTTACAGTTTAACAGTGACTTGTATCCCATCGAGCACATCTGATCTTGATGATTTGCCCAAGTGCATTCAGCGCAGCAGGACATTCCCCAGACGACCATTAATTACCTCATTGACAGCAGCCTAGGCTGTAAGTGCGGGGATTTCTGCATGTGGAGCTCATACTCCATACTGAATAAATTGTGATGTTATCAAAATTTTCTTTCCATTTTGTTATCATTTGCAGATCAGTAACATGTTTATCCATCTGTGATTTCCATAATTCCATGATGTTTTCTTCTTGGTATTATAATTTCAATGTTGAGATAGCTAGATATATACAGTTGTGCTCAAAAGTTTACATACCCCGGCAGAATTTTTGCTTTCTGGACTTTTTTTCAGAGAATATGAATGATAACACCAAACCTTTTTCTCCACTCATGGTTAGTGGTTGGGTGAAGCCATTTATTGTCAAGCTACTGTGTCTTCTCTTTTTAAATCATAACGACAACCCAAAACATCCAAATGACCCTGATCAAAAGTTCACATACCCCATTTCTTAATACCGTGTATTGCCCCCTCTAACATCAATAACATCTTGAAGTCTTTTGTGGTAGTTGTGGATGAGGTTCTTTATTTTCTCAGATGGTAAAGCTGCCCACTCTTCTTGATAAAAAGCCTCCAGTTCCTGAGAATTCCTGGGCTGTGTAGCATGAACTGCGCGCTTGAGATCTTCCCAGAGTGGCTCAATGATATTGAGGTCAGGAGACTGAGATGGCCACTCCAGAACCTTCACTTTGTTCTGCTGTAGCCAATGACAGGTGGACTTGGCCTTGTGTTTTGGATCGTTGTCATGTTAGAACGTCCAAGTGCGTCCCATGCGCAGCTTCCGGGGCTGATGATTTTAAATTTGCCTCCAGTATTTGCTGATAACGTGCTGCATTCATCTTTCCTTCAACTTTGACCAAGTTTCCTGTGCCTTTGAAGCTCACACATCCCCAAAACAACAGCGATCCACCTCCATTCTTTATAGTAGGAATGGTGATCCTTGCATCATAGGCCTTGTTGACCTCTCGCAAATGTAATGTTTATGGTTGTGGCCAAAAAGTTCAATTTTGGTGTCATCACTCCAAATTACCTTGTTCCAGAAGTTTTGAGGCTTGTCTCTGTGCTGTTTTGCGCATTGTAAGTGAGATACTTTGTGGCATTTGCGCAGTAATGGCTTTCTTCTGGCGACTCAACCATGCAGCCCTTTTTCTTCAAGTGCATCCTTATTGTGCCACACCGCTAGTTTTCAGAGTCCAGTATTTCAGCTGATGTTATTTGTGGGTTTTTCTTTGCATCCTGAACAATTTTCCTGGCAGTTGTGGATGAAATTTTTGTTGGTCTACCTGACCGTGGTTTTGTTTTTACAGAGCCTCTGATTTTCCGTTTGTTAATCACAGTGTGAATGCTGCTGACTGGCATTATCAATTACTTGGATATCTTTTTGTGTCCGTTTCCAATTTTATACAGTTCAACTACCTTTTCCCGTAGATCCATTGACAATTCTTTTGCTTTCCCCATGACTCACAATCCACAAACGTCAGTGGCTGGATGAAAGATGCAAGAGTCTGTCTAGATCCCAGAGACTCACTCAGCTTTTATGCACACACACTGATTACAAGCAAATAGGTCACAGATGAGGATGTTTCCTTTAGTAGCCATTCAAACCCATTTGTGTCAACTTCTGTTCATGTTATCAGGCCAAAATCACCAGGGTATGTGAACTTTTGATCAGCGTCATTTGGATGTTTTGGGTTGTCATTATGATTTAAAAAAGAAAACTCAGTAGTTTGACAATAAATGGCTTCACCCAACCACTAACCATGAGTGGAGGAAAAGTGTTGGTGTTATCATTAATAATCTCTGAAAAAAGGCCAAGAAAACAATAATACTGCCGGGGTATGTAAACTTTTGAGCACAACTGTATATATATATACAGTGCCTACAAGTAGTATTCAACCCCCTGCAGATTTAGCTGGTTTGATAAGATGCAAATAAGTTAGAGCCTTCAAACTGCAAACGAGAGTAGGATTTATTAACAGAAGCATAAATCTTACAAACCAAAAAGTTATGTTGCTCAGTTGAATTTTAATAAATTTTAAACATAAAAGTGTGGGTCAATTATTATACAACCCCTATGTTTAATATTTCGTGGAATAACCCTTGTTTGCAATTACAGCTAATAATCATCTTTTATAAGACCTGATCAGGCCGGCACAGGTCTGTGGAGTTATCTTGGCCCACTCCTCCATGCAGATCTTCTCCAAGTTATCTAGGTTCTTTGGGTGTCTCATGTGGACTTTAATCTTGAGCTCCTTCCACAAGTTTTCAATTGGGTTAAGGTCAGGAGACTGACTAGGCCACTCCAACACCTTGACTTTTTCCCTCTTGAACCAGGCCTTGGTTTTTTTGGCTGTGTGCTTTGGGTCGTTGTCTTGTTGGAAGATGAAATTACGACCCATCTTAAGATCTTTGATGGAGGAGCGGAGGTTCTTGGCCAAAATCTCCAGGTAGGCCGTGCTATCCATCCTCCCATGGATGCGGACCAGATGGCCAGGCCCCTTGGCTGAGAAACAGCCCCACAGCGTGATGCTGCCACCACCATGCTTGACTGTAGGGATGGTATTCTTGGGGTCGTATGCAGTGCCATCCAGTCTCCAAACGTCACGTGTGTGGTTGGCACCAAAGATCTTGATCTTGGTCTCATCAGACCATAGAACCTTGAACCAGTCTGTCTCAGAGTCCTCCAAGTGATCATGAGCAAACTGTAGACGAGCCTTGACATGACGCTTTGAAAGTAAAGGTACCTTACGGGCTCGTCTGGAACGGAGACCATTGCGGTGGAGTACGTTACTTATGGTATTGACTGAAACCAATGTCCCCACTGCCATGAGATCTTCCCGGAGCTCCTTCCTTGTTGTCCTTGGGTTAGCCTTGACTCTTCGGACAAGCCTGGCCTCGGCACGGGAGGAAACTTTCAAAGGCTGTCCAGGCCGTGGAAGGCTAACAGTAGTTCCATAAGCCTTCCACTTACGGATGATGCTCCCAACAGTGGAGACAGGTAGGCCCAACTCCTTGGAAAGGGTTCTGTACCCCTTGCCAGCCTTGTGACCCTCCACGATCTTGTCTCTGATGGCCTTGGAATGCTCCTTTGTCTTTCCCATGTTGACCATGTATGAGTGCTGTTCACAAGTTTGGGGAGGGTCTTAAATAGTCAGAAAAGGCTGGCAAAAGAGATCATTAATCCACACATGTGAAGCTCATTATTCTTGGTGCCTGAATTACTTCTTAATACTTTAGGGGGACCAAACAGAATTCTTGTGGTTTGAGGGGTTGAATAATAAATGACACTCTGAATTAACTTTTAACGTTTTAAAAAAAAAAAAAAATTAATAAAATTTTTTTTTGCTGCAGTGCATTTCCCACTTCCAGGCTGATCTACAGTACAAATGTCACAATGCCAAGTTAATTCCGCATGTGTCAACCAGCTAAATCTGCAGGGGGTTGAATACTACTTGTAGGCACTGTATGTATATATACATATAAGTATATATACTTAAGAAAAAGCAGAGCAGCACAGAATATTACAATATTGGGTGCAAATCCTCTTCAGCAAAAATCCATACTTGCCAGCTTCAATACACCAAAAAAAAGGCAGCACTCCATAGATTCAGTAGAAATTGTGGATTTATTCTAAGACCCACATCTCAGGGCCCTGAGATGTGGGTCTTAGAATAAATCCACAATTTCTACTGAATCTATGGAGTGCTGCCTTTTTTTTGGTGTATATATATATTTTACATACCCCGGCAGTATTTTTGTCTTCTTGGCCTTTTTTCAGATATCTGTTATCTACTTATCTTGTAATGTCTTCACATCCTGTTCCATCCAGATGTGTCCTGATCCCAGAATTCCAAAAAGCAGAAGTTCACCAACTGCCATATTGGGATACCCAAGTGATGGGTGTCTCAATATGGAAACTGCTGGTGGTACCAGCCTCTTGCGCGGTACCACCAGCAGAACACCGTCGCACCACACACTGTATACGCTGTACGCACCACACACACACACTGTATACGCTGTACGCACAGCATACACACACTGTATACCCCGTACGCACCATCACACACACTGCAGATGGGGAAGAGAGAAAGCGCACAGGGGTGAGAGAGACAGAGCACAGGTGGGAGACAGCTAAAACGGGACAGCATATGAGGGGAGAACACAGCACAGGAAGGAGACAGCAGACAAGGGGGATAGCACATGGGGTAGACAGGTCAAAGAAGAGAGCACAGACGGGAGAAGTCAGCACATGGGGAAAGAGAGAGTGGATAGGTGGGTGAGCACATGGGGGAGAGATTCTCAATGCTGCAAAGTCTGCCCCCATCGTGACATTACCGCCCTCCCGATGCGATAGCATCCAGCCTCCATCTAATATATATATATATATATATATATATATATATATATATATACAGCTCTGGCAGAAATTAAGAGGCAATTGCAAAATTTTCAGTTTGTCTGATTTTTCTCTTTATAGGTATATTTTTGAGTAAAATTTAAATTGCTCTTTTATTCTATAAACTACTGTCTCCGAATTTCCAAGCAATAAATTTTGTATTTATTTTCAAAAATTGAGAAATGGTCAAAATAACAAAAAAATGCAGTGCTTGCAGACCTCAAATAATGCTAAGAAAACAAGTTCATAATCATTTAGAAACAACAATACTAATGTTTTAACTCAGGAAGAATTCAGAAATCAATATTTTGTGGAATAATCATGATTTTTAATCACAGCTTTCATGCGTCTTGGCATGCTTTCCACCAGTCTTTCACACTGCTTTTGGGTGACCTTATGCCACTCCTGGTACAAAAATTTAAGCAGTTCTTCTTTGTTTGATGGCTTGTGACTTCCATCTTCCTCTTGATTACATTCCAGAGGTTTTCAATGGGGTTCAGGTCTGGAGATTGGGCGGCCATGACAGGGATTTGATGTGGTGGTCCTTCATTCACACATTGATTGACCTAGCTGTATGGCATGGCACATTGTCCTGCTGGAAAAACCAGTCCTCAGAGCTGGGGAACATTGCCTGAGCAGAAGGAATCAACTGTTTTTCCAGGATAACCTTGTATGCGGCTTGATTCATACGTCCTTCGCAAAGATTAACCTGCCCAATTCCAGCCTTGCTGAAGCATCCCCAGATCATCACCGATCTTCCACCAAATTTCACAGAGGGTGCAAGACACTGTGGCTTGTACGCCTCTCCAGGTCTCCATCTAACCATTAGACGACCAGGTGTTGAGCAAAGCTGAAAATTAGACTCATCATAGAAGATTACCTTACTCCAGTCATCTATGGTCCAATCCTTATGGTCTTCGGCAAACTTCAGCCTGGCTCTCCTTTGCTTCTCATTGATGAAAGGCTTTTTTCTAGCTTTACATGACTTGAGCCCTGCCTCTAGGAGCCTGTTACGAACTGTTCTATGTCATCCCACCTGCCATTTGCCATTCCTTTTGTAGGCCACTTGATGTCATCCTGCGGTTGCTGAGTGACATTCGAAGAAGATGAAATGCATCCCAGTCAGTGGAGAGTCGTTTTCGCCCTCTGTCGGTCTGTAGCTTTGTTGTCCCCAATGTCTGCTGCTTGACCTTGTTGTAATGGACGGAAGTCTTAGAAATTTTAAGGATGGAGGCAACATGACGCTCACTGTATCCCTCTGCTAGTAAAGCGAGAATTTCAACTCCTTTGGCATGGTTAAAAGTTATTTTTTCCTTCCTATTACTTTTGGGATATTACTAGCACTTGTTTTGCCATCCACCTTGTCTTATTGCAAGAGGATTGTGAACACCACAGCAGTGTTTTTTTTTATACTTTCCTTTGTTAAATAAGATTTGGTTCAGGTGATCACCTAATCAGAAGCACATTTAGGGTCTGTGCACACGTTGCGGATTGTGCTGCGGATCCGCAGCGGATCTGGCCTTGCGGATCCGCTGCAGATGTTAGGCTATGGGAAAAAAAAATGCTGTGCACATGCTGCATGTAAATTCTTTGTGCAGATTCCGCAGCGGATTTACACCTATTCCATTATAGGTGTAAAACCGCAGGGCAAATCCGCACAAAAACCGCAGCAAATCCGCAGGTCATTTTACCTGCAGATTCGGAAAAATCCGCAAGTGAATCCGCAACGTGTGCACGAGGCCTAAGTAGAATGAGGTGTACTCTGGTTGGAATTCAACTGACACTGGAATGGAATGGCTGTCAGACATGTAGAGAAGCTGATTTTTATAAAATTGTGCAGTGGCCTCCTAATTTTTGCTAGAGCTGTATATGTTTATATTATATATATATATATATTGTAAGCTTTTCAGGGGATATAGCTCTGGGATCGCCGTCCGGGTAGAGAGTGGCACGGAAACAGTTCATTCAGACAGCAGTTCTGGTGAAAACTGGCCGCAACCAGCTTTATTAAAGTCCACAGCAAACAGATATAAAACAAATCATAAACAGAAGACCTAGGCTTGTCTAGCCACTTACTACACTTAGATAGATTTCCCTATCTATCCGGGTCCCGACTCTACCAGCCGGGGCCAAAACAACACATATGTTCAGCATTTACCAGCAATGAGGTTCACAGAGTCTCCTCCTTGTGTCTGAAGGCACCTTCAACGTCCAGACTTGAGAGAGCTCCCCTCCTATTCAGCTGCTATCCACATGGATTCTCACAGAGACTACTCCTGTGTCCGGGGTACATCGAGCACCCAGACTGAGATAGCTCAAACTCCTGGAGACACCTTCTGTGCCTGGACCCCTCCTGTGTCCAGACGAAGCGAGCTCTCTGACTGTGTTCGCAGACACCTACTTCTGGTCTCCTAATTAACACCTGAGTAGTTTCAGGCCTGAGTTGCAAGTGTGTAATGAATTTAAGGTGTAGTGACCTTTCTCTACCACTAGGTTTACAAAGCCATACATTTCCCTTATACCAGTCAGCACAGTATCTAGGTGAAATGTACACCCCATTCAAACACCATACTCTCACTGTCTCACATATCCCCCCCTCTTCTCCAGACCGGAGGGCTGGTCATCCAGACCGGAGGGCTGGTCAACAATCCAAAAGAGACAGTGAACTCTGGACCAGTCATGGCACTCATCAGCTTCATCTTCACTACTGTCATCTGTATCTTCACCTGAGCCATAGCCAACATCAGCTTTCTCTTCATCTGAAGCATCCGCACTACCCTGTACCCTCCCAGGCCTATGCTCTCTGCGGGCCTCGGGTATCCTGCACGGTTTCATCTTGACCTTAGGGCCGGGCTCAGTTTCGATATAGTGCCTGGCCAGAGAAGTACGACCCAGCACATCAGAACACTTCTGCTGACTCTTCCTCAGAAACTCACGTACCTCCTGTCCCTGGTGCACTGACCATGTGTCACCAACTATCACAGAAGGTATAGGGGGTTTTTCACTTTTCTCCAGTTCCCCTTGAACCTTCTTTACTTCATTGAGCTTCTCCAGAAGATGCTCATGGCTCTCATCACGCTCCTTCATCACAGTTTGGAGTTTTTTCTGAGAAGTAATCAATTCATCTTGTACCTGTTGGACGTCCTTTATGTCTTCAGCTCCTTCTTCAGGCTCTTCTGGTAGGACATGCTCAGAAGCCCTACCGTCAGTCTTACATTCTACTTCTTCATTCACATCATTATGGTCTCCAATATCTCCATTTATTCCAGCTTTCAAGTTCTCCTTGATAGCTGCATCTGTATACTCAGAACCCGCCGGATTCTTCTCTTCCACCACGTTCTGCATCCCATCTGAGCTCCCGTGTGTCTGCAGCGGCAACGGAGTGACACATCGCTTTTCCCATTTGTTGGGATGTGGCTCCGATGTAGACTCCATGAAAGTGCGCTTGAGCTCACCAACGCCAGCCTGATGTCTCAAAATCTCATCTTGTGATTTATCCAGATCCTTGGTATCACTCAGGAACACTGCTGGGGCTCCGGGCGCCGAACTTCCAGCCTGAGCTTCACGAGTTGCAGCTACTGATCCGGACCGTAACCCGTCCACGCCGCTGTCTTCGGCAGAAACAGATTCCTGGACAGAGTCAGTCCCCATATCTTCAGTCTTGTTCCTCACAGCTTCACTTGAGACCTCAGCTTCTGATGAGGCATCTGGCTTGGTGACCACCACTTCCATGGCTTTTTCCACCTCTGCAGCATTACCTTCAGAGTCCTGGGCATGATGCAGCTCCATACCATACATTGATAACTTCTCATCTTCAACAGCATCCACTTGTGCTGTGTTCAGTTTCAGAGTCCTGCCTTTAAAGCTCAGCTCTCCTCCTTTCACCTTAGTCTTCGCCAGGGAACCGGCCAACTGTAAAACATCTTCAGATGCCATCTTCTGTCCGGCTGTAAGGTCAGCATCAGCTTTCTTCTCAGGACTCTCAACCTCCTCTGCTACCATGCCTTCCTCATTTGCACTGGTTGCTTTATGGTCATCAGATGATTCACTATCACTACCACTATCCCTCTCTGACCCCTTTTTCTCAGCCACATCTGGCTCACTTCAGGGTTATACACTTCATTTTCATTCACATCCTGCTCACTGTCAGGGCTATACAATTCATTCTCATTCACATCTTGATCTGGAACCTTAGTTAACATGTCATCCACAACATTAACTTCACCATCTGGTCCCTCAAGTATGTGACTATGTGACAACCCCAGCACTATACTTCTATATAGCTCAGGTACTAGGAGCTGTCTCACGACCTCTCCCTGGACTTCAGTGTCCCTATACAACAGGTGAGTGTTTATGGCAACATGAGGAAACCTCTCCTCAGAGCCAGGCTCTTGGGAAACCTCATTTAGAACATTTATATTTTCCTGGGCCGTTTTAAGAGAGGGGTCTCGCCACTGCTCACTCTCAAAATTGTCACAGGACACAGGTAAGTCAGGGACACTCGGTTCCCGAGAACCACCATCCTCGTCTCCCAACATCACCTGCAAAGGAATTTCATCACTATCACAGTCATCATTATTATCAATATCATTATCATGATTATGATCAGTATCATCATCATTATCATTATCAGCATCATTATCATGGTCATCATCATTATCATATAAATTTATACGGCCCACTAGCATTGTGTCCGCCCCTCGGGACTGCGCACCCTCAATAGGAGCTTCATCACACTGTCCATCAGAAACATTTTTCCCCAGAGATCCTTAGACCGGGGAAAGTCATTACCCAATATGACGGGTGCACCAGGTTCTTCACTACCCCCACTTCATATGAAACCTCCCCGAGTTTGGGGACCAAGTCCACGGCAGTCTCTGGGTAGACTTTGGTGTCTCCATGGATGCACACCATACTCAGGTGCTTATCAGGGATGAAGTCCCTATCAATCAGGCTGTCACATACGGAAGTCACTGGACTCTCTGAGTCCAAGAGGGCCTGTGCTGGGCAGTCATTTACAACCACCGGGGACTACTGTGGTCCAGTCTCTTCGGCTGAGGTGGACACACACACAGGTTCTGCGCAGAGAGAGAGGGATCTGCCAACATCACAATACATAGGCTCCCCCTCTATTGGACAGTTGGCTGCAATTTCACGACATCTCCAACCCTGTCCATCACACTTTTCCACCCACATGTCCCCTCGGGCCTGAACCCGCTTATCAGCATACCCCATGTCCCCAACAGCTGGAACGCTCTTACCGCGAGAGTTCAGCGTCCGGGAACTCTGAAGTGACGACCTCTCAGACGGCTGGTCACGGAGACAGTCTTTGCTGGCGAAGGCCTTCTCCATCAGGCTGACCAGACGATTGGCGTCCTGGTGGTCTCCTCGTCCGACCTCTGGCTGTACCTCAGGAGGACATGCTCGGGTGTAGCGGTTCACTATCACCTTTCCAACTCCATAATCAGGTTTGCTGACTGCAGACTCCCAACTGCATCTCCAGTCATGAACTCCCCTGGCACGGGCTGTCACCGTAACACCCAGCCGGGTAAGAATCTCCGCTTTCAGCTTGGCATAGTCTTGGCTGTCCTGCTCGCTCAGGTCAGCATAGGCCCTTTGGGGTTCTCCAATCAGATAGGGTGCGACCATTATGGCCCATTCAGATAGGGGCAGATTCTCCTTCTCTGCCAATCTCTCAAACCTAGTGAGATATACCTCCACATCATCACGAGGTGTCATCTTTTTCAGGGACCGTCTTACCGCCTTCTTTACAGCGGACAACACAGGTGCCTTCACAACATTACTCTGGGACGAGGTGCTGAGAGCTGCAATCTGCTCCAACAACCGGTTATTCTCCTGCTGCTGCTGCTGGCACTGCAGTTGCATGCTCTGCTGGGCCTGTACCAGGTACTCAATGAGCTCCTCCATACTGCCGGACTTATCTGTCTCAACCACGGCAGTCTTATGTTGCACATTAACTTGCGCCATTTGTTCAAACAGCGCCTCCATGCTGTCATCCATGCTGTCAGACTTCTCTGTCTTAACAACGGCAGTCTTCACACAAGACATACACACTCCACAGTCTTTTCCACAGAAAATTCAGCTCTGCTGTGCAGACACCCTTTTTTTTTTCCTCTGCAAACTCTATTAGGGCCACTGTCTCTTTAAGACTGCTCCAATAGACGTTTCCTTTGCTGCTGCACACTCCACAGTCTTTTCCACAACAAGTTCAGCTTTGCTGTGCAGACACACTTTTTTTTTTTTTCTTTTGCAAACTCTATTAGGGCTACTGTCTCTTTAAGACTGCTCCAATCAGATGTTTTTGCTGACACACTTTTTTTTTTTTTCTCTGCTGCTGCTTCAACAGACTTCACCTTTATTGCTGTCTCTAAGCCACTGTGCTGCACGCACATTCCAGCACCAATTGTATCAGCCACTGTGCTGCCCCAGCATTCTCCACCAATTGTAAGCTTTTCAGGGGATATAGCTCTGGGATCGCCGTCCGGGTAGACAGAGTGGCACGGAAACAGTTCATTCAGACAGCAGTTCTGGTGAAAACTGGCCGCAACCAGCTTTATTAAAGTCCACAGCAAACAGATATAAAACAAATCATAAACAGAAGACCTAGGCTTGTCTAGCCACTTACTACACTTAGATAGATTTCCTATATATCCGAGTCCCGACTCTACCAGCCGGGGCCAAAACAACACATATGTTCAACATTTACCAGCATTTACCAGCATTGAGGTTCACAGAGTCTCCTCCTTGTGTCTGAAGGCACCTTCAACGTCCAGACTTGAGAGAGCTCCCCTCCTATTCAGCTGCTATCCACATGGATTCTCACAGAGACTACTCCTGTGTCCGGGGTACATCGAGCACCCAGACTGAGATAGCTCAAACTCCTGGAGACACCTTCTGTGCCTGGACCCCTCCTGTGTCCAGACGAAGCGAGCTCTCTGACTGTGTTCGCAGACACCTACTTCTGGTCTCCTAATTAACACCTGAGTAGTTTCAGGCCTGAGCTGCAAGTGTGTAATGAATGTAAGGTGTAGTGACCTTTCTCTACTACTAGGTTTACAAAGCCATACATTTCCCTTATACCAGTCAGCACAGTATCTAGGTGAAATGTACACCCCATTCAACACCCATACTCTCACTGTCTCACAATATATATATATATATATATATATATATATATATATATATATATATATATATATACACATACCTTAATATATTATATATATTATATATATATATACACAGTACAGACCAAAAGTTTGGACACACCTTCTCATTCAAAGATTTTTCTGTATTTTCATGACTATGAAATTGTAGAATCACACTGAAGGCATCAAAACTATGAATTAACAAATGTGGAATTATACAATACACTTTACAAAAAAGTGTGAAACAACTGAAAATATGTCTTATATTCTAGGTTCTTCAAAGTAGCCATCTTTTGCTTTGATTACTGCTTTGCACGCAGAAAAGGTGAACGGATGGCCTCTACATGCCTGGTTTCCACCGTGAAGCATGGAGGAGGTGGTGTGATGGTGTGGGGGTGCTTTGCTGGTGACACTGTTGGGGATTTATTCAAAATTGAAGGCATAGTGAACAAGCATGGCTACCACAGCATCTTGCAGCGGCATGCTATTCCATCCGGTTTGCGTTTAGTTGGACCATCATTTATTTTTCAACAGGACAATGACCCCAAACACATCTCCAGGCTGTGTAATGGCTATTTGACCAAGAGGGAGAGTGATGGGGTGCTACGCCAGATGACATGGCCTCTATAGTCACCAGACCTGAACCTAATCGAGATGGTTTGGGGTGAGCTGGACCGCTCACCGCTTCAATTTTTAATAAATCCCCAACAGTGTCACCAGCAAAGCACCCCCACACCATCACACCACCTCCTCCATGCTTCACGGTGGGAACCAGGCTTGTAGAGTCCATCCATTCACCTTTTCTGCGTGCAAAGCAGTAATCAAAGCAAAAGGTGGCTACTTTGAAGAACCTAGAATATAAGACATATTTTCAGTTGTTTCACACTTTTTTGTAAAGTGTAATGTATAATTCCACATGTGTTAATTCATAATTTTGATGCCTTCAGTGTGATTCTACAATTTTCATAGTCATGAAAATACAGAAAAATCTTTGAATGAGAAGGTGAGTCCAAACTTTTGGTGTGTACTGTATATATATCTTATAGATGTATTTATGTATGTATTTTATATACATATATATATACAGGTCCTTCTCAAAAAATTAGCATATAGTGCTAAATTTCATTATTTACCATAATGTAATGATTACAATTAAACTTTCATATATTTTAGATTCATTACACACCAACTGAAATTTGTCAGGTCTTTTATTGTTTTAATACTGATGATTTTGGCATACAACTCCTGATAACCCAAAAAACCTGTCTCAAAAAATTAACATATTTCAACCGTCCAATAAAATAAAAGTGTTTTTTCAAAACAAACAAAAAACCATCAAATAATAATGTTCAGTTATGCACTCAATACTTGGTCGGGAATCCTTTGGCAGAAATGACTGCTTCAATGCGGCGTGGCATGGAGGCAATCAGCCTGTGACACTGCTGAGGTGTTATGGAGGCCCAGGATGCTTTGATAGCGGCCTTAAGCTCATCCAGAGTGTTGGGTCTTGCGTCTCTCAACTTTCTCTTCACAATATCCCACAGATTCTCTATGGGGTTCAGGTCAGGAGAGTTGGCAGGCCAATTGAGCACAGTAATACCATGGTCAGTAAACCATTTACCAGTGGTTTTGGCACTGTGAGCAGGTGCCAGGTCATGCTGAAAAATGAAATCTTCATCTCCATAAAGCATTTCAGCCGATGGAAGCATGAAGTGCTCCAAAATCTCCTGATAGCTAGCTGCACTGACCCTGCCCTTGATGAAACACAGTGGACCAACACCAGCAGCTGACATGGCACCCCACACCATCACTGACTGTGGGTACTTGACACTGGACTTCAGGCATTTTGGCATTTCCTTCTCCCCAGTCTTCCTCCAGACTCTGGCACCTTGATTTCCGAATGACATGCAAAATTTGCTTTCATCAGAAAAAAGTACTTGGGACCACTTAGCAACAGTCCAGTGCTGCTTCTCTGTAGCCCAGGTCAGGCGCTTCTGCCGCTGTTTATGGTTCAAAAGTGGCTTTACCTGGGGAATGCGGCACCTGTAGCCCATTTCCTGCACACGCCTGTGTACGGTGGCTCTGGATGTTTCTACACCAGACTCAGTCCACTGCTTCCTCAGGTCCCCCAAGGTCTGGAATCGGTCCTTCTCCACAATCTTCCTCAGGGTCCGGTCACCTCTTCTCGTTGTACAGCGTTTTCTGCCACATTGTTTCCTTCCAACAGACTTCCCATTGAGGTGCCTTGATACAGCACTCTGGGAACAGCCTATTTGTTGAGAAATTTCTTTCTGGGTCTTACCCTCTGGCTTGAGGGTGTCAATGATGGCCTTCTTGACATCAGTCAGGTCGCTAGTCTTACCCATGATGGGGTTTTGAGTAATGAACCAGGCAGGGAGTTTTTAAAAGCCTCAGGAATCTTTTGCATGTGTTTAGAGTTAATTAGTTGATTCAGAAGATTAGGGTAATAGGTCGTTTAGAGAACCTTTTCTTGATATGCTAATTTTTTGAGACAGGTTTTTTGGGTTATCAGGAGTTGTATGCCAAAATCATCAGTATTAAAACAATAAAAGACCTGACAAATTTCAGTTGGTGTGTAATGAATCTAAAATATATGAAAGTTTAATTGTAATCATTGCATTATGGTAAATAATGAAATTTAGCACTATATGCTAATTTTTTGAGAAGGACCTGTATATACAGAACAGAAATGTATATACTATATATACTCATGTATAAGCCAAGTTTTTCAGCACATTTTTTTGTGCTGAAAACACCCCCCTGGCTTATACACGAGACATTGTCCCAGAAACTGGTGGGGGAGGAGAAGCGGCGGGTCACAGGAGGCAGAAGCCGGCGGCTGTAACTGTGCCCGCTGCTAAAGAGAAACGAATATTCACTGCATTGGTAATGAACAGTTATTTCTC
The DNA here is from genome assembly GCA_033576555.1 of Oophaga sylvatica. Taxonomy (NCBI): domain Eukaryota; kingdom Metazoa; phylum Chordata; class Amphibia; order Anura; family Dendrobatidae; genus Oophaga; species Oophaga sylvatica. The sequence goes on along the minus strand of JARQOD010000004.1, from coordinate 522,944,026 downwards.
TTATAGCGCGCACAGTTACAGCCACCGGCTTCCAGCAGCAAAAAACCCCCTCCTACTTACCTTCCCTGAACGCCCTCATAGCATCTTCTTCCAGTGCCAGCAGATCCTGTGGCCGGCTGACCATGTGTCCCCGCTGAGTTCATGAGTGGAGAGAGGTGAATATTCATTACCTTAATGAGCGGGGACACGCAGGGTGGATTTGATTTAAATCAAACTGATTTAAATCACGATTTAAATCACTAGTCAGTAAGGCTTGATTTAAATCAGTGATTTAAATCAAAGTTTCTACCTAAACTAGTTCTTGCTACTTTAACATGCAAGTAGATGAATATTTTTAGAATCACTTTTTATATTACTTTTTTCTCCCCAGTTTAATGGGTTAATCATTCATATTTGGACACCACTGTTCTGTTGTACTTAGGAAGGAGAAAAATAATCCTGACCTTAATAACAATTTAAATAGATTTATTCAACTGAAACAATAACAATATTACAGCATAAGTTATTTGCTTAAACAAACATCCATGTTTGTTAACTAATTTGGCTAAACAAAATATATATATATTTTAAGAAACTTAGACTGTCAGCCCAGCCGACACATGAAAAACTTAAATACTACTGTCCCTGCTGTCCTCTGTAGCTCACTCGTCGTCATCTTCATCATCTTCTTCTTTGTTCCTATTCATAATCTGGAAAAGAAAAACAAGCTTTCCTGCTTTATTGGGTCCCAACCGATTTCTCAATTTAGAATGAATGAGTCCAAAGGAAGAGAATATTCTTTCAACGCCTACAGAAGAAGCTACTGCTGTTAAAAGTGAAATCATTACTTGAACAGTCTCTAAATCCAAGCGCTTAAGTGACTTCCACCAGTTTACTGGTGTGACCTTCCTTAAAATATCTTCAGCAAACATATATTTCTTGAATGGTTCCCCCTTAGCTCTGAAGTTTATTATAGTTGGCATTAAAGATGGATGATTGCTGGATACCCATGTCATAGCTAACTCCTCTTCCTCAGCACTTAGGTTTTGACCCTGATATTGGATATTGACAATATTTGCCAAAAAATGAGCTGGAGTCAGTGCTTGTCCCATTCGTTTGTTTACTGCTTGTAATTTAATTCTGTCCATGTGTAGTTCTGTTTTTAAGTGTTCACTCAGTTCCTTCCAAATTTCAACAGCATCCGCAATAAAACAGATATTTTTCTGTATTTTGTTTAAAGCTTGAGAGATGGGTTTCAGGAAGCTCAGCATATGTTCAACATTTCTCTTAATCCCAATGTTGAGGATTTTGGCCGTGACAGTGCCATCTATTTTATCTCGATTTTCTTCACAAAGTGTCATCAGAATAGGCCAGTTTTTGATATACTGCTCAAAACAGTCCACCACAGAGTTCCATCTAACATCTTGTGGGAGCGTTAGCTTGGTTCCACCCATCCTTTTCAGAGCTGCTGCAGCAAAATTATTATTACGGAAGTATTTAGCAATTTCAACAACATTAGCCTTTATTTCTGGAACACTTTCACTTAAGTCTTTGGCTAAGAGGTGCAGCAAATGAGCACTGCAACCATATGTTATTAGCTTTGTATTCCCTCCCTGCTCTTCTAAATTTCTTCTCATCTTGGATACGTTTGCAGCATTGTCAGTGACCAAACTGCGTACTAGACATTTGAATTTTTGTTCACATGTTGTTATAGCTTTTACTGCCACTTCTTGTAAGTATTCTGCTGTGTGTGCATTTCCTGACGTATCAGTTGTTTGTGCAAGGAAGACTTTACCTTCTTCTGTTGTTATACAAGCACATACAATAGGATCATTGTGGACATTACTCCACCCATCAATACTTAGGTTAACAATTTTACCCTCCAGAGCTGTTGCACATTGCTCCATTTCTCTGTCATACACTTGATCCAGCAGTTTCCCTGCAACATCAGCTCTGCTGGGTGGACTGTATCCTGGTCTCAGTGACTGAACCATATTAATGAAATGTGGGTTCTCAGTCAGACGGAAAGAAGAGTTTGTTGCATAAATAAACTGGGCAATTTTTTCATCAATCAACTCTTTTTCTAATCTGCTAGTTTTTATCACAAACCTATCTATGGTGGTTCCAGGAGGTAAAGGTTTTTTCTTCCTTTTCGGTGATGGTGATATGTGGCTGTGGGTGTCTGATGATGATGCTGCTGCTAATGAAGCACTATCCTGGATGGATAACTCTGAAACTGTAGAACAGGATGATGGTGATCTTGGAGGTGGATAGTTTCCAGAATCCATGAATTCCCCTAAACAAAAAAAGTCAATGCTGTTATTTTATTGTTTATACAATTTCTGCTTATTGTACACAACACAGCACTGCCCCAAAAGGAATATTTGTTTTTCTTCATAACTGTACCAAATGACAGTAACATGCAGTAATAATAAGAAATATAATTTTTCTCACACATGACAGTTCAGTCTTTAGAAATAGGATTCAATAAAAATGTTTACCAACCTGAAGATCCTGCCTGTTCAGAAGTGTTTCTTTGGTCATCTTCATCACCGCACTTCTCATGATGTTGCCTTATTCGCGCCACCAGGCCTTGCATCTCTTTGTTGCATCGTTTGCATTTTGCACGCATGCCTGCCTTACCGATAGGCGAAGGAGCTTCATTAAAATATTCCCAAACTGGGTCTCTTTTACGGCCTGCTGCCATTATAAGGAAAGAATGTAATGAACCTCAGATCGTACACACAAACAGATCCAGACTTGTCTGTCTGTGGCTATGCTGCAGTATTGTGCTCAAAGTTTCACTTTCATTTTCTTGTCTGCTTGCCCTTCCTCCTCCTCACACTTAGATTCACATTCTTCTTGTGTTGTGCAGATCTATTCCACTCCAAACAATCAGAAACATATTGTCTAACTTCTTGGACTTGGCACTGAAGGGGTTGATTCTGTATTCATATAGGTTTGTAGAACAATAGGATTAAGGTCTTTTTCTCAACTCTGTTCATGTTGTAACATTTTTGCCATGAAGAAGAGGCTGGGACCTCTGCGAAGTCAAATTCAGTTTTGAGAACTGCGTAAGTAAAGCGAGCGTCTGTGATAATATAGGAGAGAAACTGCCCACTAATCCTACAGAAACCTCTGGAAGAGCATGGCATTGTGAATGTTACACATATACAGCCTTTATTCTACTGAGTTAAACAACTCAGCTTTATCTCATGATGGAAGAACCTTTGGATGGTAAAATATTTCCTCAAAAAGCAGTTTATTGAAAAAAATCCGATTTAAATCAAAAAAATCTGATTTAAATCAAAAAAATCAGATTTTTTTTGATTTTTTTTTTAAAAAATCATTGATTTTTATCCACCCTGGGGACACGTGATCGGCCGGCCGCAGGAGCTGCTCGAAGCCAGAAGAAAAATGCTGCGAGGGCAAGCAGGGAAGGTTAATTTTTTTTTTTTTTTGCTTTTCTCATGGTGGCCATGCATACAAGGATAGGGATGAGGAGCCATGCATACCAGGACAAGGATGAGGAGCCATGCATACAAGGACAGTGATGAGGAGGCCGTGCATACCAGGATGGGGATGTGGGGACAATGCATACCCGGCTTATACTCGAGTCAATACATTTTCCCAATTTTTCGTGGCAAAATTAGGTGCCTCGGCTTACACTCAGGTCGAGTATATATGGTATATTATATATATTGAATATATATATATATATATATAGACACACACACAAGATATATGTATTTTGCCTTGTCCATGCATGGTTTGTTCCAGTAGCCCATTTATCATCAGATTGTCCTGGTTCCTCGACATCTGACGTAGACCTTGATAATGAAATAAAACTGTATGCGAAAAATGAACAAGACATCAATTCACTGATCCCCGTGACAAGGATCTACAGCGAAGACATCGGGATGTCCTTCGGACTGGAGAAGTGCGACCGGTTGGTAATAAAGAGAGGCAAGGTAGTAAAGACTGATGGAGTGGATTTACCAGCAGGGCACGTAGCAGATGTACAGACATGCTACAAGTACCTCGGCATCTCACAGGGACACGGTAACCATGATGAGGAGGCAAGGAAAGCAGCAACATCCAAATACCATCAAAGGGCAAGACAGGTCCTGAAGAGCCAGCTCAATGGGAAGAATACAATCTGCGCCATCATTACATATGCACTGCCATTTATCAGACACCCAGCTGGCATTGTGTGTTGGCCAAAAGAAGAGATGGAAGCTGCAGATGTGAAGACACGAAAGCTCCTCACAATGCATGGAGGTCTCCACCCTAAGTCTAGCACCCAAAGATTGTAAACCAACAGAAAGGAGGGTCATCGAAGCTTGATAAGTCTCCAAGCCACCATCACGGACGAAACAAGGAGTATCCAGGAATACATCAGAAAAATGGCACCAAAAGATGAGATGCTGAGAGAAAGCCTAAGGCAGCAACAACAGATCTGGAAGGAAGAACAGGAACATGAAGCGCCATGGCAAGACCAGCCTCTGCATGGGATGTACCATCGACAGATAATGGAGGTGGCTGAAATGGTGAAATCCTACCAATAGCTGGAGAAAGCTGGACTCCGAGACAGCACTGAGGCCCTAATCATAGCGGCACAAGAACAAGCACTAAGTACCAGATCCACACAAGACAAGAACCAAGGTGCAGACTATGCAAAGAAACCTCAGAAACCATCCAACACATAGTGGCAGGATGCAAAATGCAAGCAGGAACAGCGTGTACAGAACGCCACAACCAAGTAGCGGGAATTGTATACAGGAACATCTACACAGCATATGGGCTAAGTCCTCCTAAGTCCAGGTGAGAGACCCCAGAAACAGTGGTGGAGAATGAAAGGGCTAAAATCCTGTGGGACTTCAAGATCCAGATGGATAAGCAGGTGTTGGCTAACCAACCAGACATTGTCATAGTAGACAAGGATCAGAAGACAGCAATGATAATAGATGTGGCAGTGCCAAGTGACAGCAACATCAGAAAGAAGGAATATGAGAAGCTGGAGAAATACCAGGGCCTCAAAGGAGAACTGGAGAAGATGTGGAAGGTGAAGGCAACAGCGATTCCAGTGGTGATAGGAGCACTTGGAGCAGTGACCCCTAAGCTGGAAGAATGGCTACAACAGATCCCAGGAGCAACATCTGAGCTCTCTGTCCAGAAAAGCACAATGCTGGGAACAGCTAAGATCCTGCGCAGAACCCTCAAACTCCCAGATCTCAGGTAGAGGACCCGAGAATAAGAAAGGACAACAAAGACCACCCCCAGTGGGTGTGAGAAGGAAGCTATATACATACACGTGCACACACATACAGAAAATATATTTAACACTAATATTTTTTTTTCCTCTTTTTCACAATTATTTTGGTACATTATATTATTTTTGCCACTTTTTAAAAATTTCTATTGAAAAAGGAAATATATATGTATAAAGTATCTATATATTAAAAATAATACTGAGTTAAAAATTTCCAAAAATAACTAAAGACTGCATAACATGTGTATATACAGTATATATACACAAACATACACAGTCTGTCACAAAAATGATAAAATGACTGACAGTCCTAGAGATAGAGGAAAGCCCCTCAGTATTTGGTCAGTATTTTACCTCAGTATTTGGTCAGTATTTTATCTCAGTATTTGGTCAGTATTTTACCTCAGTATTTGGTCAGTATTTTACCTCAGTATTTGGTCAGTATTTTACCTCAGTATTTGGTCAGTATTTTACCTCAGTATTTGGTCAGTATTATACCTCAGTATTTGGTCAGTATTTTACCTCAGTATTTGGTCAGTACTTTACCTCAGCATTCGATCAGTACTTTATCTCGGTATTTGGTCAGTATTTCACCTCAGTATTTTACCTCAGTATTCGGTCAGTATTTTACCTCAGTATTTGGTCAGTATTTTACCTCAGTATTTGGTCAGTATTTTACCTCAGTATTTGTAAGCCAAAACCAGGAGAGGAACAATCAGAGGAAAAGTATAATAGAAACACGTCACCACTTCTGTATTTATCACCCACTCCTGGTTTTGGCTTACAAATACTGAGGTAAAATACTGAATAAATACGGAGGTAAAATACTGACCAAATACTGAGGTAAAATACTGACCAAATACTGAGGTAAACCACTGACCAAATACTGAGGTAAAGTACTAATCGAATACTGAGGTAAACCACTGACTGAATACTGAGGTAAAATACTGACTAAATACTGAGATAAACAGCTGACTGACTACTGAGGTAAATCACTGACCAAATACTGAGGTAAAATACTGACCAAATACTGAGGTAAAATACTGACCAAATACTGAGGTAAAATACTGACCAAATACTGAGGTAAACCACTGACCAAATATTGAGGTAAAGTACTAATCGAATACTGAGGTAAACCACTGACTGAATACTGAGGTAAAATACTGACTAAATACTGAGATAAACAGCTGACTGACAACTGAGGTAAATCACTGACCAAATACTGAGGTAAAATACTGACCAAATACTGAGGTAAAATACTGACCAAATACTGAGGTAAACCACTGACCAAATACTGAGGTAAAGTACTAATCGAATACTGAGGTAAACCACTGACTGAATACTGAGGTAAAATACTGACTAAATACTCAGATAAACAGCTGACTGACTACTGAGGTAAATCACTGACCAAATACTGAGGTAAAATACTGACCAAATACTGAGGTAAAATACTGACCAAATATTGAGGTAAAATACTGACCAAATACTGAGCGTGTGCCTGTGCGAGGTCACTTAGTCATATAGGAGTCATATAGGGACATGCACTGTGGTTATTGCGGGGTTCACATGCAGATTTACCCCAGATCTCACAACAGGAGATGGCTTTTTCTACACTATTCCCCATAGGTGACTGCCCTTACAGACTTTCTTCAGGCACATGCCACAAAGACTGGATGAGTATAGAAAATACACAGCTGAAAAACCACAGTAATCAGGTCTCTGAATCCTCTGCTGCTGTCATCTGCACTCACCATTGTGTAATGTCTCCAGAGCAGAAAATCAGATCATTCCCACATCAAGCAGGATTGTGCCACCCCATCTGAGAGCAGCCTGATGTTGGGGCATAGAACCTGATTCCAGCGATGTATCACTTACTGGCCTGTTATGTGGCACCTTCTGCTTCCTGTTACACATTAGTGTTTCCTGTAACCACCAGGGGGCACTCACTGCACACACACAGTTCGTTTAGAACCACCACACGTGAGCTCCCCCTAGTGGAAGAACTCCAGCACATATATAGTTGATACTTCCGTTTGAGCGTAGGAAAGGAAAACAAATGGTTAATTCCTGATAACAGAATCTGTGACCTGGTGAAGGAGGATGCTGCTATGGAGACTTGTATGTATGGTAACATCCATGTTGAAAAAATTCCCAATTGGAAGGTTATCTGGGAACAAGAGAAAAATTCCACTTTCTTTCCATAAACAGCGCCGCTGCGTCCATAGTCTGTGCTTTACACTGCAGGTCAGCTCCATTTAAGAGTATGGAGGGACTCAATAGACAAGAGAAGTGTTTTTTCTTCTCTGGGCGGGGGGTGTGAGGTCAGCCATTTTCTAGTGTGTTTCATGAGCCTTGGCTTTGTTTTCAGGAAGATTAATTGCATTTCTGTATATACTGAAGCCCCTTTTTTAGGGGTCGGGAGCGGGTGGTGGAATAAAACAGCAATTCAGCAATATTTGTGTTTTGTATCTCCTGGCAGCCGCATGGATCCCGCGAAGGTTGCCGAATGATCGGCGGCGATACAGGAAGAGATGTCCTTGTTCCACCAGCACCGCTACGGCCAGTGATTGGTTGCAGCGGTCATGGGACCTGAGCAGTTTTGTTGTCGGATTTCTTTTTCTGATGGAGAGCTGCTCAAGTCAGGTAGTCATTGTCAGCTGGCTGCAGCAGGAGCCTCTCCCTTCTTCTGTCTGTCATAGGACAACATATTGTTTAAAGGGGCTATCCTGGACTTTTCTATTCTTTTTCCCTATGGCACAAAGAACTTATCGGCAGGTACCTGCCCTGTGACGATCCCATGAGTTCAGAGTGGTCATGACCGCTCCTGTCAGCGATTCTCCTGCTTCTTCTGACTTCATGTCGACAGGGCATCACTGTCGACGTTGGGTCAAAGGAAGAGAGATCATCTGTAGGCAAAACAGGTAGGTTGTGAGAAATCACCAGTCACCTATGGGGAGGAGGAATACCCAGAAAGTCCAAAATAACCCCCTAAAGTCTTGTCTTCTGGACAATGGGGTGGAGTTCTAGAAAATCAGCTGCAATCGGAACAGATTAGCAAATTTACATCTTCACGCCGTGGCAAATTTCAGTTTTTTTCCTTCCCATAACTCTTCTATTTTTCTGTGCACATAGGCGTATGAATTGTTTTTGGGGTGTACATTTTGTGGTAAAAACGCTCTCACAATATGATCCTCCTCATCAGTATGATTACGACGATAACAAAAATGTCAATTTTTTTGATTTTAGTGCTGAAAAAAAATGAAGTTTGAGAAAAAATTTTTGTTTTGCAATTTTTCCATGACCCGTAACATTCTCAATTTTCAGTTGATGGAGCTGTGTGACGGCTTATTTTTTGCATAGCGAGACGACGATTTTATTGATACCATTTTGGGATAGATTTGACGTTTTGATCGCTGGCTACAGCATTTTTCTGGTAAACGTAATTTTGGCGCTCTTGAAATTTCTCTTTCACTTACGCTGTTTACTGATCAGGTTAATTATTTTTATATTTTCATAGATCTGACTTTTCTGAATGTGGCGACACCACATATGTGCATTTTTTATTCTCTAATTTTAATGGGGGGTGGGAAGGTGTGTGATTTGAACGTTTATTTTTGTTACTTTTTTTGTCGTATTTTTGAAAACTTTTTTTTTAATACTGAATTTGATAGTCCCCTTGGAGGACATGAAGCTGTGATCGTCGAATCACTTGTGCTGTATACAGTTGTGCTCAATAGTTTACATACCCCGGCAGAATTTTTGCTTTCTTGGCCTTTTCTCAGAGAATAATAATGATAACACCAAAACTTTTTCTCCACTCATGGTTAGTGGTTGGGTGAAGCCATTTATTGTCAAACTACTGTGTTTTCTCTTTTTAAATCATAATGATAACCCAAAACATTCAAATGACCCTGATCAAAAGTTCACATACCCTGGTGATTTTGGCCTGATAACATGCACCGAAGTTGACACAAATAGGTTTGAATGGCTACTAAAGGTAACATCCTCACCTGTGACCTGTTTGTTTGTAATCAGTGTGTGTGCGTAAAAGCTGAATGAGTTTCTGGAATCCAGACAGACTCTTGCATCTTTCATCCAGCCACTGATGTTTCTGGATTGTGAGTCATGGGGAAAGCAAAAGAATTGTCAAAGGATCTACGGGAAAAGGTAGTTGAACTGTATAAAACAGGAAAGGGATACAAAAAGATATCCAAGAAATTGATAATGCCGGTCAGCAGCGTTCACACTGTGATTAACAAATGGAAAATCAGGGGCTCTGTAAAAACAAAACCACTGTCAGGTAGACCAACAAAAATGTCGTCCACAACTGCCAGGAAAATTGTTCGGGATGCAAAGAAAAACCCACAAATAACATCAGCTGAAATATTGGACTCTCTGAAAACTAGCGGTGTGGCTGTTTCAAGATGCACAATAAGGAGGCACTTGAAGAAAAATGAGCTGTATGGTCGAGTCGCCAGAAGAAAGCCATTACTGAGCAAATTCCACAAAGTATACTGGGAGAAAAAAGTATTTAGTCAGCCACCAATTGTGCAAGTTCTGCCACTTAAAAAGATGAGGGAGGCCTGTAATTGCCATCATAGGTAGACCACAACTATGAGAGTCAAAATGAGAAAACAAATCCAGAAAATCACCTTGTCTGATTTGGCAAAATTTATTTTGCAAATTATGGTGGAAAATAAGTATTTGGTCATTAACAAAAATTCATCTCAACATTTTGTTATATATCCTTTGTTGGCAATGACAGAGGTCAGATATTTTCTGTAAGTCTTCACAATGTTGGCACACACTGTCAGTGGTATGTTGGCCCATTCCTCCATGCAGATCTCCTCTAGAGCAGTGATGTTTTGAGCCTGTCGCTGGGCAACATGAATTCATATCCGTCCAAAGGTTTTCTATGGGGTTGAGATCTGGAGACTGGATAGGCCACTCCAGGACCTTCATATGCTTCTTACGAAGCCACTCCTTCGTTGCCCTGGTGTGTGCTTGGGATAATTATCATGCTGAAAGACCCATCCACGTTTCATCTTCAATGCCTTTGCTGAAGGAAGGAGGTTTGCACTCAAAATCTCACGATACATGGCCCCATTCATTCTTTCATGTACACGGGTCAGTTGTCCTGGTCCCTTTGCAGAGAAACAGCCCCAAAGCATGATGTTGTCACCCCCCATGCTTCACAGTAGGTATGGTGTTCTTTGGATGCAACTCGGCATTTTGTGTCCTCCAAACACGACGAGTTTTGTTTCTACAAAACAGTTCTACTTTGGTTTCATCAGACCATATGACAGTCTCCCAATATTCTTCTGGATAATCCAAATGCTTTCTAGCAAACTTCAGACTGGCCCGGACATGTACTGGCTTAAGCAGGGGCACACATCTGGCACTGCAGGAGTCCCTGGCGGCATAGTGTGTTACTGATGGTAGCCTTTGTTATGGTGGTCTCAGATCTATGCAGGTCATTCATTAGGTCCCCCCATGTGGTGCCCCAGATCGAGGGAGATTATCAGTGGTCTTGTATGTCTTCCATTTTCTTATTATTGCTCCCACAGTTGACTTCATCACACCAAGCTGCTTGCCTATTGCAGATTCAGTCTTCCCAGCCTGGTGCAGGGCTACAATTTTGTTTCTGGTGTCCTTCAACAGCTCTTTGGTCTTCACCATAGTGGAGTTTGGAGTGTGACTGTTTGAGGTTGTGGACAGGAGTCTTTTATACTGATAACAAGTTCAAAAAGGTGCCATTAGTACAGGTAATGAGTGAAGGACAGATGAGCCTCTAAAAGAAGAAGTTACAGGTCTGTGAGAGACAGAAATCTTGCATGTTTTTAGGTGACCAAATACTTATTTTCCACGTTATTTGCAAAATAAATCTTGCCAAATCAGACAAGGTTATTTTTGGGATTTGTTTTCTCATTTTGACTCTCATAGTTGTGGTCTATCTATGATGTCAATTACAGGCCTCTCTCATCTTTTTAAGTAGGAGAACTTGCACAATTGGTGGCTGACTACTTTTTTTTTCCACACTGTATCTTGCCTACAATATGCAAAAAACCACAGAGACAAGCCTCAAAACTTCTGGAACAAGGTAATTTGGAGTGATGAGATCAAAATTGAACTTTTTGGCCACAACCATAAACGTTACATTTGGAGAGAGGTCAACAAGGCCTATGATGAAAGGAACACCATTCCTACTGTAAAGCACGGAGGTGGGTCACTGATTTTTTTTGGATGTGTGAACTACAAAGGCACAGGAAACTTGGTCAAAGTTGAAGGAAAGATGAATACAGCATGTTATCAGCAAATACTGGAGGCAAATTTGCAATCATCAGCCCGGAAGGTGCGCATGGGAGGTACTTGGACGTTCCAACATGACAATGATCCAAAACACAAGGCCAAGTCGACCTGTCATTGACTACAGCAGAACAAAGTGAAGGTTCTGGAGTGTCCATCTCAGTCTCCTGACCTCAGTATCATTGAGCCACTCTGGGGAGATCTCAAGTACGCAGTTCACGCTACACAGCCCAGGAATTTACAGGAACTGGAGGCTTTTTGCCAAGAAGAGTGGGCAGCTTTACCATCTGAGAAAATAAAGAACCTCATCCACAACTACCACAAAAGACTTCAAGCTGTCATTGATGTTAGAAGGGGCAATACACGGTATTAAGAAATGGGGTATGTGAACTTTTGATCAGGGTCATTTGGATGTTTTGGGTTGTCATTATGATTTAAAAAGAGAAAGACACAGTAGTCTGGCTTCACCCAATCACTAACCATGAGTGGAGAAAAAGTTTTGGTGTTATCTTTCATATTCTCTGAAACAGGGCCAAGAAAGCAAAAATTCTGCCAGGGTATGTAAACTTTTGAGCACAACTGTACATCAAAGCTATAGCGTTTCTGCATATAGTAAAAATCATGGTCTACTTTGAAGCCCAGCCACAAAGTGCATTTCAAGGGAGTGCCGTAATGACAAGCATGGAGGTCTTGAACAGAGCCCCATCAACAACCCACAATCACGTTACAGTTGCCCTGATGGGTGAATAAAATGAAACATCCCCATAGACAGGCGGAGAATCTGGGGAATCACAAATGGGAAGAAGACCCGATGCACAGTCTGGCATGAACAACCTTGATGTTTCTGGCCCTAGAACGTTTTGGATGAATCAGATTGATGTCCATGCTTCTACTTGTAGCCCGCCTGAAAATAGTTATAGAAAATTAAAGGTTACGGCACATCAAATGGGCTTAACGCGCAAGTGCCATCTACAATTACAGTGCCTTTGAAAAGTATTCGGTCCCCTGGAACTTTTCAACCTTTTCCCACATATCATGCTTCAAACATAAAGATACCAAATGTAAATTTTTGGTGAAGAATCAACAACAAATAGACAAATGAAATTGAATTGAACGAATGATTGGTTATTTTAAATTTTTGTGGAAATACAAAAACTGAAAAGTGGGGCGTGCAATATTATTCGGCCCCTTTAACTTAATACTTTGTTGCGCCACCTTTTGCTGGGATTACAGCTGCAAGTCTCTTGGGGTATGTCTCTATCAGTTTTGTACACTGAGAGACTGAAATTCTTGCCCATTCTTCCCTGGCAAACAGCTTGAGCTCAGTGAGGTTGGATGGAGATCGTTTGTGAACAGCAGTTTTCAGCTCTTTCCACAGATTCTCGATTGGATTCAGGTCTGGACTTTGACTTGGCCATTCTAACATCTGGATACGTTTATTTGTGAACAATTCCATTGTAGATTTGCTTTATGTTTGGGATCATCGTCTTGTTGGAAGACAAATCTCCATCCCAGTCTCACGTATTTTGCAGACTCCAGCAGGTTTTCTTCAAGAATGGTCCTGTATTTGGCTCCATCCATCTTCCCATCAATTTTAACCATCTTCCCTGTCTCTGCTAAAGAAAAGTTGGCACAAACCATGATGCTGCCACCACCATGTTTGACAGTGGGGATGGTGTCTTCAGGGTGATGAGCTGTGTTGCCTTTACCCAAACATATCGTTTGGCATTATTGCCAGAAAGTTCGATTTTGGTTTCATCTGACCAGAGCACCTTCTTCCACATGTCTGGTGTGTCTCCCAGGTGGCTTGTTGCAAACTTTAAACAACACTTTTTATGGATATCTTTGAGAAATGGCTTTCTTCTTGCCAATCTTCCATAAAGGCCAGATTTGTGCAGTGTACGACTGATTGTTGTCCTATGGACAGACTGTCCCACCTCAGCTGTAGATCTCTGCAGTTCATCCAGAGTGATCATGGGCCTCTTGGCTGCATCTCTGATCAGTCTTCTCCTTGTTTGAGATGAAAGTTTAGAGGGACGGCCGGGTCTTGGTAGATTTGCAGTGGTATGATACCCCTTCCATTTCAATATGATTGCTTGCACAGTGCTCCTTGGGATGTTTAAAGTTTTGGAAATCATTTCGTATCCAAATCCGGCTTTAAACTTCTCCACAACAGTATCACGGACCTGCCTGTTGTGTTCCTTGGTCTTCATGATGCTCTCTGTGCTTCAAACAGAACCCTAAGACTATCACAGAGCAGGTGCATTTATACGGAGACTTGATTACACACAGGTGGATTATATTTATCATCAGTAGTCATTTAGGACAACTTTGGATCATTCAGAGATCCACAATGAACTTCTGGAGTGAGTTTGCTGCACTGAAAGTAAAGGGGCCGAATAATATTGCACGTCCCACTTTTCAGTTTTTGTATTTCCACAAAAATTTAAAACTACCAATAAATTTCGTTCAACTTCACAATTGTGTCCCACTTGTTGTTGATTCTTCACCAAAAATTAACATTTGGTATCTTTATGTTTGAAGCATGATATGTGGGATAAGGTTGAAAAGTTCCAGGGGGTCGAACTGTAGAAAGAAAAACTGCTTGATATTCTCAGTTCTGAAAAAATGTGTACTTCAGCAGGGAGGAAGTAAAGGACTGCAGTAATTCCACCTCCTCCTAATAAATGAATAGAAATGTGCAGCCTACACATAAGTAATGTTAATAGACGCAGAAAGCACGTATTAATTTTGAGATTAATTCTTTAAAGGGTTATTTTAAAGTTTCATGTTCAGGAGAGCACAGCTCCTCTACCTCCTGGCTTTCTATCTGCAGGGGGGCTGTGTGCTCCTGAAGGTTAACATATCAGTCCAGAGTGCTGCTCTGAAGTTGCCTGCGTCCTTGTGCTCCTCCAATGTGAATTTTCTTACAGCATAATTTAGTGCGGGAAAGCGGCACAGCTATGACACTGGTGTGAAATGTAAATCATCAGTGTACACCGCCACAGAGTGCAGGAAGCAGGAGGTAGTAGAATAGTGCGCTACTGAAAATCCCTTTAAGTTGCTCACTGGAGGTACAGCCACTTCTACAGTCATGGCCAAAAGTTTTGAGAATGACACAAATATTATATTTTCACGTGATCTGCTGCCCTCTGGTTTTTATGTGTGTTTGACAGATGTTTTTATCACAGACTGAAATATAATTGCAAACATATGAGTAACAAAAGCTTATATTGACAGTTAGAATGAGTTAGCAGCAAGTCAATATTTGCAGTGTTGACCCTTCTTCTTCAGGACCTCTGCAATTCTCCTTGGCATGCTCTCAATCAACTTCTGGACCAAATCCTGACTGATAGCAGTCCATTCTTGCACAATCAATGCTTTCATTTTGTCAGAATTTTTAGGTTTTTGTTTGTCCACCCGTCTCTTGATGATTGACCACAAGTTCTCAATGGGATTAAGATCTGGGGAGTTTCCAGGCCATGGACCCAAAATTCTATGTTTTGTTCCCTGAGCCATTTAGTTATCACCTTTGCTTTATGGCAAGGTGCTCCATCATGCTGGAAAAGGCATTGTTGATCGCCAAACTGCTCTTGGAGGCTTGGGAGAAGTTGCTCTTGGAGGACATTCTGGTACCATTCTTTATTCATGGCTGTGTTTTTAGGCAAGACTGTGAAAGAGCCGATTCCCTTGGCTGAGAAGCAACCCCACACATGAATGGTTTCAGGATGCTTAACAGTTGGCATGAGACAAGACTGGTGGTAGCGCTCACCTTGTCTTCTCCGAATGAGGCGTTTTCCTGATGTCCCAAACAATCGAAAAGGGGATTCATCAGAGAAAATAACTTTACCCCAGTCCTCAGCAGTCCACTGCCTGTACCTTTTGCAGAATATCAGTCTGTCCATGATGTTTTTTCTGGAGAGAAGTGGCTTCTTTGCTGCCCTCCTTGAGACCAAGCCTTGCTCCAAGAGTCTCCGCCTCACAGTGCGTGCAGATGCACTCACACCTGCCTGCTGCCATTCCTGAGCAAGCTCTGCACTGCTGGTAGCCCAATCCCGCAGCTGAAACACTTTTAAGAGACGGTCCTGGCGCTTGCTGGTCTTTCTTGGGCGCCCTGGAGCCTTTTTGGCAACAATGGAACCTCTCTCCTTGAAGTTCTTGATGATGCGATAGATTGTTGACTGAGGTGCAATCTTTCTAGCTGCGATACTCTTCCCTGTTAGGCCATTTTTGTGCATTGCAATGATGACTGCACGTGTTTCTTTAGAGATAACCATGGTTAACAGAAGAGAAACAATGATGCAAGCACCAGCCTCCTTTTAAAGTGTCCAGTGGTCTTATTCTTACTTAATCATGACAGATTGATCTCCAGCCATGTCCTCATCAACACCCACACCTGTGTTAATGGAGCAATCACTGAAAAGAGGTTAGCTGGTCCTTTTAAGGCAGAGCTGCAATGATGTTGAAATGTATTTTGGGGATAAAGTTCATTTTCTAGCCAAATATTGACTTTGCAAGTAATTGCTGTTAAGCTGATCACTCTTTATAACATTCTGGAGTATATGCAAATTGCCATTAGAAAAAGTGAAGCAGTAGACTTTGTAAAAAATTAATATTTGTGTCATTCTCAAAACTTTTGGCCATGACTGTACACGATATGTGGCGAGTGGTCACCTTCTTGGATGAGGAGATTCCCAAGGTAAAGAACAGGAGGAGACAGATATGTAGGTTTGTTGTAAAAGATTCAATGTAACTTGTATTTTATTCATTTAAATAGTTCTCACTCTATGCTAAGGAGTCCAGTGGGCGGTTCTAATCAATGATTGGGTTATGTCTCTATACAGAAAGACAGGAAAGACTGGCAGTCACTGAACGGGACCCATCCTGTGGACTCATAAGCCTGGGAAGAGCAGGGATTTAATTGAATCTGTCAATAGGAAATAGTCACGTAATCTTAGAGCAGCATGATGTAGGGGAGTGATTCCAGTGATGTGTCACCTTACTTGGCTGCTTGCTGTAGTTTTGCTAAAAATAAGTTTTATTAGCAGGAGATTATTACCATAGGACTAGTAAAAATTCTACCAGGTAGTCCAACACCGCCCCCACCACGGATTGGCAGCTGTGTACCTTGCACAAAACTGCCAATAAGTGGTGGGGGCGGGGTTATACAGAGCTCAGCATTCAGAGCACTGCTAGATCTGCAGCAGAGAAAACAGGGATTTTATGAAAATAACACTAAGCAGCCCAGGAAGTCAAACATCGCTTGGATCATCATCTCTGCCCCTGCATCATGCTGCTCTCACATTATATAGCAAAAACCTGCTGACTGATTCCCTTTAAATCAATAAAACACAAATTCTACTGAATCTATTCTGTTTAAATAGATTTTTATTCTTTTTTCCAAAAGGAAAAAAAACAAAAATACTGAATATCTTCTATCCTAACGGAAAAAGTATCAATCTGCTGAGCTCCTGCTTTGTACCATGCTGCCTCAGGTGCCATGCTCAGTATGATGGGTTGTTATCACCCTGGTTCATGCCAGATACATTATGAAACTGTTTTCTTTTTTTCTTTTTAAGGTTTTGTATCACATATGTAATTTTTATATACTTTATAGGCGAAAAGCGTCATCTTCCAAAAATACTCAAGCCCCAAAATACCATCTATGGTATACAAATCCCAATGACCACATGACATTTTGGGTATATCGTCTGTACCATTTACATTTCTGGAACTTCCACCAAGGTAGACGTTACTCTGCTTCCCTATTTTTCTTCCTATAAATTTTAAATAGGAGCTGTCACAAAATAAAAATTTTCTTATTTCTACTCTTACTTTATTATCGCTACTCCCCCTGAGTATTTCGGCTTTTTTTAATTTGATATCCGCCATACGGCTCCAGAGATATGGGCCTTTTTGCTCATTTTAGTCTTTAAAAGGGGGTGTGGCACACAGGGTAATTATGCACAGCAGCCTAAACACACCCCAGAGGATCCCACGAGCCACGCCCCCGAAGACTAGGAAAATTAGCACCAAATAAAAGGGTCAATATCTATGGAACCGTATGGACGATTTAGAAAAAAAAATACAAAACAAAATACTCGGGGGAGCATTGAGAATAAAATGAGAAAAAAATCTGACTACTTATGACTTTGCGACATGCTTTAACCTCTTCCCAACACAGTCAATTTCCATTTTTGCTTTTTCACTTTTTTCCTTCCCATTGCCGTGACTTTTTATTTTTCTGTCCACATAAATATATGAGGCCTTGCTTTTTGCAGGACGAGTTGTACTTTTGAATGACACCATTAATTTTATTACATACTGTACTGGAAAATGGATAAAAAAAAATCCAAATATGGTGAAATTGCGACCTACCACGCCCCTCAATTCTGACTTTTTTTTTTTTTAGAAATTGTTTTGATGGCGTACATTTTGTGGTAATAAAGACCTCGTAATGTGATGCTGCTCATCAATACGGTCACGGCGATACCAAATACGTCCAGTGTTATTTATTATTTTACTGGTGAAAAAAAACCTGTCGTTTGGAAAAAGGGTTGTGACAACATTTTCCAAGACTCGTTTATGTTTTCATTTTTCAGTTGATGGAGCTCTGTGACGGGTTATTTATTCCGTTTACGGTATTTATCAAACAGGTTAATTATTTTTATATTTTGATAGATCAGACTTTTTTTCAATGCCAAGATATCACATTTGTGTATTTTTTTACATTTTTTATTAACTTTATTTTTACTAGAGGAAAAAGGGGGTGATTAGAACTTTTTTTATATATATATTTAAAAAAAAAAATTTTTTTTTAACTTTTCACTGGATTTTTTAGTCTGCTCAGAGAACTTGAACCTATGATCGTCTGGCAAATGTGCTCGTAACAGCTTACAATCTACAATGAGGTGGGGGGGTGACACAAAGTACAGTTAGTTATTTACAATGATGGTCCAGCCATCTTGAGGGAATGAGGGATAGAAAAAGGCTGCGTGAGCAGGTCACCAACCAATATTTGTGGTGCTTTTGGGAGCAATGGGGTTAGATGGAGGGTTATGATCAGAGAAGTAGAGGATGGACTATATATAAAAGGACTTTGATTAGGGAACGTGATAAACCGTCCTAAACAGATGTGTTTTTAGGGAGCGCCTAAAACATGTGTAAGTTGTGGTTAGTCCTAATTTCTTGGGAAAGAGCATTCCAGAGAATTGGTGCAACTCATGAGAAGTCTTGGAGCTGGGAGTGGTAGGCACAGATTAGTGCGGATGTTAGTCGAAGGTTGCTTGTGGAGCGTCAGAGCGGGTGGGCTGATAAAAGAAATGAGGGAGGAGATATAGGGGGTGCTGCCCTGTGGAGAGCTTTGTGGGTGAGAACAAGTACTTTGAATTGGATCCTATAATGAATGGGCAGCCAATGCAAGGACTGGCGAAGAGCGGACGTGTCCGAGTACCGATTAGCCAGATGGACGACCCTGGCTGCTGCATTAAGGATGGACTGGAGAGGGGAAAGTCGAGTGAGGGGGGGGGCAATTAATAGAGCGTTGCAGTAGTCTAGGTGGGAGCGGATCAGGCGACAGTGAGGGTTTTTGTTGTTTCCATGGTGAGAAAAGGGCGGATTCTAGAGATGTTCTTTAGGTGTAGGAGGCAAGAGCGGGCAAGAGATTGTATATGGGAGGTGAAGGAGAGATTGGTGTCAAACATAACACCCAGATAGCGAGCCTGCTGCCGGGGTGTTATTATGGTGCCGCCCACGGAGAGGGAAATGTCGAATTTAGAGAGGTTAGTAGACGGCGGGAGCAGAAGAAGAACAGTTTTGGAAAGGTTGAGTTTCAGATAGAGAGCGGACATGATTGTCACGCTGTCTAATGATATGACTACAATGTCAGTAAACTATTTATACAGGAACCACACTCTATACAACATATAGTTTAGCAACATAAGAATGTAAGTATAAAAATAGATTTACCTGACACAATATCAGCAGAACTTAGGGTTAATCTTGAGGACTAGATGTGCAGAGACGATATCAGTTGAACTCAGGGTTAATCTTGAGGACTTGATGAGCTGTAACAGGAAAGAGTAGGACCGGGGTCTAACCTGACCCTACACTGGGGTCCTAACTAATCCCTTACCTTGGAGGTACTGATAATGGTTCAGAGGTCCAAGTCTCCAGCCTAACCCTGTCTCCTATCAGACCCTGAACCCTGTAATCAGTCCTAAGAAGGATCCTGATTACCACCAAAGGGATATGGGCTGATCTCAGCTAAATACACAGATTAGACATATAAGACAGACAGGATAGCACTCTCTTGCATACACACTCAAACACCGAAGGAACATAAATGGTCTTGGAAATAAACTCTAAGCAAGTTAAGCTTAAAACAACTAAGGAGCTCTCAACTAGAGTCTATACAGATTCATTCCTATCTGTGGTCTGCATGAAGTGTTTCACTGGCAACTCCCAAAGCAGACAACCAGAAACTTAAAGGAAACCAATCAACAAATAATCAATTGCAGCCGGGAGAAACTGCACCCAGTCCCAGCACCGAGCACAGACAGAATTAACTCCCTAGCTGCCAAACACAAAGAAACAGCAACTCAGCTGTGAGAAGTCAAAATGTGCAACCGCGACGATCTTCGTGGCAATGCACACATGACAGTACCCCCCCTTCTACGAGGGGCCTCCGGACCCTCAGGGCCAGGCCTGCCCGGGTGAGTTCTGTGGAAGGTCCGAACCAAACGATCTGCGTTAACATCAGACGCAGGGACCCACGTCCTCTCCTCCGGACCATACCCCTTCCAATGCACCAAGTACTGAAGGGACCGGCGATTCAGGCGAGAGTCAATGATTTTTGATACTTGAAATTCCAAGTTACCATTGACCAACACTGGAGGAGGAGGTAGAGGTGACGGTATGACTGGTGCCACATACCTTTTAAGTAATGACTTGTGGAACACATTATGAATTTTAAAAGTAGAAGGGAGTTCCAGACGAAATGCCACAGGATTAATTATGGAACTGATCCTGTACGGCCCGATGAATCTGGGACCCAGTTTCCAGGAGGGCACTTTAAGTTTTATATTCCTGGTAGACAACCATACCAGATCGTTCACATTCAGATCTGGACCATAAACTCTCCTCCTATCAGCCATACGTTTGTAACGGTTCCCCATCGTACTCAAATTATTCAATACACCTCGCCACACAGAAGCAAGTGACGACGAGAAACGCTCCTCCTCAGGAACCCCAGAAGGACCCCCCCATTGAAAGTACAAAACTGGGGATGAAAACCATATGCCCCAAAAAACGGGGACTTACCAGTGGACTCGCTCCGCCTGTTGTTAAGAGCGAACTCTGCCAGAGGCAAGAAAGATGACCAGTCCTCCTGGTTCTCCGAGACAAAACACCGGAGATATGTCTCTAAACTCTGATTCAGACGCTCTGTCAGACCATTGGTCTGTGGATGAAAAGCCGAGGAAAACGACAATTGCATCCCCCGACGTAAACAAAATGCCCTCCAAAATTTGGACACAAACTGAGACCCCCTATCTGACACCACATCAGAAGGCAACCCATGAAGTCTCACGATCTCCCTAATGAACACCTGCGCCAGAGTTTTAGCATTAGGGAGTGCAGGAAGAGCAACGAAATGTGCCATCTTACTGAACCTGTCAACAACCACCAGTATGACAGTATTCCCTGACGACGGAGGAAGATCCGTAATGAAGTCCATAGATAAATGAGTCCATGGACGCTCCGGAAGTTTCAAGGGTAAAAGGGTCCCAGATGGACGGGTATGAGGAGTTTTAGAGCGAGCACAAACCCCACAGGACGCGACAAAAGTTATAACATCCTTATTAGCGTTAGGCCACCAAAATCGGCGAGAAAGGAGATCTAAAGTAGCCTTACTCCCTGGATGTCCTGCTAAAGCAGAATTATGATGTGCCTCAATAACCTTTTGTCTCAACTGATTCGGGACAAACAGTCTCCCTGGAGGTCCTGCAGGGGCGTCCCCTTGAGCCTCTAACACCTCCTCCTCAAGCTCAGAACATACAGCCGACACTACCACCCCCTCCTGAAGGATAGGAATCGGGTCATCCGTTTTCCCGGCCCTGGGAAACTGCGAGACAAAGCATCAGCCTTTACATTCTTAGACCCCGGACGATAAGTGACGACAAAATTAAACCTGGTAAAAAACAACGACCATCGAGCTTGTCTGGAATTCAGACGCTTAGCGGATTCTAAATACAGCAGGTTCTTGTGATCAGTAATAACGGTGACCGGGTGGACTGCCCCTCCAAAAAGTGACGCCATTCTTCAAAAGCCAATTTAATGGCCAAAAGTTCCCTATTGCCGATATCATAATTCCTTTCGGCGGACGACAATTTCTTAGAAAAGAAAGCGCACGGATGCCATTTACCAGGGGACGGACCCTGGACAATATAGCACCCACCCCTACGTCAG
The DNA here is from genome assembly GCA_033576555.1 of Oophaga sylvatica. NCBI lineage: Eukaryota > Metazoa > Chordata > Amphibia > Anura > Dendrobatidae > Oophaga > Oophaga sylvatica. Next base: position 522,922,002 of record JARQOD010000004.1, on the reverse strand, counting down.
ACGCGTCCACCTCCACAATGAACGGCTGAGATACATCTGGTTGGATGAGAACGGGTGCCGAAGCAAAACATCTCTTTAAAGAGGAAAAGGCTTGGCAAGCTTTGTCCGACCACCTAGAAAAATCCGTCCCTTTTCTCGTCATGTCCGTGAGAGGTTTGACGACAGACGAGAAATTACAAATAAATTTCCGGTAGTAATTAGCAAACCCCAAAAAACGCTGCAGAACCTTAAGATCCCCTGGCTGATCCCATTCAAGCACTGCTCTCACCTTTTCAGGGTCCATACGGAAACCGGAGGCAGACACCAAAAAACCCAAAAACTGAAGTTCCTGTACGGCAAAAACACACTTCTCCAGTTTGGCGTATAGTTTATTGTCTCGCAAGATCTGCAACACCTGTCTCACATGCTCCTGGTGAGACACAAGATCTGGCGAGTAAATTAAAATGTCATCCAAATATACGACCACAAACACCCCCACAAGGTGACGAAAAATGTCATTAACAAAATGTTGGAATACTGCTGGTGCAGTAGTCAGACCAAAAGGCATAACCAGGTTTTCATAATGTCCATCCGGCGTGTTAAACGCCGTTTTCCACTCATCCCCCTCTTTTATTCTAATCAGATTATACGCCCCCCTGAGATCCAATTTAGAGAACCATTTGGCGCCAACAATTTGATTGAAGAGATCAGGAATAAGAGGGAGTGGATACGGATCTCGAACAGTAATCCGATTAAGTTCGTGGAAATCCAAGCAAGGGCGTAGGCCTCCATCTTTTTTCTTCACAAAGAAGAACCCCGCGGCTACAGGGGAAGATGAAGGTCTAATATGCCCTTTGGCCAGACTTTCGGAAATATAATCTTTCATAGCCTGTCTTTCAGGACCAGAAAGATTATACAACCTAGCTTTAGGTAACTTAGCATCAGGAAGAAGATTAATAGAGCAGTCATACACACGATGAGGAGGCAACTCCCGACACCCCTCCTCAGAAAAAACATCCCCAAAATCCTCCAAAAAAGGAGGCAATGTACTAGGTACGACCGCACTGATGACTGTGTTCATGCAGTTGCTTTTGCAAAACTCACCCCATTGGCTTATCTCTCTGGACTGCCAATTAATTACAGGGTTATGTTTAACCAGCCAAGGAAGTCCCAACACAATGGGAGTAGGTAGACCCTCCAACACATAACAAGATAATTGCTCCCTATGTATTGCCCTACCCGAAGGTCAATGTTATGAACCACATGAACAAAGCTACCTTGGCCGAGAGGCCTGGCGTCAATGGAAAAAATAGGGATCGGTTTGACCAATACACTCAGATGCATACCTTGAGCCTGAGCAAACTGAGCGTCGACCAGATTGGCGCCGGAACCACTATCCAGAAGAACAGACAATCTCTTCACTCTAGTACCAAACACCACCTCCACTGGTACAAGGAACTGAGAAGAACCGGCGGATGAAATACATACTCCCAGGTTGTCATCCACCACACAACCTGGGATTAGCAGTTTTCCGGCGACTTTTTACTTAACAAGATACGGGATGGACATTCTCCAACAAAATGTCCCTCTTTCCCGCAGAAAAAACACCTTCTAGTCCTGCGGCGTGCCGCCAATCCCCTACTACGAAAAGATGTCCCTCCCAACTGCATAGGCTCATCCGAACAGACAAGGGAACCTCAACATAAGGGACTTTAGTAGTAGGTGGAGTAACAACAGGGAGTGGAGTTACCTCACCCCTCTCCCGAAGCCGTCTATCAGTACGGATAGCTAGGGCCATAGCAGCCTCCAGAGAAGGAGGAGACTCATACTGAGCCAAAACGTCTTTTAATTTGTCATAAAGCCCATGACAAAACTGGCTCCTAAGAGCTGGGTCATTCCACTGAGTATCCGTGGCCCATCTACGAAACTCAGAAGCAAATTCCTCCGCAGGACGATCTCCTGCTGTATCTTACGTAATTTAGTCTCAGCAAGAGAGACCCGATCTGGGTCATCATATACCAATCCCAGAGCAGTAAAAAATTGATCTACAGACTGTAGAGCCGGGGATCCCGGAGGAAGGGAAAATGCCCAGGATTGAGGGTCCCCTTGAAGAAGTGAGATAACAATTCCCACTCTCTGCTCATCACTCCCTGATGATCGCGGCCGAAGCCGAAAATATAATTTACATGCCTCCCGGAAGGTAAAAAATTTGTCTCGCCCACCAGTGAACCTATCTGGAAGAGCCACCTTAGGTTCAACTCTGGTTTGCTCCAGGGGAGACAAAACTTTGGACTTAATGTCCGTCAGCTCCATGGATAATCCCTGCAACTGCAGAGCCAGCTGGGCTACTGGATCCATGGTAACTAGAGATAATTTTTTATGGCCAGTGAAAATGTCACGCTGTCTAATGATATGACTACAATGTCAGTAAACTATTTATACAGGAACCACACTCTATACAACATATAGTTTAGCAACATAAGAATGTAAGTATAAAATAGATTTACCTGACACAATATCAGCAGAACTTAGGGTTAATCTTGAGGACTAGATGTGCAGAGACGATATCAGTTGAACTCAGGGTTAATCTTGAGGACTTGATGAGCTGTAACAGGAAAGAGGAGGACCGGGGTCTAACCTGACCCTACACTGGGGTCCTAACTAATCCCTTACCTTGGAGGTACTGATAATGGTTCAGAGGTCCAAGTCTCCAGCCTAACCCTGTCTCCTATCAGACCCTGAACCCTGTAAATCAGTCCTAAGAAGGATCCTGATTACCACCAAAGGGATATGGGCTGATCTCAGCTAAATACACAGATTAGACATATAAGACAGACAGGATAGCACTCTCTTGCATACACACTCAAACACCGAAGGAACATAAATGGTCTGGGAAATAAACTCTAAGCAAGTTAAGCTTAAAACAACTAAGGAGCTCTCAACTAGAGTCTATACAGATTCATTCCTATCTGTGGTCTGCATCAAGTGTTTTCACTGGCAACTCCCAAAGCAGACAACCAGAAACTTAAAGGAAACCAATCAACAAATAATCAATTGCAGCCGGGAGAAACTGCACACCAGTCCCAGCACCGAGCACAGACAGAATTAACTCCCTAGCTGCCAAACACAAAGAAACAGCAACTCAGCTGTGAGAAGTCAAAATGTGCAACCGCGACGATCTTCGTGGCAATGCACACATGACAATGATGTTGGAGACTGCGGACAGACAGTCGGTGGCGTTCTGTAGTACAGCGGGGGTAAGGTCGGGGGATGACGTGTATAGTTGTGTCATCAGCATAAAGATGGTACTGAAAGCCAAATCTGCTGATGGTCTGTCCAATTGGGGCCGTGTAGAGAGAGAAGAAAAGGGGGCCAAGGACTGAGCCCTGAGGGACCCCAACACTGAGAGGAAGAGGAGATGAAGTGGAGCCAAAGAGCAAAACACTGAAGGAGCGGTCAGAAAGATAGGAAGAGAACCAGGAGAGAGCAGTGTCCTAATTGCTTATTGTTGGAGCATAGAGACTTCTTCTGTGACCGGTCAAATATGGAGAGTGAGCCAGAAGAAATATGGGAAGGGATTGGAGTTGTGGCACTTGGTGGCTGGGAGCTGATTTCCTGCCAGATATTTTTTATTTGCTCTGTAAATTGTGGGGCCAGATCATCAGCACAGATGTCTGTGACAGGGCCTGTGCTTTGAGGAGGGAGTGAAAGGTGTCAGAGTTTTTTTGGGCTGTTTGATAGCGAGGAGATCAGGGTGGTGTAGTAGGTCTGTTTGGCGAGGTGAAGGGCAGTTATAGGTTCTTAGCATGAATGTATACAGTAATGGATAAAGTTATCTGGTGTGCACGTTTTCCTCTATAGGCGTTCGGGACTCTTTGAGCATCGCTGGAGAAGTCGAGTTTGCGATGTGCGCCAGGGTTGTTTTACTCTGTGCTTGGAGGTTCTGAGGATGAGGGCACTACTAGGTTCAGGGTGCTTCTGAGAGTGTCCTTGTAGTGGTGTACAGCCAGATCAGGACAGGAAAAAGAGGAGATTGGGGACAGTGATGAGTGTAGGGAGTCTGTAAGTGTATGAGGGTTAATGGCTTGTAGATTTCTGCATGTGGGATAGGTAGCAGTGCGCTGGGGTGGGCGAGAATTTCTGAGTGTGAAGGAGAGAATGTTGTCGTCAGGGAGTGGAAGAGGTGAGTTATCTAGGTAGGAGACTAAACAGAGCCGGACAAAGACCAGATTAAGGGTGTTACAGTCTTGAGTGTGTCTTGGAGGTATGACAAGCACGGAGGTCTTCACCCCGGCTGTCATAACAAACCATCGGAGCCCCGTGATCAAGTCACCATGCCGGCGAGCTGTTAATGGCGCTCACAGAGATTGCCAGCAGCATTTAACAGGATAACAAGTCTGCGGTTGTTAGAGGCTGGTCCCGACTGCAACACACAGCCATTACCTGACGACTATGGGGTGAGCTCGCCCCGTAAGTCCACTCCATACAACCACTACCGACTTGTGACATACATGCACAGCGGACGCCGATGAAGGGTTAAAGGAAAAATATCCATTCCTATTTTATAAAAAGTTAGGAAATTTGTTGGAGTATGTTTCAGATGCCACAGTGACATTTAACCCCTTCATAAATGGGACCATTTTTCCGCTTTTATGTTTTCTTCTCTCTTTTGCTTAAGCGTCATAACATTTGTTTTTCTGGAAACATACCTATAATTGTCATTTAAAAGTACAATTTGTCCCACAAAAACTCCATTCACTTTACCATGTAATGTATGGGGAAAATTCCATATGTGGTGCAATGATCTAAAAAGATGATAGAAGTTTTTTCACAGAATTTGACTTAGAGGGGTTCTCCAAAACTGTAATAAAATGGCCCCATCACTGAATTCAAACAGGAGTCTGTTCTAGTCACGTGTCAGAACGGGTTTCAGTCTGTCAGTTGAGACACAGATCTCGGGAACAGTGTTTCATCAAATGTATATCGTAAACACACATACAAAAGATGCTGGCTATGGGCTGTGACATGAGAAAAAATAAATTCTCTCCTCGGCTGACTGAGCACAAAGGATTTTTTTCTCTAGCTTCAGTCCTCTGTGCTAAGTCAGCCGAGAAGCAGGTGTATTTCTTCTCCTGTTAGTCCTTCAAGGGTATATGTGCTTATGATACAGCTCCTCTGCCAGTTGAGACACAGGTTTCGGAGCTGTGTTTCTTCAGACTGCAGACAGTCCTGACAAGTGGCTAAGATGGTTTGCCGTTTGAATTACTTGATGGGGGCAATTTTATTACATTATTGAAGAACCCCATAATGGGCGTTCTCCAGCGAAAACAAATTCTCACTTATGCAAAGATAGGTGATAAATTATGGATCGGTTGATGTCTGACTGCCGGACCCATACCAATTGGCACAACAGGGAATTTTATCCCAAGGAGGCTATATTCACAAATCCAAGCGACCCGTCTGAGGGCTGACAGATTTTCATTTTGGACAGCACTCAAACCATAGAATAAAATGGATGCATTCACACATCCATTAAAAATCAAAGATCACAAAACGAAATCCGTGAAACTCAGAGCAGGTCCTAATCTGATCTGATTTGTGTCTCAAGTTCAGCTATATAAGTTTATGAGGCGGCATATGCTCGACTGCCTCTTCATTAATTCTTTGTGGGGCTGATGGAAATAGTGGAGCGCAGCACTCGACAGGCCCATAAGGAATGAATGGTACGGCGGTTGAGCATACACACTGCCACTACATTTTAATGTTCTGCAAATCAGTGGGTGTCGCAGTTTTCGGATCCATTGATCAATAAGTTATCACCTATCCTATGAATAACTGATAACTTTCTTTTTCACCCTAAGAATGACTTTAAATAACAAGGAAACAATATATCTTGCTATTGGAAGCAGAATAAATAAAGTATGGGAAATGGAGTCCTCATGTGCCCTTGTAAAAATGCAAATTGACTCAAGAAAAAAAGAGGACTTGAACTCTATAGCGCCACCTATTGGAAGTACCGATCCTACAAGTCACAATTAACCTTTGTAAAAATGGATAGAATTTAACCTTACCAATAAAAGACATGTTGTATGTTCCCAGTCTAGAAGGAGGTATTGACTGTTATCCTGGATGGAAAGCACATGATACTGTATCTAATGCCAAGGAGAAGTATTCACATCACCTTAGTACATCAAGGAACAGGTGTAAGGAAAGGGACGTCGCCATTTTGTATAGGGCCTATACCAGCCTCCATTTTGTCAGTTCACAGAGCCACAAACTTCTAACTACACAGGGCCTATTAGCATACCCAGTACGACCAGTTTTGATGTCCACTATGAATCAATAGGGCTTTAACATGCTAATTGATTTAGGCCAGTGTCTGAATAAGATGGTCAGTCGTATGTTAAATGGCTCAAACTTAAGCCAGTATTTCCTGCTCCATATGAATTGCAGGCCAGTTAATATGCGTGCTTCAAAGCAAAGGGGAAGGGCCTAGCAGACTTAAGAACTGTAGCTTGGACAGGCTGGATTCATTCCATTTTACACACAGAAGCCAAGAAGATGGTCTAGGAAGGACCAAGGGACTATCCAGCAACTGAAGACTGTTACCTGGGAGAGCCCCTGCCTTCCCATGACTATACTACCCGGTAATATTGATCTATAGCTTATACCTTTAAGCCTTGTACATTATCGTTGTATTTTTACTCTGACTGCAATTCCATTGTAATTACGTAGTATAGCTTTACTGTATATTTCTGTAATTATCTAGTGCGCTCTTAAGGCGATTAAACCATAAAATTAATCTTGGGCTGATGCTTTTACTCTGATCACGAATCTTAGAATACCCAGTGGGAAACAGGACAACCTCCCCGGCGGCCATTTGCTCTAGGTGCAGTTCCCTTACTGACCTGAGAGACAAAGGGGCGCTGGAGAGCTGTACCTGTGGAGTTACGTCCCATTGGTGACGTGGGAGGAAAGGGATCGTCCCTCACATTTGGTAGCGGCGGTGGGATCAGAAGCTGTGATACCCGGGCTACCGTGTGGCGGTCGGCTTAGTTCCTCACAAATTGGTGGCAGCGGTGGGATCAGAGTAATAGTGTGCGTGGGACCCCTACTCCCAGACACTAGAGACTACCAGCGGTACTTTCACTGCTGGGGTCTTAAGGTCAGCCCAGCACTAGACGGTCAGAGTGTAAATATAATAAGTTGTGTGCAAGGTCAGGGTTGCAGCTGTTTTCAGTAACCAAAGGTTCCCAAGATGGCGGACGGCACCAGGAGCAAGGCAAAGGGGGAGGCCAATGCTGTGGTCTATGAGGGGTTCGATACCGACGGAGGCGAGGGGGAGCTCAGCCAGGGCTCCCCAAGGAGCCCGACCCCCGTGCTCAGTCTCACAGTGGACTGTCCAACCCCTGCCCGTCCCAGCCTGTCCAGATCGGAGGCCCTCTTCCAAGCGGCTATGGCACAGCTCGAGGCTGGTAATGACGCCGCCTATGACAGACTCCTGATGGCGGCAGAGAAAGCAGCGGAGCGGGAGCAAGCAGCGGCAGAGCGTGAGCATACAGAACGTGTGTTGCAGGCTACAGAACGCCGTGAAGCTGCGGAGCGCCGGCACCGACTGGAGATGGCTTAGCACGGGCCCCCGCTGGACGCACCAGGCCCACAGGAGACAAGGGCTTCCAAGGTCCGGGCGGAGGACTTTCCCTTACTTGAAAAGGATGGAGACCTGGATTCCTTTCTGCTGGCTTTTGAGAGGACCTGTCTCCAACATCATCTGGCCCCGGATCAGTGGGCAAGGTACCTGACCCCCGTTTGAGGGGTAAGTCCCTGGAAGTTTTGGGGGACTTACCTGCCGGGGAGGAGCAGGACTACAACAGCATCAAGCGGGCCCTGATCCAGCACTACAACCTCACCCCGGAGTCGTACCGCAGGAAGTTCAGGAGCCTGCAGCGGGGCTCAAAGGGACACCTGGACCGACCACATGCGGGCCCTGCTGAGAGCTGCGGAGCACTGGACCTCGGGTCTAGAGCTCACTACCCGCCAGGAGGTCCAGGAACTGTTCGTCACGGAGCAGTTCTTGTGGAACTGCCCAGAGGACCTCCAGCAGTTCCTCCGTGACCGGAAACCAAAGGGGGCTTCTGCTACAGCCGCGCTGGCAGACGAGTATGCCAACAACAGGGCGCCGGAGCCAAAGAAGCCTGCCAGCAGCACCTGGAGAGGGGGTAAGCCCAATCCTGCTCCAGCCCCCAGAGTGCAAGGGGTGTACCCCCGGCTGCCCTCTCCAGGCCAGGAACAGAACCCAGACGTTGTCATAATTGCAATCAGCCAGGACACTTTAAGGCTGCGTGTCCCCAGCGCCAGAAGGCCCCATCCCTGTCCCAGAAACCGACCACTGTTCTGTGTGTGGGAGGGGGTGGTGGGAGGTCCCTAGACAATTACCAACCCGTCACCATCGGCCGCTCAGCGGTCATGGGACTGCGGGACACAGGCGCTGAACGAACCCTGGTACGCCCTGAGGTGGTGTCCCCTCAAGACTTGGTACCTGGGAAAACCCTTTCAGTCTCCAGAATTGGAGGCGTTGAACCGGCGCCAAGGTGTATTTGGACTGGGGCGCCGGGAGGGGGATGCGGGAGGTGGGAGTAACGCCAAATATTCCTGCAAATGTGTTGCTTGGGACTGATTTGGGGCGGCTAGTGTCCCAGTATGTGGCCACTGAACCCCCAAGTTCGGCTCCCCAAGAATGGTATGACTCTACTGTGAATGCTAATGTTAATGTATTGAATGTGCCTCCAACAGTGGAGGAGGGAGTGAAACCTGATGGTAAGCCATGCACTGACATTACACACACAGGGCTCACAGTGAGGACAGGTGAGGAGGCTGCACGGGAGAGCTCATAGGTGGGGGGAGGGGCTGCTATGGGCAGTGTAGGGCCCCTAAGTGAACCCAGCCTGCTGAGTCTAGGGCCCCTGCAGGAAGAGGAACAGACCATGGGGGGAGGGGGCGTCCCGGGAGAGGAGCCACCAGGTAAGACCCCAGGGCAGGAGTTCCCCACATCCGGGATGTCAGGAAGTCAGGGAAGTCTGCCTGACCGGCGACTTGGTCAGGGGACGCTACCCGTGGTCTCAGCGGTCGTGGCCGCTGTTACCAGGAGTGGGAGCGCTGAAGCCCAAGGAGCCTCGCGGAGGTCCGACGGTTTCCCCCTCTCCGACCAAGAGGCTGCCGAGTCAGACAGTAGCCAGGAGACAGATCCCGGGGAACTGACAGAGGACATGGCAGTTTCATCAATTCTTGCCACATCAAGTCAGTGATTTCAGGCAGCGTTGGAAGCTGACCCTAGCCTGAAGACTCTCAAGGAACAGGCGGCACAGCCTCCCCTGGAGTCCGACCGCGAGCGAGTGGTCTGGGACCAGGGACGGCTGTACCGGGTAACGGTCCAGCAGGGTTCACCGGAGGCGTGGCCCAGGGACCGACAGTTAGTGGTACCCCATCCGTTCAGGGCGGAATTGTTGCGGATCGCACACGAGATTCCAATGGCCGGACACCTAGGGATCACTAAAACCAGGGCCAGGTTAGCTCAGCATTTCTACTGGCCTGGAATGAGGACCGAGGTGATAGCCTACTGCCGTTCGTGTGACACCTGTCAGAGGGTGGGGAAGGCGGGGCCGCGCCCCAAAGCCCCACTGGTAACTCTGCCCATCATCAAAGAGCCTTTCTCGAGGGTGGCTGTGGATCTCATTGGACCTCTGTCCACTCCCAGCCGCTCCGGGAAATGCTTCATACTAACGATAGTGGACTATGCCACCCGGTACCCGGAGGCGGTAGCTTTGTCGTCCATTCGGGCCGACAAAGTGGCCACTGCCTTACTGGAGATTTTCTCCAGAGTGGGGTTTTCCAAGGAAATGCTCACCGACCGAGGGACCCAGTTCATGTCGCAGCTGATGGAGTCTCTCTGTAAGCAGGTACAGGTGCAACATCTGGTGGCCAGCCCGTATCACCCACAGACCAATGGCTTGTGTGAGCGGTTCAATGGCACCTTAAAGCAGATGCTGAAGATGTTGGTCGACTCCCACGGGAGAGACTGGGAGCGGTATCTCCCACACCTGCTGTTTGCCTACCGGGAGGTCCCACAGGCCTCAACGGGGTTCTCCCCTTTCCCTTTGAGCTCCTGTACGGGCGACGTGTACGGGGGCCCCTTGCTCTGGTGAAGGAAGCATGGGAAGGGGATTTAGCCACCACTGGAGTGTCGGTCATTGAGTATGTCGTGCGCTTCCGGGACCGAATGATGGCCTTGACGCGGCTGGTGCATGATAATATGGCCCAAGCTCAGGCCGACCAGAAGCGATGGTACGACCAGAATGCTTGTGAGCGGACCTACCAGGTGGGTCAAAAGGTGTGGGTACTGGTCTCCGTACCACAAAACAAGCTTCCGGCGGCCTGGGAGGGTCCATACCTCGTGCACGAGCAGCTCAACGCCGTCACCTACTTGGTCACCCTGGACCACGCCCGTGGAAGGAGGAAGGCCTTCCATGTGAACATGATGAAGGCCCATCATGAGCGGGAGGCTTATGCCCAACCAGTGTGCAACCTTTCAGAGTACAGAGAGTTAGAAATCCTTCTGGATCTGCCACCCTAGCCAAGGAGAGGGTGCGGTAGGGCGCACGGGGGAACACAGGAATGTGATACCCCTAGCGCCCTCAAAAGCAGGGAGGTGTAAGGAAAGGGACGTCGCCATTTTGTATAGGGCCTATACCAGCCTCCATTTTGTCAGTTCACAGAGCCACAAACTTCTAACTACACAGGGCCTATTAGCATATCCAGTACGACCAGTTTTGATGTCCACTATGTATCAATAGGGCTTTAACATGCTAATTGATTTAGGCCAGTGTCTGAATAAGATGGTCAGTCGTATGTTAAATGGCTCAAACTTAAGCCAGTATTTCCTGCTCCATATGAATTGCAGGCCAGTTAATATGCGTGCTTCAAAGCAAAGGGGAAGGGCCTAGCAGACTTAAGAACTGTAGCTTGGACAGGCTGGATTCATTCCATTTTACACACAGAAGCCAAGAAGATGGTCTAGGAAGGACCAAGGGACTATCCAGCAACTGAAGACTGTTACCTGGGAGAGCCCCTGCCTTCCCATGACTATACTACCCGGTAATATTGATCTATAGCTTATACCTTTAAGCCTTGTACATTATCGTTGTATTTTTACTCTGACTGCAATTCCATTGTAATTACGTTGTATAGCTTTACTGTATATTTCTGTAATTATCTAGTGCGCTCTTAAGGCGATTAAACCATAAAATTAATCTTGGGCTGATGCTTTTACTCTGATCACGAATCTTAGAATACTCAGTGGGTAACAGGACAACCTCCCCGGCGGCCATTTGCTCTAGGTGCAGTTCCCTTACTGACCTGAGAGACAAAGGGGCGCTGGAGAGCTGTACCTGTGGAGTTACGTCCCATTGGTGACGTGGGAGGAAGGGGGTCGTCCCTCACATTTGGTAGCGGCGGTGGGATCAGAAGCTGTGATACCCAGGCTACCGTGTGGCGGTCGGCTTAGTTCCTCACAAATTGGTGGCAGCGGTGGGATCAGAAGCTGTGATACCCGGGCTACCGTGTGGCTGTCGGCTTAGTTCCTCACAACAGGTAAGATTATTTACGCAGACACTATGAGCGCGATTCATCATTTGCGATCTATCAAAGCTACTTTTTTTTATGTCTTGTGGTATTCGCTGATTTTTTTTTTTGTACCAATTCTTCAAAATAGAACACGCAATGCAGGAGTTTGGTGCAAAATCTAACATTTTTTTTTGTCTTTAACCAGTTTGAGAACTTTTAGCACCAAAAGTTGCAAAAATGCACCAATCTGAATACTTACAAACCGTATTTACACCAGGGTGGGACTGCGGAATGATGATACAGAAACAACTGAGATATTTAGTAAAAGTTGCATTTCATGAATCTGTCCAAAACATCTGGAAAAGTGGTGGGGCGGGGAAACACAGATGACTGACTGACCTGGCTGCACATGAGACCTAGCTAGTCCTGTCGTGATAATCTCCTGCTGATAAAACACTGATTGTATTGAAACTACCAAACACAGCCTAATAAGTGACATATCCCTGGAATCAGGCTCTCTTGCTTTATATTATATTGCTCTCAGGTTAACTTAATCAGAAGGAGAGTATCAATAGAAGGTAAAAGCAATAGTTAAAACCTAACTTGTAATGATTAATGATAAGAGAGCTCAGCTCAAAAAACACTCCATTATATCACAGACAAGATGATCAGCAAAGAGTAAAATCGATCATATACATATGATAATAAAGTGCTCAGTGATGCCAGTGCCAATAAAAAAGGTTTGCTCTCACCCAATTCTTGTAGTGAAGCCAAGCCACACATGAAAACAGGAGTACATGGCCAGAGGGGTAAGCTGATAACCTAATGTTCTCTGTCATGCCTCATATGGCTCCTGCCCTGACAAAGGCAGTACCCAAGTGTATAACCTAGAGTCATGGCTGAAAGTGTTGGCACATTTCAAATTGTTCCAGAAAAAAAAAATTCTCCCAGAAAATTATTGCAATTACATATGTTTTGTTATACACATGTTTATTTCCTTTCTGTGTATTGGAGCAACACAAAAAAAAACAGAGAAAAATGGCAAATTGGACATAATTTAAAACAAAACCCAAAAAATGGGCAGGACAAAATTGTTGGCACATTCAACTTAATATTTTCACACCCTTTGGAATAAATAACTGCAATCACATCCTATAACCATCAACAACCTTCTTACAACTCTCAACTGGAATTCTGGAGCACTCTTCTTTTGCAAACTGCTCCAGGTCTCTCATATGTGAAGGCGCCTTCTCCCAACAGCAATTTTAAGATCTCTCCACAGGTGTTCAATTGGATTTAGATCCAGACTCATTGCTGCCCACTTCACAACTCTCCAGCGATGTGTTTACATCCATTTCTTGATGCTTCTTGAAGTAGGTTTGGGGGCATTGTCTTCCCGGACGACCCATGACGCAAACCAAGCTTTCTGACAATGGGCGCTATATTGCAACCAAAGATCCTTTGGTAATCGTCAGATTTCATTATGCCTTGCAGACTGTCAAGATACCCAGTGCCAGAGGCAGCAAAACAACCCCAAAACACTTTTGAACCTCCACCATATTTGACTGTAGGTACTGTGTTCTTTTCTTTGTAGGCCACATTCCGTTTTTGGTAAACAGTAGAATGATGTGCTCCATCCTGGTCTCATCTGTCCGCAACACAGAAGGCTTTTGGCTTACTCACGTACATGTTTGCAAAGTTTTGCTTTTTTATGTGTGTGTCAGCAGTGGGGTCCTCCTGGGTCTCCTGCCATAGCGTTATATTTTATTCAAATGTCGATGGATAGTTCACGCTGACGCATCCTGAGCCTGCAGGACAGCTTGAATTTCTTTGGAACTTGATTGGGGGCTGCTTATCCATCATTCGGACTATCCTGCATTGCAACCTTCCATCAATGTGTCTCTGCCATCCAGGGATATTAACTACAGTGCAATTGGTTGTAAACTTCTTGATTATGTTGCACATCTTGGACAAAGGAACATCAAGATCTCTGGAGATGGACTTGTAACCTTGAGATTGTTGATATTGTTCAACAATTTTGGTTCTCAAGTCCTCAGACAGTTCTCTTCCCTTTCTGTTCTCCATGCTTAGTGTGGTTCACACAGACACACAATGCAAAGAGTCCACTTGTTACTTGCCATAGGTGAGTTTGAACGAGCATCACATGCTTGAAACAAAGTTGTTTACCCACAATTTTAGAAAGGTGCCAACAATTTTGTTAGGCCCATTTTTTAGGTTGTGTGTGAAATTATGTTCAATTTGCCTTTTTTCTGTGTTTTTTTTGTGTTGTTTCAATACACACAAAGGAAATAAACGTGTAATTGCAATAATTTTCTGGAACAATTTCAAGGGTGCCAACACTTTTGGCCATGATTGTATAGTTTGGTAGGTTACATCCACCAAAAACAGCCTTCAGGACGACTTCCCGCCTCAATAATGAGGCCTCATCCTGGGAGTGTACTTGCAATAAAGGGTAAAGAGATCTATTAGATTCACATCTAAGGGGTGTGACCTGGCCCAACACTGGCAGCGAAACATCGAAATTAAGTATGCAGAGTTCTGCAAAACCTCAGGAAGCAAGAATAATAAATGTCCCAAGGACGCTTTATACAGGAGTATTGATCGATACTTCATATCGAGGTTTCGCTGCCACTGCAGGGCCTTGCAGACCCCTTAGAACTGATCCCTTTCCCTTTTATTACAAGTACACTCCCCTGATGAGGCCTCGTTATTGAGGCGAAAATGCATTGGGAGTGCTATTCTTTGGGAGTATATCCTAGCCAACAATAGGTTATTGGCACAAATCTGTTGTCGGGTGTCGCGGGACCAGGGACTCCTTCTCTGTACTTAACCCGAGGGATGACCTAGCTCACCCTGTTCCCCGGATTACTTGTGATGGTGAAAACGCTGGGGCCACGTACCTTGCCTTAGCTTGTGAATCTGCCCTTAGTCTGTACCTTCCCCTACCCAGGGAAGAGGGGAGTAGTAGTGTACAGTAATACATCAACCAGATAAACAAGGTAATACAATCAGGGAGAATGAAAAATACCAAAAATACAAATATACTCACTCAGACAACAGAGGAATGCACCAGAGAGTGGATGATGGGGTGAAACCAAAGTAGGAGAAGATGGGGAATTATCACACCCTCAAAACCTAGCAACAGTCACAGATAAATCCAACAAACGCCTTCTCCAATAATAACCACCAACAACCTCCAGCCATGCAGCATAAGCTAGCTCTGACAATGAGTGCTAGCCAGGGCCCAGATTATATAGGAGATAGGAGTGGCTTACGGTGCACAGCTGAGAGCCTTAATGCAGGAAAACCTCCAGGAGCTCTCAACTGAGCAGATTAACCCCTGCACTGCCAAAAGAAACTTACACCGTTTAATATGAAGGTGAAGTGCTTCTAATCAGTGCAGGAGTAGGAGAAATCAGACTCTGCAGTTTTCTGGCTCCTCTCTGTCGTGGTAAACCAGTGACAGTTATACACTTGTGCACTGCCCCTATCAGGGCGGGAGCCATACGGGGCATGACAGGGAACACTGGGTTATCAGCTTACCCGTCTGTCCATGTACTCCTCTTTTCGTGTGTGACTTAGTTTCACTACAAGAATTGGGTGAGATCAAACCTTTTATTTTCATATTTATGCGATTTTACTCTTTGCTGATCATCTTGTCTAGGTTATAATTGAGTGTTTTTTGAGCAGAGCCCTTTTATCTTTAATCATTAAAAGTTAGGTTTCGACAATTGAAACTACTGATACTCTCTTGTTGATTAAGTGATAGTTTTCTGATAGTTAACCTTGCCATTATTATTGATGAACCTCTTGTTCTCAGATTAAATAGCAGAAAACTTGCTGACAGATTCCCTATAAAGGGGTTGTCCACTATCTGAACAATCCATTTTTTAAATAAAGCAATCCCTCATATAAAATAAAAATAACATACTTACCAACGGTACTGGCGGCATCCCAGCGATATCGCCGGGCCTTCCATGATATTGTTATGCCAAGGTCATGGGAGACCTGATGCCGACATCCCTAGAATGACGTCGGTATGGGAGATGAGTATGTGTTATTTTTATTTTATAAGGGGGACTATTTTATTCAAAAAGGGGTTGTCCAAATAGTGGACGACTCCTTCAAAGAACTGCAAAAGTGTAATCTGACCCAAAAAATCTGAAAGATAATCTGATGACATCACTGCCAATATGAACAAAGTGAAGCCCTATAGTTTTCTGACTACTTGTGAACAAAAAGTCCAAACACTACAAGTGAGCAGAGAGAACCGAACCCAAATACAGTAACCAAGGCATTTAACAAGAGAAAACAAAGGTAAACCACCTGTACATCTCATACAAGGCATGCACTGACAACGTACATGACCCACATCTTGGGAAGACATATCTCAGCTCTCAGAAGAAGCCAATAAATGAATAAAGGCTGCAGAGGAAGAAATAAAATCCATGCATGACAACCAAGATATTTGGCAATTTTACAGATGAAAAGAGATCACCCAAGAACCAAGCTTTTTGATGTGAAGACCCATTTTTTGATCTTTAAGAACAAGGACTTCAGTACTTACTATACTGCCCAATGAGAATGTGACTACGGACATTTTCACAAAAGCATTGACTGCAGAGAGATGAAAGGGCTGTGCCTAATGAACAGACAATGGAGTTCACTGCGGCAGACTTGCGGCAGTACTTTTGTGCGCACAGCAGATGTGATGTTAGTTTGTAGTGATGAGCGAATGTGCTCGGATAAGGTGTTATCTGAGCACGCTCGGGTACCAACCAAGAGTCTTCGGCGTGCTTGAATAATATGTTCGAGTCCCAGCGCCTGTATGTCTCGCTGCTGTTCGACAGCCACAACACATGCAGGGATTATCTAACAAACGGGCAATCTCTGCATGTGTTGCAGCTGTTGAACAGCAGTGAGAGATGCAGCCGCGGGGACTCAACCATATTATTCGAGCACACCGAAGCACACGAGCATGCTCAGATAACACCTCATCTCAGCACGTTCGCTCATCACTATTCGTTTGTTAACACTGCACTGCATGACCTTTTTGGTGTGTGTGTTCTTTTCCTTTAGTCTTCAATGCTGTGTTGATGAAGACAATGGTTCCTGTCTGTCCCAAGCAAAGCAGTTTGTTCTCCCACTTCAATCCGAGAGCTGAATAATTCTGAAAGCTAAAATCTGCAACAATATTGATTATTATCAGCGGGGTCCAACCATCTTGGACTCATAAGAGATCCTGAGAATATAGAGGTTGCAGCACTTATGTTGCATTATGTTACCCCATTTTTGCTCACACAGCAGTGCTCTCATCCGTACTGGACACTGCAGCACAAGATCATTCACTTCAATAGGGCTGTGCATCAGCTGTCTGAGCAGCAGGTGGCGGGGGCACCACTGATCATAAAGTGATGGCATATTGTAGTCATCTCTCATCCCTTGGGAATACCCCTTGAAAGGGTTGACCGGCCTTGGGGTACAAGTTTGCAGTCACTCTATGAATCCTCACAGCATTCCCAACGCGGTTTCTCTGGTGCCGGGAGCAGGCGATCATGTGACCGCAAGTGAATGATTTGCATATTTCCGGTCACATTCCGACTAGACGTGTCCGGCCGCGCACGTCTAGTCGGCATGTGACCGCATGTATGCAAATTGCACACTTGCGGTCACACGCCTACTTGCTCCTGGAGAATCCTCACAATGTGCACAGACGAATCCTTCTCTGCCCTGACATGTCGGGGAAGAGATAAAAAGTGCCCATACACGTAAGACTGTAAGCAATACTGTCCATGTCACTGGGTTAGCAGACTTCAGTCTACTACCTTTAGTCTGCACCTGCAACAAACCAGGAAGGCAAGTTTTTATTCCGTTCACATTGATCATTTTCTTTAATTTTTTTCTTATTGTAGGTTTAATATTTCTTCGAAACATCTAACCTAGAAGTCGTTAAGCAAATTGGTTGTCTCAATGGAGTCTGAATGTCATGTCAAAATCGTCACAAAACAATGGTAAATGAAAAAGAAAAATGCAAGGCAGATGTGTTGTATGCTTTAATAGTACAGGTGAGATACAAGGCATTCAGCAGGCACACGTTTAGTCAGCGGCGAGTATTAAGTCACCACAATCCATGGACATGACTGGTCTGACAACTGGTGAGAAGAGAAAGCAAACGATTCATGCAACCCACCTGCTCTTTTTTCACCTTCTTCTTTGGCATGGAGTCCAAGGACTTCTCAGATTCTGAACGAGTCCGATTGGACCTTCTCTGGTGTTTCTTCTCAGAGGTTCCTAGTAAAAAGAAACTGTGTTGTGCATTAATCCATCATTGGGTCAGTGTCTCGAAGGACTGAAAACGACCCACCTCTGGGTGAGACTCGAGGCCCATAGGCTGAAGCCACTTTGCGGTAGGGCTTGATCACTTTTCAACAGTTTTGTTTCAAGAGCAACTCTGCAGATGATGCGTCTCCATGGTAACAGACCGCAAACACGCTGTGTAGTCTGACCGTGCGCAGTCATATTCCCTTCTAACTCTCCCGCCGACCAAACGTAGGTCAGCACAAAGCAGAAAATAAATGGAAGAAAGTATGAGAATGCAAGGGGCCCCATACACAAAGAAGGGCTGTCGGCCGAGCTATCATTTGACCGATCAGCGGGCAGCCATCTCTCCCGATATTTCTTAATACAGGAGTTCTCGGTCTGCCGAACGATGCGTTCTTTAAGAGAGCCTCTGCTAGACATCTCTGAAAGTGGCTTTGACAGATGACGTCGGGGGAGAGTTAGGAGGTCTGCAGAAACAGCAGACTGTCAGCCGATAGTGGCAAGCTCTGCTGACATTGGTCTAATCGGTATGTGGGCTTTAAAGGGTTGTCCAGGCTTGAGGTTTAAGTCTTTTATTGATTATATGCAATTGCAAATTTTTGAATCCTCAAAGGGTGCACAGTGTGCGCTGCTGTCAGGATTCGTTGGTGCCGACGGTCATGTGCCTGCAAGAATGCAATTTGCATACTCCCAGTCACATTCCAACTAGACATGTCTGGACTCGCTCAATTCACTTGCATTAAGTGAGCCTGTGCACATCTAGTCGGCATGTGACCACATGTATGCAAATCACCGTTCCGGCATCGATGAATCCTCACAGAACACACAGACCAGATCCTTTTCAAGCCTGGCCTTTTTCAGGGGGAAAAGTCAGGAGGTCACATGACCGCCCGCTCCAGGCGCCAGAGAATCATTACAACGTGCGGTGCGTACACTTTGAAAATTCACAAGTCTGCCGCCAGGAAGCGTAACTGCAGACTTTAACCTCAAGCCTCGACAACATGAACATATATTACACACACTATTTAGACTGTGTCGGATATATACCTTCTGGAACGTATGTCTGCACCTCAACAAAAAATGCAAGATTAAAAATCGCAGAATGTGTTTGTCCTTTGTTACCATGGAGATGCATAGTCTGCACAGGAGCTGCAGAAAGAAAACGGCAAGTGGTCTGGCACATGGATTTGCTATTGAGCTCGCCTTCAATCTCTAAGTAATGTTCGACTGAACGCTTCTGGCCTTTTGGTTTTAGCAGCTGGTGCGGAGCCGAGCACACAGACTCCAACCTTTAGAAACTCGGTCAGTCGTGATTCAATCAGTAATTTATAAAAGAAAAAAAGAGGGGGAAATAAAATAAAAATGTCAAATACAACTGGACAACTATAAAGTCTACAAATGTATGGAGCTGTGTTCTCTTAGATAGTATGTAAAAATATTTTAGGAGTGATTTAAAGGGAGCCTTTCTCCAGGATGGAGCCACATTAAAGGGGTATTCCCATCTCCAAGATCCTATCCCATTATGTAGTAGGTGTAATAATTATATTATTAGAAAATACCTCCAATTAGAAATGTAGCATAGTTCTTCTGATTCGTTATGTCTCTTACCCCATGTGCAAGGTGTTGCAGGAGCTTGGGTATCCATGGTTACCACCACTAGCAACTAACTGTCACTAGATGTGTGGTCGTAACCATGGATACCCAAGCCACAGCAATGCTGAATCAGAAGAACTATACTAAATTTTAATATTATAATTACTACACCTACTACATACTGGGATAGGATCTTGGAGATGGGAATACCACTTTAAAGTACACCCTTTATTGAGTGGCATATCACTTAGCCTGTGTAGTAATAGCTCACCCACAAATCTTGCGGAGGCCATGGTGGCAGGGCGAGCGTGCATGGTGGTGATGGAAATCATGGTGATGGTGCCCTGATGGAACACAGCATAGATGAAAAACAGCGGAAAAAAAAGATAAAACGTATATGTAAACCCATCAGACCAGGGCCTGTAAACTATGTCCTTGTGATCTCGGGTGGCCTATGCTTTGCAATTGCTAAAATCCACACAGTTAAAAAGTGAAAAAAGGTGTAATTTTTGCATGCGCTCATCCAAACCTGGCCTTAATAGGAATGCTGTGCGCCGAGAACCTGCATCGCAGCGCGAGTGACGAGGTGGATTATTTGCACAGCGTGTAGATAGCGTTTCGGACACTGTAAGACGCTGCTGATTTTCTGCCCAGAGACCACAAAGAACTGATAGACAATAATAACAGAAGATATAACCCACCCCCCAAAAACAAAACAAGTTATGAATCTAGACTATAAACTTACCAGGTTCATTATAGGAAAAAAAAGAAAAAAAAAATGAAAATGAATCGTCCATCCATATTATTCTCAATGTATAAGAAACTAGATGTAAATGTGAAGATGGAAAATAACTGGTGAATGGCATTGATGAGAGCTGTACGGGCAGACCTTTACCTCCGATGTCAGAGATCAGCGAATGCATACATCATTCATGGTGGAGCTGGGTGCACTAGACCGTATGATGGACCACGGGAGATTTTATCCTTCACTATTACACTATTAATCAGTCTTACTGTAGTAACCCTTGATATCATGTATAGGAATGGATCCCTTTCTGCTTCTCAGTCTTTCGGGTCCTTCCTTCACAGGGTCCGGATTTCAGCTTTCGGCCAGAAGGACCCTTCTTTCACACTTAACCAGGTATGGAGTCTCCAACCAGATGCATGACATCAACGTGAATCGATAAACACTTATACCCCACTCTCCTTCAGCCGGTGGCCAAGGACGATCTCCTGGATCTACCCAGATCTTACTTCTGACACACATGGAAAATAAGCAGATTGTGCTGAGGAAATCTGCCGTGTGTAGGAGCGTAGCAAGAGGTGCAGAGGCAAGTGGAGTGTCAGCAAGGAGGCTAGTAAAAAGAAGGACTGTCACCGGGCCGCAGGTCCACTATGTCGGATACACTGACTACTATGACTTCTTTTTAAAGAGGTGTCCCCATCTCACTTGGTCCTCTGAGACCCCCACAGTCACAAGATGGGTTCTGGTTTGGTTATCGGTGAGGGACCTGAGCTGATCAGCAGAATTGAGCACATTTATTCCTGCTAGGAATGGCTGACCGTGATTCAATGCGTTCCCTACACGGCATGCTGCCTTTTACTGAAGCCCGATAGAGAATGAATACAGTGGCGGTCGGGCGTCCGACTTACCCCTCCATTTGTAACGAGGATAAAACCATCCTGTCAGGGATAAAAATGCTCCGTTCTGCCGATCAGTGAAGGTCACAGCAGCAGGACCCACACCAAGCACAGTAGGCTATCACCTACCACTTGTTTTCACCAGACAGCCCCTTTAAAGGGGTTGTCCATTACTCAGTCAACCCCTTCTTAATTACAAAGTTACCCACGTAGAATAAAAACACCTTACACTCACCTCCAGTGCAGGAAACATTCCAGCATCTTCGGCGTCTTTGGCAGCAGGGCTTGCGTAACGTTATGTCAAGTGAAGCCCTGCAGCCTATCAGTGGCAGCTTCAATCTCACTTTCTTCAGATGAAACTGACATCCGGAGAAAGTCAAAGCAGCAGTTTCACCCCAAGGAAGTGAGAGTGAGGCAGCCGCCGACTGACTGCAGGGCTCACGTGACATAACGTCGTGCAAGCTCCGGTGCCGTGATGAGCACAAGGCATTCTTATCGGACATGGAGGAATATTGTAATTGAGAAGTGGGTGTCCGAGTCGTGGACAACATCTTTAAGTCACATCACATCCTAGTGATACATTGTGAAATGGATATAGCCCTTTAAGTAAATTAGGATAGAGATTGTCCACAGTACAAACCACTGAGCTGTGAAGGGCAAGGATACACAAGGCTCCGATATTACAAAGGAAATAGGATTTATGTTAGCCTAACACCCTCAATCACCACCAGACGGCAATGGCCGAATTATACACAACAGGACAGGAGGGGACAAATCAATGTGCTGGCCAGACCTGTATGTGCACAGATACAGTGCCAGCTATCACTGGTGCTTCACATAGGGCGATGGCTGTGAGCGATGGAGGAGCAGTCGGGTACGGATCAGAGTTTGGATTAAAATGTTTACATGGAGTCTACCCAGGGGCTCTGCTACAGCCGATGTCTGAGGAGACCGCAATAATGGAGGGATCACAAATAAACCTAAAGGGGCTCACATTCTGAATGTCAGCCCTGTAGACTATGAAGGGAGCGGCTGAGTAAAGACAGTGAGGATGAACCAGGGAAGGGGGTTGAGACCCCAGTTCTAGTGACCGCTGGGACCCCCATTTGGTAGGACATTTGTCAGGTATCCTGTGGATAGGCGATAAATGTCATCTGTCGTAAAACCTGTGACGCCCTGAGAGCCTAGCCAATGTAAGGGCAGATTTAGGAGATTGTGCCCAGTTGTAGCGGAGCCTCCTACATGGTTCCATCTGATCCGCAGACACGGATGACGATAGGACATGCACTAAGTTTAATGGATCCGGCAATATGGGTCCGTAAAAAAAAAGTGAATGTGACGGTGATATGTGACACAGATGAGAATCAGTTGTGTAACATGTGCCCCAAATGGAAAATTAGGAAAGTGTTTTGTGTGTTGACATCAGAGACCCCCGACAACTTTTTCTGCACTGGGGGGTGGATCCCGTTTTTCTCCTCAATCTCTCACCCTCGCCGCTGCCCTTATATTAGCAATAAACCCCCCTTTCTATACAGGATTGTGATGTCCTACAGATTTATTTCATACCGGCTACGCATATGCTATTGGTTGCTGTATGAAAAAGACCTGCGGACACGGCCCCATCTCATCTACAAGGAGTAAAACACAACAGAAAACCCACTGAACAATGCAAACGTCGTCATCTTTGTATCGTTTATTGCACAAAAAGCAGCATATAACAAAAATATGAAAATGGGTGACAGCGCAGATTTGGGAAAATACTGATCTTTTTTTTTTTTCTTTTTTTTTGGAGGGATTTCCGTTCAGTTTAGTTTATAGATCTTGGCGGCGGGCTCAACAGTCTCTTCCCCCCTCCCCCTTTCACTTTGGCAGTAGGGAGGTGTGTGTTAGGGGCAGACACGTGCAGTTTGCCTACCTGTGGCCCCCGATGAGGTTTCGGGAGCAGGCGTGTGTTGTGCTGAGCTTTTCTCCGCCTTCAGATTGGGGGAGGGTACAGACGTCTTTTCTGGAGCTTTGACTGTGATTTCTGTCTTGTTACCGACTCCCTTAAAAAAAAAAAACATAGAAGATTACATGCCGGTCGTACGCACCAAATCCTCCCTGAAGACTGCATCACCGGCCACCGTCTAGCCAAGAATACTGGTGAGGCTGTGACTTGTGGTGTGGCCCCGTCAGGGTGTGTGCGTGTCTGCTGACTTTGGAGACCTCTTCTGATATAGGGGCAGAGACCCTGATTCACTTACTGGGCTGCTTACTGTCATTTTGATAGAATCCCTGTTTACTCAGCTGCAGATCTATCAGTGCTCTTAATACTGAGCTCTGTATAAACCCGCCCACACCACTGTTTGGCAGCGGCGTACACTGCATAGGCAGAAAGCTGACAGTGGTGGGGGTGGTGTAAGACTGAGCAGCACTCTATGGCACAAGACAACTAGTCCCGTAGTGATAATCTCCTGCTGATAAAACTGTGATTTTATTGAAACGCCAACAAGAAGCCCAGAAAGTGATAAATCACTGGGATCAGGGTCTCTGCCCCTATATCATTCTGCTCTCAGATTACATAGCAAAATCCTGCAGGCAGACTCCCTCTAAACTCCCAGCAGTCGGCTGGTATTTGCCAGTTATTGCATTTGGTTCTCCTATACAGCTTTGTTTTACCCCATTTCTGAACTCATCTGTTCTGTAATCCGTCCTGGCTTTACCCAAGCTTGACGACCTACTGGCACTTCATCCGAGCTACTCCTCATACCACGGTTTAGTATCCAGATTCTGTCCCTTACTGACCCTGCTAATACGACTACACTTGCTGCAAGCTCGCTTCTCTGGCCAGCGGCTACTCCTTTGATGCAACCCAGGGGGCTCTGTAGTAAGTTTAGATCTCTGTATAGGATTTAAAGGCCAGGGATCTTCTAGGAATTGATAAGACGGAGTGGCTAGTACTAAGACTGTCCGAGAGCGCAGATTTAAGCCGCCAACCTCAGAGAGAGACATTACAGCTGTCCAACGTAATCACAGCATATTATACCTACAGGCCCGTATTACTAGGAGCCAAAACAGCGCAAAAAAGTATTCTTATAGTGCAATTAGACCGTGCAACCATTTTTTGTGCAGCTTTGGCACCTACAAGTACAGACTTGTGATTAGTGATATGCAGCCTCCTTACGGCGGCATATTAAGCCAGCAGATCTGTTTTATATTGGCGGTCAGAGGCAAGTTTGGTCACATCAGGCTTCAGGCTCCCGGTCTGCCCCAATTCCTTTAGGCGGAGAGCCAACGTGCCACAATATATAAAGCTATACTTGGAGTGCTAGTATAAGGGTATGTGGAAGACCCCTCATACATATTAGAAGAGGGCTAGATTCAAGGTAAAAGGGATCTGCACCGGTTGACCATCCAATATGTATAGGGGGGAGGTACCCAGATCCAATCAATTAAATCGAGGCAGATCTTAGGGTGAAGCAGGATCAGCCGACATGCTTCATCTTTTTGTCCCACCGGAGAAATGTTAAAGGTTGCAATATACATTTTGCATCACAGTAAATACAGATGGAGATTTTATTTTTTTACCCTACCTTGGTTGTGTATATGAACTGTTCAAAACCATCAGAAGATGCATTATGGAGAGCGAGGACGTTTTCTATTTTCACCACAGGTGACATGTTGCACTTCTGAAGGTCAATTGTGCCCTTGTGTAATAAAACCGAGGCTGGAAGAGACTTGCGGGCGGCTGCCGTCTTCCAGGGAATCTTTACTGGAGGCGGCGTGGGCGGCGTCGGCTCCTCTTCCTGAACCTGCTTCCTCTGGCTCTGCCTCCGAGTTTCGGGTAGGGAGTCTTTATTGTCCTTGGATGAAGGGGACTGTACGGGGGCAGAGTGTCTTAACGCTGGAGAGGAGACTTCTTTAGGACGGGCAGGTTCGGCCTCATTACTAGAGGTGGATCTTCGACTCCTCTTGCAACTGATTACTGTTTTTTTGGGTTCAGGAGAGGTCACTGGGTCTACATAAATGAAGGTGTACTGTTCTATCCTCTCCTCCCGTGTCATCCGCAGGGCTTTCTCCGCGTGGGCGATGCCGATATCCCACTGTATGCGCTCCTTCTGAGGGCGAGGTTTCCGCATCTAAAATGAAAAATATGACAGCAAATTTCACATGGTTCTCAAGAAAGATGTCGGTCCCAGCACCTACTGAACATTTATCGAGTATTCGCAACATGCCTTTAACCATTTCACGACATCAGACGTACATGTACGTCGCACGTTAGAAGCGGGTGTATGCAGCGGGCTCATGGTGTGAGCGCACCCCATACTCGGCAGGAGATATCTGTGTTACAGTCAGGACATGCCGCAACTGGTAACTTGTTAAATGCCACTGTCGAACTCTGACAGCGGCATTTAACACGAGGGCGTCATGCTAAGTGTCCATCGGCGGGTTTAACAGCGGGTTGCCGACGGATTGCTATGACAGCTGGGGGTCTGTTGAAGACCTCCATGCTTGTCATTATGGAGCTCCTTGGAAACCCAGCCTGTGGCAGACTTCAGAGGAGACCGTGATTTTAACGACATACAGTGAGGCTGTGGCATCGCCGTATATAGCACAAGCGATCAGACAATCGCAGCTTTAAGACCCCTAAGGAAACTACTAAGAACAGTGAAAAGTAAAAAAAAAATCTTTAAAAAAAACCCATAAAAGTTAAAATCACCCCACCTCTTTTTCTCCACTAAAAATAAAAAAATTATAAAAAATACACATACCATATTTTGCGGACTATAAGACCCACCCCAAATTTTGGAGAGGAAAATAGGAAAAAAATGTTTTTTTAATAAAATGGTGGTCCGTCTTATAGTCCGAATTTATGGTAGCTTACCGGGTGGGCGGCAGCTGAGCGGGGTCCCAGGAAGCAGGGTCACTGCTACTGGGAGCTGACAGCGGCAGGAGTGGTGCGATGCTGCAGGCCCCGGGCTGGGAGGAGGGGGTGTCCTGGCGGTGCGAGGCTACATACCCTGGGCGTTCAGAAAATGTCAGCGGTGAGCCAAGATCTAAATCTGCGGCGAGTGGGGACTAAGCCCACCGCCGACATTTTATGAAAGCTCAGGGCCCGCAGCCTTGCACCGCCGGGACAACCTCTCTTCCCAGCCCAGGGCCCACAGCATCACCCCACTCCTGCAACAGAGACCCTCCTATGACCCCGCAGCCACCCTCTCGATAAGCTACATTTGGAATATAAGACGCACGCCGATTTTCCTCCCAAATTTGGGGTAAAAAAGGGAGTCTTATAATTTGAAAAATACGGTATGTGGTATCGCCGCATTCAGAAAAGTCCGATTTATTAAAATATAAAATTAACCCGATCAGTAAATGAAAAAAATTCTAGAACGACAAAATTACATTATTTTTTTTTTTATTTTGGCTGCTGCAATAGCACAAAAAATTCTGTAAGAAACGATCAAAAAGTCACATTTATCCCAAAATGGTATCAATAAAAGCATTGTCTCGCCCGGCAAAAAAAATCACACAGCTCCATTGACTGACAAATGAAAATGTTACTGCTCTTGGAAAATGGTGACAAAACCCCAAATTTTTATTTTTATTTTTACCAATAAAAGTACAACTCATCATGCAAAAAAAGAAGCCCTCGTGTGCCTATGTGGACAGAAAATAAAAAAGTTATGGCTCTGGGAAGAATGGGAGGAAAAAAATGGAAAAACAAAAAGGAAAATTGGGTCCCATAGTGAAGGTGTTCAATTGGGGTTGCTGTTTTATGGCTTTGCTCTGTTTCAGAGGATTGTTTTTTCATTTTCTAATCATGGCTGCAGCAAATAGACCCTATACCAAACAGAGATCACAGTATAGCCCTATGCTATAGGCCCAAATATACTGGCAAGAAAAAGAAGATCGGTTAAACGGTCTAAAAAAAAAAAATAATAATAATAATCCTCAAATTTGACAAGATTCAATTGGGATAATTTATCTGGATTTTTTTTTTATTTTTCTGTATCTTGAAAAGAAAACAAAGAAACAAATAAAGCACCTTAAGTCTCTCAGACTGGTTGACAACCTTGGCAGAGTCTTCTGCCAACAGCTGCTCGTACTGCTTCTGTCCCCGATACTCCCGCATACGTTTCTCGTGCACCCAGGCTCTCTCCGGTTCATTGCTGAAAAACTGGACATGGTATTCGCGAGCGCCTGGAGGAGAGGAAAGGGTTAGGTCAGCATGATCGTCACCGCTAAGACAGGGTGAAAGGGGTTTGCACCTATAAAATATAGAAATAGCAGCTTGTGGGTCAGGAGGTTGAGCGTAGGCACGTGCCCTATAGGAGACGTCTATTACGGCTGCAATGTTAAAGGGATTGTCCAGTACTAATATATGGATGACTTGTCTTAAGGGCGCAGTCAGAAGGCCATATAAATCGGAACGATATCGGAACGCAGGACATGGACTCTCCTCACCTGACAGCTGCCCAGCTTGGATAGGGAGAGCTGCCGACCAGTCCATGCACTGCGATCTGATCTTGTTCCGATTTATAGGGCCGCATGACTTTTCCCCGAAATATCAGGACGGTGTGCACCCAACGCTCAGCACCTCCACCCACCTGCATGAATTACTAACACCCCCCCTTCAATCTCTTACCTCTGGTGTTGATTTTGCTGTGCACTCGGAGCTGTGGGTCAGAGGACACCATACAGGGCCACCAGGGGAACGTTCCCACTTTACACCAAACCAAATCCCCCACTTGAAACCAAACGCCAATCCTGACCTCAGACTGGAGCGGAGAGACGGGCAAATGCTGGACCTGGAGAACAGAGTGCTGTTAACATCACTGATAACTGAAAAAGAAAGCGTCAGATCACACAAAAACTACTGGGATTAAATATATGACACGCTATAATCCAACATGGATTTGAAGAGCAGGAAAACATGTGCAATTGTTAAAAAAAAAAAAATCTCTACCAGAGACTAATTTATAATGGAGAAAAAAGGTGATAAATTACATATAAGAAAAAAATAATGTACTATTTTCAGAGCAGATTTTTTTATACTATTTTAGCAATTAAAGTATTTTGCACCTAATGAGTTAGACGTAACAAAAGTTATGCGGTTTTCAGTGGGGGTGTGTACTTCTTCTCCCTGTATGATGCTGGCCAATCATAAGCAGACAGCAACACAGCAGAAAAAGAACATCCCCACTCCAGTAGTAGTATAGGCCCCTTAAAAAATTGTGAGGAAAGAATGGTTGTAGATGACGAGGAAAAAAGCTAATATATTAAACACCTTCTTCTCCACGGTATTCACAGTGGAAAACAAAATGCTAGGTGAAATGTCGAGAGAAAAAGAAAACCCTATATTAAGGGTCACCAATGTAACCCAAGAAGAGGTGCGAAACCGGCTAAATAAGATTAAAATAGATAAATCTCCAGGCCCGGATGACATACACCCACGAGTACTAAGAGAACTAAGTAATGTAATAGACAAACTATTATTTCTTATATTTAGGGACTCTATAGCGACGGGGTCGTTCCACAGGAATGGCACATAGCAAATGTGGTACCAATATTCAAAAAGGGCTCTAAAAGTGAACCTGGAAATTATAGGCCAGTAACCTCTATTGTTGGTAAAATATGTGAAGGGTTTCTGAGGGATGTTATTCTGGATTATCTCAATGAGAATAACTGTGTAACTCAATATCAGCATGGGTTTATGAGGAATCGCTCCTGTCAAACCAATCTAATCAGGTTTTATGAAGAGGTAAGCTATAGACTGGACCAAGGTGAGTCATTGGACGTGGTATATCTTGATTTTTCCAAATCGTTTTGATACCGTGCCACACAAGAGGTTGGTACACAAAATGAGAATGCTGGGTCCGGGGGGAAAATGTGTATACATGGGTAACTGGCTTAGTGATAGAAAGCAGAGGGTGGTTATAAATGTTATATTCTCTAACTGGGTCGCTGTGACTAGTGGGTACCACAGGGGTCGGTGTTGGGACCTATTCTCTTCAACATATTTATTAACGATCTGGTAGAAGGTTTACACAGTAAAATATCGATATTTGCAGATGATACAAAACTATGTAAAACAGTCAATACAAGAAAAGATAGTATTCTGCTACAGATGGATCTGGATAAGTTGGAAACTTGGGCCAAAAGGTGGCAGATGGGGTTTAACAATGATAAATGTAAGGCTATACACATGGGAAGAAGAAATCAATACCACCATTACACACTGAATGGGAAACCACTGGGTAAATCTGACATGGAGAAGGACTTGGGGATCCTAGTTAATGATAAACTTACCTGGAGCAGTCAGTGCCAGGCAGCGGCTGCCAAGGCAAACAGGATCATGGGGCGCATTAAAAGAGGTCTGGATACACACGATGAGAGCATTATATTGCCTCTGTACAAATCCCTGGTTAGACCGCACATGGAGTACTGCAGGGGTGGGGAACCTCAGGCCCCCGGGCCATTTACGGCCCTCGATGACCTTTTATCAGGCCCCCGAGGCAGATTCTCAGGGACCGCATTCTTGGGCAGGGAGCTGTATTCTGATTGCCACCAGCTCATTAATTTCTTCTTGCTCTGTAAGTACACATATAGTGTTCACTACTGAACAATGAAGGGCATGCAATGAAAGATTACATCCTGACACCAGTGCCAGAGTCAGGATGTACTTTGTGGGCGGAGTTTGTACGGCCCCCGAAAGATGGTATAAATATCCAGAAAAAAGATTCCCCACTCCTGGAGTACTGTGTACAGTTTTGGGCACCGGTGCTCAGGATATAATGGAACTAGAGTGAGTACAAATGAGGGCAACAAAATTAATAAAGGGGATGGGGGAACTACAATACCCAGAGAGATTAGCAGAATTAGAATTATTTAGTCTAGAAAAAAGACGACTGAGGGGCAATCTAATAACCATAAGTGTATAAG
Organism: Oophaga sylvatica; assembly: GCA_033576555.1. Classification (NCBI taxonomy): domain Eukaryota; kingdom Metazoa; phylum Chordata; class Amphibia; order Anura; family Dendrobatidae; genus Oophaga; species Oophaga sylvatica. The sequence goes on along the minus strand of JARQOD010000004.1, from coordinate 522,891,903 downwards.
GGGACAATACAAATATCTCTCCGAGGATCTGTTTATACCAAGGAAGGTGACAGTCACAAGGGGACATTCTCTGCGTCTGGAGGAAAGAAGGTTTTTCCACCAACATAGAAGAGGATTCTTTACTGTTAGGGCAGTGAGAATCTGGAATTCCTTGCCTGAGGAGGCGGTGATGGCGAACTCAGTCAAGGGGTTCAAGAAAGGCCTGGATGTCTTCCTGGAGCGTAACAATATTGTATCTTAGGGTATGCAGGAGAGAGGAGTGTAGGAGCTTCCTCGGGATCCAAAATGAAATCACATGAGTTTGAGCCAAATCAGCCAAGCACTTGGATGCTCACACAACGCTGGAAAGCACAGCATTTCAATGAAATAAAGGGAAGTGTGGCACACCAAAAATAGAATAAAAAACACTTTATTCGGCAATCAAGCCATGATAAAACATGAAGAAACTTGACGCATTTCAGGTGCAAAAAAACGCACCCTAAATCTATCTATAGACCTATCTATCTATAAATCTATCTATCTCATTCTTCTATCTATCTTATTCCTTCTATCAATCTATCTATCCCATATCCATCTATCTATAGTTAGATAGACATGAGATAGATAGAAGGAATGAGATAGATAGATAGAGATAGATAGATAGATAGATAGATAGATAGATAGATAGATAGATAGATAGATAGATAGATCTCTCTATAGACAGAAAAAAAATCTGCTCTAGGCCAGGGGTCACACTTTACGAGTGCTGGGTATTGAGGTGGGAGACTCGTATGAGTTTCTCGCAAATGTGTGACCCCGGCCTTAAAGGGAATCTGTCACCCCATTTTTGCGGTATCAGATAAAGATATCACTAAATAGTGCGTCCCATAAGTAATCTATAGCAGGGGTCGACAAAGTTGTTCAGAATCTAGGAGCCAGCCAAAAAATTTAGGAGCCAGAATTTTTTTTTTAACAAACTTGGTTTTTAATTTAACAAAAAAACATTACAAACGTTATAAACATTTAACTTCTAAAGATAATAAATATTATATTTTGATATATTACCGTATATACTCGTGTATAAGCTGAGATTTTCAGCCCATTTTTTAGGGCTGAAAGTCCCCCTCTCGGCTTATACGCGGGTCATATACGGGGGTCGGCAGGGGAGAGGGAGCGGGGGGTGTCGGATCATACTCACCCCTCCGCCGGAGCGTCTCTGCAGCGCCCCTGCTTCTCCCACGATCTCCGGCTCCTTCCTGCAGCGGTCACATGGCACCGCTCATTAAAGTCATGAATCTGCACTTTAATGAGCGGTACCATGTGACCGCTGTAGGAAGGAAGCGCTGCGGAGAGCGCCGGGAGAAGCGGAGAGGCTGCAGAGACACGCCGGCGGAGGGGTGAGTATAGCGATATTTACCTGTCCGTTCCACCGCTGCACGCTGCGTCCTCGTCTGACTCCTCTGGCTGTGAATGATCAGGCAGAGGGCGCGATGACGTCGTTAGTGCGCGCCCCGCCCCCTGCCTGATCATTCACTGCCAGAGGAGTCAGACGAGGACGCAGCGTGCAGCGGTGGAACGGGACAGGTAAATATCTCAGGTGCTGGGGTCCTGAGCGAGCGGTGACACCGGTACCTGTCCCCCATAGTGCGCCAGTGTCACCGCCTGCTCAGGACACAGGCACCTGGCCCCCAGCGACGAGAGGTGAGTATGTCATTTTTTTTTTTTTTTTTGCAGCAGCAGATGAGGCCTATACTATGGGGCATAATTGTGCAGCATATGGGGGCATAAGCTGTGGAACATATGGGGCATAATCTGGAGCATATGGGGTCATAATCTGTGGCGCATATGGGGGCATAATATGGAGCATAATCTGTGGAGCATATGGGGGCATAATATGGAGCATATGGGGGCATAATCTGTGGAACATATGGGGGTATAATATGGAGCATATGGGGGCATAATCTGTGGAGCATCATATGGGGGCATAGTTTTCCCAGTTTTTTGTGGCAAAATTAGGGGGGGTCGGCTTATACATGAGTATATACAGTAGATTTTAGGCAACATTCTAGTTTTATAGGGGGGGGTCTTACGGACGCGGCGATACCAAATATGTGTACTTTAATTGTTTTGTTTTTTTTTATTTACAGGAATAAATGAATTTATTAGGGAATATTTTTTATTATGATTTTTTTTTAACACTTTTTTTTTTTTTTTACTGTGTCCCAGGGTGGGACATCACTGTATATTATACATGGTATTATACAGTGTATAATACCAGATCGCTGGTGTGACAGTGTGCACAGCACTCTGTCACACTAGCGATCGCTCTGGCATTGCTGCAGACTTCTCAGTGCCTGCTCTCAGCAGGCACTGAGGAAGCCGCCTCCCTGCAGGACCCCGGCGCCATCTTGGATCCAGGGTCCTGCAGGGAGGAGGGACCCTCGGAACAGCGCAACACATTGCGCTGTTCTGAGGGTCTCAGGGGAGCACGCAGGGAGCCCCCTCCCTGCGCGATCCTCCCCTGTGTCCCCGTTACACCGCGATCATGTTTGATCGCGGTGTGCCAGGGGTTAATGTGCCGGGAGCGGTCCGTGACCGCTCCTGACACATAGTGCCAGGTGTCAGCTGTGATAATCAGCTGACACCCGGCTGCGCTCCCCCCGGGCGCCAGGCATGATTTTCTAGGGGCCACTGGCGACCTGGCGCCCGGGTTTGTCGAACCCTGATCTATAGGTACCTATCATATCTCCTGACACCCCAGTTTTCATGTCAAAATACCTTTGTAAAGTTCGTTTTTCAGTATGCAAATACATGCGGTCTATAGCTTACCTCTTCGCAAAAATGGGGTGACAGATTCCCTTTAAATGCAACATCTGTTTAATTTAAAAAACAAAATGGGAAAAAAAATTGTGTGGGCTCCCGTGCAATTTTCAAGTCCAGAGTGGGAAAGCCGGCAACTGGGGGCCGGTGTTTATAGCCTGGGAAGCGGGTAATACCCATGGATCTTCCCAGGCTATGAATATCAGCCGCAGCTGTCTGCGTAGCCTTTACTGGCTATTAAAATAGGGGCTCCCCCCCCCCAAAAAAAAAAAATGAAGTGGGGTCCCCCTATAATTAATAGCCAGAGAGGTTACGCAGACAGCTGCGGCCTGATATTCATAGCCTAGAGATGGTCTATGGATATTGGACTCCCCCCTGGCTCCAAACACCATCTCTCAGCCACCCCAAAAATGGCACATCTCTAACATGCGCCCATTCTGGCGCTTAGCCTCTCTCTTCCCACTGCTGTGTAGCGGTGGCATATGGGATAAGGGGTTAATGTCACCTTTGATTGTAAGGTGACATTAAGCCCGGTTAATAATGGAGAGGCGTCAATAAGACACCTATCCATTATTAATCCTATAGTTAAAGTGTTAAAAAGATACAGCCAGGAAAAAGTATTTTAATTAAATAAAACACTACAGTTTTCCATATTTTTATTGCACACCCAAATCCAAGCGAAGCCATCGATCTCTTGAAAAAAAGAAAAAAAAATAACAAACCAACACAAATACTTCCTGTTCCGACGTAGTCCATTTAATCACGAGTGTCCCACGACGAATCCAGCTCTGCTACATCTGGATGCATGATATCTGGATATAGCAGAGCTTGTAGATGACGACCGGAGATCTCCGGCGATCACCTACACTGACCATGAGAACTAGCCTAGTGACCAGAGATAACCCACGGTCACGTACATGGCAGTTCTCGTGGTAACACGGAAGCTCTCGCGATAAGCTATCGCGAGAACTGCAGTGGACGCGGACTTCCAGCGGCGGGACCGGTAATAACTTTATTAAAATTGGTAGACATGCGTAGTAAGCTGCGTTTACGCTGTGTAGTACGCATGTGACTAATCATTAGATCAACAGACATGCTGCGTTCTAGAAAGACGCGCCACATGTCTGTTTACGCGGGTCTGCCGCCTGCGTCTTTAAACACATAGTGTAGACGGGATTTCATGAAAACCCCTCCACTATGCTGTAACATCTGGATGCTGCGTGTTTGCGGCTGCAACTGTATGCAGCGTCAAACACGCAGCGTTTCCTGACCGTTGAAACATACCCTTACAGTTATTACTTTCTTTAGAAGGACATAGATCTGGTGATTTATTCTGAAGGAATATAGGCTGAACTGGATGGACAAATGTCTTTTTTCAGCCTTGCTAACTATGTTACAGCTCAGAGCAGACTTCTCACTGCGTGAGACATACAGTGCCTTGTGAAAGTATTCGGCCCCCTGGAACTTTTCAACCTTTTCCCACATATCATGCTTCAAACATAAAGATACCAAATGTAAATTTTTGGTGAAGAATCAACAACAAGTGGGACACAATTGTGAAGTTGAACAAAATTTATTGGTTATTTTAAATTTTTGTGGAAATACAAAAACTGAAAAGTGGGGCGTGCAATATTATTCGGCCCCTTTACTTTCAGTGCAGCAAACTCACTCCAGAAGTTCATTGTGGATCTCTGAATGATCCAATGTTGTCCTAAATGACTATGATGATAAAATATAATCCACCTGTGTGTAATCAAGTCTCTGTATAAATGAACCTGCTCTGTGATAGTCTCAGGGTTCTGTTTGAAGCACAGAGAGCATCATGAAGACCAAGGAACACAACAGGCAGGTCCGTGATACTGTTGTGGAGAAATTTAAAGCCGGATTTAGATACAAAATGATTTCCAAAAGTTTAAACATCCCAAGGAGCACTGTGCAAGCGATCATATTGAAATGGAAGGAGTATCATACCACTGCAAATCTACCAAGACGCGGCCGTCCCTCTAAACTTTCATCTCAATCAAGGAGAAGACTGATCAGAGATGCAGCCAAGAGGCCCATGATCACTCTGGATGAACTGCAGAGATCTACAGCTCAGGTGGGACAGTCTGTCCATAGGACAACAACCAGTCGTACACTGCACAAATCTGGCCTTTATGGAAGAGTGGCAAGAAGAAAGCCATTTCTCAAAGATATCCATAAAAAGTGTTGTTTAAAGTTTGCAACAAGCCACCTGGGAGACACACCAAAATGTGAAGAAGGTGCTCTGGTCAGATGAAACCAAAATCTAACTTTTTGGCAATAATGCCAAACGATATGTTTAGCGTAAAGGCAGCACAGCTCATCACCCTGAACACACCATCCCCACTGTCAAACATGGTGGTGGCAGCATCATGGTTTGGGCCTGCTTTTCTTCAGCAGGGACAGAGAAGATGGTTAAAATTGATGGGAAGATGGATGGAGCCAAATACAGGACCATTCTTGAAGAAAACCTGCTGGAGTCTGCAAAATACGTGAGACTGGGATGGAGATTTGTCTTCCAACAAGACAATGATCCCAAACATAAAGCAAAATCTACAATGGAATTGTTCACAAATAAACGTATCCAGGTGTTAGAATGGCCAAGTCAAAGTCCAGACCTGAATCCAATCGAGAATCTGTGGAAAGAGCTGAAAACTGCTGTTCACAAACGATCTCCATCCAACTTCACTGAGCTCAAGCTGTTTGGAAGAATGGGCAAGAATTTCAGTCTCTCGATGTACAAAAGTAATAGAGACATACCCCAAGAGACTTGCAGCTGTAATCCCAGCAAAAGGTGGCGCAACAAAGTATTAAGTTAAAGGGGCCGAATAATATTGCACACCCCAGTTTTCAGTTTTTGTATTTCCACAAAAATTTAAAATAACCAATACATTTCGTTCAACTTCACAATTGTGTCCCACTTGTTGTTGATTCTTCACCAAAAATTTACATTTGGTATCTTAAAGGTACTGCCACACTTAGCGATCTCGTTAGCGATCTCGATAACGACGCAAGCTAACGAGATCGTTGGTGTGATTGCTTTTAGGTCGCTAGTAGCTGCCAAACAGGAGATCTCATAAATGACTCATCAGCGGTCAGCGATCTCTTTAACGACTTTGGCGGTCGTTAGGATCTGTCATTAGCATGTACTGAGCGCTTCTGATTCATATGAATTTCCAGCATCGCTCCTGCGTCCTGCTAGCCTGCTTTGCAACTTCTGCGATCCTCTCTGTGACGCAAAAGAGAACTTACAGATATTGCGATCCACTCCGTGACGCTAAACACACACACACATATGCGTCACAAACGAGGTCGCTGGTCGTTCGCAAAAGTGCCAAACACAGCGATATAGGCTCACCAGCGGGACACCAACGATCAAAAAACGGTCCAGAACGCTAGTGAACGATCAGCGACATCACAGCAGGGGCCACATCGTTGCTACATGACACACACAACGAGGTCGCTAACGAGATCGCTAAATAGTGACGTTTTAGTGATCTCGTTAGCGATCTCGCTTAGTGTGGCATACCCTTTAGGTCTGAATCATGATATGTGGGAAAAGGTTGAAAAGTTCCAAGGGGCCAAATTCTTTCGCAAGGCACTGTATAATAACAAACAGCCCTAATTTCCTGGTGCATGATTTAGTAAGTGCTAGGAGTTGAGTAAGATGACCCAACACTTTTCAGTGGGAAAAAAGGCAGGACAGCTGAGTTTAGCTGTGTCACAATATAAACCCTTCTATCAGCTCTCCGCCTTACACAGTATGGTCACCTCTGCTGCACCAACCCAACCGCCACCCTGCCTGTCTGGAGATGTGTCAGTAATAATCACACGTCTGCTGTATTCACTCTGCAGTGAGATCAGAGCAGGGTGTCATTACATCTCACATATAAGGAGTCAAGAACAGACTGCTCCTATGCAGACATATAGTGACACCCTGCTCTGATCTCACTGCAGACTGAGTGCAAGTTGCTTTCAGCACAGCAGATATAAGTGTGATTACTGATACTTTTGAGTTCTCAGCTCCAAACAGGCAGTGTGATGAAGGTGCAGTACAGCAGAGGGGACAGTGCTATGAGAGGAGATCTGATAGATGGATTTGTAATGTGACTGCTAAACTCAGCTGTGCTGCCCTCCCCATGCACACAAGGACCACTGGGACCGTATCTGAATGGTGTTAGTCATCTGTGCTCCACTCCCAGCATTTTCTAATCATGCAGAAGGTGATACAAAGAGATCAGTGTTGCCTGTCATTACATCTCACACACTGAGAAACCTGTTCTAAGCTCAGGTAGTGCAGCTCATCCAGGATGGCACATAAATGCGAGCTGTCGCAAGAAGATTTGCGGTGTCTGTCAGCGCAGTGTCCAAAAACTGGAGGCGCTACCATGAGACAGGCCAGTACACCAGGAGACGTGGAGGGGGCCGTAGGAGGGAAACAACCCAGCAGCAGGACAGCTACCTTCGCCTTTGTGTAAGGAGGAACAGGAGGAGCACTGCCAGAGCCCTGTAAAATGACCTCCAGCAGGCCACAAATGTGCATGTGTCTGCACAAACGGTTAGAAACCGACTCCATGAGGATGGTCAGAGTGCCTGACATCCACAGATGGGTGTTGGGCTCACAGCCCAACACCGTGCAGGATGCTTGGCATTTGCAACAGAACACCAGGATTGTCAAATTCGCCACTGGCGTCCTGTGCTCTTCACAGATGAAAGCAGGTTCACACTGAGCACATGTGACAGACGTGTCAGAGTCTGGAGACGCTGTGGAGAGCGATCTGCTGTCTGCAACATCCTTCAGCATGACCGGTTTGGCAGTGGGTCAGTAATGGTGTGTGGTGGCATTTCTTTGTAGAGTCGCACAGCCCTCAATGTGCTCGCCAGAGGTAGCCTGACTGCCATTAGGTACCGAGATGAGATCCTCAGACCCCTTGTGAGGCCATATGCTGGTGCGGTTGGCCCTGGGTCCCTCCTAATGCAGGACAATGCCAGACCTCATGTGGCTGGAGTGTGTTAGCAGTTCCTGCGAGATGAAGGCATTGAAGCTATGGACTGGCCCGCCCGTTCCCCAGACCTGAATCTGATTAAGCACATCTGGGACATATGTCTCGCTCCATCCACCAACATCACGTTGCACCACAGACTGTCCAGGAGTTGGCGGATGCTTTAGACCAGGTCTGGAAGTGGATCCCTCAGGAGATCATCCGCTGCCTCATCAGGAGCATGCCCAGGCGTTGTAGGAAGGTCATACAGGCACGTGGAGGCCACACACACTACTGAGCATCATTTTGACTTGTTTCAAGGACATTACATTCCACTTTAATTTTGTGGGTGACTCCAAATCCAGGCCTCCATTGGTTAATAAATTTGATTTCCATTGATGATCTTTGTGTGATTTTGTTGTCAGCACATTTAACTTTGTACAGTACAAAGTATTCAATGAGAATATTTCAATCATTCAGATCTAGGATGTGTTACTTGAGTGTTCCCTTTATTTTTTGAGCAGTGTATATATTATATATATATATATATATATATATATAAATCTATACACAAATCAAATTCACCGCAATTTCGTGTAATCGGACAAAATGAACCACACAATTGTACAATATCTCTCGAATGCGGCAAAACTCCTTATGTGGTTAAAAAAGACTGCTTTGACATGTGGTGGGGCTTGGAATTGAAGGAGCACGATATGACTTTTGGAGACAAATTTTGGTCAGAATAAACTATGGTCACCATGTTGCATTTGCACAGCCCCCAAGGTGCCAAAATAGCAGAAATGAATCACAAAGTGATCCCATTATGGAAACTGTACCCCACTTCTCTCAATAAACTCATCTTGGGGGTAAAGTGACCATTTTTAGCCCACGGGTGTTTCACAAACATTTATAATGGGGGGGAACTGATCACAAGGATAATAGAGGATGGACCTCACAATTTATTATGCAAGTTTAGGCTGACGACCGGGCTCGGAAGTGAAGGGGTGTAAATTTGGCAAGAACAGATTGCAGATGCCATGTCACATTTGCAGAGTCCTGAGGCACCAAAACAGCAGAAACAGGTTTTTACTTACTTTGTTTCCCACTATAATGTTGCTTTTGCCACAAATTTTTAATTCTCACAAGAGTTAATAGGAGAAAGTGGACCCCACAATTTGTAAACCAATTTCTCCTGAACGTTGTTATACCCCCGTAAGTGCTTGGATGCTACTATTTCCTCTTACATCGGTGAGCAGAATAAAAACTATTTGACTTTTGAAATGAAATTCTGGCTGGAATAGATTACTGACGCCATGTCACCTTAACAACACATTGGACTATACTATAGTGTAGCCAAAAAAGAAGAGTTCCAGAACAATGATTATACTCAAAATATTCCAAATTTTATTAATCACTATTACAATAACAATAGTAAACTATTATAAAAAACACCCAAAATCCAAAACAATTTGGGCTACATGCTATACTTAGGTATGTACACTATCTAAAATAATATGCTCTCCTTCAAGTAAAGAAAATTACATGCCACAATAGCAACTATATCTAACATCCAATTGTAATACTTTACCGAGAGATGAATAAGTAGACAGGTGACACCCGAAGCGCTGCAGCCCAAACGTCTCCCCCTCACCCCGACGCACGTTTCGCTTCCCGCTTCTTCCGGGGGCGCCCGGTAAAGTATTACAATTGGATAAGTAAGTACAGTCATGGCCAAAAGTTTTGAGAATGACACAAATATTATATTTTCACATGATCTGCTGCCCTCTGGTTTTTATGTGTGTTTGACAGATGTTTTTATCACAGACAGAAATATAATAATTGCAAACATATGAGTAACAAAAGCTTATATTGACAGTTAGAATGAGTTAATGCAGCAAGTCAATATTTGCAGTGTTGACCCTTCTTCTTCAGGACCTCTGCAATTCTCCCTGGCATGCTCTCAATCAACTTCTGGACCAAATCCTGACTGATAGCAGTCTATTCTTGCACAATCAATGCTTTCATTTTGTCAGAATTTTTAGGTTTTTGTTTGTCCACTCGTCTCTTGATGATTGACCACAAGTTCTCAATTGGATTAAGATCTGGGGAGTTTCCAGGCCATGGACCCAAAATCTCTATGTTTTGTTCCCTGAGCCATTTAGTTATTACCTTTGTTTTATGGCAAGGTGCTCCATCATGCTGGAAAAGGCATTGTTGATCGCCAAACTGCTCTTGGAGGGTTGGGAGAAGTTGCTCTTGGAGGACATTCTGGTACCATTCTTTATTCATGGCTGTGTTTTTAGGCAAGACTGTGAGAGAGCCGATTCCCTTGGCTGAGAAGCAACCCCACACATGAATGGTTTCAGGATGCTTAACAGTTGGCATGAGACAAGACTGGTGGTAGCGCTCACCTTGTCTTCTCAGAATGAGGCGTTTTCCTGATGTCCCAAACAATCGAAAAGGGGATTCATCAGATAAAATAACTTTACCCCAGTCCTCAGCAGTCCACTGCCTGTACCTTTTGCAGAATATCAGTCTGTCCATGATGTTTTTTCTGGAGAGAAGTGGCTTCTTTGCTGCCCTCCTTGAGACCAGTCCTTGCTCCAAGAGTCTCCGCCTCACAGTGCGTGCAGATGCACTCACACCTGCCTGCTGCCATTCCTGAGCAAGCTCTGCACTGCTGGTAGCCCGATCCCGCAGCTGAAACACTTTTAAGAGTCGGTCCTTGCGCTTGCTGGTCTTTCTTGGGCGCCCTGGAGCCTTTTTGGCAACAATGGAACCTCTCTCCTTGAAGTTCTTGATGCGATAGATTGTTGACTGAGGTGCAATCTTTCAAGCTGCGATACTCTTCCCTGTTAGGCCATTTTTGTGCATTGCAATGATGACTGCACGTGTGTAAGGTTCTATGTATATATTCCTGAAACTCAGTTTGTTCGTCAGCCATTTTACTTTCTGTCTTGCTGCAGCTATCTTGCCCTCAGTCAAAATGGAGTTTCCAGCTTGCATGTTCCCGCCCTGATTCTCTCCTTTGCTTCTTAAGCAGCCACAGCTGAGCAATCAGTGCTTCAGAATCTAGCCTGCAGTGAACCTGTGACTTGACTCCTGTAAGCCTTGGACCTTGTACTCCAGCTATTCCTACTGAGGAACTCTGAAGCACTTGTGGACTCTGAACCCTGCTCTTTGAAAGACCCACGTTTGCATGGACTTACGGTAACAGAGAAGAAGATCCTGAATCTGTATTGGAGAGTGATTGCTGAGCTTGGATTACTCTGGCCTGCTGTGTCTCCTGTTTCTGTGTCTGCAAACTGTGTGACTATTTCTGCCAACTTGTATGAAGTAATACAGGACTTTTCTATATCAAACCTGTGACTCCTGTGTTTTCATTGCACCCAAGCACAAGACGCTATATGAACTGTACTACATACATTACAAGATTCTGAAGCCAAAACGTTAGTGTCTGCTGGGTCTGGAAGGCTGTGTCTGCTGTACTGTGGATATCAGACGTCCGGTTGTACTTTCTGTGATGACAGTGGTTGTGACTTCTCACAACCATTCCAGGTGAGCAATTCCCTTAAGTTTTTTTCTTTTTGCAGTGTTACCACAGGTAAACACTATTGTTTTTTTTTTTTTTTTTCCTTTCTTTTCTTTTTTTTGTCTGCTGTAACTCTGGATATCAGATGTCTGGTTGAAACTTTCTGTGATGATAGTGGTTGTGACTTCTCACAACCATTCCAGGTGAGCAGTTCCCTTAATTTTTTTTTCTCTCTGCAGTGTTGCCACAGGTGAACACTATTGTTTTTTTTTTCTCTCCTCTTCTTCCAGTAATCCTGTCTTAAAAGATCTGGAAAATGGAGGCCCGCATAAAGGAACCTTGCGGAGTGACTGATAATATCCTTGCAGATTTGCAGAATATAAAGACCCGTTTTACAAATCTACAGGACCTCAATAATCACAATTTGCAAGTGGTTGGACAGACTACCCAGGATTTGCGAGCCAGGATTGAGGTTCTAGAGGGGCGAGTCCAGGCTCCTGCCGTAGCCCCGAGTGCTGGGATTCCCAAGTTGCCCCCTTTTCGTTTTGGCGGTGAACGTGAGAAATTCAGGGGATTTATTAATCAATGCAATCTTTTTTTTTCTGCACATGCTTCACAATTTCCCACTGAACGATCTAAGGTGCTTACTATAATTATGTTGCTTACCAACAAGGCTTTAATGTGGGCAAACCCTCTGATTGAGACTGAGGATGATTGTTTGAATCACCTTGATGATTTTATTTCAGCCATGGGGCAGGTGTTTGATGACCCCAATCGAGGTGCAACAGCTGAAGCAGCCATGTTAGCTTTGCGCCAAGGTAAGCACTCGGTAGCTGAATATGCCTTGGATTTCAGGAGATGGGCCCTTGATACCACCTGGACAGTTCCGCCAAAAAATCTATTTTTCGAAAGGGGTTATCTCCACTGATTAAGGATGAACTTGCTCGTGCCGACCCTCCCACTGCGTTAGGTGACTTTATTAACTACTGCATCCGTATTGATACTCGTCTGACTGAACGCAGGCGAGAGATGGTTCGAAAGCAATCGTACTAACCTTTTCCTACCTTCCTCTCCAGCTAAGGAACCTTTGAGTAGGATTACACGGGAACCTGAACCTGAACCCATGCAGGTAGACTCTTTACAACGACGGGTTAGTGATGCACGCAAGGAACATCGTTTTAAGGAGAATCTATGTTTCTATTGTGGTAAGTCAGGGCACTTCATTATAAACTGCCCCAGCCGTTCTCGTAAGACTACTGCAGCACTCATTCATTGTGAGTGTTGCGAGAGGGGATCTGTCAGGTCCGAGCCTCAGGCTCCAGAGAGATCTGCAGCAACAGATCTTGATTTCTCGGACTTAAACTCCGTTACCTCTGAGGACGTTGACTGTGTAAACGCTGCCATTTTTCAAGTTTCCTCAGCGGTGTCCCAGCTGAGTTGTAAGAAAAACAATTCCCATTGCTTTCTTTCCATCAAACTCTGGGTTGACTCAGCTTGGGTGTCTAGCTCTGCTATGATCGACTCAGGGGCAAGTGGAAATTTTATGGATGTCTCCTTTGCTCTGAAACAGGGAATACGTTCAGTGAAGAAGGCTACTCCAGTACAGATGGAAACTGTGGATGGCTCCCTGCTGACCTCTGGACCAGTGGATCAGGAAACAGAGCCTTTGAGGGTTCTTATGGGTAAAGATCATCAAGAGAAACTGTCCTTTATTCTTATCTCTTCTCCCCACTTTCCCATTATTCTAGGGCTACCATGGCTGCAGGCTCAGAATCCTACCATTAACTGGGAGACCAAGGAATTACACTTTCCAGAGAAACAGATGAGTCCAAAAGTTTCAGCTTGCTCTGTTCCTAAAGGAATCATGTCAGTCCCTGAACTACCAGCTGTATACCAGGACTATGTGGATTTATGTGACAAGAAGAACGCTGACCAGCTTCCTCCTCACCGTCCATATGATTGTCCAATTGAATTATTGCCTGGAGCAGAGATACCTTTTGGTAAGATCTACCCCCTGGCGGGGCCCGAGCTAAAGGCTTTAAAGGATTACATAGATGAAAATCTAGCCAAGGGCTTCATACGCCCCTCTTCATCTCCTGCAGGTGCACCCATCTTCTTTGTAAAGAAGAAAGATGGATCTCTGAGACCATGCGTAGACTATAGGGAACTCAATAAGGTTACTATTAGAAACCGTTATCCATTGCCTTTAATCCCTGAGTTATTGGAGAGAGTGCGACATGCCAAAATTTTTTCTAAACTAGATCTTCATGGGGCCTATAACTTAGTCCGTATTAGACCTGGGGATGAATGGAAGACTGCATTCAGGTCACGCTATGGACACTTTGAATATCTAGTTATGCCTTTTGGTCTGAGTACCGCCCCAGCCACTTTCCAACACTTGGTGAATGACATCTTCAGGGATCTCCTAGATACATTCGTGGTAATTTATTTGGATGATATTCTAATTTTTTCTAACTCCACAGAGGAACATCATGGACATGTGAGAATGGTCTTGGAACGTCTAAGACAAAATCATCTTTACATCAAACTTGAAAAGTGTGAATTCCACAGGACCGAAATTCAATTTCTGGGGTATGTACTGTCTACACAAGGAATTAGTATGGATGGAAGCAAAACCCAAGCCATCAAGGATTGGCCAAGTCCTAGAAATGTGAAGGAGGTACAGCGCTTCATCGGGTTTGCCAACTTCTATAGACGTTTCATTAGAAATTTCTCTGAGGTAGTGTCACCTATCACTCAACTTACCCGGAAAGAGTCTAGGTTTTCCTGGACTCCCCAAGCCCAGGAAGCATTTTCCCGTCTAAAAGATAAATTTACCACTGCACCTATCCTAGTACATCCCAACCCCGAGCTTGCCTTCATAATAGAGGTGGATGCTTCAGACTGTGCCGTTGGAGCTATACTCTCTCAGAGAACAGGTGAGAAGAATGTCTTGCAACCCTGTGCCTTCTTTTCCCAGCAGTTGTCTTCGGCTGAGAGGAACTACGATGTGGGCAATAGAGAGTTGTTGGCCATTATTGCCGCCTTCAAAGAATGGAGACACCTTCTTCAGGGAGCTGCACAGCAAATAGTCGTCCTGACAGACCATCGTAACCTTGAGTTTATCAGGTCGGCTAAGTGCCTGACTCCTCGCCAGGCTCGCTGGAATCTTTTCTTAAATCAATTTAATTTTATCATCTCTTATAGACCAGGATCGCGCAATGGAAAGGCTGATGCACTCTCTAGGATTTACTCAGCAGAGACACGTCCAATTACTCCTCCTAAGACTATTCTTCCTGACTCTAGATTCCTAGGAGTAATTCATAATCAAGACCTACTTAAGGACATCAAGGAAGCATACCATGCGGATTCCTTTTTGGCACAACCCCCAAGGGACGTAAGTCTTGTCTTTAAGAATGGTGTGTGGATTCAGGACAACGTCTGTATATTCCTGAAACAGTCAGATTAAGAGTATTGCAACTCATTCACGATTCCAAGATAGCTGGGCATAGAGGAATTCTAAAGACACAGGAATTTCTTTCTCGTTTCTTTTGGTGGCCCACTTGCAGGAAGGATGTTTTGAATTATGTCACTTCATGTGAGGTCTGTGCAAGATGCAAAACACCTCGCTCCTCACCAACTGGTCTGTTACAGCCTCTTCCCACCCCGTCCCGCCCGTGGGGATCCATTTCTATGGACTTCATTGTGGAGTTACCAACCTCTCAGGGGAAGAACACCATTCTAGTGGTGGTTGACCGTCTAACAAAGGCAGCTCATTTTATCCCTTGTGTCGGCTTACCCACTGCAAAACAGACATCAAATTTGATGATTAAAGATGTGTTTCGCTTACATGGAGTACCGGATGAGGTTATTTCGGATCGAGGGGTGCAATTCACTTCTAGGTTTTGGCAAAATTTCTGTGCAGCATTGGACATTAAAGTAAACCTTTCTTCTGCTTTTCATCCCCAGACTAATGGACAGACCGAACGAACCAATCAAACCCTGGAGCAGTATCTCCGCTGCTTTATCTGCCACCTACAGGATGATTGGGTGGATCTACTTCCATTAGCTGAGTTCTCGTATAACAACTCTCAGAGTGCCTCCACTAAACAGTCTCCTTTTTACTCCAATCTAGGTTATCATCCTAACATTCTACCACGATTTCCCATAGAAACGCCTTTACCAGCAGTGGCTGAAAGAATCACGTCTTTACAGAAGAATATGGATCTTCTAAAGGAAAATCTGGAATCGGCTCAAGAAAGGTACAAGAAAGCAGCAGATAAATTTCGTAAACCTGCACCAGCTTTCAAGGTAGGAGACTTGGTCTGGCTGTCAACCAGAAATCTTAAGTTAAGGATTCCATCGTCTAAGTTGGGACATAAGTACATTGGACCCTATAAAATCAGTAAAATTATAAGTGCCGTTGCTTGTCGTCTTCAACTGCCCAGAACTATGAGAATCCACCCTGTTTTTCATGTATCCCTACTAAAGGCTGCGACACCCAATACGTTTCCTGGACGTTCCTCTCCTTGCCCTGACCCAGTGCTAGTCGATGGTCAGGAAGAATTTGTGGTGGAAAGGATTTTAGATTCCAGGTTGTATAGAAATCAGTTACAATATCTGATTAAATGGCAGGGCTACCCAGTGGAGGACAACTCATGGGAACCGGTCAGTAACGTTAATGCTCCTCGCTTGCTCCGTCAGTTTCATCAGAGGTACCCACACAAGCCTGGTCTGAGGTCATCCGGAGGTTGTCCTTAAGGGGGGAGTAATGTAAGGTTCTATGTATATATTCCTGAAACTCAGTTTGTTCGTCAGCCATTTTACTTTCTGTCTTGCTGCAGCTATCTTGCCCTCAGTCAAAATGGAGTTTCCAGCTTGCATGTTCCCGCCCTGATTCTCTCCTTTGCTTCTTAAGCAGCCACAGCTGAGCAATCAGTGCTTCAGAATCTAGCCTGCAGTGAACCTGTGACTTGACTCCTGTAAGCCTTGGACCTTGTACTCCAGCTATTCCTACTGAGGAACTCTGAACACTTGTGGACTCTGAACCCTGCTCTTTGAAAGACCCACGTTTGCATGGACTTACGGTAACAGAGAAGAAGATCCTGAATCTGTATTGGAGAGTGATTGCTGAGCTTGGATTACTCTGGCCTGCTGTGTCTCCTGTTTCTGTGTCTGCAAACTGTGTGACTATTTCTGCCAACTTGTATGAAGTAATACAGGACTTTTCTATATCAAACCTGTGACTCCTGTGTTTTCATCGCACCCAAGCACAAGACGCTATATGAACTGTACTACATACATTACAACGTGTTTCTTTAGAGATAACCATGGTTAACAGAAGAAAAACAATGATGCCAAGCACCAGCCTCCTTTTAAAGTGTCCAGTGGTGTCATTCTTACTTAATCATGACAGATTGATCTCCAGCCATGTCCTCATCAACACCCACACCTGTGTTAATGGAGCAATCACTGAAAAGAGGTTAGCTGGTCCTTTTAAGGCAGGGCTGCAATGATGTTGAAATGTGTTTTAGGGGATAAAGTTCATTTTCTAGCCAAATATTGACTTTGCAAATAATTGCTGTTAAGCTGATCACTCTTTATAACATTCTGGAGTATATGCAAATTGCCATTAGAAAAAGTGAAGCAGTAGACTTTGTAAAAATTAATATTTGTGTCATTCTCAAAACTTTTGGCCATGACTGTATAGCATGTAGCCCAAATTGTTTCCTCTTGGATTTTGGGTGTTTTTTTATAACAGTTTACTATTGTTATTTATGGATATCATTGTAATAGTGATTAATAAAATTTGGAATATTTTGAGTAGAATCATTGTTCTGGAACTCTTCTTTTTTGGCTACACTATAGTATAGTCCAATGTGCTGTTAAGTGGTTGTGAAGTGCCAGACAGATATTTTTGAGGACATTTGTGTGATTATGCCATGTCACCTTAGCAGAGAACCTAAATTGGTAGATCGGCAAAAAAATAAATAAATAAATCACACCACACTGGTGACCTTGCACCAATCAATGGGTTCATCTAATGATGCATTATATTAAAGGAAATCTATCACTAATGTTTTTGCCACCTAATCTGAGAGCTGCATAATGTAGAGGCAGAGCCCCTGATTCAATTTATGTGTCCCATACTGGGCTGCTTGCTGTAGTTCTAATAAAATCACAGTTTTATCAGAAGGAGATTATCACTAAAGAACTAGTAAACCTGCTGCCATGTAGTCCTCCTGCTCTAGGTAACCCCACCACTGATTGGATGCTTTCTGCTTATGCACACAGAAAGCATCCAATCAGTGGTTTGGGCAGACAGCTCAGCATTCAGAGCACTGTTATATCTGCAGCAGATAAACAGGACGTGATTATTGAAAATATGGCAATTTCCTGCCTATACATTGTGCCCAGCTCTCGCTTCTAGAGACACACATGCTGAAAATTGTTCAGTGGGCTCAACCCGCTACAGCAATCTCAAACATGTGGATGAGAACTGCGGTTTAGGCACAGTGTGGGGCTCGGAGGGGAGAGGAGCATTTGCATGTGGGATTGCAGCTTCTGCGGGATTGTTTTTTTGGGGGGATTCTATGTCGCTTTTCCAGAACCTTTGTGCTACCAGGAATAAATGGAGTCCAAAGGGTCAGAGTGCCTCATTAGGGCCCGTGCACACGACCGGTCATATCAGATGAGTGCTATCTGTGATTTTTACAGATATCACTTGTACCCACGATATTCTATGGGGTCGTGCACACATCCGTTTTTTTATTTCCTCAGAGTGGTTTGAGAGAAGGAAGAAAAAAATATAAAGAAAAAATATATATATATTTTTAATAAATACATATATATTTGTTTATATATATAATAAAATATATATTATTTTCTTTTTATTATTATATTATAATTGTATTATTTTTTCTATATATAATATATATAATATATATTATATATATATATATATATTATTATGGCACCATTTATTCCATGGCACTTTACATGTGAAAAGGGTATAATAAAAAACAAGTACAGTAATCTTAAACAATACAAGTCACGACTGGTACAGGAGAAGAGAGGGGCTCACAATCTACAAGATATATATTTTATATACACTGCTCAAAAAAATAAAGGGAACACTTAAACAACAGAATATGACTCCAAGTAAATCAAACTTCTGTGAAATCAAACTGTCCACTTAGAAACAACACTGATTGACAATCAATTTCACATGCTGTTGTGCAAATGGAATAGACAACAGATGGAAATTATTGGCAATTACCAAGACACACTCAATAAAGGAGTGGTTCTGCAGGTGGGGACCACAGACCACATCTCAGTACCAATGCTTTCTGGCTGATGTTATCGTCACTTTTGAATGTTGGTTGTGCTTTCGCACTCGTGGTAGCATGAGATGGACTCTACAACCCACACAAGTGGCTCAGGTAGTGCAGCTCATCCAGGATGGCACATCAATGCGAGCTGTGGCAAGAAGGTTTGCTGTGTGTCTGTCAGCGTAGTGTCCAGAGGCTGGAGGCGCTACCAGGAGACAGGCCAGTACACCAGGAGACGTGGAGGGGGCCGTAGGAGGGCAACAACCCAGCAGCAGGACCGCTACCTCCGCCTTTGTGCAAGGAGGAACAGGAGGACACTGCCAGAGCCCTGCAAAATGACCTCCAGCAGGCCACAACTGTGCATGTGTCTGCACAAACGGTTAGAAAATGACTCCATGAGGATGGTCTGAGTGCCTGACGTCCACAGATGGGGGTTGTGCTCACAGCCCAACACCATGCAGGACGCTTGGCGTTTGCCACAGAACACCAGGATTGGCAAATTCGCCACTGGCACACTGTGCTCTTCACAGATTAAAGCAGGTTCACACTGAGCACGTGACAGTCGTGACAGAGTCTGGAGCCGCCGTGGAGAGCAATCTGCTGCCTGCAACATCCTTCAGCATGACCGGTTTGGCAGTGGGTCAGTAATGATGTGGGATTGCATTTCTTTGGAGGGCCACACAACCCTCCATGTGCTCGCCAAAGGTAGCCTGACAGCAATTAGGTACCGAGATGAGATCCTCAGATCCCTAGTGAGACCATATGCTGGTGCGGTTGGCCTTGGGTTCCTCCTAATGAAGGACAATGCCAGACCTCATGTGGCTGGAGTGTGTCAGCAGTTCCTGAAAGATGAAGGCATTGAAGCTATGGACTGGCCCGCCCATTCCCCAGACCTGAATCCAATTGAGCACATCTGGGACAGCATGTCTCGCTCCATCCACCAACATCACGTTGCACCACAGACTGTCCAGGAGTTGGTGGATGCTTTAGTCCAGGTCTGGGAGGAGATCCCTCAGGAGACCATCCACCGCCTCATCAGGAGCATGCCCAGGCATTACAGGGTGGTCATACAGGCACATGGAGGCCACACACACTACTGAGCTTCAGTTTGACTTGTTTTAAGGACATTACATTCCACTTTAATTTTGTGTGTGACTCCAAATCCTCCATTGGTTAATAAATTTGATTTCCATTGATGATTTTTGTGTGATTATGTTGTACAGCACATTCAACTTTGTACAGAACAAAGTATTCAATGAGAATATTTCATTCATTCAGATTTAGGATGTGTTATTTGAGTGTTCCCTTTATTTTTTTGAGCACACACACACACCGTATATATACACACACACTCATGCTAAAATGTGTCTTTGCGGTTAAAATAAAATTATATTGAGGGACTGTGATGTGCATCTGAAAGGAACCCATTTATAATGTTGCCAGGCTTGGGCAGTGGTGAAATTATGAATGGTTTTATTTTTATATATAATTTATATAATTGATTAAATGAATACTAATGAAAACTAAATATGAATAATGAAGTTAAAATGGAGAAAAAAAATCTTAACGAAAAGAATGATCAGTATGTGAGAGATTATTGCAATAAAATGGTATGTCAGTAGTTGTGTATTATATACAAGGTCTTTATTAGAGTATATAACGTGCGAAAATAAAACACTCATCTTCTTTCCCCCGGTATCTGCTCTAATAAAGACCTTGTTTTTAATATGGTCTGTTCTATTATAATATTTTCTGCCTGATGAAGGAATTGTTTCAATACAAAACGCGCTGAGAAACCGCAGGGTCTAATCCCGCATCACGTCTTTCAGACTTCTTGAATCCAGCATCGCAGCACAGACTACTACTTGGAAATTACTTGGTCAACCGTGAAGGGTCACTTCAGATCCTCCCCCAACACTACCAATAGTCAGCACAGAATGACTGCTCAAACTAAGTCCCGCCCTGAAGCACCGAGTGAATCATTTATATACACCTTCACACCTCCTTCTTCTTTGATTGACAGCTCTGGCTTCATAGAGTCTGAGAAGGTTGGAGATAGAGGGAGAAAACAAGCATGTGAGAAGGTGTATATAAATGATTGACCCCGAGTTGAAGCATCGAGCGGCAGGACTTGGTTTGAACAGTCATTCTGTGCTGACAGAGTCCCTTTAAATGGCCACAGTCGGTGTCAACACTGCTCGTGAGCGATGCAGGAGGGTGTATAACATCCCGCTGAGCTGTCAGACAGCCGCCTCTAATCTACTCAGTCAAAAAAAAATATTGGAGAGGCAAAAGCAGGCTACGCCAGGCTCTGTACAGACAGACCAGTGGCAATGATCGTCGGTCGGTATGTAAGCAGATTGGCCCCCGGCCGGCTGGCTACATGACCCAGTGTAAGAGACAGTAGCTTTTATTAGACAGTCACCGTGCAATTCTGGGTGGTGACAATGTAAATGAATCATGCTCATGTCCCCCGAAATACACGTACATGATTGTGGCAAGGGTTTGTTTTTTATTTTATTTTTATTTCTTGCCACAAGCTTTATTAAATAAATGAATTAGAAGTGTTCCCATTTTCACACTGACCACTGGGGCTTTTTTTTCAGACTTTTACGTGCTTATCCTTTCGGGTGGAGTTTTCAGCAGTCTCTGTCATGAGAGGCAAGATTACAGTCATGGCCAAAAGTTTTGAGAATGACACAAATATTAATTTTTACAAAGTCTACTGCTTCACTTTTTCTAATGGCAATTTGCATATACTCCAGAATGTTATAAAGAGTGATCAGCTTAACAGCAATTACTTGCAAAGTCAATATTTGGCTAGAAAATGAACTTTATCCCCCAAAACACATTTCAACATCATTGCAGCCCTGCCTTAAAAGGACCAGCTAACCTCTTTTCAGTGATTGCTCCATTAACACAGGTGTGGGTGTTGATGAGGACATGGCTGGAGATCAATCTGTCATGATTAAGTAAGAATGACACCACTGGACACTTTAAAAGGAGGCTGGTGCTTGGCATCATTGTTTCTCTTCTGTTAACCATGGTTATCTCTAAAGAAACACGTGCAGTCATCATTGCAATGCACAAAAATGGCCTAACAGGGAAGAGTATCGCAGCTAGAAAGATTGCACCTCAGTCAACAATCTATCGCATCATCAAGAACTTCAAGGAGAGAGGTTCCATTGTTGCCAAAAAGGCTCCAGGGCGCCCAAGAAAGACCAGCAAGCGCCAGGACCGTCTCTTAAAAGTGTTTCAGCTGCGGGATCGGGCTACCAGCAGTGCAGAGCTTGCTCAGAAATGGCAGCAGGCAGGTGTGAGTGCATCTGCACGCACTGTGAGGCGGAGACTCTTGGAGCAAGGCCTGGTCTCAAGGAGGGCAGCAAAGAAGCCACTTCTCTCCAGAAAAAACATCATGGACAGACTGATATTCTGCAAAAGGTACAGGCAGTGGACTGCTGAGGACTGGGGTAAAGTTATTTTCTCTGATGAATCCCCTTTTCGATTGTTTGGGACATCAGGAAAACGCCTCATTCGGAGAAGACAAGGTGAGCTCTACCACCAGTCTTGTCTCATGCCAACTGTTAAGCATCCTGAATCCATTCATGTGTGGGGTTGCTTCTCAGCCAAGGGAATCGGCTCTCACAGTCTTGCCTAAAAACACAGCTATGAATAAAGAATGGTACCAGAATGTCCTCCAAGAGCAACTTCTCCCAACCCTCCAAGAGCAGTTTGGCGATCAACAATGCTTTTCCAGCATGATGGAGCACCTTGCCATAAAGCAAAGGTGATAACTAAATGGCTCAGGGAACAAAACATAGAGATTTTGGGTCCATGGCCTGGAAACTCCCCAGATCTTAATCCCATTGAGAACTTGTGGTCAATCATCAAGAGACGGGTGGACAAACAAAAACCTAAAAATTCTGACAAAATGAAAGCATTGATTGTGCAAGAATAGACTGCTATCAGTCAGGATTTGGTCCAGAAGTTGATTGAGAGCATGCCAGGGAGAATTGCAGAGGTCCTGAAGAAGAAGGGTCAACACTGCAAATATTGACTTGCTGCATTAACTCATTCTAACTGTCAATATAAGCTTTTGTTACTCATATGTTTGCAATTATTATATTTCTGTCTGTGATAAAAACATCTGTCAAACACACATAAAAACCAGAGGGCAGCAGATCATGTGAAAATATAATATTTGTGTCATTCTCAAAACTTTTGGCCATGACTATACAATGTCTGGTAACACCTTGCTGATAACACAGGTTCCATCATTCACAATTGGTGATGGCACAGCTTAGCTCCTCCTCCTTTCACAATGACCCCTCTGAGCGGACACAGGGTATTACAGGCAGATCATTATCAACTACCAGCCTGGTGTTTGGTAATTTTACCATGGGCCTAAAAACTAAAAGTCCTGGATCCACCCTTCTACCATTTAACACAAAAAGTCAATTGCTCATTTTCTATTGGCAGAGTCCTTAGAGGACATAAAAGGGGTAACCGAAGGTCCACTAATTTCCATATTGGACCAAAGATGAGCGATCTACAGCTGTCTGATGGCACCGCTCACCTTCGGATGTGGGACAAATTGCTCGTTTAAAGCCACATATGGCAGTTAAGGAGTTAAAACTCAAACACACAGTCTCCCACTATATGGGGTGTAGAGCTTGGTAGTTGATTGATTGGCTTCAGAAAAGTGATAGGTCAGCACTAAATTGGCTGGATCATGGGCACGTGGCCCAATTCTCTGCCAACAGTCATGAAACGAAGCCAGCGTGGAGACACAAACCTGTTGCAGCAGGTGAAGGCTTTTTTATTTAATAGGCTATAATTTAGGGAGGAGGCTCAAAAATTAGGAGACTTCAGTTCACAGATGGCCTGGAGGAGAGTAAATTGGGTTTTAAAGTCTTTCATGTCTGATACTCCACTTCAGGCCGGGGCCAGACATGCGAGAAACTCACACACGAGTCTCGCATGTCAAGACCCGGCACTGCTGCCAGCACTCGGACAGCAGCGTGTGGCTGTATGTATTTCTATGCAGCCGCACGCTCTGGTCCGAGTGCCAGGTGTTCATGCCAGACTCATGCGAGTTTCTCGCATGTGTGACCCCGGCCTCAGGAGGAGATCGGCTGTGCCACCTGGCAGCAGACTTAGTGATGGCCCGTATGGTTAGCAGCCTCGCATGGGTACTCCAGATATGGCAACCACAGCGCCGGACAATGCCACACTGAGTGTTCCCACCAGATTCAGCTTGTTCTGGTATAGATGGAATATTCATAGTTGATAGTGGAGGTCCACGTTCTGCCACCCATGCCAGTCAACACAATAACAGCGTAGAAACCGCCTTCATTCTTCTCACATGCACAGCCTGGATGGGTACCGATGCCAGGCACATGGGCAACAAGAGACTCTGCTGTGTTAGTAATGATGTTAGTGGAAGATGATATCCCGATCCCCAGCCAAAGAATAGGTGAGAACTGGAGGAACGCTGAGGGTCCACACCCCCAGATTGTGAAAACAGGCACCCAGTATGTATAGAGAGCATACATCTCTCCCAGTAATAACACAGTGGTCGTACATGCGCAATACTACGGCTACATACGTTCACACAAGACCCTCCCCTTATTCTTGAGACTGGTGGGGCATAAAATCATCATCTACTCTAAACAGGTGATAAATGTTAGTATAACACATTGCTGAAGGGGGATCTTAATATTAGGGTCTGTAGATATGAACCGAATGGTGAAATGTTTACTGATCGGCAGTCATTTAAAAAAAGGCTGTTCACACAGGCCGACCTCGCAACAGACCTGCGTAACAGCTGGCTCCGTGCACACAGGCCGACCACGCCACACGCTCTGTGTAACCACTGGCTCCGTGCACACAGGCTGACCCCGCAACAGACCTGCGTAACAGCTGGCTCCGTGCACACAGGCCGGCCACGCCACACGCCCTGTGTAACCGCTGGCTCTGTGCACACAGGCCGACCCCGCAACAGACCTGTGTAACCGCTGGCTCCGTGCACACAGGCCGACCAAGCAACACAACCTGCATAACCGCTGGCTCCGTGCACACAGGTCGACCACGCCACACGACCTGCGTAACCGCTGGCTCCGTGCACACAGGTCGACCACGCCACACGACCTGCGTAACCGCTGGCTCCGTGCACACAGGCCGACCTCGCAACAGACCTGCGTAACCGCTGGCGCCGTGCACACAGGCCGACCACGCCACACGCCCTGCGTAACCGCTGGCTCCGTGCACACAAGCCGACCACGCCACACGACCTGCGTAACCGCTGGCTCCGTGCACACAGGCCGACCACGCCACGCGATCTGCGTAACCGCTGGCTCCAGCACACAGGTCGACCACGCCACACGACCTGCGTAACCGCTGGCTCAGTGCACACAGGCCGACCACGCCACACGACCTGCTAACCGCTGGCTCCGTGTACACAGGTCGACTCCGCAACAGACCTGCGTAACCGCTGGCTCCGTGCACACAGGCCGACCTCGCAACAGACCTGCGTAACCGCTGGCTCCGTGCACACAGGCCTTCCACGCCACACGCCCTGTGTAACCGCTGGCTCCGTGCACACAGGCCTTCCACGCCACACGCCCTGTGTAACCGCTGGCTCCGTGCACACAGGCCGGCCACGCCACACGACCTGTGTAACCGCTAGCTCCGTGCACACAGGCCGACCACGCCACACGACCTGCGCAACCGCTGACTCCGTGCACACAGGCCGACCAAGCAACACAACCTGCGTAACCACTGGCTCCGTGCACACAGGCCAACCACGCCACACGACCTGTAACCGCTGGCTCCGTGCACACAGGCCGACCAAGCAACACGACCTGCGTAACCGCTGGCTCCGTGCACACAGGCCGACCAAGCAACACGACCTGCGTAACCGCTGGCTCCGTGCACACAGGCCGACCATGCCACACGACCTGTGTAACCGCTGGCTCCGTGCACACAGGCTGACCAGCAACACAACCTGCGTAACCACTGGCTCCGTGCACACAGGCCAACCACCCACACGACCTGTGTAACCGCTGGCTCCGTGCACACAGGCCGACCACGCCACACGACCTGTGTAACCGCTGGCTCCGTGCACACAGGCCGACCATGCCACACGACCTGTGTAACCGCTGGCTCCGTGCACACAGGCTGCCAGAGATCCAGGTTACAAAGGACAACGCATCGCTAAAAATGAGCAGCTTAAATCAGACAAATGAACATTGTGCTTGTTCATCAGCGGCCTGTTAACTTTGCAGTGTAATCTTCCCTTGGAGGTCATCTTTCGGTGTAAATGTTCCTTTCAGACCCTCCATCGAAATAAGTCATGAAAGTTTAAAAGGTAGTCCGTAGCCATTAGAGGTAGAGCGCATATAACGCCAATAATTATCTAATGCAAATAAAAAGACACCGCAAAGACAGAAAGCGGAATATTCATTAAAAAAAAAAAAAAAAAAAGAGATGAAGTAGTGTTAAGTTTCTGTAAGTTCAAGTTTTACTTTCATGTGAAATATGCGGCTACCAGAGATGTTCTTACCGAGCGTGCCGGTGTATGACGGTGGAAAGGTGCAGCTGCGGGCAAGCAGGGGAACATTCCTTCCTTCATCAATGCTACAAGATAAATGGCCGCTTAAAGGGAACCTGTTGTCACCATGAAAATGCTGTCCAAACTGCAGGCTCCAAGAGGGGGAGCCGAGTAGATTGATATGTAGTTTTGGGAGCATAGATTCGGTATCACCCGGGTTTTACTCATTTAATACTCTTTGTCTGGGATTTTAAGTCCAGTGGGCGGTCCTTGCTGGATTTTAAGTCCAGTGGGCGGTGATATCAGTGTCTGACAGCCTTCAATGTACAAATGTGCATACAAAGATAGCTGTTAGCACCACCCACAGTCACACAGAACTCAGACCATGTGAGTGGTGTCCGATTTTTTACACACTGATCGCATCTGAAAGGCCAGCAATTCAGCAGCCACGTACAGTAAAATAACACTGACAGGTTAGAATAGATATATAGATGTAAGTGACACATCTATCTATCTATCTAACATACATACAAGAAAAGCCGGCAATTCATGTGCCGTGTACTGTAAAATCACTGCAGGAGGCGACAGGATATCAGAGATGGATTACATACAGTAAATACAAATATAACAGGTAGATATACAGATGTCAGTGACATGCAATTAGTATAGTGTGTGCAGCTCACTGTACATGTATTTAATTAATAAAAGAATTTTTCTGAAAAAAAAATATGGTGTGGGCTCAAGTGTAAATTGGTTAACCAGCAGAGGGAAAGTCGACGGCTGGGGGCAGATGTTTATAGCCTGGGAACAGGGTAACACCCATGGAGCTTCCCAGGCTATTAATATCAGCTCACAGCTGTATAATTAGCCTTTACTGGCTATTAAAATGGGGGACCCAAAAAAAAACCATGAAATTGGGTCCCCCTATAATTAACCAGCAAAGGCTATGCAGACCACTGCGGGCTGATAATTGTCTAGGAAGGGGCCATGGATACTGCCCCACCCCCAGGCAAAAAACATCAGCTTGCGCTGACGTCACATAGGTGAAGTGAGTTCACTAGCTGTGAACTCGCAGGACTTGTCTGACAGCACTGCAAGCAGGAGAACTTTCTCACACTCACGGTGCCCTCAGATAGGTAATAGAAGTTTACAGAGCACAGCAGACACTGCGCACACGGTCATGCAACCATGTAGCCTATCATCTAGATGTAGCACTGCTAAACCAGTCGTGGGACAAATGAATTAGCAGCATCTTTGCGAGAAGGTGAGGAATTTTGTTGTTTTTTTTGTTTTTTTTTTTTTTTTAACGCCTTTGCAGATGACGAGGCCATCAGGGAATGAGCGAGGTCATAAGTATGGTTTAAATAAGATTATTAAGAAGAGTGTCATTCTTTCCATTAAAAGGACTTTTTTCTGGGTGTGTTCTCATACAACGCAACTATGAGGTTCGTAATAGGGGCGTCTTAATGACACCTGTCCATTACGAACATCGGGGCTTGATGGCACCTGACATCAATCCCCACCCCCACTTGCCACAGCCTTATCTGGGGTGGCTGAGAGCTGATGTTTTTAGCCTGGGGGGGAGGGGGGAACAGTATCCATGGCCTCTTCCTAGGCTGTTAATATCAGCCCGCAGCTGTCAGCATAGCCTTTGCTGGTTATCAGTTATAGGAGGACCCCACATTTTTTTGGGGGGGGTCCCCCATTTTAATAGCCAAAGGCTAATTATACAGCTGTGAGCTGATAATAACCTTGGAAGCTTCATGGGTATTACCCCCTTCCTAGGCTAAATTAATATCTGCCCCAGCTGTCTGCTTTCCCTCTGCTGGTTAACAAAATTATGCAGGTACACACCCCATTTTGTTCAGAAAATTTTACTAAATACATGTACAGTAGGCTACACACTGTGTCACAGACATCAGTATATCTACCTATTTTGTTGTATTTACTGTATGTAATCCATCTCTTCTATCCTGTCAGCACCTGCTGTGATTATACACTACGCAGCTTCTGAATTGCCGGCTTTTAGAATATATACTGTAATTTTGAAGAATATTTCCTTTGAAAATGATGTGTAGATGACAGAATTTCTCTATGTAAAAGCTCATGTTAAAAATCTCATTGCAGTCGGAGAGCTATCACACTGCATTCAGATGTAAATCAGACGCTAGGTGTGAAAAATCGGATTGTACTCACATGAATAACGCATGACACTCGCATTACACTCGTCTGCCTCAAAATCGGACCGCTTTTAAAATCAGCTAGTGTGTCTCCAGCTTTATAACGGATCTATACCCATAAAACTATATAGCAGTGTACACGCCACTCCCTGGCTCTATAACTTGGAGCCTACCGATTGGACGGCATTTTCATGGTGATCGGTTGTCAGGCATTGCTCGCTTCCATATTGGAAGTGTGCGGTGCCGTCGACATTACTACTGAACAAAGCTGTCGAGCCGTGAACACTGGTCTTGTTCATTAGACTAGGATACTGGCATTATATATATATTATATATATATATATATATATATATATATATATATATATATGGCGGAGATGGGTCTGTATCAGCATGGACAGTGGGTGGGGGTGGGTGGCAACACCAGCATGGACATTAGTCACTTCCAGTTCTGATGCAGAAGTGAGGCGCAGGATAACCCATTTATGCAATCTACATTCTGCTGTTTTCTGACTTAATCTTTCCAGCTATTTCTTAGTAGACGGACTCCTTACTTTGTGGCGCTTATTCTGGACACAAAACACCGCACGTTCACATACAACTCAAGGACCTTCCCAAGCGGTTTCAGGTTGAGTCCTGGCATTATGACTTCTCTTTATTATGTACCATTTAAGTATACGGCGTACACTGCTCTGTATCTGCGCTAACAGATACATTTACACACGTGGTCAAAATTGTTGGTGCCCCTCGTTTAATGACAGAAAAACCCACAATGGTGACAGAAATAACTTGAATCTGACAAAAATAATAAATAAAAATCTATGAAAATGAACAAATGAAAGTCAGACATTGCTTTTCAACCATGCTTCCACAGAATATAAAAAAATAAAACTCATGAAATCGGCCTGGACAGAAATGATGGTACCCCTGAAAATAATGTGACAAAAGTGACATGTTAAATCGTGGTGTGTCCACTAATTAGCATCACAGGTGTCTACAATCTTGGAATCAGTGAGTGGCCTGTATAGAGGGCTACAGATACTCACTGTTCTGTGTGGTGACATGGTGTGTATCACACTCAACATTGACCAGAGGACGCGAAGGAAAGCATTGTCTCAGGAGATTAGAAAGAAAATTATACACAAACATGGTAAAAGTTATAAGACCATCTCCAAGCAGCTTGATGTTCCTGTGACAACAGTTGCACATATTATTCAGAAATTTAAGCTCCATGGGACTGTAGCCAACCTCCCTGGACGTGACCGCAGGAGGAAAAATGATGACAAATCAAAGAGACGGATAATATGAATGGTAACAAAAGAGCCCAGAAAAACGTCTAAACAGATTAAAGGTGAACTTCAAGCTCAAGGAACATCAGTGTCAGATCGCGTCATCCGTCGTATGAGCCAAACTGAACTTCATGGGAGACGACCAAGGAGGACACCATTGTTGGAAAAAAAAAAAAAAAAAAAATCATAAAAAAGCCAGACTGGAATTTGCCAAACTACATGTTGACAAACCACAAAGCTTCTGGGAGAATGTCCTATGGACAGGGGAGACAAAAATGGAACTTTTTGACAAGGCACTTCAGCTGTATGTTCACAGATGGAAAACTGAAACATATCAAAAAAGAACACTGTCCCTACTGTGAAACATGGAGGAGGCTCTGTTATGTTCTGGGGCTGCTGTGCTGCATCTGGCACAGGGTGTCTAGAATCTGTGAAGGGTTCAATGAAATCTCAAGACCATCAAGGGATTCAAGAGAGAAATATGCTGCCCAGTGTCAGAAAGCTTGGTTTCAGCCGCAGGTCATGGGTCTTGCAACAGGATAATGACCCAAAACACACATCTAAAAACACCCAAGAATGGCTAAGAGGAAAACGGACTTTGGGCTGCTGGATTCCTCCTTCATCCTGCAAGGATGACAGGTTGCCTCTTCACATGCTATCCTTGTTTACTTGCTTCTCAGAGAACCTTGTTTGGAGACTTGG
Source organism: Oophaga sylvatica (assembly GCA_033576555.1). Classification (NCBI taxonomy): domain Eukaryota; kingdom Metazoa; phylum Chordata; class Amphibia; order Anura; family Dendrobatidae; genus Oophaga; species Oophaga sylvatica. The sequence continues at coordinate 522,861,512 of JARQOD010000004.1, read as the reverse complement.
GGATTGCCTTTTTATATACCTCCTTGTTCATTTATTCCCGGTGGAGTCTTGTCCTGAGACTTCATATTAGGCACTCCATGTGTGTTGGCTCACTTCTGGGGGCTCCACTATCCTTATTTAGGTTACCCTGTCTGTGGATTCTTGATTCTAAACCTATTTTTCATTTTCTATTCATGTTACAGGGGGCTTGCAGGCAGGTCATTTATGGTATCATTTGTTTGCACCTTAGGTATTTTGCTGCCACATGGTTTATAACTTTGGGGATATTTTGCATATATGGTCACATATATATATATATATATATAAAATATATATATTATATTTTTTTTTTTTTGATCTTGCGGATTGTTACCCATGAGTGTAGCATATGTGCACATTGATGTTCACTTTGTCATGTGGGACATAGGGAGATTCTATGTATTTTTTAATCATGTTTTTATTCCTTGCAGTGGTTCAATAAAGAGTTTGTTATTTTATATTATTGTGCATATCCTACAGTGGTGCTTTTCTCCTTTTGTTTTGCAACAGGATAATGACCCAAAACAAACATCTAAAAGCACCCAAGAATGGCTAAGAGGAAAACATTGGACTATTCTGAAGTGGTCTTCTATGAGCCCTGACCTAAATCCTATTGAGCATCTTTGGAAAGAGCTGAAACATGGCGTCTGGAAAAGGCAACCTTCACACACGAGATAACTGGAGCAGTTTGCTCTTGAGGAGTGGGCCAAAATACCTGTCGAGAGACGCAGAAGTCTCATTGACAGTTACAGGAATCGTTTGATTGCAGTGATTGCCTCAGAAGGTTGTGCAACAAAACATTAAGTTAAGGGCACCAGCATTTCTGTCCAGGTCTATTTCATAAGTTTCATTTTTTTTTTAAATTCTGTGGAATCATGGCTGAAAAGCAATGTCTGACTTTCATTTGTTCATTTTCATACATTTCTGATTACTTTTGTCATATTCAAATTATTTCTGTGACCATTGTGGGTTGTTCTGTCATTAAACGAAGGGTACCAACAATTTTGACCACGAGTACAGAGGCTACAGTTATCATGGGGCTAGAGAAGACGTCAGACCCGCTGACAACCACAACAGCTTCCTGTTAAAATAAAGACTGCCATCATGGGACAATCCCTTAAATTTAGAGAGAAACAAAAACAAACACTTTGCTGACAACTGTTTTGAGCCATAACCATCTAACGGCGAACGCCTCATTTCTTATAGCTTTGAAATCTGGTGTGCCTCAGTTACACCTCCTGGAAATGTATAAAGAGACTTTTGGGTGTAAATATGGACCTGACATTTTCCAACCACCCTGACAGGAATCAGGCTGATGTGCATTCCTTGACCATGAAACTACAAAAACACTAGTGCAAATCCGCAAATCTCCAGTTACTACAATGCCACTGCTCTAATGGCCCCTCCAGCCTTTTTTTTTTTGTTTTAAGCCGTACAGCGTACCTGCATGTGACCGCTGCAGTCAGTCAATCGCAGAATTCATCAATGACAAAGGAAGAAAAAGACGATTAACTGCAGCAGTCAGGTGCGAGACAGGCACCATTAAAATGGGAACCAGAGCAATGGGAGCACTGGAGATAAGTTTTCTGAATACAAGTGTTTGTTTTTTTTTGTTTTTTTTTAATTCTTATGTCTGGCGCTCTCTGGCCATCTTTAAATAATCCTGGATATATAAAAATTCAACAAAAAAGTGAGGCCAATAAGCTAAAATATAACTTATTAAAATAGACGAATATAAACTATCGCCTGATGGGGCAATAAGACGATCACAAACCATGTAACTCAGTAATCCAGAGCTGTAACCAGAGTGATACTGAGCAAGGTCCAGATTAAACCCGGCTACTGTGGCACATAATGACACTGACTAATACTAATCTCACGCTGGGCTCTACAGTATATTATAGGGGGCTGACAATCTCCGCTTTCACAATTAACCCAAGCAAGACTAGACACTGTCTACAAAATCTATAAAGGTATAGTGAGGCTGACAGCGGCTCAGCTGTCTCTGGAAACACCGTCCCCGATAGGGCTTCATCCAAAGGAAATATTCAAGATACCAGACATCCGCTTTGTATATCACTCAGCCAGGTGGAGCTTATAGGAGGCCCTAGATATCCCTCAAATCTCTGAGTTAGCCCTAGACCCCATAGCTCCTACCCAGACAGTCCTCAGCTGGCCCTTGCAGTGAACTAGCCCTAAAGCATGCGCCTCTCGACGCATTTCTTCCTCTTATAGGCAAGTACACACTAGGAGAAAAAGTAAGTTTCCTGCGCGTTTTTTTTTTTGCAGCAGCTTTGGCATGCTAGATTTGTCTCTTGTGCATGCTGATAAAAGATTAGTGTTGAAAAAAAAAATTAAATAAATAAGTCTTATTCCATAGAATCAGGTTTTGGCACAAAAACGCAGCAAAACCTGATACCGGAGCTTTTTCACCACCCGTTCAAGTCAATGGGTGAAAAAAAAAAAACAGCTGAAAAAAGAGACATGCTCTACACCTGGAAAAAAAAAAATGCAAAACATAAAACACTGATGACAGAAAAACCCAATGTGTGTGCATGAGATTTCTGAAATCTCATAGGCTTGGCTGGTGCTGTAAAACGCCTGCAAATTAGCATAAAAAAAACGCATAGTGTGAACTTAGCCTTAGGTTCTTCAGGGGAGATGCTTGCACATTAAGCCCCCGTCAAGATCGCTGCTGAGTCACTAGTTTTGTGACGCAACAGCGATCTCCCCAGCGATATTGCTGTGTGTGACATTCAGCGACGATCAGCCCCCCTGCTGGGTATCGCTGATAGTCACTGAATGTCCTGGACATTTTTTGATCGCTGGTCTCCCGCAGGCCAGCATGCATCGCTGCATGTGACAGGCGGGAGACCAGCGATCCGCTGGTAACCAAGGTACACAGCGGGTTTCCAGGCGCGGGGCTGTGCCTGGAAACTCGCTGTGTACCTTGGATACCAGCGCCCTGATCAGGGTGGATAAAAATCAATGATTTTTTTAAAAAAAATACAAAAAAATCGGATTTTTTTGATTTAAATCAGATTTTTTTGATTTAAATCAGATTTTTTTGATTTAAATCGGATTTTTTTCAATAAACTGCTTTTTGAGGAAAATATTTTACCATCCAAAGGTTCTTCCATCATGAGATAAAGCTGAGTTGTTTAACTCAGTAGAATAAAGGCTGTATATGTGTAACATTCACAATGCCATGCTCTTCCAGAGGTTTCTGTAGGATTAGTGCCAGTGGGCAGTTTCTCTCCTATATTATCACAGACGCTCGCTTTACTTACGCAGTTCTCAAAACTGAATTTGACTCCGCAGAGGTCCCAGCCTCTTCTTCACGGCAAAAATGTTACAACATGAACAGAGTTGAGAAAAAGACCTTAATCCTATTGTTCTACAAACCTATATGAATACAGAATCAACCCCTTCAGTGCCAAGTCCAAGAAGTTAGACAATATGTTTCTGATTGTTTGGAGTGGAATAGATCTGCACAACACAAGAAGAATGTGAATCTAAGTGTGAGGAGGAGGAAGGGCAAGCAGACAAGAAAATGAAAGTGAAACTTTGAGTACAATACTGCAGCATAGCCACAGACAGACAAGTCAGGTCAGGATTATTTTTCTCCTTGCTAAGTACAACAGAACAGTGGTGTCCAAATATGAATGATTAACCCATTAAACTGGGGAGAAAAAAGTAATATAAAAAGTGATTCTAAAAATCTTCATCTACTTGCATGTTAAAGTAGCAAGAACTAGTTTAGGTAGAAACTTTGATTTAAATCACTGATTTAAATCAAGCCTTACTGACTAGTGATTTAAATCGTGATTTAAATCGTGATTTAAATCAGTTTGATTTAAATCAAATCCACCCTGGCCCTGATGCAGGGAGATGGTAACCAAGGTACACAGCGGGTTTCCAGGCACTGCGTGGAAACCCGCTGTGTACCTTGATTACCAGCTCCCTGCATCAGGACGCTGGTATCCAACGTACACTGCGGGTAACTAAGCGATGTTACCCGCAGTGTCGCTGTGCTGATCGCTGCCTGTTTGGCAGCTCAGCAGCGATCATGTAGCGACACACCAGCGATCCTGATCGTTGTCGGGATCGCTGGTGTATCGCTATGTGAGACCCGGGCTTTAGAGTCTATATTAGCAGACTTCCCAAACTTGCGATTGATGGATCATGTTATATTGATACCATGTCAGGCGGACTCTATTCAGCTACACAGCAAGTGTCATGTTTTGAGTGCCGGAGTTTCTCGCATCACACTCGCAAGTGTGACCCCGGCCTTATAGTCAGTATCATTATGTTCAACAGGACCAGAGCTCAATCTGATCACTCTGAACATTGGTCGGTATCACTCTGGTTTAAACTGACCATTACTGAGTTATATGATTTGTGATATTTTATATTTGTCTATTATGTTATGAAATATTGAAAGGTATATATTTTTAGCCTCACTTTTGGCTGTATTTATACATATATTTGTGAGTAGGGAGTCCTGGTAATTGGGAGAAATCTCCCCTATTTCACCCCCTGCTTGTTGCTTAATCCTGGACATATCCCCTTGAAGAATCAAGGATATATTGGATCATTTATTTAAAAAATAAAAAATAAAGTGGGGGGGGGGTCCAATGAATCCAGACAGATATTAATGTATACATGCATATTTAATGCCAAGATTAGTTTAAAAATAAGGTTTAATAAAACAAAAAACACCACACACTAAAACAGGACCCGACATGAGTGAGAACACTGCAATACCGGTCATTATCTAAACATGTAATTCTACCAAAGGTAAAAAAAAATAAATGAGAATAAAAAAAAAAATTAGAAAAAGGAAGAAATGTAAAAGGAAGGGGAGTCTCGTTCAGGTTTATATCACCTGACCTGCGGCATTACACAACCATCAAGCGGTTACTTATTCACTGACCGGTGGTCTTTCAATAGCCAGTTTCACAGGCGCACAGCACTTATTATGTGCGATCAGCGACAGATCGCTTAGTGACCGTACAGACAGCCACTGTCCTCGGCAGCACAGGTCCTGTTTACACAGGAGGCGCTGCCGAGAACAATGATCTTTTAAGCAGAACCAATAGATCATTTCACCTAAGGGACTAGCACCTTGCTCATTCTTTAGGTGATCAGCAGACTGGGTTAAAAAAAAAAAAAAAAAAAAAAAAAAAAAAAAAAAAAACAGGAAATTAATATTGGGTAAATGCGCTATAGAGTCACAACAGTTCACAATCATCGTAAATCCAAGCTGGCTCTAAGCTTAAAAAACAAAATATAATCCTACCCTTCTGTTCCCGGGTCTCCTCTACCAGCCATATGGACATGTGAGCGCTGCAGCGGTAACCCGTTGATCTTAATGGTGGCTATTGACTGGCTGCAGGGGTCATACATCCGCTGACTGGTGGAGCGAGCAGAGATTGGCAGGGTACCTGCACTGGAATAGGAGCGGCTAAAGGATCAGTAAAGTGAGGACACTTCTCATTTTTATTTGGGGTTGCGGTGAACCATTAAAATATTTGCCCCTTCGATCAAAGCCCTCAGGGTGGGGTGCCCTCTTCATCTTTATTGCTTATGAAAATGAATTCCCTGAAGGAGCAGCAGCTAGACAGCGCCTCACTCTGGGCAGGATAGGACATGCATATAACCCTAAAACGTCCAGAAACTACATTGGCGTAGCATCTCAAAAGCCCCTTTAAAGCTTAAGGCAGAAATGTAGCAGAACTCACAGCTTCCTCCTCGGAGGCTCCATCTTTTGCATCTCGTGCGGCTGTGGCTCCTCCACCTTCGGCTCTTCCCGGTGGTGGTGATGGTGGTGATGGTGCCGGCTACTCTTCTTCCGCTTCTCCTTCCTCTCTCTCCTCCTTTCGTGCTTTTTCCTGTTCATTTCTCGGGCCTGAAATTCATGAAGGAGATCCCCACACAGCGAGGACTCGAATGTCTCTCGCCCGTTCTGAATAGTCTTTGTAATCCTTAATTTGATCTCCGGGGAACCGGTCTTCTTTTGGGCGATGATGGTGGAGCATGGAGATGGTTGGAGAAGGTTGGGCGGGATGTGGGTTGAGGGGGTGAGGATTTGAGCATTCCCTCCTGTGGGCGCATGGCTGCCGTTTCAAGGTGGTGGTAATACTCCAGGGTACTGTAGTTCCTGTTGCTGTACCCGTTGGCTGAGCCATTGGGATATTGAGAATAGGTTGGGTATTTGACCTGCGAGTCGTAACCCAGCGAAGACTGATAGCCATTGGTGAGAGGCGGCAGGTCCTCAGTGGTGGGAGTGGGGTATTGGAAATCGGTCTGGAGGCCGGAATCGTAGGGCGTGTGCCCACCCTCGTCGGCCTGATCGCTGCTGTTGGCATCATCCTGCCGGTTGTTGGCGGAGTCGATGAGTTGAGGGGGTTGCTGGATTGTGTTTCCCATGATCCCTTGCATGAAAGAGAAGGAGAAATCCATTGTCGTGCTCAGGCATCATCAGCTTTCCCTTTCTCTCATAGGGCCTAAAGTAAAAATACAAAAAAGGTAGAATTGTGGATTTTGGTTTCCATTTACATATAAGAAAACACAACCTAAAAACACCGCTAGCACAAAATATTACATGTAGCCATCATATAAGGGAGACGAGACTTGGCTGTACTTCATGAGGAGCATCAGGAAGAAACGGGAAGGGAAAAAAATCACCAATACATCTCTCCAATAGACTTATAGGGTCAGTGGGGGTCCAGGAGCTTACATGAGGTCGGACAAACTGTACCCCACATACAAGCGAGTGCCCGCTGCAATCAGCGGCAGGCAAGACACTGGCAGCCTGCAATGTGAACCGGCGAGGACCTGACTGCCCTGCATCCGACTAGCCACAGCTCATCTGGAGGCGATCTAGCTGCCTGGCAGGCTGGATACGTACATCTTCCAGAACCTTAATTTCTTTATTCATGTGCATTGGTTTCATCCCTTAGACCCAGAACACACCTGAGCTCTCCTGAGTTGTTCCAGCCGTGTCCCTCCAGCTGCCCCCCTAGTAGTAAGAAGTACCCCTTAATGGCGGCAGCACAACTCGCCACTTCACCCCCCACAGTGACAGCCCGTGTCACCATACCCCACTAAGGGCTGCGGCAGCAAAAACCTGAGGACATTCTGCGCACGGAGTATTTCAGCAGTGAGTTCATGAGATATCAAATCTCATTCACTTTGCTCGTACTGTAAAATGCAGTTTTGTTTTTTTCCTGCAGCACCAAAGCAACGTGTGAATGAACCTTTATCCTCCCCCTATCGGCTGTAACACGACTCCACTTCCCCTTTAAGTAGCAGCATGATTCTCCATTTGCCCAATAGTTATAACTTAAAGACGACCTGTCGCTTGCAAGGTTTGTTTTTTCGCCTGGTGCAAATGCCGCAGTTCTCCTGAATCCAGCAATTTTATTTTTTATCAGTTGCTCCTCTCGGCTTCCCAGATATGGCCCCTCTTCCTAGTCTACAAATCTAGCCTGTTTAGCCAACTAGGCTTGGTCCACCACAAAGAAGAGGACCACTCCCCCTTTGCCAAGACTATATTTACATACAATCTCGGGAAACGTCAGAAAACCCGGGCCGGGTTTAGGAGAACAGCCGCATTTACACCAGGTAAGAAATCCCCCATTTCTGGCCGGTGAGCCGGTCCCTATTGACCCGCCTGGCAGTCTCCCATCACATCCAGCCTGTCATTTAGTCCTTGTGACATGAAAGATCATGTAGTTCTGAGCTGAAAACAAGTGAAGGCGAGATCCAGAGGACGTTCCCCCCGAGGTCACGTGACTACGTCACCAGATAAGATGTGACTATGCATACTGACCCACTGCTGTTGGGTGAAGGATGGGACAAAATAGATAAAGCAGAATGGAAAGGGGTTTTTGCTTTCCTATTTCCCCAGATTACCAGCCTTGGTTATCACTGTTTGCAGCAATGAGCCCTTATCTGCATTACCCGTACAGCAACGCTCCGCACACAGCCCTCAGATACCATGTACAGTCATCCTGGGAGGTCGGCCAGGACTGCACACAGCTCTCCTGCAGAGCCATACAGCAACGCTCCGCACACAGCCCTCAGATACCATGTACAGTCATCCTGGGAGGTCGGCCAGGGACTGAACACAGCTCTCCTGCAGAGTCATACAGCAACGCTCCGCACACAGCCCTCAGATACCATGTACAGTCATCCTGGGAGGTCGGCCAGGGACTGAACACAGCTCTCCTGCAGATCCATACAGCAACGCTCCGCACACAGCCCTCAGATACCATGTACAGTCATCCTGGGAGATCGGCCAGGACTGCACACAGCTCTCCTGCAGATCCATACAGCAACGCTCCGCACACAGCCCTCAGATACCATGTACAGTCATCCTGGGAGGTCGGCCAGGGACTGAACACAGCTCTCCTGCAGATCCATACAGCAACGCTCCGCACACAGCCCTCAGATACCATGTACAGTCATCCTGGGAGGTCGGCCAGGACTGCACACAGCTCTCCTGCAGATCCATACAGCAACGCTCCGCACACAGCCCTCAGATACCATGTACAGTCATCCTGGGAGGTCGGCCAGGGACTGAACACAGCTCTCCTGCAGAGTCATACAGCAACGCTCCGCACACAGCCCTCAGATACCATGTACAGTCATCCTGGAGGTCGCCAGGGACTGACACAGCTCTCCTGCAGAGCCATACAGCAACGCTCCGCACACAGCCCTCAGATACAGGTACAGTCATCCTGGAGGTCGGCCAGGGACTGACACAGCTCTCCTGCAGAGCCATACAGCAACGCTCCGCACACAGCCCTCAGATACCATGTACAGTCATCCTGGGAGTCGGCCAGGGACTGACACAGCTCTCCTGCAGATCATACAGCAACGCTCCGCACACAGCCCTCAGATACCAGTACAGTCATCCTGGGAGGTCGCCAGGGACTGAACACTGCTCTCCTGCAAAGCCATACAGCAACCCCGCACACAGCCCTCAATACCAGTACAGTCCCTGGGAGGTCGCCAGGGACTGACACAGCTCTCCTGCAGATCCATACAGCAACGCTCCGCACACAGCCCTCAGATACCATGTACAGTCATCCTGGGAGGTCGGCCAGGACTGACACAGCTCTCCTGCAGAGTCATACAGCAACGCTCCCACACAGCCCTCAGATACCATGTACAGTCATCCTGGAGGTCGGCCAGGACTGAACACAGCTCTCCTGCAGATATACAGCAACGCTCCGCACACAGCCCTCAATATCCGTACAGTCATCCTGGGAGGTCGGCCAGGACTGAACACAGCTCTCCTGCAAAGCCATACAGCAACACCCCGCACACAGCCCTCATACCAGTACAGTCCCCTGGGAGTCGCCAGGACTGCACACAGCTCTCCTGCAGAGTCATACAGCAACGCTCCGCACACAGCCCTCAGATACCAGTACAGTCATCCTGGGAGGTCGGCCAGGACTGCACACAGCTCTCCTGCAAGCCATACAGCAACGCCCGCACACAGCCCTCATACCATGTACAGTCATCCTGGGAGGTCGGCCAGGGACTGACACAGCTCTCCTGCAGATCCATACAGCAACGCTCCGCACACAGCCCTCAGATACCATGTACAGTCATCCTGGGAGGTCGCCAGGACTGAACACAGCTCTCCTGCAGAACCATACAGCAACGCTCCGCACACAGCCCTCAGATACCATGTACAGTCATCCTGGGAGTCGGCCAGGACTGCACACAGCTCTCCTGCAGATCCATACAGCAACGCTCCGCACACAGCCCTCAGATACCATGTACAGTCATCCTGGAGGTCGGCCAGGGACTGAACACAGCTCTCCTGCAGATCCATACAGCAACGCCCGCACACAGCCCTCAGATACCATGTACAGTCATCCTGGGAGGTCGGCCAGGACTGCACACAGCTCTCCTGCAGATCCATACAGCAACCCCGCACACAGCCCTCAGATACCATGTACAGTCATCTGGGAGGTCGGCCAGGACTGAACAGCTCTCCTGCAGAGTCATACAGCAACGCTCCGCACACAGCCCTCAGATACCATGTACAGTCATCCTGGGAGGTCGGCCAGGGACTGAACACAGCTCTCCTGCAGAGCCATACAGCAACGCTCCGCACACAGCCCTCAGATACCATGTACAGTCATCCTGGGAGGTCGGCCAGGGACTGAACACAGCTCTCCTGCAGATCCATACAGCAACGCTCCGCACACAGCCCTCAGATACCATGTACAGTCATCCTGGGAGGTCGGCCAGGACTGAACACAGCTCTCCTGCAGAGTCATACAGCAACGCTCCACACAGCCCTCAGATATCATGTACAGTCATCCTGGGAGGTCGTCCAGGGACTGCAGACCGTCTCCTGCAGAGTCATACAGCAACGCTCCGCACACAGCCCTCAGATACCATGTACAGTCATCCTGGGAGGTCGGCCAGGACTGCACACAGCTCTCCTGCAGATCCATACAGCAACGCTCCGCACACAGCCCTCAGATACCATGTACAGTCATCCTGGGAGGTCGGCCAGGGACTGAACACTGCTCTCCTGCAGAGCCATACAGCAACGCTCCGCACACAGCCCTCAGATACCATGTACAGTCATCCTGGGAGGTCGGCCAGGGACTGCACACAGCTCTCCTGCAGAGCCATACAGCAACGCTCCGCACACAGCCCTCAGATATCAGGTACAGTCATCCTGGGAGGTCGGCCAGGGACTGCACACAGCTCTCCTGCAGAGCCATACAGCAACGCTCCGCACACAGCCCTCAGATACCATGTACAGTCATCCTGGGAGGTCGGCCAGGGACTGCACACAGCTCTCCTGCAGATCCATACAGCAACGCTCCGCACACAGCCCTCAGATACCATGTACAGTCATCCTGGGAGGTCGGCCAGGGACTGAACACTGCTCTCCTGCAGAGCCATACAGCAACGCTCCGCACACAGCCCTCAGATACCATGTACAGTCATCCTGGGAGGTCGTCCAGGGACTGAACACAGCTCTCCTGCAGATCCATACAGCAACGCTCCGCACACAGCCCTCAGATACCATGTACAGTCATCCTGGGAGGTCGGCCAGGGACTGAACACAGCTCTCCTGCAGAGTCATACAGCAACGCTCCGCACACAGCCCTCAGATACCATGTACAGTCATCCTGGGAGTCGGCCAGGGACTGAACACAGCTCTCCTGCAGAGTTATACAGCAACGCTCCGCACACAGCCCTCAGATATCAGGTACAGTCATCCTGGGAGGTCGGCCAGGGACTGAACACAGCTCTCCTGCAAAGCCATACAGCAACACCCCGCACACAGCCCTCATACCAGGTACAGTCCTCCTGGGAGGTCTGCCAGGACTGCACACAGCTCTCCTGCAGAGTCATACAGCAACGCTCCGCACACAGCCCTCAGATACCATGTACAGTCATCCTGGGAGGTCGGCCAGGACTGCACACAGCTCTCCTGCAGACCATACAGCAACGCTCCCACACAGCCCTCAGATACCATGTACAGTCATCCTGGGAGGTCGGCCAGGACTGCACACAGCTCTCCTGCAGATCCATACAGCAACGCTCCGCACACAGCCCTCAATACCATGTACAGTCATCCTGGGAGGTCGGCCAGGACTGCACACAGCTCTCCTGCAGAACCATACAGCAACGCTCGCACACAGCCCTCAGATACCATGTACAGTCCATCCTGGAGGATCGGCAGGGGGGGGGGGGGGGGGGGGGGGGGGGGGGGGGGGGGGGGGGGGGGGGGGGCCTGGGAGGTCGGCCAGGGACTGAACACAGCTCTCCTGCAGAGCCATACAGCAACGCTCCGCACACAGCCCTCAGATACCATGTACAGTCATCCTGGGAGGTCGGCCAGGGACTGAACACAGCTCTCCTGCAGATCCATACAGCAACGCTCCGCACACAGCCCTCAGATACCATGTACAGTCATCCTGGGAGGTCGGCCAGGGACTGAACACAGCTCTCCTGCAGAGTCATACAGCAACGCTCCACACAGCCCTCAGATATCATGTACAGTCATCCTGGGAGGTCGTCCAGGGACTGCAGACCGTTCTCCTGCAGAGTCATACAGCAACGCTCCGCACACAGCCCTCAGATACCATGTACAGTCATCCTGGGAGGTCGGCCAGGACTGCACACAGCTCTCCTGCAGATCCATACAGCAACGCTCCGCACACAGCCCTCAGATACCATGTACAGTCATCCTGGGAGGTCGGCCAGGGACTGAACACTGCTCTCCTGCAGAGCCATACAGCAACGCTCCGCACACAGCCCTCAGATACCATGTACAGTCATCCTGGGAGGTCGGCCAGGGACTGCACACAGCTCTCCTGCAGAGCCATACAGCAACGCTCCGCACACAGCCCTCAGATATCAGGTACAGTCATCCTGGGAGGTCGGCCAGGGACTGCACACAGCTCTCCTGCAGAGCCATACAGCAACGCTCCGCACACAGCCCTCAGATACCATGTACAGTCATCCTGGGAGGTCGGCCAGGGACTGCACACAGCTCTCCTGCAGATCCATACAGCAACGCTCCGCACACAGCCCTCAGATACCATGTACAGTCATCCTGGGAGGTCGGCCAGGGACTGAACACTGCTCTCCTGCAGAGCCATACAGCAACGCTCCGCACACAGCCCTCAGATACCATGTACAGTCATCCTGGGAGGTCGGCAGGGACTGCACACAGCTCTCCCTGCAGAGCCATACAGCAACGCTCCGCACACAGCCCTCAGATACCATGTACAGTCATCCTGGGAGGTCGGCCAGGACTGCACACAGCTCTCCTGTAGATCATACAGCAACGCTCCACACAAAGCCCTCAGATACCAGGTATAGTCATCCTGGGAGGTCGGCCAGGGACTGCAGACCGCTCTCCTGCAGAGCCATACAGCAACGCTCTGCACACAGCCCTCAGATACCAGGTATAGTCATCCTGGGAGGTCGGCCAGGGACTGCAGACCGCTCTCCTGCAGAGCCATACAGCAACGCTCTGCACACAGCCCTCAGATACCAGGTAAGTCATCCTGGGAGGTGGGGGGGGGGGGGGGGGGGGGGGGGGGGGGGGGGGGGGGGGGGGGGGGGGGGGGGGGGGGGGGGGGGGGGGGGGGGGGGGGGGGGGGGGGGTCCGCACACAGCCCTCAGATACCAGTACAGTCATCCTGGGAGGTCGGCCAGGGACTGCACACAGCTCTCCTGCAAGTCCATACAGCAACGCTCCGCACACAGCCCTCAGATACCATGTACAGTCATCCTGGGAGGTCGGCCAGGACTGCACACAGCTCTCCTCAGTAGTCATACAGCAACGCTCCACACACAGCCCTCAGATACCATGTACAGTCATCCTGGGAGGTCGGCCAGGGACTGCACACCGCTCTCCTGCAGAGCCATACAGCAACGCTCCACATACAGCCCTCAGATACCAGGTACAGTCATCCTGGGAGGTCGGCCAGGACTGCACACATCTCTCCTGCAGAGCCATACAGCAACGATCCGCACACAGATTAGATAAAGTCGCAGTACCCAGGCCCAGCACTTCCCCATTGTTGTGGCACGACTCGAGCATGATGTACGCCAACTAATGAGAAGAAGCGCCAAGCATGTGGCATGTAGGAAGAGGGCCCCGGGGTTTCCATCTGACAGCCATGGACCACTTTTGGACCAGTGTCATGCAAATCAATATCTAATAAACAGTCATCCTGAGAGATCCCTGCAAAGCCATGCTTCATATGTACAGAGGAGACTGAATGGCAGAGATCCTACAACCCAAGCTCCTGGGTCCCGTTGGCATGATCTTCCGTGATCAGCAAGTCATTGCTTATTCTCTTGCATTTACAGTACAACACCTTAAAGTGTAACCATCACTTCTGTTTATATCAAATCAATAGTACAGGTTAAAAAAAAAAAAAAAAGCAACTTTGTAATATCTTTAAGAAACCTGCTTCTTTCTCCTCCTGGACTCATCTTTCATTCTCAATTCTTAATTCAGAGGTAAAATCTGTATTCAGTAATAGCAGATGGTTACATTACTGAGATAGGAGATGGCAGCTAGTGCTGATAAGATTCGATGCAAAGGGGAGGAGTTGAAAGTGGTTCCTCCCCCTTCGTATCTACATTGAATGTTATGAGCACCAATCGTCATCTATCTCAGTAATGCAACAACCTGCCATCACTGAACACAGATTTTACCACTGAATTAAAAATTGAGAAAGAAATATCAGTCCAGGAGAAGAAAGGAGCAGATTTCTCTGATAAGATATATTACAAAGTTCCTTATCGTCACATGTACTATTGATTTATGAAGATTAAAAATGAAAATGACGATTACACTTTAAAGATTGTTACACCAACAAATCACAACAAAACAGCACAGACCAAAGGGTCAGAAAAGTTCTCATCAAGCTTCTTACACAGATGATCAGACCAAACTAGGTTTGCTGTTGCAAGAGGATTGCTGTCTGCAAGATGTGCAGACCCAAAAACGAAATTCAATGGCAATTTTTAAAAGTTGCTTTGTTTTAAGATAGGAGTCATAAAAATTTAGATATGTCTGTAAAGGCAGATATTGCTTCACACTTCCTCAGTGCAGGGCAAATCTAATCCTCCCATTACAGGGCCTCCTCCTTACCTGCCCTGAGAGCCGGAGACATCACCAGATCATGTCAAACACACCGCTTTGCCTTCCGACAAACTTCGCACTTTATTATGCATTTTAGCCCCTTTTTGTAATTTGCCTGACAGAGTGCGGCTTCATGGTGAAGGGGTACGGCCTAATTGGCAATCATACGCCGCACCCTCACCCCCCCAAAAAAATAAAACGCTCATTTTATGGTTGATTTCTGGCACAAAGTAAGCCGATGGTTAGATGACCAAAGAATGCCCAAACTTAGTGAATCTGTGCCCATTTTCATTTTAAAGGGATAATTTTACTACTATTAATGACCTCTGCTTAGGAGAAGTCATCAATTTCACATATAAGGGGTCCTACACCCGACACCCCCAGCCGCTATGAGCTCTGGCCGTATATAAACAGCACAGCGCCATACACAGAACACTGACCACTACTGGTACTGCAGTGAATAGGATACTGATGGACGCGTTTCATTATCTGCCCTTCCAGCTGCTTTGTGCATTCTGGAGACCCAACGTTGCTTACCAGGAGGCAAATATATGTATGTAGTCTCAGCAGGGACTAGTGGCTCCATTCAATACCTCCTGGAGGCCATGGGATAATCAAACCAGGGACAGGTCTCCCATTTAGGCAATTCTCAGGGGCCCGCCACGACCCAACAATAATCTACCCATCCATACAGTGGACAGCGGCCCCTTTAATCATCGGTGGTCCAGAAAGCAGAACTGCGCCGTACGTTTGTCTACCACGGCTCACCCGATTCTACCATATGGGACGTTTACAGCCACAAAAGGGGAATGTATGATGCAACTTATGAGACATCCACCCCGAGGAAAACCTCAGAAACCAGCCTTGCTCACACCGGAGTCATTTACATTATTAAAGGGGTTTATAACGTCAGTCTGGAGCTCGGGGTCTGGTGCAGACACCCTGCAGCAGGATTATCAATGCTGCTTCAGAATATAGCAAAGTGCTTGAGAAATCCTTCTACATTTTATAGGTTTGTCCAACACTTTAAATACTTTTTTTTTTTTTTTACTAAGAAAGGTTTTAAAATAATAAGGGAAGGCAGTCTTCCCTTTCTGCACCCCCATGAATCCAGAGCAGGCGGTTCCAGAGGTCTCTGGAAGTGATGCCTGTTTAGTCTGTTAGTTACCAAGACCGCTGAAGCCTGTGATTGGCAGCAGAGTTCAGGTGACTAGAAGAGCAGGTCATCAGTGAAACATCCGGAGACCCGCTCCTCAAGTCACTTGACCGCTGCAGCCAACACACACGACTTGTGCAGCTCCACAGTGAAGAGCTGACTATGGTGCGGCGATCCCCTGATCGCTGTCATCGTGACATTTAAGCAGAAACTTCCCAGAAAATGACTTCATGCCAAACTTCACTAAACTTTTACTTTAGGAAATCCCTACTGTGTGACGAGAAGTGAGAAAAGATTGGGGAGGTTCTAGACTTCAAGGGTTGGACAACAAAAAAGTCACTAAGGCACAGGAGAATGGGGGACCAACATTATGGAGGAATCATCACTGCAGCCTCCCTACACCAGGAGCAGCGGACGGAGGAATATTAGTACAAGTTAAAGGGGATGTTTCTAGAAAGGTGTTCTAGCCATAGGGCCACTGCTGGGACCCGCACCTATCGACCTCCGGTGGGGGACATGACCTGCACAGTAGGCCAGGGGGGCTGTAGGCTACACAGGAGGGACAGAAGAGCTGCACGTGTTATAAATCACAAAGACTCAACCTCTTTCACCCCCATAAAACCAGCGATGATTGGCAGAGGGGGTGGTATTTGCTTATAAGCTGCCTGCGCATCACCACTGCAGCCAGTCAGTGGCCTCCGCAGTACGGTGCTATCACCTGGAAGCTCCACATGACCGCTAAGGACACAGACCCGCTGGGGGCTGCTGCGGGGAGGCGTTTGTTTTCCCATCACACCCTCCCCCCCCTAATCTAGACTGAGATTACCCTGCAGTGCCAGCTGCTCAGCAATCATCCAAAGCTAATCAGGAGGAAGTGAACCAGAAGGAAGGAGACAGGACCCCCCTCCCTCTGCTCTGGTTGATTGACAGGTCTCTCCCTCATCAAAAAATAGAGACATGCCTGATCTAGGGCAGCCCCAGGTGAAGCCAGCCGGGGGAGGGGGGACCGGATTAGTCTTCTCTGGCTTTGGTTCCAAACTAGATTTTCTCCTGGAGGAAAACCTACCGAGCAGCCAGGCTCCGATCCCAGAGGGTTTAGTCAGCGTAAACAGAGAAACAGGTTCCCTTTAATTGGTAAACATAAAGGTAAAAACCCCTTTAACAAATAAAAGAGGAGGCATAAATCAGGCCATGGCATACAGCGCCACTTCAGAACCCTCTCCATTAACCCTTAAAAGGATCCGGACATTTCCCATCTCTTCGCCTTCTCATTTTCCTCCCTTTCAGACTCCGTAATGTAGTGATTTTTCTGCAGATGTCGCCCTGTCTGTTCTTATTGTGCTGCAAGTTCTAGTTTTTAATCACATTCATCCAAGTGCAGTGAAAAAAAAATAAAAATTTAAAAAAAGGTTCATTTAAGTGCAATTGTGACTTTTTTAATCCTTTGTGGTCTCCCGGGGGCCTCGAGGCTGGGATCTTTCAATCACTTCTACTACAATACTGTTGCACCTCAGTATATAGTAAGATTGTGGCTCTCATCTGAAGGCCGAGCTCCGAGGAGGAAACCAGTGGCCGCCACCAGCAGGTCCTCTGCTGCTCCCCATGATCGCAATGTGGTGGAGCCAGTGCGTGACCAAACCATGTCCATTAAATGCAGCTGTCGGAGATTGGCTGTGGCATCCGAATAGTTAACTGCCATCAGGGCTGCCTCTGCCGTCACAGGCAAATATTGGCTAAGTAACACAGCCGGCATTTGCCTGGTAGGAAATTGGCTCGGCTCCTAAACCCAATCCATACCACCCTCATATGTAACGAGGAGTAAGTCACAGGCCGATCGGTGGTCTGCCTGTGTGAACAGGTCTTCTAACGACCAACGAAAACTAATCTGCAGCGAGCGATCAGCACGAGATCAGTGCACACGGGCTGCCACAGTTCCTGATTACACAGGACGAGGCACTGACGAGAACAATGATTTTGTGCTATGAAAGATCATTTCACCCAATGAACGAGATGGTGAAACGCTTACAGCATAAATGGCAATCGTTTGGTCCTGACAACCCCTGTAATGGCTCACATCGCAGATCAGCAGCGTCTCCTGCACCGTATAGGCCGGTAAATGGACAGGACATGGACAGGAGCCGGGAAATAGGGTCAATGCCTTCCAGCCATTGTAAGGTTCAGCCTACATGACACCTGTCGGGTGACAGCAGTTTGCTAGTGTCACTGCTACACTGCAGCACAATACAAGTGAACGGGGTCTCATTGAGACCCTGAGGGGACTGCCAAGCAACAATCTGACTGGGTGTGGACTTCTTGCGTATTGCTTGTCACGGGCACAGGTGTCTGCAGGGGTCACAATGAGACCCCACACATATGTATTGTGCTGCACTGTCGCAGAGACACCTAGCAAACTTTGGTCACACGACAGGTGTTACGGTCAGAGTCACTGTGTAGCCCCCAGCCTAAATAATGTAAGATATAGAGAATACATTGTGACAAAACATCAGCTGTAAAGTAATGGAAACACAATATGGAATTGATTATACTGTATGAAGACGCCAGCTCATAATACATATGTCATCTGGTTACCATCGCCGGCCATTGTGTGGGATGGAGCCGCGCACGGGCCAAATGCACAGTGAACATGCGAGGGGCGTGCACAGGCCATCAGCAGGGGTCACGCACAGTGGACATGCGAGGGGCGTGCACAGGCCATCAGCAGGGGTCACGCACAGTGGACATGCGAGGGGCGTGCACGGGCCATCAGCAGGGGTCACGCACAGTGGACATGCGAGGGGCGTGCACGGGCTATCAGCAGGGGTCACGCACAGTGGACATGCGAGGGGCGTGCACGGGCCATCAGCAGGGGTCACGCACAGTGGACATGCGAGGGGCGTGCACGGGCCATCAGCAGGGTCACGCACAGTGGACATGCGAGGGGCGTGCACGGGCCATCAGCAGGGGTCACGCACAGTGGACATGCGAGGGGTGTGCACGGGCCATCAGCAGGGGTCACGCACAGTGAACATGCGAGGGGCGTGCACGGGCCATCAGCAGGGGTCACGCACAGTGGACATGCGAGAGGCGTGCACGGGCCATCAGCAGGGGTCATGCACAGTGGACATGCGAGGGGCGTGCACGGGCCATCAGCAGGGGTCACGCACAGTGGACATGCGAGGGGCGTGCACGGGCCACGTACAGTGGACATGCGAGGGGCGTGCACGGGCCATCAGCAGGGGTCGCGCACAGTGGACATGCGTGTGGTGTGCATGGGCCATAAGCAGGGGTCGCGCACAGTGGACATGCGAGGGGCGTGCACAGGCCATCAGCAGGGTCGCGCACAGTGGATATGCGAGGGGCGTGCACGGGCCATCAGCAGGGGTCGCGCACAGTGGACATGCGAGGGGCGTGCACAGGCCACGTACAGTGGACATGCGTGTGGTGTGCACGGGCCATCAGCAGGTGTCGCACACAGTGGACATGCGAGGGGCGTGCACGGGCCATCAGCAGAGGTCGCGCACAGTGGACATGCGAGGGGCGTGCACGGGCCATCAGCAGGGGTCGCGCACAGTGGACATGCGAGGGGCGTGCACTGGCCATCAGCAGGGGTCGCGCACAGTGGATATGCGAGGGGCGTGCACGGGCCATCAGCAGGGGTCGCGCACAGTGGACATGCGAGGGGCGTGCACCGGCCACGTACAGTGGACATGCGAGGGGCGTGCACGGGCCATCAGCAGGGGTCGCGCACAGTGGACATGCGAGGGGCGTGCACGGGCCATCAGCAGGGGTCGCGCACAGTGGACATGCGAGGGGCGTGCACGAGCCATCAGCAGGGGTCGCGCACAGTGGACATGCGAGGGGCGTGCACGGGCCATCAGCAGGGGTCGCGCACAGTGGACATGCGTGTGGTGTGCATGGGCCATAAGCAGGGGTCGCGCACAGTGGACATGAGAGGGGCGTGCACAGGCCATCAGCAGGGGTCGCGCACAGTGGATATGCGAGGGGCGTGCACGGGCCATCAGCAGGGGTCACGCACAGTGGACATGCGAGGGGCGTGCACAGGCCACGTACAGTGGACATGCGTGTGGTGTGCACGGGCCATCAGCAGGGGTCGCGCACAGTGGACATGCGAGGTGAGTGCACGGGCCATCAGCAGGGGTCGTGCACAGTGGACATGCGAGGGGCGTGCACGGGCCATCAGCAGGGTCGCGCACAGTGGACATGCGAGGGGCGTGCACGGGCCATCAGCAGGGGTCGCTCAGTGGATATGCGAGGGGCGTGCACGGGCCATCAGCAGGGGTCGCGCACAGTGGACATGCGAGGGGCGTGCACCGGCCACGTACAGTGGACATGCGAGGGGCGTGCACCGGCCACGTACAGTGGACATGCGAGGGGCGTGCACCGGCCACGTACAGTGGACATGCGAGGGGCGTGCACGGGCCATCAGCAGAGGTCGCGCACAGTGGACATGTGGGTGTTGAGCACGGGGCATCTGCACAGTAGAGGCTGCATTTGTGATTACAGTAAGTAGTATGTGGATGTATACATACAGACACGTGTATGGGCCATATATCTATAGGCCTTAATAAAGTCAAAATAGAGCTTGGCGGCAACGCGGCGAGGGAAACCCCACTAGTGTCACCCGTTTACCAGCAGGAGCCTTTGAAAACAGCAACTGAAATGTTGCACAGGAAATAAAGAGGGATCTGAATCGGCGAGCTGTTTATAGTCATATATACTCCTAAACACGCACATATATATATTTATTATATGTGTATATACATGTGCACTGTACAATGTATATGGAGGGGTGTAACATTAAACTTATATGTACTACAAATCCATATACTGTACACGCATATACACCTCTAAACACATTTAGATGTGTACAGGGTATATGGATGTGTGGAAAATACCGTATATAACATATATTACACATCATGCACAGTATATATACACATCCATATTTAGGTGTGTATAAGGTATATGTGTGAGATAGATACACATCCATACTATCCACAAATACACTGTACACATTTTATATATGGATGTGTACAGTGTATTTACAGTATATATACAAACAGTATATTTATATGGATGTATATATGCGTGTACAGTATCACACACCGTACACACATACTATCTATATACACACATCCATACACACATACTATCTATATCAGGGTCGGCTGCAGGTTTTCATGGGCCCCGGGCGAAAGAGCCTCAGTGGACCCCTTTAACACAGACCACAATTCATGATGCACAGATACTGCAGAGAAATATGGGTATAGTACAATGCCAAATACTTCACTTCTTACATTACATGAGTGATATCTATTGTAAATTCTACAATAGCTCAAAAGACAAACAGTATAGTCATCCATACAGTATTATGGGCACCACAGTGCGCCATACAGAATAATGAGCCCATATATTGCTCCATACAGTATTATGGGCACCACATAGTGCTACATACAGAATGAGCTCCATATAATGCTCCATATATAATGGACCCTATAAGATGCTCCAGTGTATGATGGGCCCCATATACGATGCTCCAGTGTATGATGGGCCCCATATACGATGCTCCAGTGTATGATGGGCCCCATATACGATGCTCCAGTGTATGATGGGCCCCATATACGATGCTCCAGTGTATGATGGGCCCCATATACGATGCTCCAGTGTATGATGGGCCCCATATACGATGCTCCAGTGTATGATGGGCCCCATATACGATGCTCCAGTGTATGATGGGCCCCATATACGATGCTCCAGTGTATGATGGGCCCCATATACGATGCTCCAGTGTATGATGGGCCCCATATACGATGCTCCAGTGTATGATGGGCCCCATATACGATGCTCCAGTGTATGATGGGCCCCATATACGATGCTCCAGTGTATGATGGGCCCCATATACGATGCTCCAGTGTATGATGGGCCCCATATACGATGCTCCAGTGTATGATGGGCCCCATATACGATGCTCCAGTGTATGATGGGCCCCATATACGATGCTCCAGTGTATGATGGGCCCCATATACGATGCTCCAGTGTATGATGGGCCCCATATACGATGCTCCAGTGTATGATGGGCCCCATATACATGCTCCAGTGTATGATGGGCCCCATATACGATGCTCCAGTGTATGATGGGCCCCATATACGATGCTCCAGTGTATGATGGGCCCCATATACGATGCTCCAGTGTATGATGGGCCCCATATACGATGCTCCAGTGTATGATGGGCCCCATATACGATGCTCCAGTGTATGATGGGCCCCATATACGATGCTCCAGTGTATGATGGGCCCCATATACGATGCTCCAGTGTATGATGGGCCCCATATACGATGCTCCAGTGTATGATGGGCCCCATATACGATGCTCCAGTGTATGATGGGCCCCATATACGATGCTCCAGTGTATGATGGGCCCCATATACGATGCTCCAGTGTATGATGGGCCCCATATACGATGCTCCAGTGTATGATGGGCCCCATATACGATGCTCCAGTGATGATGGGCCCCATATACGATGCTCCAGTGCATGATGGGCCCCATATACGATGCTCCAGTGTATGATGGGTCCCATATACGATGCTCCGGTGTATGATGGGCCCCATATACGATACTCCGTGTATGATGGGCCCCATATGATGGCTCCGTGTATTGCCCCATAACGATACCGTGTAAATGAATGAATGAAACATCTACCATGTACTATGGCCCATCGATCTGCTCGTAGGAGGCCCCTATACGATGCTCCAGTGTATGATGGGCCCCATATACGATGCTCCAGTGTATGATGGGCCCCATATACGATGCTCCAGTGTATGATGGGCCCCCATATACGATGCTCCAGTGTATGATGGGCCCCATATACGATGCTCCAGTGTATGATGGGCCCCATATACGATGCTCCAGTGTATGATGGGCCCCATATACGATGCTCCAGTGTATGATGGGCCCCATATACGATGCTCCAGTGTATGATGGGCCCCATATACGATGCTCCAGTGTATGATGGGCCCCAATATACGATGCTCCAGTGTATGATGGGCCCCATATACGATGCTCCAGTGTATGATGGGCCCCATATACGATGCTCCAGTGTATGATGGGCCCCATATACGATGCTCCAGTGTATGATGGGCCCCATATACGATGCTCCAGTGTATGATGGGCCCCATATACGATGCTCCAGTGCATGATGGGCCCCATATACGATGCTCCAGTGCATGATGGGCCCCATATACGATGCTCCAGTGCATGATGGGCCCCATATACGATGCTCCAGTGCATGATGGGTCCCATATACGATGCTCCAGTGTATGATGGGCCCCATATACGATACTCCAGTGTATCATGGGCCCCATATGATGGTCTCCATATATTGCACCAAACATAAATAAAATAAAAAATGAAACACTCACCTCTCCTCACTGGCCGCTGCTCTGCTCGAGGCACCGGCCCCTTTACTGGCACAGGCCCCGGGCCCCTATACAATGCCGGTGTCCCCGACTGAGTGGGCCCTCCCGCCTGCTCCGCGCCCCGGCAATTGCCCGGGTGCTGACGCCGGCCCTGATCTATATACACACACATCCATACACACATACTATCTATATACACACATACTATCTATATTCACACACATCCATACACACATACTATCTATATACACACTATCTATATACACAAACATCCATACACACGGTGGCTCAGTGGTTAGCACTGCAGCCTTGCAGCGCTGAGGTCCTCGGTTCAAATCTCACCAAGGACAACATCTGCAAGGAGTTTGTATGTTCTCCCCGTGTTTGCGGGGGTTTCCGTTTCCTCCCACACTCCAAAGACATACTGATAGGGAACGCAGATTGTGAGCCCCAATGGGGACTGTGATGATGATGTCTGTAAATTGCTGCGGAATATGTTAGCGCTATATAAAAAAAAAAAAAAAAATAAAAAAGATACACATCCATACACACATACTATCTATATACACACACACACATCCATATACACATACTAACTATATACACACACATCCATCCACACACACTATCTATATACACACATACTATCTCAGGGGTCGACAAAGTTGTTCAGAATCTAGGAGCCAGCCAAAAAATTTAGGAGCCAGAATTTTTTTTTCATTTCAATATCATTGACTCCCATCACATCATTGACATCATCATCAATGCCTGCCCATCATCATCATCGCCTCCTCATCATATCATCATCGCCTCCCCATCATATCATCATCGCCTCCCCATCATCATCATCGCCTCCCCATCATCATCATCGCCCCCCATCATCATCATCGCCTCCACATCATCATCATCGCCTCCCCATCATCATCATCGCCTCCCCATCATCATCATCGCCTCCCATCATCATCATCGCCTCCCCATCATCATCAATCGCCTCCCCATCATCATCATCGCCTCCCCATCATCATCATCGCCTCCCCATCATCATAAATCGCCTCCCCATCATCATCAATGCCTCCCCATCATCATCAATGCCACCCCATCATCATCAATGCACCCATCATCATCAATGCCTCCCCATCATCATCAATGCCTCCCCATCATCATCAATGCCTCCCCATCATCATCAATGCCTCCCCATCATCATCAATGCCTCCCCATCATCATCAATGCCTCCCCATCATCATCAATGCCTCCCCATCATCATCAATGCCTCCCCATCATCATCAATGCCTCCCCATCATCATCAATGCCTCCCCATCATCATCAATGCCTCCCCATCATCATCAATGCCTCCCCATCATCATCAATGCCTCCCCATCATCATCAATGCCTCCCCATCATCATCAATGCCTCCCCATCATCATCAATGCCTGCCCATTATCATCAATGCCTGCCCATTATCATCAATGCCTCCCCATCATCATCAATGCCTCCCCATCATCATCAATGCCTCCCCCCACCACCATCACACATGCAGCACACAAGCACTCTCTCACATACATACACACACACACACTGATGCACACAGACACACATCTCACCTGTCCGGCGTCCGCGCTCTCTGCCACAGCCGGCCGCTGAATGATGACGTCATTCAGCGGCGCTGCTGTGAGAGGAAGCGCCGGCGCCCCCTGGAGCCCGGAGCTGCCGCAGCGGAGGCACGGGAGAGGTAAGTATTGTGCCAGCTGCTGCCGGGGCCCTGAGGGGGCGGGTGGCGGCGCTGACACCGCTCTCCTTCGCTAACGGGCGCCGGGGTGCCCGACAGCGAGTGGGCCCCCCGCCTGCTCAGGGCCCCGACAAACCCAGGCGCCAGGCATGATTTTCTAGGCGCCACTGGCGACCGGGTTTGTCGAACCCTGTACTATCTATATACACACACATCCATATACACACTGTACACATACTAACTATATACACACACACACACACATCCATCCATACACACTATATACACACATCCATATACACACATACTATCTATATACACACACACACATACATCCATATACACACTGTACACATACTAACTATATACACACACATGGTGGCTCAGTGGTTCAAATCCCACCAAGGACAACATCTGCAAGGACTTTGTATGTTCTCCCCGTGTTTGCGTGGGATTCCTCTGGGTGCTCTCGTTTCCTCCCACACTCCAAAGACATACTGATAGGGAATCTACAATGTGAAACCCCATCGGGGACAGGGATGATGTCTGTAAAGCGCTGCTGAATATGTTAGCGCTATATAAAAAAAAAAAAAGATACACATCCATATACACACTGTACACACACATCCATACACACACACATCCATATACACACTGTACACACACATCCATATACCACATCCAATACACACTGTACACACAAACACATCCATATACACACTGTACACACATCCATACACACCGTACACACATCCATACACACCGTACAAACACTATCCATATACACACATCCATATACACACACACATCCATATACACACTGTACACACACACATCCATATACACACACACATCCATTACACACTGTACACACACACATCCATACACACACTGTACACACACACATCCATACACACACTGTACACACATCCATACACACACGTACACACATCCATACACACGTACAAACACATCTATATACACACTGTACACACACACATCCACTACACACTTTACACACCACATCCATACACACGTACAACACTATATACACACTGTACACACATCCATATACACACTGTACACACACCATATACAACTGTACACACACACATCCATATACACACACACATCCATAACACACACACTAGTACACACACATCCATATACACACACCGTACAACACAATCTATATACACACACATCCATTACACACACACACTATATAACACACATCCTACACACTATATACACACACATCTACACACATACTATCTATATACACACACACCATACACACATACTATCTATAACACACCACACACACAATCCATATACACACCGTACACACACACCATACACCCAACTATCTATATACACACACACCGCACACCCATACTATCTATATACACACACACCGTACACCCATACTATCTATATACACACACACCGTACACCCATACTATCTATATACACACACACCGTACACCCATACTATCTATATACACACACACCGTACACCCATACTATCTATATACACACACACACCGTACACCCATACTATCTATATACACCCCACACCGACACCCATACTATCTATATACACACACACCGCACACCCATACTATCTATATACACACACACCGCACACCCATACTATCTATATACAACACACACCGCACACCCATACTATCTATATACACACACACCGACACCCATACTATCTATATACACACACACCGCACACCCATACTATCTATATACCACACACACCGACACCCATACTATCTATATAACACACACACCGACACCCATACTATCTATATACACACACCACCGACACCCATACTATCTATATACACACACACCGTACACCCATACTATCTATATACACACACACCGCACACCCATACTATCTTATATAACACACACACCGACACCCATACTATCTATATACACACACACACCGACACCCATACTATCTATATACACACACACACCGTACACCCATACTATCTATATACACACACACCGTACACCCATACTATCTATATACACACACACCGTACACCCATACTATCTATATAACACACACACCGTACACCCATACTATCTATATACACACACACACCGTACACTACTATCTTATACACACACACCGTACACCCATACTATCTATATACACACACACCGTACACCCATACTATCTATATATACAACACACCGTACACCCATACTATCTATATACACACACCGTACACCCATACTATCTATATACACACACCGTACACCCATACTATCTATATACACACACCGTACACCCATACTATCTATATACACACACACACCGTACACCCATACAATCTATATACACACACCGTACACATTACACACATGGTGGGTCGCTCCCTCCCACAGTCGCCAGTAACACTACCCATGCGCCATGAGAAGCCCCCTACACACAGAATGCGGGTGCACAGGGCGAGCAGCGGCGGAGGGTCAGCTGCTAGGACAAGTGGCCACATGTGACCCCACCACACCCCTCCCCCACAGACGCCCGTTACACCCGTCATCACCTTCAGTTTGTTCCATTCTAGATCCGGGTGTCTCGGACTTTCGGACAAGAACCCGCGGGTGACCGTATCTGCCGGGCGTGTGACGTAATATCCGGGCTGCTTAGAGGAAGATTCCGGGCGTCCGCACCAATATTTCGGGTGATCCTCGTTCGACATAAAATGGCGACTGTCCTCGTATTCGGGTGTCTGTAGAAGTTAATCCTCCCGAAGGCGGCGCTGTTTCCGGCGGGTGTACACCCGGTGTGAGCAATTGTGAAGCGGGGCCTCGGTGGGGAAAGGGGAGGGGGTGCGGGCGTTTTATTGCCCAGGGAGTCCTCGCGTCGTGTGAGGCTTCCGGATGTTGGCTCCCGGGTGACTAAATACCCCCTCCCTCCCCCCGGTACGTTCCAGGATTTTTCCGGGTGTGTCCGGGTCACCACCGCCCGCTTCCTCCTCACACAAAAGCCGCCCGCGCGCCCCGGCAGCGCCAGTGAAAAAAAAAAAAAAAAAAAATTCGTAACCTCTTATTGGCTGGCAAATGTTCGCGAAGGATCCCGGGAGTTGTAGTTTCCTTTGAAGGTGTCAGTAAGAATCGCTGTCATTAAAGCTTGGAAACCGAGGTGAGGTGTAGGCAGAATTCTAGAGCGACACCTAGCGTCAGGAGGGGGAAGCGCAGTGTATTGAAAGTTTCTGCTGGCGTTCAGGCGCTGATTCCATTTTTCCTGTTCCTGTCAGTGAACAGAAACCTTATTGCCTATATACAAAAAAAGAAAAAAATGACAACTTTGGGTAATTTGCTGTACGAGCGCTTCAATTGAATCATTCACTTTACCGTATAATGTACCGTAAAATGGGGTAAAATAGTGAAAGAAATGCAATTCCGCCATTGATTTATGGGGCTGGTTTAGTGTGCGGGGTAACAAATCATATCTACTATATAATTGTCTAACTTATAACTTCCGTCTGCAACGGAAATCCTGCGTCGCTGATTGGTCGCGTCCGGCCGCGAATTGGCACAGGATTTCAACCAGGCACGCCACCGCTATCGCCGCTGATCTCCCGACGGTAGCCGCCGGTCATCTCCATGTACATACTCACCTTCCGTCTCTGCATCCCTGTCTGCCGTCTGCTTCTATCCTGTGCGGTCACATAGTACCGCTCATTAAGGTCATGAATATGGACGTGACTCCACTCCCATAAGCGTGGCGTCCATATTCATGACCTTAATGAGCGGTTCCACGTGACCGCACCACACAGGAAGACGCTGACGCGCCGGGATAGAGATGCAGGAACGTGCAGCGACGGTGTGAGGGTGAGTATGATGGGGGGAGCCCAGCGGAGCCATGTATACAGGGTGGAGGGTGGGAGCCATGTATACAGGGTGGGAGCCATGTACAGTCATGGCCAAAAGTTTTGAGAATGACACAAATATTAATTTTTACAAAGTCTACTGCTTCACTTTTTCTAATGGCAATTTGCATATACTCCAGAATGTTATAAAGAGTGATCAGCTTAACAGCAATTACTTGCAAAGTCAATATTTGGCTAGAAAATGAACTTTATCCCCCAAAACACATTTCAACATCATTGCAGCCCAGCCTTAAAAGGACCAGCTAACCTCTTTTCAGTGATTGCGCCATTAACACAGGTGTGGGTGTTGATGAGGACATGGCTGGAGATCAATCTGTCATGATTAAGTAAGAATGAGACAACTGGACACTTTAACACTAGAACTACTGATGGAGTCATTTTGACTCCTTTCGTTTTTTATTTCTCTTCTGTGACTACATTTTTCAGAATTCCGGCTTGAAACTCGGTGACTTTTCCTCAAATATGATGTGAAAAAAGATTTTGTGAGAATAAATAATTTTGGTGAAAAATTTGCGCGTTTTTTTCAAAATTTACCAAGAACTACTGAAGGGAGTCATTTTGACTCCCTACTATATTTTGAAGGTCCTTTTGTCACTAAATGTTGCTATAAAGTTTTGTGCATAATTTTTTCACTCTGTCTTATTTACCCTGATGTTCATATAGATGTAGTTCAATTTACATGTCAACTTTTCACATTTTCCTTGTGTTTTACCTGATTTTTTGATTCATATATATTGACACATATAAAGAACTGTACGCTTGCAGAAGCATGCAGGAACAATAATTTACAGTTTACTCCATCTGATGAGGAGCTAGATGCATTCATTGCGATATTCTATGCTCGTGGAATATCTGGCACGAACTGTCACTCGATTAGCAGTATTTGGTGTAATGACTGGGGAATACCGTTTTGCAAAGCGACAATGTCTAGGGACCGCTTTGTTGAAATTATGAGGTTTCTCAGATTTGATGAGAAATCTACTCGATCGGAGAGACTGCAAACGGACAAGTTTGCTCTATTTTCTACTGTGTGGGACAGGTTTATTGAAAATTGTATTGCGTGTTACAAACCTGGCCCATACATAACGGTGGATGAGCATCTTTTCCCAAGCAAAACTAGGTGTCCATTCACGCAGTACATGCCTTCCAAACCAGATAAATATGGCCACAAATATTGGCTAGCTGTTGATAAGGAGAGCAAATATCTGGCAAATGGCTTCCCTTATCTAGGCAAAGATGACACACGCCGTGCTGAGGACCGTTTAGCTGACCATGTGGTAATGAAGTTATTGGACCCGTTTTGAAAAAAGGTCGCAATGTTACAACCGATAATTATTTTACTTCAGTAAAATTAGCTAAAAAGCAAAGGAACAACCATCGTGGGAACACTGAACAAGATAAGGCGAGAAGTGCCTAAAGAAATAAAATCCATGAAAGAGGAATTGTACAACACTAAAGTGTTTAGAAATGAAGACAATTTTACACTTACAGTATATCAAGGAAAGCCCAACAAAAATGTTGTCATTTTGAGTTCCGTCCATCCAGATGTTGTTGTTGCGTCTGATTCCGCTAAAAAAACTCCAGAAACGGTAAAGTTTTACAATGAAACAAAATATGGAGTAGATGTAGTGGATCAGATGGCACGAAAATATACCACACGAACATGCACAAGGAGATGGCCTGTTCATGCATTTGAAAATGCCTTAGACTTTGCGGGTATAAATGCATGGATAATATTCAATGAGATAACCCACCAAAAAATGTCACGCAAGGCATTTTTGCAAACGCTTGTGAGAGAGTTGAGTGGTCCTTATGTCACAGATAGGGAAAAGGGTTCCACGTCCCAAGTTTCTACATGCTCAGAAGTGATGGTTCAAACAAAATTTTGCCAGATCAAAGAAAAGTGCAAGAAAAATAGATCTGTCGGCAATTGTAAGACTTGTGGTAAGTCTTTGTGTGGGCAATGTACTGCCATAAATCAAAGGCAATGCCTAAAATGCGAAACACCAAATGTTTAGAAGGTGAATTCTGCGCCATATTTTCATTTTTATGCTCCTCCACCTACATTTTCTCTGCTTTTTGTTCTTCAGTTGTTGTTTATATGTGTGCACTTGAATAAAAAAAAATGTTTGAAAAACGTCTATTATAATTGTTATTTTCTGTAGAAAAATAAGAAAAGCAGAAAAAAAAACAATCAAAAGCATTACTGTTGGATCTCACAATAATAATACATTACAAAAAATATATTATTAATAAATAACCACAAATGAAACTCTAAAAATAAACGAAAACAAGCAAGGAGTCAAAATGACTCCTTTCAGTAGTTCTAGGCGGGGTCACGAGTCCAGTAGTCCTAGTGTTAAAAGGAGGCTGGTGCTTGGCATCATTATTTCTCTTCTGTTAACCATGGTTATCTCTAAAGAAACACGTGCAGTCATCATTGCAATGCACAAAAATGGTCTAACAGGGAAGAGTATCGCAGCTAGAAAGATTGCACCTCAGTCAACAATCTATCGCATCATCAAGAACTTCAAGGAGAGAGGTTCCATTGTTGCCAAAAAGGCTTCAGGGCACCCAAGAAAGACCAGCAAGCGCCAGGACCGTCTCTTAAAAGTGTTTCAGCTGCGGGATCGGGCTACCAGCAGTGCAGAGCTTGCTCAGGAATGGCAGCAGGCAGGTGTGAGTGCATCTGCATGCACAGTGAGGCAGAGACTCTTGGAGCAAGGCCTGGTCTCAAGGAGGGCAGCAAAGAAGCCACTTCTCTCCTGAAAAAACTCGGGACAGATGATTTTCTGCAAAAGGTACGGCAGTGGACTGCTGAGGACTGGGGTAAAGTTTTTCTCTGATAACCCCTTTTCGATTTTTTGGGACTCAGGAAAACCCCTCATCGGAGAAACAAGGGACGCTACCCCCAGCGCCAGCCAATGTTAAGCACCCTAAAACCATTCAGGTGGGTTGCTTTCAGCCAAGGAATTTGGGGCTCTCTCACGTTTGCTAAAACAAGCCATGAATAAAGATGGTACCAAAATGTCCTCAGAGCAACTTCCCCAACCTCAAGAGCTTTGGCGTCAACAATCCCTTTTTCCCCACTGATGGAGCACTTGCCAAAGCAAAGGTATAACTAAAATGGCTCAGGGAAAAAAAACAAAAGAGATTTTGGGTCCATGGCCTAAAAACCCCCCAATTTTAAATCCCTTTGAGAACTGTGGTAAAATATCAAAGAGGGTGGACAAACAAAAACCCTAAAATTTTGGCAAAAAAAAGATTGTTGTCAAGAATGGCTGCTATCAGTCAGGTTTGGTCCGAAAATATTGAGGCATGCCCGGGAAAATTTCAGAGGTCCCTGAGAAGGGTCAACACTGCAAATATTGACTTCTGCTTAATCATTAAATGTCAAATAAGCTTTTGTTACCATATGTTTGCAAATTTTTAAAATTTCGTCTGTTAAAAAAAATCTGTCAAACACACATAAAAACCAGAGGGCGCAGATCATGGAAATAAATTTTGTGTCGTTCTCAAAACTTTTGGCCCTGTGTATACGGATGGGACGGGGGGCCTTTAACAAAGGGGGGAGGGGGGACGGAGCCCTGTATACAGGTGGGAGTGGGCCTGCATACAAGATCGGGCAGTGGGGGCCCTGTATAAAGGGTGGGGGTGGGGGCCCGTATACAAGGAGGGGGGGGGGCGGGGGCCCTGTAACAAGGGGGAGGGTGGAGCGGAGCCATGATACGGATGGGGGGGGGGAGCGGAGCCTGCATACAAGGAGGGAGGGGGGGGGGACCATGCATACAAGGAGGGGGGGGCGGAGTATGCATACAAGGATGGGGAGGGGGGAAACGGGGCCATGCTAAAGGATGGAGGGTGGGGGCGAAACCCTGATACAGGATCGGACGTGGAGCCCTGTATACAAGGAGGGGGGTGGAGCCCGTATACAGGGATGGGACAGGGGAGCCATGTATACAAGGGGGGGAGGGGGGGGGCGGGGGCCTTATAA
>JARQOD010000004.1:522794949-522828499 GCA_033576555.1 Oophaga sylvatica | reverse complement strand
TCGCTCCTCCACTGATCAGACATTGATGACCACCATAAATGGGGCGCACCCCTGACTAATCAGCTGTTACCAGACTGCCGGGTGTTGGACCCCCACCGATCAGATATTGATAGGTCAAACATATCATTTTAGTGGCAGACCCCCTTTAAGTTGTGTGCATGGCCGCGGACCTAGAGGCCTCCACCGCTGCGTCCTAGGGACTGACGGACTATCTTAATTTTTCACACGCTTTATTACTTGCTTGTTTCTACAGGCAAAAGCCAGCGCCAACGGAGTGTAACCGTAAACGGGGGTCTTCCACGTGTCCTATCGTGTCACTTTATCGATCAGAAGTCCGAACATGGATATAGTTTTCATAAAGACCCCCATCTCTGGGGCCTGCAATGTCACCTGACCAGTCTTCTACTGCAACCCTGGGGGGGATGGTCCTGATTCCTGCTGAATATGCATGGAAATTCTAATGCTTTATCCATCGTTGGGGATGTACCACAAGAAAAACTACCACTATGTGTATAAAAAAAAAAAGCCTCAGTGGATGCATCTAATCTCCACCTTGTGCATTTATTTTTATAGTGTATTATATAATTAACGGATTTGTAAACTTGGAAAAAAAACCATATATTTTCCCCTCTCTGTATTGGTGACTGTAGATTTCACATGTGCAATAAACCCGCGTCTCGGGCTGTGGACTTCCTGCAGCCGCTGTGGGGCAACGCTGGAATTGGTGCAGCTCTCTCTGCCTCTACCACAGCGGGAAGTCCCAGCAAGTTTGGTCAATCAGCACTGAAACCGGCAGCTGGAGGCATCTTCTTTGGTGCTAGATTTCACCTGACAGGGTGAAGAAGCCACGGCAAACTCTCCGCAATATGGAAAACGTTGGACTGAAAGTGCAGGAATCTTTAATAGCTCAGCTTAGCGTCTCTCTAAGAGATCTGGTCTCTCTCCGCACCTCATTAGCACCTTTTTGTTTTGTTGGATCTTTGCTTTGTGCCGTTACTCCGGCTGTTCCTCCTGGTCAGTGTAGCGTTTCCCTACTCACTCTAAAGCCAACCAATCATAGTATGTGACAAGGGGGATGGCAGTACCTAGCTGTCATATTTATT
This sequence comes from Oophaga sylvatica, assembly GCA_033576555.1. Classification (NCBI taxonomy): domain Eukaryota; kingdom Metazoa; phylum Chordata; class Amphibia; order Anura; family Dendrobatidae; genus Oophaga; species Oophaga sylvatica. The sequence goes on along the minus strand of JARQOD010000004.1, from coordinate 522,827,396 downwards.
TCCAGGAGGGACAACTTGAAGGACTTCACTGATAAAATGCCAAAAAACTTTGCACCATATTTATCACAGGAATAAGACATTTTTTTAAGCCTCACAAGGGCAAGGCAAGTGAGATGACGGCTATTTTGTGATGTGGTTTAATAATTTATTGAAAATTTGCCGCATAGAAGTCAAATATTTGACGTGCGCCCCATCCGGAACCTTCTTGGACTGACTGTGGGGCGGATTCAGGAGGGCAAATCACTGTCTATAAAATGATGGACTGGATGCTGATCTTGTAGTCTATAGAAGAGCACTTTTTGGATGACGTGTCTATGACCTGCTCTCCTGAATTTGAGATGGCTGTCTCAGCCGAGCATCATTCTGCAGCTTGCTATGTACTGTGTGGCATAGAAGCTGCAGAAGGTATACAAGACAACGAGGCTACAGAACGGTCCGTAAGAGCTCTCTCCGCTGAACAGCATTTTGCAGCTTGCTATGTACTGTGTAGCATAGAAGCTGCAGAAGGCAAACAAGACATCGAGGCTACAGAACGTTCCGTTGGCATTCTCTCAGCCGATCAGCATTCTGCAGCTTGCTATGTACTGTGTGGCATAGAAGCTGCAGAAGGCAAACAAGACATCGGGGCTACAGAATGGTCCGTAAGAGCTCTCTCAGCTGAACAGCATTCTGCAGCTTGCTATGTACTGTGTGGCATAGAAGCTGCAGAAGGCAAACAAGACATCGGGGCTACAGAATGGTCCGTAAGAGCTCTCTCAGCTGAACAGCATTCTGCAACTTGCTATGTACTGTGTAGCATAGAAGCTGCAGAAGGCAAACAAGACATCGGGGCTACAGAATGGTCCGTAAGAGCTCTCTCAGCTGAACAGCATTCTGCAGCTTGCTATGTACTGTGTGGCATAGAAGCTGCAGAAGGCAAACAAGACATCGGGGCTACAGAATGGTCCGTAAGAGCTCTCTCAGCTGAACAGCATTCTGCAGCTTGCTATGTACTGTGTGGCATAGAAGCTGCAGAAGGCAAACAAAGCAACATTTTTAATAAGAACCCATTTGAGCAAATAGAATTTCTAGACAAAAATAAATGCATTTCAGTAAAAAAAGCCATGTTTAGATTTTGGTTCTTATGTCACACCTTGAATCTTCTCTTATGTAAATGTGTACATATGGTTCTTGATACTGTACAGTTTCGGCCCGGACTCGCTATATGTTCTTGTACATACATTGGGTGTAAAATGCAGAAATCTTTAGTGCATTATTTTACATGGTGCACACAACTATTTTAATGTTTTGGACACTATAATCCGGTTTGTTTCTATGTTTCGGTGCCGTCAGTAGGAGGCGCCATATGCTGAAAATAAAATGACATTTACTGTTTTTAGGGTTTTGCCGATCTGTATGCTCCATGGTCTGGTACCTTATTAAAGTGGCTCTTTCTTTCAATCTTTTATGACTTCTGTAAAGGGGACGTCCAGCACCTCTCGCTTCCAGATCAGGTGTCGAGAGCTGCTGGGTGTGCACGAGCCTTGGCGGTAGGTGGCTGTTGACATCACGGTGGCCATGCCTCTTACCTCCTGATGAGAAAATAAGCAATGATGGATAACCCCTTTTAGTGATTTAGACATTCAACTGGTAAAAATAACACCAAAATCAGATCTGTAACACTGAAAATTATCAGATAGAGAATTTATTTTTCTTTGGTGCCCTCTTGATGGTCTCCTAAATGACAGTACGATTGAACAGGAAGGATTTTACTCTCCTAAATCCTTTATTTTAAAAGGGTGGTAAACAAAACACACGAAAGCCTTCTTTACAAGAGTTAAAGGGAATCTGTCAACAGGTTCTTGCTATTTAAGAGGAGCATAATGTAGGGGCAGAGACCCTGATTCCAGCGATGTCACTTGCTCAGCAGCTTGCTGTAGTTTCAATACAATCAGTGTTTTATCAGCAAATGATTATCACTGCGGGACTAGGTGTCACATTCGCAGATATGCAGCTAATTAGTATAACCACCCCCCCACGATCAATTGGCCACTTTATGTGTGCACTGTCAGAAAGCTGCCAATCAGTGGCATGGGCGGGGTTATACATAGCTCAGAGTTCCGAGCGCTGCTAGATCTACAGCAGAGAAAACAGTGATTGTATCAAGACTGAATTAAGCAGCCCAATAAGTGACACATCCCTGGAATCAGGCTCTCAGCCCCTACATCATTCTACTGTCAGATTATATAGCAAAAACCGGTTGACAGATTCCTTTTAAAGGAACTGCGTTATGAGAAAATGACCTATTTTTTTTAATCACGTTTTTATGTTAAGTGTACTTTTGTTTTCTAAGATATTTTCCATATTACATTATTCAATACTGAATATAAACAGATCTTGGAATTTTTTTCACTGTTCACTAGGCCAAGTACTGGACTAGCAATTTCTGTTCTGTATAGACGATCTTCCATCACTCATTATCATCACAGGAAGGCTCACAATGAAAGGTGGATGATAAACCTACATAAAGGAGATGACACAGGATCGACCATTAACAATATACAGGAGCTTCTCACAAAATTAAAATATCAAAAAGTTAATTTATTTCAGTTCTTCAATACAAAAAGTGAAACTCATACAGTTAGGTCCATATATATTTGGACAGAGACAACATTTATTTAATTTTGTTTCTAGACATTACCACAATGAATTTTAAACAAAACAAATCAGATGCAGTTGAAGTTCAGACTTTCAGCTTTCATTTGAGGGCATCCACATTAAAATTGGATGAAGGGTTTAGGAGTTTCAGCTCCTTAACATGTGCCACCCTGTTTTTAAAGGGACCAAAAGTAATTGGACAGATTAAATAATTGTAAATAAAATGTTCATTTCTAGTACTTGGTTGAAAACCCTTTGTTGGCAATGACTGCCTGAAGTCTTGAACTCATGGACATCACCAGACACTGTGTTTCCTTCTTTTTGATGCTCTGCCAGGCCTTCACCGCGGTGGTTTTCAGTTGTTGTTTGTTTGTGGGCCTTTCTGTCTGAAGTTTAGTCTTTAACAAGTGAAATGCATGTTCAATTGGGTTGAGATCAGGTGACTGACTTGGCCATTCAAGAATAATCCACTTCTTTGCTTTAATAAACTCCTGGGTTGCTTTGGCTTTATGTTTTGGGTCATTGTCCATCTGTAGTATGAAACGACGACCAATCAGTTTGGCTGCATTTGGCTGGATCTGAGCACACAGTATGGCTCTGAATACCTCAGAATTCATTCGGCTGCTTCTGTCCTGTGTCACATTATTATTAATATTTATTTCTATAGCACCATTGATTCCATGGTGCTGTACATGAGAAGGGGTTACATACAAATTACAGGTATCACTTACAGTAAACAAACTAACAATGACAGACTGATACAGAGGGGAGAGGACCCTGCCCTTTCGGGCTTACATTCTACAGGATTGTGAGGCAGGAGACAGTAGGTCGGGGGGTTGCAGCAGTTCCGGTGTTGGTTGAGGCAATAACTCCGGTAGTGGTGAGGAGGCAGCAGGGTCATTGCAGGCTGTAGGCTTTCCTGAAGAGATGGGTTTTCAGGTTCCGTCTGAAGGATCTGAATGAGTTTGATAGTCGGATGTGTTGGGGCAAAGAATTCCAGAGGATGGGGGATATTCGGGAGAAGTCTTGGAGGCGGTTGGGTGAGGAGCGAATAAGTGTGGAGGAGAGAAGGATGTCTTGGGAGGATCGGAGATTACGTGAGGGAAGATATCGGGAGATTAGTTCAGAGATATATGGAGGAGACAGATTATAGATGGCCTTGTAGGTCAGTATTAGTAATTTGAACTGGATACGCTGAGGGAATGGGAGCCAGTGAAGAGATTTGCAGAGGGGAGAAGCGGAGGAGTAGCGAGGAGAGAGGTGAATTAGTCGTGCAGCAGAGTTAAGGATGGACTGGAGAGGTGCGAGGGTGTTAGCAGGGAGGCCAGAGAAAAGGGTGTTGCAGTAGTCGAGGCGGGAGATGATGAGGGCGTGCACAATCATTTTAGTAGATTGAGGGTTGAGGAAAGGACGGATTCTTGAAATATTTTTGAGCTGAAGGCGACAGGAGGTAGAAAGAGCTTGGATGTGCGGTTTGAAGGACAGGGCAGAGTCAAGGGTTACTCCGAGGCAGCGGACTTCTGGTACGGGGGAAAGCGTGATGTCGTTAATTGTGGTAGATAGGTCAGGTAAGGAAGATCTGTGGGATGGGGGAAAGATTATGAGTTCAGATTTGTCCACATTGAGTTTGAGGAAGCGGGAGGAGAAGAAGGAGGATATGGCTGATAGACACTCCGGGATTCTGGATAGCAGAGAAGTGATGTCTGGGCCAGAGAGGTAGATCTGAGTGTCATCAGCGTAAAGGTGGTACTGGAATCCGTGGGACTTTATGAGTTGCCCCAGGCCAAGTGTATAGATTGAGAAGAGTAGGGGTCCTAGAACAGAGCCTTGGGGAACTCCAACAGAGAGAGGGTGGGACGAGGAGGTAGTGTGGGAGTGGGAGACGCTGAATGTGCGGTTGGAAAGGTATGAGGAGATCCAAGATAGGGCGAGGTCTTTGACGCCAAAGGAGGAAAGAATCTGTAGTAGAAGGCAGTGGTCAACTGTGTCAAAAGCAGAGGACAGGTCAAGAAGCAGGAGTATAGAGTATTGTCCGTTTGCTTTGGCTGTAAGTAGGTCATTAGTAATTTTGGTCAGGGCTGTCTCAGTGGAGTGATGGGGCGGAAACCAGATTGTAGAGTGTCAAAGAGCAAGTTAGAAGAGAAGTGGTAGGAAAGCTCAGCGTGGACATGCAGCTCCAGGAGTTTGGAAGCGAATGGGAGCAGCGATATTGGGCGATAGCTGGACATAGCGGTTGGGTCGAGGGTTGGCTTTTTAAGGATAGGCGTGATTGTGGCATGCTTGAAAGCAGAAGGGAAGGTACCGGAAGTTAGTGATAGGTTGAAGAGGTGGGTTAGGGATGGAATAATAGTGGTGGTGAGGTTGGGGAGGAGGTGGGTTGGGATGGGGTCAAGTGCACAGGTTGTGAGGTGCGATTTGGAGAGAAGACAATTAAGCTCCCCTTCAGTTATATTGGAGAGGGAGGTTATGGGGTTAGGGCATTGGTCTGGTATACAAAGTGGTTGAGGTGGTTGAACAATGAAGACTTGCCTTGTTTGGTCGATCTTATTTTTGAAGTGTGTGGCAAAGTCCTCAGCAGAGATGAGGGAGGTAGGAGGGGGCAGTGGTGGGCGGAGGAGGGAGTTAAAAGTTTTGAATAACTGTTTGGGGTTGTAGGATAGGGAAGATACGAGGGTTGTGAAGTAGGCCTGTTTAGCAGAGGTGAGGGCAGATTTGAAAGAGAGTGTTGCTTGTTTGAATGCAGTGAAGTCGTCTTGCGAATTTGTTTTTTTCCAGCGCCGCTCTGTAATCCTGGACAGTTGCCGGAGCTTTTTAGTGGTGTTATTGTGCCAGGGTTGTCTGTTGGTACGTCGCACTCTGCCATGAACGAGAGGGGCGACCGTGTCAATAGCCAATGTGAGAGTGGCATTGTAGAAAGCAGTGGCACTGTCTGTATCGTGGAGTGAGGATATTGATGCCAGTGAAAGAATAGAGTCAGAGAGTGTGTGGATGTCTAGGTGTGCAAGGTGTCTGCGGGGGTGCACGTGTTGCTGGACATGGGTGACAGGAGAGGAGGACAGGGATGAGAAAGTGAGTAGATGGTGGTCGGATAGAGGGAGAGGGGAGGTGGTGAAGTTAGATAGAGAGCAGAGGCGGGTGAAGACCAAGTCTAATGTATGACCATCCGTGTGGGTGGCTGAGGAGGACCACTGAGTAAGTCCAAAGGATGAAGTAAGGGACAGAAGTTTGGAGGCTGCTGACTGAAGGGTATCAGTGGGGATGTTGAAGTCACCCATGATGATGGTGGGGATGTCAGTGGAGAGAAAGTGAAGAAGCCAGGTAGTGAATTGGTCGATGAAGGCAGTGGTCGGGCCTGGAGGTCGGTATATGACGGCCACTTGGAGGTTGGAGGGAGAGTAGATGCGGACAGAGTGGACTTCAAAGGAAGGGAGGATTAGGGAGGGAAGAGGTGGGATTGTGTTAAAGTTGCAGTTAGAGGAAAGGAGAATACCCACTCCTCCACCATGTCTGTTTCCAGGGCGAGGAGTGTGGGTGAATTGGAGGCCACCGTAACACAGCGCAGCAGGGGAGGCGGTGTCAGAGGGTGTCAGCCATGTTTCTGTGAGGGCGAGGAAAGCAAGATTGCGAGAGAGAAAGAGGTCATGAATCACATGAAGCTTATTGCAGATGGAGCGGGCATTCCAGAGTGCTCCAGAGACAGGGAGCAGGGGGGTGGGTGTCAATGGCACAGGTTTTACGTTGGAAAGATTGCGGTAGTTCCTATTAGATAGGGAGCGGTAGGAAGGAGTACTAATGGTGGGTATGAACTGTGGAGGTCCAGGATTGGGAGATATGTCACCAGCAGTGAGGAGGAGCAGAGAAAGGGAGAGCAGGTGGGAGGAGGAGAGAGGGAAGCTTGTTTTGTGTTTTATTAGGACAGATTTGAGGTTGAGGAGCAGGTCAGCAGAGGAGGATAGGTGGGGAGGAAGGAGGTAAGGGGAGATGATTATTTGATTAGAGGGTGCTGGGGTTTGGGGATAGCGAAGGAGAGAGAGGATTAAAGGAGCAAACACTGTGAAGGCATATGTAAACATGGTGAAAGAGTAAGATGGGTAATTAGAAAAGCCAGGTACAAGTAATTAGAAGTGCTTACTCAGCAGACATACCCAAAAGAGACATAGTGTGGGGTCCTGACTCCTGCCGTGACTAACTGCCGTTGAAATAACTGCAGCTTCTCTGTACTTTTGCTGCAGTGGTACTTCTGCTGCAGTTGCGTGCCTGACCCCACACGCGTGCCCTTCTTAGACTGCTACTGAATATATTGGACTGAGTAGAGGATCAGGTGGGAGGAGTTATGGTAGCTGCTTTGGGATAAATTAGCAGCTGCCCAGCACACCAGGGGAGGATAGACAATCAAAGGCACAGGGCCTGGCTGCATCCATATGCTGGTAACACCTTGCACCTGATAGCATCTCTACTGGCCCCAGCATGGCTATACAGCAGTAAGTATTGAATACAATGCAACAAATTAATTTAGCAAACATTCAGCAGCCACTGTTATATACCATTTAAAGGAAAAAGTTGAACAGTAGTAAGTCAGATCCCAGCAAGCAGAGGTTGTAGAGATTGTACCATTTAAAGGAAAAGTTGAATAGTAGTCAGATCCCAGCAAGCAGAGGTTGTAGAGATTGTACCATTTAAAGGAAAAGTTGAATAGTAGTCAGATCCCAGCAAGCAGAGGTTGTAGAGATTGTACCATTTAAAGGAAAAGTTGAATAGTAGTCAGATCCCAGCAAGCAGAGGTTGTAGAGATTGTACCATTTAAAGGAAAAGTTGAATAGTAGTCAGATCCCAGCAAGCAGAGGTTGTAGAGATTGTACCTGTGTGAGGAGAGGAGAGGAGATGGATGTTAATTGTCAGCCGTTGAAATAACTGCAGCTTCTCTGTACTTTTGCTGCAGTGGTACTTCTGCTGCAGTTGCGTGCCTGACCCCACACGCGTGCCCCCCTTAGACTGCAATAAACACTAGTGACCCAGTGCCACTGGCAGCCATGCATGCCCAAGCCATCACACTGCTTCCGCCATGTTTTACAGATGATGTGGTATGCTTTGGATCATGAGCTGTACCACGCCTTCGCCATACTTTTCTCTTTCCATCATTCTGGTAGAGGTTGATCTTGGTTTCATCTGTCCAAAGAATGTTCTTCCAGAACTGTGCTGGCTTTTTTAGATGTTTTTTAGCAAAGTCCAGCCTAGCCTTTTTATTCTTGATTCTTATGAGTGGCTTGCACCGTGCAGTGAACCCTCTGTATTTACTTTCATGCAGTCTTCTCTTTATGGTAGATTTGGATATTGATACGCCTACCTCCTGGAGAGTGTTGTTCACTTGGTTGGCTGTTGTGAAGGGGTTTCTCTTCACCATGGAGAGTATTCTGCGATCATCCACCACTGTTGTCTTCCGTGGGCGCCCAGGTCTTTTTGCATTGATGAGTTCACCAGTGCTTTCTTTCTTTCTCAGAATGTACCAAACTAGATTTTGCCACTCCTAATGTTGTAGCAATTTCTCGGATGGGTTTTTTCTGTTTTTTGCAGCTTAAGGATAGCTTGTTTCACCTGCATGGAGAGCTCCTTTGACCGCATGTTTCCTTCACAGCTAAACCTTCCAAATGCAAACACCACACCTCAAATCAACACCAGCCCTTTTATCTGCTTAATTGAGAATGATATAATGAAGGGATTGCCCACACCTGTCCATGAAATAGCCTTGGAGTCAATTGTCCAATTACTTTTGGTCCCTTTAAAAACAGGGTGGCACATGTTAAGGAGCTGAAACTCCTAAACCCTTCATCCAATTTTAATGTGGATACCCTCAAATGAAAGCTGAAAGTCTGGACTTCAACTGCATCTGATTTGTTTTGTTTCAAATTCATTGTGGTAATGTCTAGAACCAAAATTAGATAAATGTTGTCTCTGTCCAAATATTTATGGACCTAACTGTATATTATATAGAGTCATTACACACAGAGTGATCTATTTCACGTGTTTATTTCTGGTAATGTTGATGATTATGGCTTACAACCAATGAAAACCCAAAAGTCATTATCTCAATAAATTAGAATAATTAATAAAAAACACCAGCAAAGGCTTCCAAAGGTTTTAAAAAGGTCCCTTCAGTAGGCTCCACAATCATGGGGAAGACTGCTGACTTGACAGATGTCCAGAAGGCAGTCACTGACACTCCACAAGGAGGGTAAGCCACAAAAGGTCATTGCTAAAGAAGCCGGCTGTTCACAGAGTGCTGTATCCAAGCATATTAATGGAAAGTTGAGTGGAAGGAAAAAGTGTGATAGAAAAAGGTGCACAAGCAACCGGGATAACTGCAGCCTTGAAAGGATTGTTAAGAAAAGGACATTCAAAAATTTGGGGGAGATTCACAAGGAGTGGACTGCTGCTGGCGTCATTGCTTCAAGAGCCGCAACACACAGACATGTCCAGGACATGGGCTACAAATGTCACATTCCTTGTGTCACACCACTCATGACCAATAGACAACGCCAGAAGCGTCTTACCTGGGCCAAGGAGAAAAAGAACTGGACTGTTATCAGTGGTCCAAGGTGTTGTTTTCAGATGAAAGTAAATTTTGCATTTCATTTGGAAATCAAGGTCCCAGAGTCTGGAGGAAGAGTGGAGAGGCCACAATCCAAGATGCCCGAGGTCTAGTGTGAAGTTGCAGGGGAGAGAGCCCCCGCTGTGTGCCCAGGCCGGAACCAAGGGGGCTGTCACTTGGGTTCCCAGGGGAGAAGTTCCTGGGGGAAGGAACGGCGAGAGATGGTTCGGGAAGGAAAGGGGCAGGACGATTATAAAGGGAGCCCAGGAAATCCCCAGAGGAGACTGGACGCAGAGACTGAGGAGAACGAAGCAGGATAACCCTGACGAAGACTGGAGAGACAGGCAGGGCCAGAGGGTACCCATAAGCAAGCTTAAGGACTCGCGGTACTCGGGGAGAGGACGATCCCGGGCAGAGAGGAGAGGCAGGAGAACTCTCAGCCGCGATCGCCACTGTCTCACCCCAGCCCGCGGCTGCGGCCTATGTCCCATCACAAGCGGCTGCCACGTCACACTCCAGCCCGCAGTTGCTGCCTGCCCGCCTGCAGCCGCGACCGCCACTCTCACCCCAGCCCGCGGCTGCGGCCTGTGTCCCATCCGCTGCAGCCGCTACGGTCCTGCGGTTGTGGCCTATCCGACAGACTCGACAGCTGCCGCAATCTCGCCTCCTGGAGAGGTGAATACGCCGGAGGATTTCTCCAGGGTATGTTGTGCCCCTCTGCGCCTGAGCGTGTAAACGCTCGAGGCTTACGGCAGCTCCTCATCGGCTGGGCCCAGCGGCTGAGACGCCGGGCGAACGTCCACCGGACCACAGCCCTACAGAACATCCGAGAAGCTAAGTGACACTCTGTTACCCGTTGTTTATAACCTTAGGGCATTGGACGGCCATACCGCGGCCCTAGAGGCCTTGACACTCGCCGATTATTCGTTAGTTCGTTGCATTGTGTATGGTGTGCGGTTTCCCTGCATGGAGAACTTATCTTTCCCTGTTGTTCATACAAAAGCCCCCTTATAAAGTTATAGTTAAAGCTTGCTCCGTCTCCGACTCGTCACTGCATCCCGCGTACCTGCGAATACCACAAAGTATCCACAATCAGTGATGGTTTGGGGAGCCATGTCATCTGCTGGTGTAGGTCCACTGTGTTTTATCAAGACCAAAGTCAGCGCAGCCGTCTACCAGGAAATTTTAGAGCACTTCATGCTTCCCTCTGCGGACAAGCTTTTTGGAGATGGAAATGTCATTCACCAGCAGGACTTGGCACCTGTCCACACTGACAAAATACCAATACCTGGTTTACAAACAACAGTATCACTGTGCTTGATTGGCAGCAAACTCGCCTGACATTAACCCCATAGAAAATCTATAGGGTATTTTCAAGAGGAAGATGAGAGACACCAGACCCCACAATGCAGACGAGCTGAAGGCTGCTATCAAAGCAACCTGGGCTTCCATAACACCTCAGCAGTGCCACAGGCTGATCACCTCCATGCCACGCCGCATTGATGCAGTAATTGATGCAAAAGGAGCCCCGACCAAGTATTGAGTGCATTTACTGATCATACATTTCAGTAGAACAACATTTCAGATTTTAAAATCATTTTTCAAGCTGGTGTTATAAGGTATTCTAATTTTCTGAGATAATGACTTTTGGGTTTTCATTGGCTGTAAGCCATAATCATCAGCTAACACACAGGCTCTCCATACATGAGTTGTGACTGTCACACAGCCGTGACACATTAAGTTGCGGTGCCGATCAGCTGATTATTGGGAGCGCTCCATGTATCCGGATTCCCGATGCAGCTATTGGGATAAGCACTTATGCAAAGCTATAATGATATGAAAAAAAATGATAAAAAAATATAATATAAAGCTTGATTTAAACAGTCATTTTTTTCTTCCCTTTACCCGGGTAGTAGTGGTTGACCTGATCCTTATTGCAGTAGAAAAGTGTTTTGTTTTTTGCTATTTGCAGCAAATTGCTTCTCAGCAGGAAGTAAAGCATTTTATTCTGCACTCCTTTTCTATGGCTTCATGACTAGCCCTGCAGGGAGCAGGTCCTGGCGAGGATAATAAAATCATACATTTTTTTTTCTTTTAATTTTCCCATTCTTTTTCTCACCATAACTTAAAGAAGACCTTCCATCAAATTTTTCATGTTGAGTTGGGTATGGGATCTAATAGTGACTGCAGACCAAAATAAAACTTTTTTTTTTTTTTAAATTTTGCCTCTCCATTGCGGAGACATGAGCAATCAAATTATTTGGCTCCTAATGAGTAAACTTTAAGTCCAAGTTGGTGTTTTCACTGGAGGCGTATACTTCTGTATGTATCGGATAACACCCACTTGAACTTAAAGGGGTATTCCCATCTCCAATATCCTATCCCAATATATAGTAGGTGTAATAATAATATTAGCAAATACCTCCAATTAGAAACGTAGTATAGTACTTCTGATTAGCTATGTTGTTAACCGCATGAGCAGGGCATTGCAGTGGCTTCGGTATCCATGGTTACGACCACTCATAATGACATTGGTCGTAACTAGTGATGGGCAAACCTGAACGGTGAAGTTCGGGGTCCATACCGAACTGATCGTGTCCGTGCAAGTACCCGAACACGGACTTATCCAGGAAGCTTATGTTATTGTTCAGGTTCAGCAGCCTGAACATCGTGTGTTTCCCACGCTTGCCAGCGCAAGAAACACCAGCTCTGATAGGTGGTAAGTTTGTTATTTCTGGTCAGAGCTTTGCGATTCCCAAGCTGTCAGACATTTGACAGCGTGTGAGCCAGCAGCTCTGACTGGCAGTAGAAAGGTTACTGCTGATCACAGGCGTTGGCTGGGTACTACTCTCATTAGTGTACGCCTGCTCTCGCTGATAACAGCAAGAGCAGGGTATGATGATGATAGTATTCATCAGTCGGTGCCTGTGCAATAAATACATTTAAAAAAAAAATGGCGTAGGGTCACCCCATCCCCCTACATATTTGACAACTAGCCAAGCTAAAGCAGACAGCTGGTGGCTGATGTTCTAAGACTGCTAAGGGGCCATGGATTTTCCCTTCCAGCCTAAAAATACTAGTCCGCAGCTGCCCCAGAAACTGCACATCTATTACCCCACTTGCCATCGCACCAGGGCAAGTGGGGAGAGCCGGGCAACGCACCAGAATTGGTGCATCAAATAGGTGCACCTTTTTGCGGGCTGCTATTTTTAGGCTGAAGGGGGCAATATCCATGGCCCCTTACCAGCCTGAGAATACCAGCTCTCAGCTGTCAGCTTTAGCTTGGCTGGATGTCAAAAACGGGAGGACCCTACGCCTTTCTTTTTAATTATTAAAAAAAAAAACAGCGAGACCCGTCTATTTTTGATAACCAGCCAAGATTATGCTGACAGCATAGCAGTAACTGTGGATATCTAAGCTGCTGCAATGCCCTGCACATGAAATAAGCGACATGGTGAATCAGAAGAACTATACTACATTTATAATTGTTGGTATTTGCTAATATAATTATTATTACACCTACTACACATTGGGATAGGATCTTGGAGATGGGAATACCCCTTTTCCTAATGTTAACACATTAGGTGCCAATACTTTGATTGCTAATATATCCACAGCGGAGAAGCAAAATAAAGAAAAAAAAGTTTTATTCCACTCTACAGCCACAATTACATCGTTTGTCCAGCTCAACGTGAAAACTTTGGTGAAAACTCTTTATTTAAGCTTTCCCATCTTCATTCCCCATCTCCTCTCTCGGATGCCTTTGTCTCTTGCCTTGACCCTGCATAGTTTTCCTATTGATATGCACTCTGTCATGTTCGCCTTTGTAAGCTATAATTTCCCCAGCTGTATTTGATAAGGTCTCTTCCTCTGTACATTGGATTACAGTGCACCCTGTTGTTATCTCCTGACTCCCGCTGACTGTTTCCGACTGCTGCATGACTTTTGCTTTAATGTTCTCTGCAGACAAGACTCAGTCCCCTTTCTCTAAATAGTGGCCATTTTTCCTGGTTTCATGGCATTTTTCTGCCTAGATGTCTTTATTTTACATTGTTACCAGATGACTCACTTGCTTTGGATCCCAGTGGCACAGTACATCTACCCTGCTGTGACCTACCATATCAAGTCCTCATGCGTACAGCCACAATATAGCTGCATTTTAGCTTCCCTTTCTCTGGCATCAAAGTATTAATATGTATTACGAGAAGTGTATCAATTCCTACATATAAGTGTATAGTCTGCTGTGGATGTGTATATGTTGTATGTGCTTCATATGTTTTGGGCCTAAGGGATTCACATTTCTCCTTGTGGTGTAAGGAGACTTATAGGCCATACAATGCACCTCTGGTTATTTAAAAATGTGAATAGCCTCTTCAGAGAGAATTTGGACAGGAACGCTAGTGCCACCTATTGAATGTAGCAATCCTAAAAGTCAATATTGACACTTTAATGATCCTTGCCACATGACTTGGAGTAAGAAGCCAAACCAGAAACTCCATTTGTAGACACAAGTATCAGGGTGTTTTCCACCCAGAAGTGTTAAGATGGAGATCTGATTTGACTGGGTGAGAGGAAGCTTAAGGAGGAACGTGACACTTTGTGGAGAGTGCCAAATTGGAGTAAGGAAACTTTTAGGCCATGCAGTGCTACTCTGGAAATTTAAATATGCAAATAACCTCTTTAGAGAGTAAAGCTGACCATACGCATTAGATCAGCCGCAACAGGTGCTTCTCACAAAATTAGAATATCATCAAAAAGTTAATTTATTTCAGTTCTTCGATACAAAAAGTGAATCTCATATAGTCATTACAGACAGAGTAATCTATTTCAAGTGTTTATTTCTGTTAATGTTGATGATTATGGCTTACAGCCAATGAAAACCCAAAAGTCATTATATCAGTAAATTAGAATAATTAACAAAAAACACCAGCCAGCTTCTTTAGCAATGACCTTTTGTGGCTTACCCTCCTTGTGGAGTGTGTCAATGACTGCCTTCAAGACATCTGTCAAGTCAGCAGTCTTCCCCATGATTGTGGAGCCTACTGAAACAGACTAAGGGACCTTTTAAACGCTTAGGAAGCCTTTGCAGGTGTTTTTTGTTAATTATTCTAATTTACTGAGATAATAACTTTTTGGGTTTCATTCAATTGAAGTCAATGGGTGTAAAAGGCTGCAGAAATGCAAGAATTGACATACTGCAGAATAAAATGTACTGCAAATACTCAAAAGTAAATGACTGATCATGTGCGCAGCACTTCAGGACTCTCATTGAATTAGCTGGCTTAAGGATTCCCTAGCGTTTTTGGCCCAATTCCGAGTGGAGAAAACGCACCAAGAACGCAACATGTGCACGCAGCCTTGAAGCTATGCTAAAAAAAAGTGGCCTACAAAGATGAGAAGGATTGGGATATGGTACTGCTCTATTTAATGTTTGCCGTCCGAGAGGTACCGCAGTCCTCAACAGGATTCTCTCCATTCGAGCTACTATATGGTAGGCATCAAAAGGGTCTGCTGTACGTAGCTAAATCCCTAAACAGACATGGGAACAGGAGCCTACGCCCCATAAAAGCGTAATGGAACACGCTGCGAGTATGCAGGACTGGCACCGAGCGTATAATAGAAAGGCCACAGACGGGTTCTTTAAAAAAAGGGGTCAGGTATTAGTTTTAGGGCCCACCACAGAAAGTAAGTTCACGGCCAAGTGGCAAGGACCATGTGCAAGCCGAGAAAAGGTTGGGGAGGTGAATTACATGGTATACCAGCCCGGGAAGAGAAAACCCGAACAACTATATCATGTAAATCTGCTAAAAGAATGTAAAGACCGGGAATGTATGTTAACAGATGTGACTCCGGTTGTATCGACTATGGACCCTCTGACACCAGCCAGGCAGGAGGCCAGGAAAGGGGTAAAGATCAGCGATGCTCTCTCTAAACAGCAGTGACTGGAGGCTCGGAAATTAGTGCAGCAGAATACGGACGTATTCTCACTACTGCCCGGCCGAACGTCTGTGATCCACCATGACGTTATCACTGAGCCTCAGGTAAGGGTACGAATGAAACCGAACCATGTGCCGTAGGCAAGTCATCGTGATTGAGGTGAAACAAATGCTCAGCTAGGAGTTATTGAGGAGTCCAGGAGTGAGTGTTCTGATTCCAAAGCCAGACTGATCATCACGATTTTGTAACGATTTCCGAAAATTGAATAAACTGTCAAAATTTGACCTTTAGCCAATGCCACTGTAGCTGGGGCAGGCCCAGAACTTCACTACGCTCGATCTGACCAAGGGTTACTGACAGGTGCCTCTTACAGAGTCAGCGAAGGAAAAGATTGCCTTCATTACACCGGAGGACTTCTATCACTCTGTCGTCTTGCCTTTTGGGTTACATGGGGTCCTGGCCACGTTTTCAGAGGCTGATGGACATAGTTTTAGAGCCCCATCAGAAGTACTTTGATGATATTATCATCCATAGTACCGATTGGCATACCCACATGTCCCAGGTACAAGCCGTAGTGGATTCGTTCAGAGCTGCGGGTAGGACGGCGAACTAAAAAAAAATGTGCAATAGGTCTTGAGGAAACCTGTTACTTAGGGTACTGATTGGCCGTGGGGTTATAAAACCTCAGATAAAATTGAGGCCATTCAAAAATGTCCTCGGCCTCTTACTACGAAACAAGTAAGAGGGTTCCTCGGCATCATCGGGTATTACAGACGGTTTATGCCTAATTTTGCCAGGAGATTGACACCTTTGACTGATCTCTTAAAGGGAAGAATAGAATCAGTCATGGTTTGGTGGAACCCTCAGGCGGAGGAAGAATTCCAGTCCATGAAGTTGTCATTGTGTGGACAGCCCGTCTTCATCAGCCCCAACTTTAGGAACAGTTTTATTCAAACGGATGCCTCTAAAATAGGCTTAGAAGTGGTTCTGTCGCAGGAGGTGCACGGAGAAGAATATCCAGTCACCTCGGCAGAGAAAAATTATAGCGTTGTGGAGAAGGCCAGAGAATGCCCCTCACATAGAGCCTATAGACAGAAAATACCTCTCCCTCAGGGCCTATAGGCAGAGATGCCCCTCATACAGGGCTATAGCCAGATAATGTCCCTCATACAGTGTCTATAGCCAGAGCATGCCTCTCACACAGCACCTATAGACAAGAATGCTCCTCATACAGCGCCTATAGCCGGAGATGCCCCTCATACAGTGCCTATAGCCAAGCAATGCCCCTCACACAGGGCTTTAGCCGGAGCATGCCCCTCACACAGGGCTATAGACGGAGAATGCCCCTCACACTGCCTATAGCCAGAGAATGCCCCTCATACAGTGCCTATAGCCAGAGAATGCCCCTCACACAGGGCTTTAGCCGGAGAATGCCCCTCACATGGCTATAGCCGGAGAATGCCTCTCACATAGAGCTATAGCCAGAAATGCCCCTCAACAAGTGCCTATAGCCAGAGAATGCCCCTCACACAGGGCTTTAGCCGTAGCATGCCCCTCACACAGGGCTATAGCCGAGAATGCCCCTCACACAGGGCTATAGCCGGAGAATACCCTCACACAGTGCCTGTAGCCAGAGAATGCCCCTCATACAGTGCCTATAGCCAGAGAATGCCCCTCACACAGCACCTATAGCCAGAGAATGCCCTCACACAGGCCTATAGCCAGAGAATGCCCTCACATAGAGCCTATAGCCAGAGAATGCCCCTCACAAAGGCCTATAGCCAGAGAATGCCCCTCACACAGGGCCTATAGCCAGAGAATGCCCCTCACATGGAGCCTAAAGCCAGAGAATGCCCCTCATACAGGGCCTATAGCCAGAGAAAGCCCCTCACTCAGGGCTATAGCCAGAGAATGCCCCTCACACAGGCTGTAGCCAGAGAATGCCCCTCACACAGGCCTATAGCCAGAGAATGCCCCTCACACAGGACTATAGCCAGAGAATGCCCCTCACACAGGGCCTATAGCCAGAGAAAGCCCTTCACGCAGGACTATAGCCAGAGAATGCCCATCACAGAGTGACTATAGCCAGGGAATGCCTCTCACACAGTGCTATAGCCAGAGAATGCCCTTCACGCAGGACTATAGCCAGAGAATGCCCCTCACACAGTGCCTATAGCCAGAGAATGCCCCTCACACAGGACTATAGCCAGAGAATGCCCCTCACACAGTGCCTATAGCCAGAGAATGCCCCTCACACAGGACTATAGCCAGAGAATGTCCCTCACACAGTGCCTATAGCCAGAGAATGCCCCTCACACAGAGCTATAGCCAGAGAATGCCTCTCACACACTGCCTATAGCCAGAGAATGCCCACACACAGTGACTATAGCCAGAGAATGCCCTCACACAGGACTATAGCCAGAGAATGCCCCTCACGCAGGACTATAGCCAGAAAAGCCTCTCACGCAGGACTATAGCCAGAGAATGCCCCTCACACAGTGCCTATAGCCAGAGAATGCCCTCACACAGTGCTATAGCCAGAGAATGGCCCTCACGCAGACTATAGCCAGAGAATGCCCTCACACAGGACTATAGCCAGAGAATGCCCTTCATACAGTGCCTATAGCCAGAGAATGGCCCTCACACAGTGCCTATAGCCAGAGAATGCCCCTCACACAGCACCTATAGCCAGAGAATGCCCTCACACAGGGCCTATAGCCAGAGAATGGCCCTCACACAGTGCCTATAGCCAGAGAATGCCCTCACACAGTGCCTATAGCCAGAGAATGGCCCTCACACAGTGCCTATAGCCAGAGAATGCCCCTCACACAGCACCTATAGCAGAGAATGCCCTCAACAGGCTAAGCAGAGAATGCCCTCACACAGCCATAAGCAGAGAATGCCCCTCATACAGTGCCTATAGCCAGGCAATGCCCCTCATACAGTGCCTATAGCCAGAGAATGCCTCTCACACAGCACCTATAGCCAGAGAATGCCCCTCATACACGGGCCCATAGCCAGAGAATGCCCCTCACACAGGGCCTATAGCCAGAGAATGCCCCTCACATAGACCTATAGCCAGAGAATGCCCTCACACAGCACCTATAGCCAGAGAATGCCCCTTGTACAGTGCCTATAGCCAGAGAATGCCCCTCATACAGCACCTATAGCCAGAGAATGCCTCACACAGGCCTATAGCCAGAGAATGCCCTTCAACAGGCCTATAGCCAGAGAATGCCCCTCACATAGAGCCTATAGCCAGAGAATGCCCCTCACACAGGCCTATAGCCAGAGAATGCCCCTCACACAGGCCTATAGCCAGAGAATGCCCTCATCAGGCTATAGCCAGAGAATGCCTCTCAACAGCTATAGCCAGAGAATGCCCTCACACAGGGCCTATAGCCAGAGAATGCCCCTCACACAGGCTATAGCCAGAGAATGCCCCTCACACAGGGCTATAGCCAGAGAATGCCCCTCACAAGGCTATAGCCAGAGAATGCCCCTCACACAGGCCTATAGCCAGAGAATGCCCCTCACACAGGCCTATAGCCAGAGAATGCCCCTCACAGGACCTATAGCCAGAGAATGCCCCTCACACAGTGCCTATAGCCAGAGAATGCCCTCACACAGGACTATAGCCAGAGAATGCCCCCACTCAACGAAGCCACGGCTATAGCCAGAGAATGCCC
Organism: Oophaga sylvatica; assembly: GCA_033576555.1. Taxonomy (NCBI): domain Eukaryota; kingdom Metazoa; phylum Chordata; class Amphibia; order Anura; family Dendrobatidae; genus Oophaga; species Oophaga sylvatica. The sequence continues at coordinate 522,808,547 of JARQOD010000004.1, read as the reverse complement.
CACACAGTGACTATAGCCAGAGAATGCCCTCACACAGGCCTATAGCCAGAGAATGCCCCTCACAGCAGGACTATAGCCAGAGAATGCCCCTCACACAGGCCTATAGCCAGAGAATGCCCTCACACAGGACTATAGCCAGAGAATGCCCTCACACAGGCTATAGCCAGAGAATGCCCTCACACAGTGACTATAGCCAGAGAATGCCCCTCACACAGTGACTATAGCCAGAGAATATCCCTCACGCAGGACTATAGCCAGAGAATGCCCCTCACACAGTGACTATAGCCAGAGAATGCCCCTCACGCAGGACTATAGCCAGAGAAAGCCTCTCACGCAGGACTATAGCCAGAGAATGCCCCTCACACAGTGCCTATAGCCAGAGAATGCCCCTCACACAGAGCTATAGCCAGAGAATGGCCCTCACGCAGGACTATAGCCAGAGAATGCCTCTCACACAGTGCCTATAGCCAGAGAATGGCCCTCACGCAGGACTATAGCCAGAGAATGCCCCTCATACAGCGCCTATAGCCGGAGAATGCCCCTCATACAGTGCCTATAGCCAAGCAATGCCCCTCACACAGGGCTTTAGCCGGAGCATACCCCTCACACATGGCTATAGCCGGAGAATGCCCCTCACATAGAGCCTATAGCCAGAAAATGCCCCTCGCATAGGGTTCATAATGTCACTTTTGCGCAAAGAACCTCAGGACTGGGCCTTTTCTCTGCAGTCTAGTGATCCATGCTTTAGATCAGTGGATAGTTTTTTTTCTGCTTTGGGTTATTGTATGACGATCCGGATCGTGTTTCATCAGCTGAGACAGAATTGAGACGTTTGAGACAAGGATTAGGTAATGTGGAAAAATATTGTACTCACTTCCGAAGGTGGTCCACTCAGGTGGGCTGAAACGATTCAGCTTTGAAAAGTTTATTTCCTGCAGGGTTAAGTGAGAGGGTTAAAGATTTGCTGATTGCTTATCCCATACCTGGTAACTTGCAAGAGGCTATGCAATTAGCCATACGGGTGGATAGGAGACTGCGTGCAAGGGTTAATGAGAGTAAATCTGCCTTGTCAGCTCCAAGTTTGGAGAAGGAATGTACTGACATTGCAGAGCCGATGGAAATTGGAGCAATGGCACCTCACTCTCGAGAAAAAGAACGCAGATTTGCTCAAGGTTTGTGTTTCTATTGTGGTAAATCTGAGCATTTCATTAAGAACTGTGCGCTTTGAATGAATAAAGAGAGAAAAAAAAAATGAGGTCAGTTTTGCCCGCATAGCTTGTTTAAACAATAAAGGTGTCTTTCTTTCTGCTACCACTGCTGTTGAGGAGGAATTAATGGAGTTTCGGGTATTTGTGGATTGTGGTTCAACTCTCAATGTGATTGATGGGAAATTTTTGGAAAAACTAAAATTAAAACCCAAACTTCTGTCTTCCCCTATTAATGTGGTGTCTGTGGATGGTTCTCCCTTGAAAAATGTTACTCACCATATCTGTGAATTTCCTCTTACTATTAATGGTGTTCATCAAGAAAATTTGGATTTGGTAGTTTTGAATAATTTGCCCTCACCGGTGATTTTGTGGTTACCCTGGTTAAAATTGCACAATCCGGTACTGGATTGGTCTACCAATGAAATTAAGTCCTGGAGTCCTAAGTGTTGTGACAAGTGTTGTAACGGGCGTATTGCTGCTGTAGTTAAGGGGGAGTTACCTGTACTGTTGTGAATGGGTTTGAGATGAGTTCTGAGCAGAGGCTCCCTCTGGTGGTTACAAGCGGTACTAGTGAGGATTGTGAGGACTGGGAATCAGGTGTTACTGATTGGTCTTATTTAAGGGAATCATTTTCCCATCAGGGTTGCCGGTGATCAATTGTTCTGGTCTGAATCCTTCTTTCCAGTTTCCCTTGTAGCCTACTGTGCCGTGTCTGCATCTCCTGCTATCAGATAAGACAATTTCTTATTTTGTGTTTTTGCTATATTTTTGCATTTGGTCCTGCACTTCTGTGGGGGCCTTCTGGGTCCCCTCCGGGGGCTTTTGCCCTCTCAGTTTAGTCCAGCCACTGTGTTTTGTACTTTTGCTTTTTCCAGTTTTTTCAGTGGCTGCTGTTTTTGTTACACCAGAGAACTAATTTAGGTGGTAGAGGTCGTGTGATCTCAGGTGATTTTGAAATTAGTAGAGTTGTGTTTTTCAGGGTTTTCTGGGATTGCAGTAAGTACCCTTCCTATCCTTTTCTATTTAGATAGTTTGGGCCCCAGCGTTTGCTCATACTATTTTCTTTCTGTGTCAGTATTTCCTCTTGTCTAACCGCCATTACATGTTTGGGGGCTTTCTATTATCTTTGGGGTTCTGCTCCGGGGCAGATAGCTTTCCTATTTCTATCTTTAGGTGTAGTTAGTTTCTCAGGCTGTGACGAGGCGTCTAGGACCAACGTAGGAACGCTCCACGGCTGCCTCTAGTTGCGGTGGTTAGTCAGGGTACTGCAATCTCATAGATTCCAACTGCTCTGGTGTATTTCCTTTTTTGCCTGCACTCCTCAGCTACCGTAACATAATACTGTACCTATTCAGGATTTTTGGAAAGTTTTTTCTGATAAGGAATCGCAGGTATTGCCTCCTCATAGAGAATATGATTGTGCAATTGAATTTGTCCCTGGAGCGACTCTTCCTAAAAGTCGTTTATTTAATTTAACTATTCCTGAGAGAAAGGCTTTGGAGGAATGCATACAGACAAATGACGCGCACCACATTGGTGGTACCAGGGCTATGGGGTACTCGGCACCGAGCCCATGGAAGTCTATGGGAGTTGTCACTGGCAGCAGAGCTCGGTCCGTGGCCCTGGCGGTCATGCAATGGGGGAATATTTACAGGGGATTGTAGTTATAGTTCGTGACGCCACCTGTGGTTTCTGATCTGATTGACCAGCGCTGCAGGGTAGATCTCTGAGGGGATGTTATGGCAGCTAGGTGTTAAGTCCCCCACAGGTGGGACTGGTCCCTCAAAGTCTATGGTGGTGATGCAGGGTGCAGATAAGAATTCAGTCACACACAATGCAGTCTCTTTCCATACCTTTACTTGTAGATGTTGCAGGTATGTCCCGGGAAGCTGGTTAGGTTGGAGAATGCACATTCAGGAAACTGTTGAGCAGGTTAGATGCCTCCTTTATCCTTTTAATGTGTGTGAGTACAACTTGCATAAAGTCAAGTGCAACTCTTTCAATAGCAACTACGTCCGGCCAACATTGTGGTGGAGCCTTCTATTGGATAGAACTAGTCTTTGGTGCAGGGCCCTGCTAGACTGTTGTTCTTCCTGACCCCGGTTACGTATCGGCACTTAGGGCTACCTTCTGCGACTTGTAGTCCAGAAAGGCCTTATTACTAGACGTGAAGTACTAGCAATGCTTCGGACCCCGGTGTCCGGTTAACTGAGTGAGGGTGATTTGTCCCTTTAGTCACTCTTACTTCTCCACTCGCCCTTCGCCCTGCTCTCGCCCTTAACATAAGCACGTGTAGCAATGGTATAAAGGTCAGCTTTCCTTCAGTGCTCACTGACCTGTTCTCAGTTGACTCGTTGGTATAACTGCTGTAATTCCTTTCCTTCTTTCCTTCACAGAACTCTGTCCAGAGCAGCTCACAGGACGCTTCGTCAGACTGTATTTACGCTGTAGCTCTGAGAGTCACCTTCCACTTTCTTAGGAACACAGACAGCTCGTTCTGAGTAGCAGGTTAAGGGGTAGCTCTGACTAGGCTAAGATGATTCACTTCACCCGTACTAGCCTCCACTTTCTTATCAGATGAGCTACACAAGCTCTGTGTGGGTTCAGTCTTCTCTCCTCTCCCTCCAAGACTAATCTGATCTTCTCTGTCCAAAGACAGGAACTTGAATCTCCTCTGTCTAGCTCAGACTGAGCTCTGACTGGAATGACTCACTATTGCTACACACTACTAAATAGTCTGAAATGCCTCTAGTGGCAATGCTGAGAAGTGTGCGTGAATGAATATCAAGCTTTACAGTTACCTTCCTGTGCATTTTCCAGGAGACAGGTGTGCCTTGCGAAGCTGGGCCACACACAAGCTTGGCCGCCGGTCACATTAGGCCTTCCAAATCTCCTGTGGCGGTTGGATTTTTTTTTGTTAAAAAAAAGGACGGCGGTTTACGGCCTTGTCTAGACTTTCGTGAGATTAATAAGATTACTGTACGCAACCCTTACCCACTGCCATTGATTCCTGATTTGTTTAATCAGTTAGTGGGGGCCAAGTGGTTCTCGAAAATTGATCTTCGAGGGGCATACAATTTGTTGCGCATGAAGGAGGGGGATGAATGGAAGACTGCGTTTAACACTCCACTGGGTCATTTTGAGAATCTGGTCATGCCCTTTGGACTTTCCAGTGCTCCGGCATTTTTTCAGAATCTTATTAATGACATCCTTAGACCTTTGATCGGCAGAAATGTGGTTGTGTATTTAGATGACATTTTGATTTATTCATCAGATTTGGAGTCTCATTGGAGGAGTGTGCGTGAAGTATTACAGTTACTGAGTGATAATTCACTTTTTGCCAAACTAGAAAAATGTGAGTTCGCTGTACAGAGACTTAGTTTTTTGGGCTACATTGTCTCCAGTGAAGGTTTTGAGATGGACCCAGTGAAAGTGCAAGCTGTGCAGGATTGGCCTAGACCTATTGGTGTGAAATCAATACAGAGGTTTTTGGGGTTCGCCAATTATTATAGAAAATTCATAAAAAATTTTTCTGTGATTGCCAAAGCTCTGACCGATCTCACCAGGAAAGGTGCTGATGCGGTTCAGTGGACTACTGAGGCCATTGAGGCTTTTGTGTTGCTAAAGGAGAGGTTCAGCTCTGCTCCCATCCTTACGCAGCCTGATGTGACTAAACCATTTTTGGTTGAGGTTGATGCTTCTTCTGTGGGGGTCGGCGTGGTGTTGTCTCAGGCAAAGACGGATGGAGTACATCCCTGTGCTTTTTTTTCAAAGAAATTTTCTGAGTCTGAACTAAATTATGATATCGGTAATCGGGAATTGTTGGCAATTAAACTCGCATTTGAACACTGGCGTCATTTTTTGGAGGGAGCGGAATTTCCTATTCAAGTCTTCACCGATCATAAAAATCTGATCTACTTTGATGCTGCCAAACGCTTGAATGCCCGTCAGGCTAGGTGGGCACTGTTTTTCTCACGGTTTAATTTTACCGTTACTTACATCCCAGGTACTAAAAATGTTAAAGCTGATGCTTTGTCTCGCAGCTTTTCTCCTATGGTGGGTACTGAGGAGGAGGAAAACATCTTGCAAGAGGGGGTTGTTATTGCTGTTTTGGACTCCGTGTTGGAAGATGAGATTCTTAAAGCACAGGAGAATGCCCCATCTAACACGCCGCATGGGAGGTTGTTTGTGCCTGGTACCCTGAGGAGAGATTTGTTTGTTGAATGTCATGACTCTTGGTTGGCAGGTCATCCTGGAATCTCTGAGACCAAGAGACTTGTGGGTCGCAGTTTTTGGTGGCCAGGATGGCAGAAGGAAGTCATTAAGTGGGTGCGTCAATGCACTGTGTGTGCTAGATCTAAGTCTTCTCATACTCCTGCTGCGGGGTTGCTTTGCCCTCTGGAGGTACCTAGTGCACCTTGGACACATTTGGCTATGGACTTTATTACTGATCTTCCCCCCTCTGAGGGTTTCACTGTCATCTGGGTGGTCGTGGACCGTTTTAGCAAGATGTGTCACTTGGTTCCTTTCATCAAACTGCCCTGCGCTAAGACTCTCGCTAAGGCCTTTGTCAAGGAAATAGTCAAACTACATGGCGTTCCTACTGACATTGTTTCCGATAGGGGACCTCAGTTTGTGGCTCGTTTTTGGCGCGCTTTTTGTGACAGGTTGGGAGTTCATTTGTCATTTTCTTCCGGATATCATCCTGAGTCTAATGGCCAGACAGAAAGGAAAATCCAGGATGTTGAGCAGTTCTTGCGTTGTTTTGTGACTGATAATCAAGAGGGTGGTCTGAGTTTCTGCCACTTGCTGAGTTTGCTCTTAACAATCATACACCCGCTTCTGCTGGTTGTTCGCCTTTTTTTTGTTGTACTGGGAGACATCCGTCTTTTGGGTCATTTTCCAAGTAGGGATCGGCTGTACCTGAAGAGGAGAATTTTTCTGGTGTGTTGCAGAGAGTTTGGACTGATGTGCGTGGTAATCTTCAGGAGGCTAACAAAAGATCCAAAGTGTATTTTGATAGAAAACGACAGGAGGTTTTGTTTGCTATTGGTGACATGGTTTGGTTGTCCTCTAAGAATCTGCGCTTGAGGATTCCGTCTAAGAAATTGGGTCCCAAGTTTGTAGGGCCCTTTAAGGTGCTTCAGGTTATTAACCAATCTGCTGTTAAGTTGGAGCTTCCTACCTCCTGGAAGATTAATCCGGTGTTTCATGTTTCTCTCTTGAAAAAAGCTGAGGTCTCAGATGGAGACGTCTCGGCCACTGTTCCCCTGGTGGTGGAGGACGGGCAATATGAGATTTCCCGCATCCTAAATTCTAGACGGTATAGAGGGAGTTAGCAGTACCTCGTCGTTTGGAAGGGTTATGGACCCGAGGATAACTCATGGGTGAGGGCGGATGATGTTTCTGCGTCTAGACTTGTTAGAGCGTTTCACAAGAGGTTTCCGGATAAGCCTAAGTCCTAGGGGATCCGGAGGATCCTCTTAGAAGGGAGGGTACTGTTAGAACCCTCTTGTTAGTTTTTTTTTTCAGTTTGCTGGTCACATGACCTTTTTACCCTATTTAGTCTGGCTCCGCCCTTCTGGCTTTGCTGGACTTCATTGTATTATCTACTCTTAAGCTAGCCGGGTGCTTAGGTGTCTTACTCTGTCAGTTTTGCTTGATCTTAGGATCTCTTAGTATTTGTTTTCTGTTTTATATTCCCTGCTACACTTTCTGTTAGGAGGTGTCCACCTTTTCACCCAGTCCCTAGATCTTGTAGGGATTCCTCCCTCGCAAACATAGGTCTTCGTTCAGACTAGCTGAGGACTTTAGCGGGTCTGGTCGCAGGATCAGGTTCCCCGTCACATCGTAGGGATCCAGCTCAGTCCTATTGTAGGGACAGAATTCCCACCTTTCCTTAGTGTTTGTAGCAGATCACAACACCTATAGCCAGAGAATGCCCCTCACATAGAGCCTATAGCCAGAAAATACCCCTCCCTCAGGGCCTATAGGCAGAGAATGCCTCTCACACAGCACCTATAGCCAGAGAATGGCCCTCACACAGTGCCTATAGCCAGAGAATGGCCCTCACACAGTGCCTATAGCCAGAGAATGCCCCTCACACAGCACCTATAGCCAGAGAATGCCCTCACACAGGGCCTATAGCCAGAGAATGGCCCTCACACAGTGCCTATAGCCAGAGAATGGCCCTCACACAGTGCCTATAGCCAGAGAATGGCCCTCACACAGCACCTATAGCCAGAGAATGCCCCTCATACAGTGCCTATAGCCAAGCAATGCCCCTCACACAAGGCTATAGCCAGAGAATGCCTCTCACATAGAGCCTATAGCCAGAAAATGCCCTCAAACAGTGCCTATAGCCAGAAAATGCCCCTCACACAGGCCTATAGCCAGAAAATGCCACTCATACAGCGCCTATAGCCGGAGAATGCCCCTCACACAGGGCCTATAGCCAGAGATTACCCCTCACATAGAGCCTATAGCCAGAGAATGCCCCTTAAACAGTGCCTATAGCCAGAGAATGCCCTCATACAGTGCTTATAGCCAGAAAATGCCCCTCAAACAGTGCCTATAGCCAGAAAATGCCCCTCACACAGGCCTATAGCCAGAAAATGCCCCTCAAACAGTGCCTATAGCCAGAGAATGCCCCTCACATAGAGCCTATAGCCAGAAAATACCCCTCCCTCAGGGCCTATAGGCAGAGAATGCCTCTCACACAGCACCTATAGCCAGAGAATGCCCCTCACACAGGGCCTATAGCCGGAGAATGCCCCTCACACAGGGCCTATAGCCAGAGAATGCCCCTCACATAGAGCCAATAGCCAGAGAATGCCCCTCACACATGACTATAGCCAGAGAATGCCCCTCATACAGCGCCTATAGCCGGAGAATGCCCCTCACACAGGACTATAGCCAGAGAATGCCCCTCACATAGAGCCTATAGCCAGAGAATGCCCCTCACACAGCACCTATAGCCAGAGAATGCCCCTTATACAGTGCCTATAGCCAGAGAATGCCCCTCATACAGCGCCTATAGCCGGAGAATGCCCTCACACAGGCCTATAGACAGAGAATGCCCTTACACAGGGCTTATAGCCAGAGAATGCCCCTCACATAGAGCCTATAGCCAGAGAATGCCCTTATACAGTGCCTATAGCTAGAGAATGCCCCTTATACAGTGCCTATAGCCAGAGAATGCCCCTCATGCAGCGCCTATAGCCAGAGAATGCCCTCACGCAGGGCCTATAGCCAGAGAATGCCCCTCACATAGAGCCTATAGCCAGAGAATGCCCCTCACATAGAGCCTATAGCCAGAGAATGCCCCTCACACAGGCCTATAGCCAGAGAATGCCCCTCACATAGAGCCTATAGTCAGAGAATGCCCCTCACATAGAGCCTATAGCCAGAGAATGGCCCTCACACAGCGCCTATAGCCAGAGAATGCCTCTCACATAGAGCCTATAGCCAGAAAATGCCCCTCAAACAGTGCCTATAGCCAAAAAATGCCCCTCAAACAGTGCCTATAGCCAGAAAATGCCACTCATACAGCGCCTATAGCCGGAGAATGCCCCTCACACAGGGCCTATAGCCAGAGATTGCCCCTCACATAGAGCCTATAGCCAGAGAATGCCCCTTATACAGTGCCTATAGCCAGAGAATGCCCCTCATACAGTGCCTATAGCCAGAAAATGCCCCTCAAACAGTGCCTATAGCCAGAAAATGCCCCTCACACAGTGCCTATAGCCTGAGAATGCCCCTCACGCAGGACTATAGCCAGAGAATGCCCCTCACGCAGGACTATAGCCAGAGAATGCCTCTCACGCAGGACTACAGCCAGAGAATGCCCCTCACGCAGGACTATTGTCAGAGCAAGCCTCTCACACAGTGACTATAGCCAGAGAATGCCCTTCACGCAGGACTATAGCCAGAGAATGCCCCTCACACAGTGTCTATAGCCAGAGAATGCCTCTCACGCAGGACTATAGCCAGAGAATGCCCCTCACGCAGGACTATAGCCAGAGAAAGCTTCTCACGCAAGACTATAGCCAGAGAATGCCCTTCACGCAGGACTATAGCCAGAGAATGCCCCTCACACAGTGACTATAGCCAGAGAATGCCCCTCACACAGGACTATAGCCAGAGAATGCCCCTCACGCAGGACCTATAGCCAGAGAATGCCTCTCACACAGACTATAGCCAGAGAATGCCTCTCACACAGCACCTATAGCCAGAGAATGGCCCTCACACAGTGCCTATAGCCAGAGAATGGCCGTCACACAGTGCCTATAGCCAGAGAATGCCCCTCACACAGCACCTATAGCCAGAGAATGCCCTCACACAGGGCCTATAGCCAGAGAATGCCCCTCACACAGCACCTATAGCCAGAGAATGTGTGTAGCCCTGGTATGTAAGTCACACATAAAATCCTGGAGTCTGCACAGAAAGGTAACAGTTAAAGCTTACATCATCCATTCACGCTTTAGACACACCCATAGGGTATATAAGCTAGTGATGTACAGCAGTTAGTGCTGAGTCTTCCAGGAAGTGAAGTGAAAGACAGTCACTCAGTTTGTTCCTGTCAGCAGTTCAGAAAGTGGAGGCTAGTAAGGGTGAGCCAGTTCATCCTAGCCTAGTCAGAGCTGTTCCTTAACCTGAAGATAGAGACAGTTGGATGGAAAGAAGAGTTAGCAGCAGCAGAAACTTCAGTCGCCTGTCCCAAGGACAGTGAAGTTCAGTTGAGGTGTTCCTGAACTAGGAGAATACTGAGAATCTGTCAGCGAGCTCCAAGGAAGAAGTAAGAAAGGATTGACTTGTACTACCATAGGAAGTGTGCAGTGCCTATGTTAAGAGTGGAAAGCAGGGCGAAGGGCACAGTGGAAAAGACTGAGCAGTGCCTTAGGTAGTGAATTACCTGCACCAATTATCCGGTCACTGGGGACCGAGGAGTTGCTATTGATTCAGGCATAGTAACGAGAAAACCAGAGTCTCGCTGGACTATAAGTCGCAGGAGCAAGCCCTTAGTGTCAATAAGTAACCGGAGTCAGGTGGAACAGGGACTTTGAGCCTGATCAGCAAAAGTAAGGACTTAGTTTCATCATTAGAAGGCTCCATCACAACGTTGGCCGGGCAGTACAGCTATAGGGTTAGCTGGAGTATTCGGAGTTAACTACGCTTTATGCAAGTTGGACTCTTCTACAATCTGTGGAAGTTAAGGAGGCCTCTAACCTGCTCAGCTGTTACCTAGACGTGCATTCTCCACCCCGACCAGCTCCCCGGGACCTGCCTAAACATCTGACAAGTAAAAGGTATGGAAAGACGCTAGATGGTGTGAGACTGATTCATTTATCTGCACCCTACATCATTACAACCATAGACTTTGAGGGACCAGTCCCACCTGTGGGGGACCCGTCATCTAGCTGACATAACATCCCCTCAGAGATCTACAGCAGCGCTGGTCTTAGTGACTAGAAAACTACAGGTGGCGTCACGAACTGTTATCTACCAATCCCCTGTAAATAATTCCCCCATCATCGCCCTGACCGCCAGGGCCACAGACCGAGCCACCGCTACCAGTGACAACCCCCATAGACTTCCATGGGCTCGGCTCTGAGTACCCCATAGCCCTGGTAATCCACAATTGTGGTGGCGGGTCAGCACAAAACTTGGCATCACGAACAGGATCCGAAACTTGCAGCATTGCGAGCCCTGTGTGCCTGTGGAGTGTTTTGGTGAAAAAGACTGTTTGTGCTTTTGGCGCCAAATACCGCCATATTTGCCGCCATATTCGCGCCCTGAGGCGCTGGAGAAGAAGGTGGGCGTACCTGAAAAGCGCGCAGAGTTTCGGACACGCCCCCGGCTCTGACTCAGCGGCAGGTCCTGCGACAGGAAGTGAACGCTCTGACATCAGAGCGCCTGCGACGAAGGTCCTGTCCCCATCGCTGTGCTTGTGGAGCAGCAGCTTCTGGAAACGGTAGGCCCCGATTAACCAAGGGGGCACTAATATGTCGCAACAACCGGCCGACGGTGCGGCCCCAGCCGGAGGCCCCGACCCCGCACCGCGTGGCATTGTAGCGCCGGATGGGGGCGCAGGCCCAGCACCCGGCCCGGTGGTCCCGCTCATGCCACTAACGCTCCCATATATGCCTGGGACGAAATGGCTCCCCCAGTACAGCGGCGAGCCAGGCACTTTAGCAGGATTCAAACAGAAGATATGCAGTGTCCTGGAAATGTACTCCATGTCTGAGAGGCAAAAAGCTGCAGTATTAATAGGGCAGCTAACTGGCGCTGCTGAGAGAGAAGTGGAGACTTGGGCTACCACGGACCAGGAGTTGGTGCCTGTGATCCTCTTAAAGTTACAGGCCATTTTTGAAGATCGCACCGAAACAGATCTCCGGATGGCATTCTACAACTGTTCACAGCAACCAAGTGACAGCATAAGGGACTATGCCTGCCGACTACAAGGGGCCCTGAGAGCAGGTTAATACCATAAGTGTCATTGATGAAAGTAAGATGCTGAAAGAACAATTTGTGCAAGGACTGAGGTCCCAATCGGAACGCAGAACTGTAAATTGGTGGTCTTTAGATCATCCAGATGCCACCTTTGATGCCCTAAAGGACATGGCAATAAAAGGACTGCGACCCCTGGGCAAACCTGAAGTGGCAACCCAACATCACCAGGGTGAAGTCACTCTGGAACCGGCAGTTGCCACCTTTTCCCCGCCAGCGGCAGAAGCCACAACGCAGGTGACGCCCCCTAGTGAATTGGACTGTCTGCGCTCGGAAGTGCGCCAGCTGACTAAAAATCTGGCTGCTGTGATGAGTGCCCTGCAGCTGCGGAAAGAGGAAGAAGGAAAGATCTTATTAGCCGACTGCCCGAGGATGTCCCCTGGATGAACCGGAGGAGAAGGAGGACGTCGCCCCACCAGAGGAGGACAACGCCGCCCCCAGGAGCAACCCCTGACCAGCACCCTCCTCGCCGGGAGATCATCTGTTACCGCTGCAACCGGAAAGGTCATATGTCTACACAGTGTCCTTTAAACGGGCAGAACCTGGGTTCGAGGGCCAACACCCAGGTGGAGACTCGTCAGGCCCCTTAGATTGGAACCGCAGGTTCGTGGGTGGACGACCCTACCTGTCCATCATTCTGGACGGGATTGCAGTTCCGGCGTTGCTAGATACTGGGTCTCAGGTGACCATAATACCTGATGTCCTATATACGAAGTTCTGGTCTATGGATAGTCTTCAACCCCCGAGCCCTGACTTTACCGTGTATGCTTCTAATGGTCTCCCTGTGGAAGTACTCGGGACCAAAAGTGTGGATGTGAAAGTGGGCAGAGAGGAGTTGAAAGACCAGGGGCTTCTAGTAGTAAAGACTGTAAATGAAGAGAACGGTTTAAATATAATTTTGGGTACTAACATTATCAGTAACTGTCTGGGAGAAGTTGTGTTTCTACTCCAACAGCTCGCTGAGATTGCCCGACCAAGGCAGAAGGGAGTGATCCAGAGAGAGATCCGGGCCCTGATGTGTCAGCAGCAAGCGAAGCTTACAGACGGCGAGATTGGTGATGTACGGGTCACCGACTCGAATCCTATTGTGATACCCCCAATGAGTGAAATGATAATATGGTGTAGGGCAGCCATAGGTCTGAGAGGACAGAACTACCCAAGCAGTAGTAGAACCCATTGTTCAGAACATAGACCCACACTCATGACAGCGAGGGGGGTAGTGGAAGTGATAAATGGGAGAGTACCGGTTTCGACTTCTCAACTGGGGAGATGACGAAGTAAATTTACCCCGTATGCAACAGTTGTAAATTACATGGGGTTGATAATAATTCTATTCTCCGACATGTCCTTTAGACTCCGCCAACTAGCGGAGGATAAAGACCCGGCAACTCAGGTGGCGGATTGGTGTCAGCAACTCCATGTCGGGACGACACCACTCCCGCCCACCAGAAACAAGGGGTATTACGGGGGGTACAAGAGTACGCACAAGTGTTTAGTAAACACCCCCTCGACTTTGGGGCCATTTAAAGGGGGTACAGCATCCCAAAACTACAGGGGGGTCATCCTCCCCCCAAAGAGCGTACGGCCTATACTCCAGCCCATTATCAGAAAGCTAAGGAAATGTTTTCATGATATGAAGGAAGCCGGGGTGATAAGGGATAGTTGTAGCCCTGGGCAGCACCTCTAGTTCTGGTTTTAAAAGAAAGATGGTAGTATGAGAATGTGTGTGGATTACAGGGAAGTGAATCGCATAACACATAAAGATGCTTACCCTTACCACGAATTGAGGAGTCCTTAGCTGCTCTGAAAACGGCTAACTACTTTTCTACCCTTGATCTGACTAGTGGATACTGGCAAGGGCTGTGGCTGAGGAGGATCGTG
>JARQOD010000004.1:522707040-522794849 GCA_033576555.1 Oophaga sylvatica | reverse complement strand
CCGGATAGGTTGCAGGGGTGCCTTCTGACTACCGTAGTCCTTTCTTCTAAGACCACAGGGTCCACAGTTCCGACACCACCTCTCGATGGAGCTGCGCATCCCTACCCAGTAGAACCGGCATCTCAACAGGGTCTCCAGCTTTCTCCAGCCAAAGTGTCCTGCTTGATCGTGGTACGCTTCCAACACCATTGGGACGTCTGCCTTGGGGACCACGATTTGCCAGACCATTTCATGGGTTCTGGGGTTGACGTATCTTCTGCACAACTTCTCACGGTATAGGAACAACCTGCTTTTCTCGTTCCACAGGAGCTTGGCTGACATAGGTGCATCCTTTTCCAAGGAGGAACCTTCCTGTTTTAACAACTCCTTGATTCGGCTGACCACTGGATCACTGTCCTGAGTCTCTTTCCAGCTGTGATGGGGTAAAGGATTTAATGTTGCACCATTCTGCTTTCTGTGGAACTCGATGCTCGTGGACTACCCCATTTCGATGGAACGCAGGTAGCTCAATTTCTTCCAGGTCGTCCGATTCTTCTTCCGTATCAGAGTCATGCGGCATTCGGGACAACGCATCAGCATTAGCATTCTTTCGACCTGCCCGGTACTTGATAGTAAACTGGTAATTGGACAACCGAGCCATCCATCGCTGCTCCATGGCACCCAGCTTGGCGGTTTCCAGGTGCGTTAACGGGTTGTTGTCTGTGTACGCCGTGAACTTATTGGAGGCCAGATAGTGCTTAAATCTTTCAGTAATGGCCCAGACCAGCGCCAGAAACTCCAGCTTGAAGCTGCTATAATTTTCCGGATTCCTCTCCGTTGGCCTGAGTTTTCTGCTAGCATAAGCGATGACTTTTTCTTGGCCATTCTGCTTCTGACTGAGAACTGCTCCCAGCCCTTCATTACTGGCGTCGGTGTACAACAGGAACGGTTGGCTGTAATCAGGATAGGTCAAGATCTCATCACCTGTCAGATCTCTTTCATCTTTTGGAATGCTTCAGCCTGTTCTTTACCCCAATTAAAGGGAGGGTTTCTGCTCTTTAAGGATTGTCCTACCAGGAGGTCCTGTAAAGGAGCTGCCTTCTTCGTGTAATCTTTCACGAATCTCCTGTAGTAACCCGTTAGTCCCAGGAACTGTCGCACTTCCTTAAGGTTCTTCGGCTCCGGCCACTTCTGGATGGCAGTGACTTTCTCTGGGTCCGGCGCTACTCCTTCCGAACTGACGATGTGCCCCAAGTATTGCACCTTCTGTTTGAGTAGATGGCATTTGAGGGTTTCAACTTCATCCCGTACCTGGACAGGGACTCGAATACTTCTGCCAGGTGCTTCAGATGGTCCTCATATGTCTTGGAATACACGATAACGTCGTCTAGGTATAGCAGCACGGTTTCAAAATTGAGATGTCCCAGACAGTTTTCCATCACTCTCTGAAATGTTCCTGGGGCACTACTGAGCCCAAACGGCATTCTGTCGAACTCACAGAGCCCCATTGGGGTGGTGAAAGCCGTTTTCTCACGATCCTCCTCAGCCACAGCCACTTGCCAGTAACCACTAGTCAGATCAAGGGTAGAAAAGTAGTTAGCCGTTTTCAGAGCAGCTAATGATTCCTCTAATACGTGGTAACGGGTATGCATCCTTGTGTGTTATGCGGTTCACCTGCCTGTAATCCACACACATTCTCATACTACCATCTTTCTTTTTAACCAGAACTAGAGGGGCTGCCCAGGGCTACAACTATCCCTTATCACCCCAGCTTTCTTCATATCATTCAACATTTCTTTAGCCTTCTGATAATGAGCTGGAGGTATGGGCCTATACCGCTCTTTGATGGGAGGATGACTGCCTGTAGGGATATGATGTTGTACTCCCTTAATGATCCCAAAATCAAGTGGATTTTTGCTAAACACTTGGGCGTACTCTTGCACCACCCGTAATACCCCTTGCTTCTGGTGAGCGGGAGTGGTGTCCGTCCCAACATGGAGTTGCTGACACCATTCCGCCACCTGAGTTGCTGGGTCATTGTGTCACGCTGTATAGCAGATATATATATGTGATGTCAGTAATCTATATCAAAAGGGCAACATACTATATAACATGCGCATAGATATATGATAACATACATTTTACCTGACAGAATGTCCAGAGGGTCAAACGGAATCCGTTATACGCTGTCTCCGGCTAGAGGGTGACCGGGGTCTAAGCTGACCCTAAACTGGGGTCCTAACTAATCCCTCAACCTGGAGGTACTGTTAAAGGTACAGAGGTCCAGGCCACCAGCGTAAACCCTGTCTCCTATCAATCCCTGCCAACTGTATTCTAGTCCTAAGAAGGACCCTGAATACCACCAAAGGGAATGACCAGGTAACGGTTAATGAACAGAAAGACATACAAGAAAGATAAGAAATAAAGTAAATAAAGTCTTACATACAACACTCACACACAGTAGGAACACCTTAGGTCTCAGAGATAAACTATAAGCTGTAAGAGTAAAACAACTAAGGAGCTCTTAGCTTAAGTATTCCCAGAACCGATCCAGTCTGCTAAACTATATGAATGCTTTCACCGGCATCCAACACCCAGACTGGCAGGAATATAAAGGAAACTAATTAGAACATAATCCAAAGCAGCCGGGCGAGGCTGGACCTAGTCTTAGCAAAGAGCTAGGTAAAATTAACTCTCTCATAACCAAACACAAAGAAACAGCAGCTCAGCTGTGAGAAGTCAGAATGTGCAATCGCGACGATCTTCGTGGCGATGCACCCATGACAGTACCCCCCCTTCTACGAAGGGCCTCCGGACCCTCATGACCAGGTCTGTCCGGGTAAATTGTGTGAAAGGTCCGAACCAATCGATCTGCGTTATCATCAGACGCAGGGACCCACGTCCTCTCCTCAGGACCATACCCCCTACAATGAACTTCCACGTTATCATTGACTACCACTGAAGGAGGAGGTAGAGGTGACGGTATGACTGGTGCCACATACTTTTTAAGTAATGACTTGTGAAACACATTATGAATTTTAAACGTAGGAGGGAGGTCCAGACGAAATGCCACAGGATTAATTATGGAACTGATCCTGTATGGCCCGATGAATCTGGGACCCAACCTCCAGGAGGGAACTTTAAGTTTTATATTCCTGGTAGACAACCACACCAAATCGTTCACCCTCAGATCTAGACCAGAAACTCTCCTCCTATCAGCCATCCGTTTGTAAGGTTCTCCGTAACCTTCAGTCTTAAGCGATCTGGAACTATCAGTCTCCCTGGAAGTCCCACAGGGGCGTCCCCCTGAGCCCCCAATACCTCCCCCTCAAGCTCAGAGCATACAGCTGACACTACACAACTCCCTCCTGAGGAATAGGAACCGGATCATCCGTCTTCCCGACCCCTGGGAAAGTACGAGATAAGGCATCAGGAAGCAACTTTATTGAGAAGTCATATGTGCGATGAGGAGGTAACTCTTTACACCCCTCCTCTGAGAACTTCTCCCAAAAGTCCTCCAGAAAAGGAGGCAAAGTCCTAGGCACAACCGCACCGATGACCGTGCTCATGCAGTTATTCTTGCAAAATTCACCCCACTGGCTTATCTTTCTGGATTGCCAATCAATCACTGGGTTATGTTTAGCCAACCAAGGAAGTCCCAACACAATAGGAGCAGGCAGACCCTCCAACACATAACAAGACAATTGCTCTTTATGTATTGCCCCTACTCGAAGATCTATGTTATGAACAGCTTGTACCAAGCTACCTTGACCAAGAGGTCTAGAATCAATAGAGAGTATAGGGACCGGTTTGGCCAATACACTCAGTTGCATACCATGCACCTGGGCAAACCGAGTGTCCACCAGATTAGCCCCGGACCCACTATCAAGAAAAACAGAAATCCTCTCAGTTCTAGTACCAATCACCACCTCCGCAGGCACGAGAAACTGAGAGGGATTTGGGGACGAAATACACACTCCCAGGTTAACTCCTTGGTTCAAAGAGGTCCGGGATGGACACCCCCCAACAAAATGTCCCTCTCTCCCGCAAAAGAAACACCTTCTAGTCTTGCGGCGCACCGCTGATTCCCTCCTACAAAATGATGTCCCTCCCAACTGCATGGGTTCCTCAGAACAGACCAGGGGAACCTCAGTATAAGGAACTTTAGTAGTAGGTGGAGTCATCACGGGGGGCGGAGTTACCTCGCGTCTTCCCCGAAGACGTCTATCAATGCGAATAGCGAGGGCCATAGCAGCCTCCAGTGATGGAGGAGAATCATACTGAGCCAACACATCTTTTAATTTGTCAGACAACCCTTGACAAAACTGGCTCCTAAGAGCGGGGTCATTCCACTGAGTATCTGTTGCCCATCTACGGAACTCAGAAGAATATTCCTCCGCTGGACGATTTCCTTGCCGTATTTTACGTAACCTTGTTTCAGCAAGGGAGACTCGATCCGGATCATCATATACCAGACCCAGGGCAGTAAAAAATCGATCCACTGACTGGAGATCTGGGAGCCTGGAGGAATAGAGAACGCCCAAGATTGAGGATCCCCTTGTAAGACGAGATAACAATTCCCACCCTCTGCTCTTCACTCCCAGATGACCGAGGCCGCAGCCGAAAGTACAATTTACATGCCTCCCGGAAAGTAAAAAATTTGTCCCGCCCACCAGTGAACCTGTCCGGGAGAGCAACCTTAGGTTCAGATCTGGTTTGCTCCGGGGGGACAAAACCTTGGACTTAATGTCTGCCAACTCCATGGACAATCCCTGCAACTGCCGGGCCAGCTGGGCTACTGGATCCATGACAGCTGGGGAGAATCTTTAGTATGGGCCGGTGAAAATGTCACGCTGTATAGCAGATATATATATGTGATGTCAGTAATCTATATCAAAAGGGCAACATACTATATAACATGCGCATAGATATATGATAACATACATTTTACCTGACAGAATGTCCAGAGGGTCAAAACGGAATCCGTTATACGCTGTCTCCGGCTAGAGGGTGACCGGGGTCTAAGCTGACCCTAAACTGGGTCCTAACTAATCCCTCAACCTGGAGGTACTGTTAAAGGTACAGAGGTCCAGGCCACCAGCGTAAACCCTGTCTCCTATCAATCCCTGCCAACTGTATTCTAGTCCTAAGAAGGACCCTGAATACCACCAAAGGGAATGACCAGGTAACGGTTAATGAACAGAAAGACATACAAGAAAGATAAGAAATAAAGTAAATAAAGTCTTACATACAACACTCACACACAGTAGGAACACCTTAGGTCTCAGAGATAAACTATAAGCTGTAAGAGTAAAACAACTAAGGAGCTCTTAGCTTAAGTATTCCCAGAACCGATCCAGTCTGCTAAACTATATGAATGCTTTCACCGGCATCCAACACCCAGACTGGCAGGAATATAAAGGAAACTAATTAGAACATAATCCAAAGCAGCCGGGCGAGGCTGGACCTAGTCTTAGCAAAGAGCTAGTAAAATTAACTCTCTCATAACCAAACACAAAGAAACAGCAGCTCAGCTGTGAGAAGTCAGAATGTGCATCGCGACGATCTTCGTGGCGATGCACCCATGACACATTGTCCTCCTCTATTTGACAGGAGTCTAAGGACTCAGCCGGGAGAATAGAATTATTATCAACAGCATGAAGTTTAGCAATGGTTGCATAACGGGGTAAATTTACCTCATCATCTCCCCAATTGAGAAGCCGTACCGTACTCTCCCATTCACCACTTCTACTACTCCTCTAGCAGTCATAAGTGTAGATCTATGTTCTGAATGGTGGGGTTCTACTACAGCTTGGTAATTCTGTCCTCTCAGACCTATGGCTGCCCTGCACCAAATGATCATTTCACTCATTGGGGGTATCACAATAGGATCCGAGTCAGTGACCCGTACATTACCAATTTCGCCGTCGGTAAGCTTCGCTTGCTGCTGACACACCAGGGCCCGGATCTCTCTTTGGATTACTCCTCTCTGCCTTGGTCGGGCAATCTCAGCGAGCTGTTGGAGCAAGAACACAACTTCTCCCAAACAATTACCAATAATGTTAGTACCCAAAATTATATTTAGACCGTTCTCCTCATTTACAGTCTTTACTACCAGAAGCCCTTGGTCTTTCAACTCCTCTCTGCCCACCTTTACATCTACACTTTTTGTTCCGAGTACTTCTACAGGAAGACCATTAGAAGCATACACAGTAAAGTCAAGGCTCGGAGGTTTAAGACTGTCCATTGACCAGTACTTGGTATATAGAGCATCAGGTATTAGGGTCACCTGCGACCCAGTGTCTAACAATGCTGGAACAGCAATACCATCTAGAATAATAGACAGGTAGGGTCGCCCGCCCACATACCTGCGGTTCCAGTCTAGGGGGCCTGACGGGTATTCTCCTGGGTGTTGGCCCTTGGACCCAGGTTCTGCCCGTTTAAAGGACACTGTGTAGACAGATGACCTTTCCGGTTGCAGCGATAACAGATGATCTCTCGACGAGAAGGGTGTTGATCAGAGGTTGCTCCTGGGGGTGGCGTTGTCCTCCTCCGGGGGGGCGACGTCTTCTTTCTTCTCCGGTGCATCCACGGAACGTCCTCTGGGCAGTCAGCTAACAAGATCTTCCCTTCCTCTTCTTTCCGCAGCTGTAGGGCACTCATTACAGCAGCCAGATTTTTAGTCAGCTGGCGCACCTCTGAGCGCAGACAGTCCAATTCACTAGGAGGTGTCACCTGCGTTTTGGTTTCTGCCACTAGCGGGAACAGGGGGTTACTGCCGGTTCCAGAGTGACTTCACCCTGATGATGTTGGGTGGCCACCTCAGGTTTGCCCAGGGGCCGCAGCCCTTTTATTGCCATGTCCTTTAGGGCATCAAAGGTAGCATCCGGATGATCTAAGGACCACCAATTCACAGTTCTGCGTTCCTCTGGGATCTCAATCCCTGTATAAATTGTTCTTTCAGCATTCTATTCTCGTCGATAGCATTTAAATGGTTAATTTGCTTGAGGGCTCTCAGGGCTCCCTGTAGTCGGCAAGCATAGTCCCGGATGCTGTCACCTGGCTGTTGTGAACAGTGATAGAAGGCCATCCGGAGATCCGTTTCTGTGCGGTCTTCAAATATGGCATGTAGCTTAAGGAAGATCGCAGGTACCGACTCCTGATCAACGGTATCCCAAGTCTCCACTTCCCTTTCAGCAGCGCCAGTTAGCTGCCCTATTAGCACAGCAGCTTTTTGTCTCTCAGGCATAGAGTACATTTCTAAGATGCTGCATAACTTCCGCTTGAAGCCTGCTAATGTGCCTGGCTCACCGCTGTATTGGGGAAGCCATTTCGCCCCAGGCATATATGGGAGCGTTAGTGGCATGATCGGGACTACCGGACTGGGTGCAGGGCCTGCGCCCCCATCTGGCGCTACAATACCAGACGGTGCGGGATTGGGGACTCCGGCCGGGGCCGCACTGTCAGCCGGTTGTTGTGACATCTTAGCGCCCCCTTGGTTAAACGGAGCCTACCGGTTTCAGACGCTGCTACTTCACAGGCACCGCAGTGGGAATAGGACCTTCGTCGCAGGCGCTCTGATGTCAGAGCGTTCACTTCCTGTTGCAGGACCTGCCGCTGTGTCAGAGCCGGGGGCGTGTCCAAGACTTTGCGCGCTCTTTCAGGTACGCCCACCTTCTTCTCCAGCGCTTTAGGGCGCGAATCTGGCGGCAAATATGGCGGTATTTGGCGCCAAACAACAGCAACAGTCTTTTTCACCAAAACACTCC
This sequence comes from Oophaga sylvatica, assembly GCA_033576555.1. Taxonomy (NCBI): domain Eukaryota; kingdom Metazoa; phylum Chordata; class Amphibia; order Anura; family Dendrobatidae; genus Oophaga; species Oophaga sylvatica. Next base: position 522,787,101 of record JARQOD010000004.1, on the reverse strand, counting down.
ACAGGCACACAGGGCTCGCAATGCTGCAAGTTTCGTATCCTGTTCGTGACGCCAAGTTTTTGTGTCGACCCGCCACCACAATTGTGGGTTACCAGGGCAATGGGGTACTCAGAGCCGAGCCCGTAGAAGTCTATGGGGATTGTCACAGGTAGCTGTGGCTCGGTCTGTGGCCCTGGCGGTCTGGCGTATGTTGGGGATATATTTACAGGGGATAGGTTTATATACAGTTCGTGACGCCACCTGTAGTCTTCTGGTAATTAGTACCAGCGCTGCTGTAGATCTCTGAGGGGATGGTGAGGCAGCTAGATGTCGGGTCCCCTACAGGTGGGACTCTTCCCTCAGGTCGGTAATTAGGTAGGGATTGTGCAGGCATGCAATAATAACTCAGTCTCACACGGTCAGCGTCTTTCCATACCTTTACTTGTAAGATGTTCAAGCAGGTCCCAGGGAGGCTGATGGGGTTGGTGGAGGATGAGCTTTGAGGCAACAGCTAAGCAACTTAGGGCCTCCTTTACTTTCAATACAAGATGAGTACGACCAGCCTGAAGCGTAGTCCCCTCTATGATTCCAGCTAATCCAAAGCTGTATTTCCCAGTCAGGTTTGTGGTGGAGCCTTTCTGTGAGGGAGCTGAATTCTTATTTTGTCCTGCAGAGACTCAAAGTCTTCACTTCCCCTGACCCCAGTTACGTACTGACTATAAGGGGCTTGTTTGCCGCGACCTAGGGTCCGGTAAATCTCTGGTTTTCTCTTCACTATGCTTGTAGCTAATAGTGATCCTTCGGTCCCCAGTGACCGGTAGCAATGTGCAGGACTTTTCCAAGCCAAACGCACTTTTCCAATAATCTTCCTTCCACTTTGCCCTTCGATTTGCTCGACTCTTAATAGATAGTTCAGTCTTTCTTCCAGTGGGGCACAGCTCTGACTAGGCTAAGGTGAATTAGACCACCTGTACCAGCCTCCACTTTCTGAACTGCTGACAGACTTAAACTGGACACGTCTACTCTGTCCAAGGACAGGAAACTGACTGACTAAAATCACTCCCTTCCACACCCCTGCTGGGTGTGTCAGAAGTGTACATGATGTCATGAAGAGACCTTAACTGTTACCTCTCCACTCATCCTCTTGGTATTGTGTACCAGGGCTACACACGGACACTGCCACAGACTCTGCGCACTCTCTGAAATGAGCCATCATCATGGGGCAGACTCTGCGCACTCTCTGAAATGAGCTGCCATCAGGGGCAGACGCTGCGGACACTGCCACAGACTCTGCGCACTCTCTGAAATGAGCCGCCATCAGGGGCAGACGCTGCGGACACTGCCACAACCTCTGCGCACTCTCTGAAATGAGCCGTCATCAGGGGGCAGAAGCTGCGGACACTGCCACAGCCTCTACGCCCTCTCTGAAATGAGCATTCATCAGGGGGCAGACGCTGCATACACTGCCACAGCCTCTGCGCACTCTCTGAAATGAGCCGTCATCAGGGGCAGACGCTGCGGACACTGCCACAGACTCTGCGCACTCTCTGAAATGAGCTGCCATCAGGGGCAGACGCTGCGGACACTGCCACAGACTCTGCGCACTCTCTGAAATGAGCCGCCATCAGGGGCAGACGCTGCGTACACTGCCACAGCCTCTGCGCACTCTCTGAAATGAGCCGTCATCAGGGGCAGAAGCTGCGGACACTGCCACAGCCTCTACGCCCTCTCTGAAATGAGCATTCATCAGGGGGCAGTCGCTAAAAAAAAAAAAAAAACACACCCAAGTGCATAAGAAAAGAGGGAGGAAAAATGGAGAACTACCACAGGCAGAAGTACAGTCATGGCCAAAAGTTTTGAGAATGACACAAATATTAATTTTTACAAAGTCTACTGCTTCACTTTTTCTAATGGCAATTTGCATATACTCCAGAATGTTATAAAGAGTGATCAGCTTAACAGCAATTACTTGCAAAGTCAATATTTGGCTAGAAAATGAACTTTATCCCCCAAAACACATTTCAACATCATTGCAGCCCTGCCTTAAAAGGACCAGCTAACCTCTTTTCAGTGATTGCTCCATTAACACAGGTGTGGGTGTTGATGAGGACATGGCTGGAGATCAATCTGTCATGATTAAGTAAGAATGACACCACTGGACACTTTAAAAGGAGGCTGGTGCTTGGCATCATTGTTTCTCTTCTGTTAACCATGGTTATCTCTAAAGAAACACGTGCAGTCATCATTGCAATGCACAAAAATGGCCTAAACGGCCCGTATCACATAGCGAGATCGCTACCGAGATCACTGCTAAACAGCGATCTCAGCAGCGATCTCGCTATTTCTGACACGTACCAGCTATCAGGCCCCTGCTGTGAATCGCTGGTCGTGTCAGAAATGTCAGGACATTTTTTTGATCGCTGGTCTCCTGCTGACAGGCACGCATCGCTGCGTGTGACAGGCGGGAGACCAGCGATCCGCTGGTAACCAAGGTACACAGCGGGTTGCCAGGCGCGGGGCTGTGCCTGGAAACCCGCTGTGTACCTTGGATACCAGCGCCCTGATGCAGGGAGCTGGTAACCAAGGTACACGTCGGGTTTCCAGGACCAATTGTAGCGTCCACCAACTCCATCTTATCTCCTCTTGCTATGACCTTAGAAAAGATTCTCTCACCTCTTATCCCTTCTATTAAGTCCTACTTGAGAGATACTACACATTTCTTGAAAACACTCAGGGATATAGGTATAATTCCAGTGGGTTCACTATTGGTAACTATGGACGTTAATAGTCTTTATACGAGTATTGATCATACTGCAGGTATTCAAGCAACCACCACCTTCCTTAGAGATCACACTTCATATAGTGACCCTCAAATCCAATTTTGTGAGGACATACTTATCCTCATTCTCACCAAGAATTTTTTTCTTTTTGGTGATCAATTTTACATCCAAAAGAAAGGCACTGCGATGGGCTCGAACATGGCGCCTCCATACGCTAACATTTACATGGATTACTTTGAAAGATTGTGTGTGTATCCTCACCCATACTTCTCGACTAAAGTATTGTACTGGAGACGTTACATCGATGACGTTTTTGTCATCTGGACAGGAGACGTTGAATCCCTTCTTAAGTTTCATACAGACCTTAACAAATATATTCCTGATATTACGTTTTCTATACAGTATGATTATAACTGCATCAACTTTTTAGATACAATGGTCAGGTTATCTGGTGATGGTCAAATAATGACCGATTTATATACCAAACCAACGGATAAAAATAGTCTTCTTCTATACAGTAGCAGCCATCCAGTGCACATAAAGAGCTCACTTCCCATTTCTCAACATGATAGGGTCCGAAGAATCGTATCAGACCCGATCATCAGACGTAAGAGACATGATGACATGGACAAGAAATTTCGGGAACGTGGTTATCCTGAAAAAATTTTGAAAGAATCCTGCAGAGACGAGGTTATTAGACCTATATCGAATATTAATCTTCAGAAAATCCCATTTGTTAATGTTTTCCATCCGTGGAAACATGGTATTCACCAATGCATCACGAAACATTGGAGTATCTTACAGGCTGCCTATCCCGAGGTCCTGAGTTTAATAATAAACCATTAATCTGTTACAAAAAATCTAGTAACATTAGGAATTTTTTGGTCAGAGCCGATATTGGTACGTCTAAGACAGGATTGAGACAGAGTGTGTTACATACCCCGCGTAATGGAACATTCCCATGCCTGGGATGCCTCCAATGTTCAAATATCACTAAAGGCGATAGCTTTACACATCCACGGACAGGTCAGAGATTTTTCATTAAGGGTCACTACACGTGTGATTCATCACACGTTGTATATTTAATTAAGTGCCCGTGCGGTCTCGGATATGTTGGGGAAACCACCCAACATATCCGTGACCGTATCTCTCAGCACAAATCCACCATTCGATGCGGACGCACTCTCTTACCCATTCCAGCTCACTTTCTTGAAAATAGACACACTATTGCCCAACTTAAATACCAAATCATCGACCATGTCCCTAAGGCGAGAAGAGGTGGCGATAGAATCAATAAATTAAAAGAACGGGAATCCTATTGGATCCATACGTTGAGGACACTTTCCCCGTATGGCCTCAACAGAGAATATGATCTTTCTTATGGTTAGATTCTTATATTCATTAGGCCATTGCTAGTATTGTATTACTGATTGATTGAATTATTTGCATTATCTCTGATCTTTACGGTTTGGCCCATATTATTATTCATATTCATTATGTTATAACATTTCCCACTAAAATTTGAATCATGTGGTGGTTTTCTGACATTATATATGCCATATTGTATGTATCTTTTTTGTATATATGACTCCTTATTGATATAGTATATATTGTATCTCATGATTTATAAGTCCACCATAAGGGACTTTCCTTGCAATTTTTGTGACTCTTAGTGCTTTGCTTCTAAAACTGAACGTTTATTAGTTACCCACTTATTCATGTATATATTATTCTATATCTTATAACCCATGTCTTTTGCTTTTTACAGCATATGGGCACCGATCCCATGTCCTGACTTTCTTCTTGACATGCGCACTGCATCCTTCTGGATTCGCCTCTTGTCGGCTCTCCTTCGGTACTTTCCGGCTCTTTGCACATGCGCACTACGCACTTCACCTTTTCAGTCTTACCCGGAAGTTCTCGGGCTCGGCGTCTGTCGGGCACATATGTAGCAGCACACCTGTCATGGCGCGTCAGCTCGTTACCGCCGTACTAGCCACTTGAAGCTGTCCTGATATATATCCTCACGTTATAAGGTATGTCACATAACAACTTGTTTTGTCTCTATGCTCTGCTCCTTTTGCCACCTATGGTCTCAGCAGAGGTTCACGTTTATTTGCATTTTACTTATGTATTGCATTGATCTCACTATTAGCACTATATTCTAGTGGGTCTATATTTATTTTGTCCCCCTTATATACGTTATCAGCACTATATTTTAGTGAGTCTATATTTATTTTGTCCCCCTTATATACGTTATTATACGTGCATTTAACTTCTTATGACCATGTGATACCTCCGATAAGAGGTCATATCATCATATGTCTGTCACACACACATTTTCATTGGCCCTTTCGTTGATATGTATTAATATATGAACATGAACATATATGTATATAATATATATATATATATATATATATATATATATATCTGTTTTTTATTCTTGCTCTTTATTTTTCCTTTTTTATTTTCCCCTCCTTTTTTTCCTTTCTATGCCCCAGTATATTGTGTTCTTCTGTACACCAATTCTAGTTGTTGTATACATTCAATTGTGTTTTTTTGCTCATATACTTGTGTCTGTTTTCATTTATGTATTTCTTATTTTTATTTTTTTGTACAGTAAAAAGGTACCACTTGAAAAAGGCATCTTATGCCGAAACGTTGTATATACGTACCTGTATTCATGAACGTCCGTTGGATATTATTTTCTTCAATGAGCTTTCACTGTTTGAAATAAATATTGACTATTTTTGCATCCTTAAGCATTCTACCGTCTTTTGTGTGCCGGAGTATACTATTGGAGTTGCTGGTATCCAAGGTACACTGCGGGTAACTAAGTGATGTTACCCGCAGTGTCCCTGTGCTGATCGCTGCCCTGAGCTGCCTGTGTGGCAGCTCAGCAGCGATCATGTAGCGATACACCAGCGATCCTGATCGTTGTCAGGATCGCTGGTGTATCGCTATGTGCGACCCGGGCTTAACAGGGAAGAGTATCGCAGCTAGAAAGATTGCACCTCAGTCAACAATCTATCGCATCATCAAGAACTTCAAGGAGAGAGGTTCCATTGTTGCCAAAAAGGCTCCAGGGCGCCCAAGAAAGACCAGCAAGCGCCAGGACCGTCTCTTAAAAGTGTTTCAGCTGCGGGATCGGGCTACCAGCAGTGCAGAGCTTGCTCAGGAATGGCAGCAGGCAGGTGTGAGTGCATCTGCACGCACTGTGAGCGCGGAGACTCTTGGAGCAAGGCCTGGTCTCAAGGAGGGCAGCAAAGAAGCCACTTCTCTCCTGAAAAAACATCATGGACAGACTGATATTCTGCAAAAGGTACAGGCAGTGGACTGCTGAGGACTGGGGTAAAGTTATTTTCTCTGATGAATCCCCTTTTCGATTGTTTGAGACATCAGGAAAACGCCTCATTCGGAGAAGACAAGGTGAGCGCTACCACCAGTCTTGTCTCATGCCAACTGTTAAGCATCCTGAAACCATTCATGTGTGGGGTTGCTTCTCAGCCAAGGGAATCGGCTCTCTCACAGTCTTGCCTAAAAACACAGCCATGAATAAAGAATGGTACCAGAATGTCCTCCAAGAGCAACTTCTCCCAACCCTCCAAGAGCAGTTTGGCGATCAACAATGCCTTTTCCAGCATGATGGAGCACCTTGCCATAAAGCAAAAGTGATAACTAAATGGCTCAGGGAACAAAACATAGAGATTTTGGGTCCATGGCCTGGAGACTCCCCAGATCTTAATCCCATTGAGAACTTGTGGTCACTGCCACAGCCTCTGCGCCCTCTCTGAAATGAGCCGTCATCAGGGGCAGACGCTGCGGACACTGCCACAGCCTCTGCGACCTCTGAAATGAGCCGTTATCAGGGGGCAGATGCTGCGTACACAGCCACAGCCTCTGCGCCCTCTCTGAAATGAGCAGTCATCAGGGGGCAGACGCTGCGTACACAGCCACAGCCTCTGCGCCCTCTCTGAAATGAGCCGTCATCAGGGGCAGACGCTGCGTACACTGCCACAGCCTCTGCGCCCTCTCTGAAATGAGCCGTCATCAGGGGCAGAGGCTGCGGACAGTGCCACAGCCTCAGCGCCCTCTATGAAATGAGCAGTCATCTGGGGCAGACGCTGCAAACCTGCACAGCTCGCGACACTGCCGCAGCCTCTATGCCCTCTCTGAAATGAGCCGTCTGTTGTGAATGCTATGGATTCTGGGTTGGGGCTCCCTCTGTTGGTTGTTGATATTAATGAAGCTGTCTTGACTGACAGAGGCCCTTCAGCTGAGGATCCAGCTGCAGACGATTGGCAATCTGGGAGTGATGGGGAGATTTAAGGGAGTAACTTTCCAATGATCCTTGCCGGTGATTAGTTGTCTCTTCCTGGTCCAGTTTGGATAAGTCATTTTCTACTTGTTTCTGTGGTTTTGTTTTCTTTCTTTTTTTCTGCCTTCTGAGTGAGGTCAGCATGGTCCCCTTGCTGGGGCCTGCGCTGGTCTCTGTTTCTCAGTTATCTCGGTTCATTTGTTCAGTCCCTGTTATTTCAGTGGCTGCTGGGTAGCTACCTGTTCACACCAGAGCTCTGATCTAGCGGGGAGAGATTGTGTGGTCTCAGTATTTTTTTGGAATCAGAAGCGTTGGAATTTTTCCTAGGGTTTTGCTGGATTGCAGAAAGTATTCTTTTCTGCCCTGTCCTAGCTAAACAGTTTTGGGCCCCAGCTGTTATGATTTGGTAGCTGAGGAGTGCAGGTAAAAAAGGCAATACACCAGAGCAGTTGGAATCTATGAGATTGCAGTACCCTGACTAACCACCACAACTAGAGGCAGCCATGGAGCGTTCCTACGTTGGTCCTAGACGCCTCGTCACAGCCTGAGAAACTAACTATACCTAAAGATAGAAAGAGGAAAGCTATCTGCCCCGGAGCAGATCCCCAAAGAACATAGAAAGCCCCCAAACATGTAATGGCGGTTAGACAAGAAGAAATACTGACACAGACAGAAAATAGTATGAGCAAACGTTGGGGCCCAAACTATCTAAATAGAAAAGGATAGGAAGGGCACTTACTGCAATCCCAAAAAAACCCTGAAAAGCACCAACTCTACTAATTTCAAAAACACCTGAGATCACACGACCTCTACCACCTAAATTAGTTCTCTGGTGTAACAAAATCAAAACAGCAGCCACTGAAAAAACTGGAAAAAGCAATGTACAAAACATCAGTGGCTGAACTAAACTGAGAGGGCAAAAGCCCCCAGAGGGGACCCTGAAGGCCCCCACAGAAGTGCAGGACAAAATGCAAAAATCAAGCACAAAAACAAAAAGAAGAAAATGTCTTATCTGTTAGCAGGAGATGCAGACATGACACAGCAGGCTACAAAGGAAACAGGAATCAAGGATTGAGACCAGAACAATTGATCACCGGCAACCCTGATGGGAAGGCGACTCCCTTAAATAAGACCAGTCAGTAACACCTGATTCCCAATCCTCACAATCTTCACTGGACAGTCCAGTACCACTTGTAACCACCAGAGGCAGCCTCTGCTCAGAACTCATTTCAAGTCCATTCACAACAGTACCCCCCCTTGAGGAGGGGTCACCGAACCCTCACTTGAGCAACCAGGTCGGTCAGGATGAGTTCTATGATACGCACGGATGAGTCTCCTAGCATGGATGTCCGAAGCAAACACCCAAGAATTGTCTTCCTGACCATAACCTCTCCACTTAACCAAATACTGGAGTTTCCGTCTAGAAAAACGAGAATTCAATATTTTCTCAACCACAAACTCCATATTGCCCTCAACCAGAACAGGGTCAGGAGGCAAAGCAGTAGGAACCACTGGCTCAACAAACCTCTTCAACAAGGACTTGTGGAACACGTTATGGATCTTAAATGTCCCTGGAAGAAGCAAACGAAAAGAAACAGGATTAAGAATCTCCATGATCTTATAAGGTCCAATGAACCTAGGCTTAAATTTAGGAGATGCCACTCTCATAGGAATATTTTTTGAGGACAACCAGACCAAGTCCCCCACTTTAAACCGAGGACCATCAGTCCTATGCCGGTTAGCAAACCGCTGGGCCCTCTCCTGAGAGAGGGACAACCTCTCCACTACCTGGTCCCAAATCTGTTGCATACGCTCCACAACAGAGTCAACACCTGGACAGGCAGAAGCCTCCGTCTGTCCTGAAGAAAATCGAGGGTGAAACCCAGAATTACAGAAAAATGGAGACATCAAAGTGGCAGAGCTAGCCCTATTATTAAGAGCAAACTCAGCCAAAGGCAAAAAAGAGACCCAGTCATCCTGATCAGCAGACACAAAGCATCTTAGATAAGTCTCCAATGTCTGGTTTGTTCTCTCAGTTTGACCATTGGTCTGAGGATGAAACGCCGAGGAGAAAGACAACTGAACACCAAGCTTAGAACAAAAGGTCCTCCAAAATCTGGAAACAAACTGGACTCCTCTGTCAGACACAATGTTCTCAGGAATGCCGTGTAAACTAACCACGTGCTGAAGGAACAAAGGCACCAATTCAGAGGAGGAAGGTAACTTAGGTAATGGCACAAGATGTATCATCTTGGAAAACCTATCACAAATCACCCAGATGACGGTCATTCTCTGAGAAACAGGGAGGTCGGAAATGAAATCCATAGAGATATGGGTCCATGGTCTCTTGGGCACAGGCAATGGCATCAACAAACCACTAGAGCGAGAGCAAGGCTTGGAGAAAGAGCAAGTCCCGCAGGACTGCACAAATTCCCTGACATCACGAGACAAGGTAGGCCACCAAAAGGACCGACTAACCAAGTCTCTGGTACCAAAAATTCCGGGATGACCGGCCAACGCGGAACAATGAATCTCAGACATCACACTCTTTTTCCACTGGTCCGGGACAAACAATTTCCCAACAGGGCAGCGCTCGGGCCTATCCTCCTGACACCCCTCCAGAGCCAGTCTCAAATTGGGCGAGATGGCGGAAAGAACTACACCTTCTTTCAAAATAACAGAAGGATCAGATAACTCAGGAGAGTCCGCAAAGAAACTCCTCGAGAGGGCATCCGCCTTAAAATTCTTAGTGCCAGGAAGAAAGGAAACCACAAAATTAAAACGTGTGAAAAACAAGGCCCACCTGGCCTGTCTAGGATTAAGTCGCTTGGCAGATTCCAGATAAACCAGATTCTTATGGTCAGTAAGGACCACCACCTGATGTTTGGCTCCCTCCAGCCAATGTCTCCACTCTTCAAAAGCCCACTTCATGGCCAATAACTCCCGATTACCCACGTCATAATTACGTTCAGTAGGAGAAAATTTTCGAGAGAAAAAGGCACAAGGGTTACTTTTAGAGGTCTCTGGATCTCTTTGGGACAAAACGGCACCTGCCCCAATTTCAGAGGCATCAACCTCCACCTGAAATGGCAGAGAAACATCAGGCTGCCGTAGAACAGGAGCAGAAGTGAATCTCTGCTTAAGTTCCTGAAATGCAGAGACTGCCTCAGGAGGCCAATTCACCACATCAGAACCCTTTTTGGTCAAATCAGTTAATGGTTTAACAATAACCGAGAAATTACCAATAAATTTACGATAAAAATTGGCAAAACCCAAAAATCTTTGAAGAGCCTTTAATGAAGTAGGTTGGACCCAATCACAGATGGCCTGAACCTTGACCGGGTCCATTTCAATAACAGATGGGGACAAAATGAATCCCAAAAATGAGATCCTCTGTACGCCAAAAAGACACTTTGATCCCTTCACATACAGAGCATTCTCTCTCAAAATCTGGAATACAGTTCGAACATGTTTCACATGAGAGTCCCAGTCATTAGAAAAAATCAAGATATCATCCAAATAAACAATCAGAAATTTATCCACAAAATCCCTGAAAATTTCATTCATGAAGGACTGGAAGACAGAAGGAGCATTAGTGAGCCCAAAGGGCATCACAAGGTACTCAAAATGCCCCTCAGGGGTGTTAAATGCCGTCTTCCATTCATCCCCGTGCTTAATGCGAATAAGGTTATATGCCCCCTGAGGTCAAGCTTGGTAAACCAAGTAGCGTTTTTCACCCTGGAAAACAGGTCAGAAATCAAGGGTAACGGATATTGATATTTCACAGTAATATTGTTCAAAATACGATAATACACGGCCTTAATGAACCATCCTTTTTGGCCACAAAGAAAAAACCGGCACCTAAGGGTGAAGAGGATGGTCTGATATGACCCTTCTCCAATGACTCCTTGATATAAGACCGCATAGCGTCATGTTCAGGTACAGACAAGTTAAAAAGGCGACCTTTAGGGAATTTACTACCAGGCACTAATTCAATAGCGCAGTCATAGCTCCTATGGGGAGGCATAGATGCAGATTTACTTTCGCTAAACACATCAGAAAAATCAATCAAAAAGTCAGGAACATCCTGAGCCTGGGGGAGGCAGAAAAAACAGGAGTGTTGGTATTAACACATTGGCAGCCCCAACTGGTTACAGACACAGATTTCCAATCCAAAACAGGATTATGAGACTGTAACCAAGGGAAACCCAGCACGATAATGTCATGCAGATTATACAGAACCAAAAATTTGCAGCTCTCCTGATGATCAGGTTCAACCCTCATTATCACCTGAGTAGAAAACTGAGGTTTATTCTCAGCCAAAGGGGTAGAATCGATCCCCAGTAGGGGAATAGACTTCTGTAGGGGTATCAAGGGAAACCCGCAACGTTTAGCAAAATCAAAATCCATCAGGTTAATAGCTGCTCCCGAATCAACGAAAGCCTGAGCAGAAAATGAGGACAGAGAGCATATCAGAGTAACAGTTAATAAAAACTTAGTCTGAACACTACCCAAGACAACTGAGCGTGCAAAACGTCTTCCCCGCTTAGGGCAGACTGAAATAGCATGAGAGGCATCACCACAGTAGAAACATAACCCATTGCGCTTTCGAAACTCATGACGCTGTGCCCCAGAAACCACTCTATCACACTGCATGGGTTCAGAAGCAGGTTCACAAGGCAACACTATTCCACGCATACTTCTCCGCTCACGCAAACGTCTGTCAATTTGAATCGCTAATGACATAGAATCATTGAGACCAGATGTCAGGAGTCGAACCCAGTACCTCTTGTCTACTGGCCAGCAGCTCTACCATCTGAGCTATTCTGCTGGCTGCAAAGTTCCTTGCTGAACCCGGATACCATTGACTGTTCTTCCTGATTGGCTACACCTAGTGCTCTCTTGATTGGGCCTCTGATTGCCAATTACACACCCTATATAAACCTGGCCCTGTGGGTGTGTCATTGCGAGATTATTGAGCTCCAAGCCTTTAGTCAAGCGTTTCCTCCTGATCCATTGCTACAAACACTGCTCTCCTGTGAACCGACCTCGGCCTGCCTTCTGACTACGCTACCTGCCTCTGCTTCCCCTAGTGTTTGCAGTAACATCGGCTCCAACCCAGACGGGATCTTGACACCAGAGGGGACAGGGAATCCCACCATAACATCCTTTACATTATCTGACAGACCCTTCCGAAAAAGGGCTGCCAAAGCGTCGTCATTCCATTTGGTCAGGACTGCCCACCTGCGGAATCTCTGACAGTATAACTCAGCGTCATCAAGCCCCTGATTTAATGCCAACAAGGCTTTTTCAGCTTGATCAGTGACATTAGGCTCATCGTACAATAACCCCAAGGCCTGAAAAAATGCATCAACATCACTCAAAACAGGATCCCCAGGTGTCAGGGAAAAAGCCCAATCCTGAGGATCGCCGCGCAGGAGAGAGATGACAATTTGAACCTGCTGTGCTGTGTTCCCTGAGGACTTAGATTTTAAGGCAAAAAACAATTTACAATTATTTTTGAAATTCAGAAACTTGGCTCGATCCCCCAAAAACAAATTTGGCATGGGAATCCTAGGTTCCACAACAGGCAACCTAGCAAGATAGGTAGCAATACTCCGAACCTCAGTGGCAAGCTGATCCACACGGCCAGACAACTGTGCAAACTCCATTGAGAGAAAAAAAAAAAAATCCTCCCCAGCACCCAGAGATACAGAGGGAAAAAAAATGCAACAAACAGAAAAATATCTCTGACAACTCTGACAACCTTTTTTTTTTTTTTTTTTTTTTCACAATATTTTTCCCTTCTGTGAGTACTATATAAATTTCAGTTTTGGCCGGTGATACTGTTATGATTTGGTAGCTGAGGGGTGCAGGTAAAAAAGGCAATACACCAGAGCAGTTGGAATCTATGAGATTGCAGTACCCTGACTAACCACCACAACTAGAGGCAGCCGTGGAGCGTTCCTACGTTGGTCCTAGACGCCTCGTCACAGCCTGAGAAACTAACTATACCTAAAGATAGAAAGAGGAAAGCTATCTGCCCCGGAGCAGATCCCCAAAGAACATAGAAAGCCCCAAACATGTAATGGCGGTTAGACAAGAAGAAATACTGACACAGACAGAAAATAGTATGAGCAAACGTTGGGGCCCAAACTATCTAAATAGAAAAGGATAGGAAGGGCACTTACTGCAATCCCAAAAAAAACCCTGAAAAGCACCAACTCTACTAATTTCAAAAACACCTGAGATCACACGACCTCTACCACCTAAATTAGTTCTCTGGTGTAACAAAATCAAAACAGCAGCCACTGAAAAAACTGGAAAAAGCAAATGTACAAAACATCAGTGGCTGAACTAAACTGAGAGGGCAAAAGCCCCCGGAGGGGACCCTGAAGGCCCCCACAGAAGTGCAGGACAAAATGCAAAAATCAAGCACAAAAACAAAAAGAAGAAAATGTCTTATCTGTTAGCAGGAGATGCAGACACGACACAGCAGGCTACAAAGGAAACAGGAATCAAGGATTGAGACCAGAACAATTGATCACCGGCAACCCTGATGGGAAGGCGACTCCCTTAAATAAGACCAGTCAGTAACACCTGATTCCCAATCCTCACAATCTTCACTGGACAGTCCAGTACCACTTGTAACCACCAGAGGGAGCCTCTGCTCAGAACACATTTCAAGTCCATTCACAACACCCAGCATTTGCTTACTCTATTTTCTGCCTGCGTTTGTATTTCATCTTGTCTCACTGCCAATATACAGTATGTGTGGGTGCTACCTATTCCTTTGGGGCGCTACTCCAGGGCAGTTAGCTTTCCCCTTTCTATCTTTAGGCTTAGCTAACTCTCCGGCTGTGTCGAGGCGTCTAGGTCATCGTAGGAACGTCCCACGGCTGCTTCTAGTTGTGCGGTTAGTTTAGGGGTCTGCAATCCATTAGTTACCAACCTCTCTGGGTGACTGGCTGCCTTGGCTATTTTTGTTACTGTCCTCCTTGGCTACCATATCATAACACCGTCATCAGGGGGAAGACACTGCGTACCTTGCCACAGGCTCTGCGCACTCTCTGAAATGAGCCGTCATCAGGGGGCAGACGCTGCGGACACTGCCACAGCCTCTGCGCCCTCTCTGAAAAGAGCAGTCATCAGGGGGCAGACGCTGCGGACACTGCCACAGCCTCTGCGCCCTCTCTGAAATGAGCCGTCATCAGGGGCAGACGCTGTGGACACTGCCACAGACTCTGTGTGTAGCCCTGGTACACAATACCAGGAGGATGAGTGGAGAGGTAACAGTTAAGGTCTCTTCATGACATCACGTACACTTCTGACACACCCAGCAGGGGTGTGGAGGGGGTGATCTAGTCAGTCAGTTTCCTGTCCTTGGACAGAATAGACGTGTCCAGTTTGAGCCTGTCATCAGTTCAGAAAGTGGAGGCTGGTACAGGTGGTCTAATTCACCTTAGCCTAGTCAGAGCTGTGCCCCACTGGAAGAAAGACTGAGCTAACTATTAAGAGTCGAGCAAATCGAAGGGCAAAGTGGAAGGAAGATTATTGGAAAAGTGCTTTTGGCTTGGAAAAGTCCTGCACATTGCTACCGGTCACTGGGGACCGAAGGATCACTATTAGCTACAAGCATAGTGAAGAGAAAACCAGAGATTTACCGGACCCTAGGTCGCGGCAAACAAGCCCCCTTATAGTCAGTACGTAACTGGGGTCAGGGGGAGTGAAGACTTTGAGTCAGTGCACGACAAGATAAGAATTCAGCTCTCTCGCAGGAAGGCTCTTAACACAAATCTGACTGGGCAGAACAGCTTTGGAAAGCTGGAATCATAGAGGGGACTACGCTTCAGGCTGGTCGTACTCATCTTCATTGGACAGTAAAGGAGGCCCCTAACTTGCTTAGCTGTTGCCTCAAAGCTCATCCTCCATCAACCCCATCAGCCTCCCTGGGACCTGCCTTATCATCTTGCAAGTAAAGATATGGAAAGACGCTGACCGTGTGAGTTATTATTGCATGCCTGCACAATCCCTACCTAACTACCGACCTGAGGGAAGAGTCCCACCTGTAGGGGACCCGACATCTAGCTGCATCACCATCCCCTCAGAGATCTATAGCAGCGCTGGTACAAATTACCAGAATACTACAGGTGGCGTCACGAACTGTATATAAACCTATCCCCTGTAAATATATCCCCAACAAACGCCAGACCGCCAGGGCCACAGACCGAGCCACAGCTACCTGTGACAATCCCATAGACTTCCATGGGCTCGGCTCTGAGTACCCCATTGCCCTGGTAATCCACAATTGTGGTGGCGGGTCGACACAAATTTGGCGTCACGAACAGGATACGAAACTTGCAGCATTGCGAGCCCTGTGTGCCTGTGGAGTGTTTTGGCGAAAAAGACTGTTGCTGTTGTTTGGCGCCAAATACCGCCATATTTGCCGCATGACTCTGATACAGAAGAAGAATCGGACGACCTGGAAGAAATTGAGCTACCCGCGTTCCATCGAAATGGGGTAGTCCACGAGCATCGAGTTCACAAAAAGCAGTATGGTGCAACATTAAATCCTTTACCCCATCACAGCTGGAAAGAGACTCAGGACAGTGATCCAGTGGTCAGCCGCATCAAGGAGTTGTTAAAACAGGAAGGTTCCTCCTTGGAAAAGGATGCACCTATGTCAGCCAAGCTCCTGTGGAACGAGAAAAGCAGGTTGTTCCTATACCGTGAGAAGTTGTGCAGAAGATACGTCAACCCCAGAACCCATGAAATGGTCTGGCAAATCGTGGTCCCCAAGGCAGACGTCCCAATGGTGTTGGAAGCGTACCACGATCAAGCAGGACACTTTGGCTGGAGAAAGCTGGAGACCCTGTTGAGATGCCGGTTCTACTGGGTAGGGATGCGCAGCTCCATCGAGAGGTGGTGTCGGAACTGTGGACCCTGTGGTCTCAGAAGAAAGGACTACGGTAGTCAAAAGGCCCCCCTGCAACCTATCCGGACGACTCGTCCCCTGGAGATTGTGGCCCTGGACCATGTCAAACTGTCGCCGAGTAGATCTGGATACTCATACGCCTTGACCATGGTGGACCATTACTCCAGATTCCTGGTGGTTGTTCCAGTGAAGGACCAGACCGCAGTGACGGCCGCGAAGACCTTTCAAGCAAGCTTTTGTAGACCGCATGGGTATCCGGAGCAAGTATTAACCGATCAGGGACCTGCTTTTGAAGCCGATTTATTCAAGGAATTCTGTCATATGTACGGGTGCAAGAAAATAAGAACAACACCATATCACCCTCAAACCAACGGTCTTTGTGAAAAGATGAACCATATTGTCCTTGACTTGTTGAGATCCATACCGTTGGAAGACAGGAATCGATGGCCGGATTTACTACCTGATTTGGTTGATTTGTACAACCATATACCTGTAAGCTCAACTAACTGCACTCCAGCCTATCTTATGAGAGCAAGGCCCGGAAAACTACCAATGGATTTAGAACTTGGAGTGGTAGAACCGGAGGCAGATGACGCTGTTGAAAACTGGGACATCAATCGGCAAGAGCAATACAGAAGAGTACAAATCTGTGTGGAGGAAAGTCTCAATAAGGCACGGGAGAAACAGGAAAATGTTTACAACCGAAATGCTCCTGCCAAGCCTTTGCTGCCTGGAGAGGTAGTATTAAAAAGAAAAAGGAAGATGCACAAACTGGATAACCAGTGGGAGCAAGAACCCTACGTCATACAAGATTCTACAAATGACAACAGAAAAGTTTGTGTCGTCAGTAAAGACGGAGGAAGAACAACAATCACTGTGTCCAGAGATCATTTGAAATTGTGTCCAGAACACTTGAAGCGTTGTGAAAAGAACCCTGTCCTCAATCAAGGAGAAAGAAAGGAAGAGGTCCTACACACAGATCTGGGAGATTTTCCTGCGGATTGGCCCCGACTGGGAGATGCTGTGATAATTCCAGTGTTGCAGTTTTATCAGCCACAAGAGGAAGTTTTACCTCCAGTTGTGCCTGTGGTGCCAGTTGAGCCCGCTCAGGAGTTACCCATCCCAGCAACACCTCAACCTGTGGAACCTCAAGATGGATCATCTGAAGCAGCGCCCCATACTATGGGATCCCTGGTGAAGCTGACTCACACCGCCCAGCCATCAGTACGCTTGCCAGATCCATAGAAAGATTAAGGCAGTTCTATAGTTTGCCGTTACGCAGTGCAGACAGATCGCAACTTGATATACCTGAAACTACACCACGTAGATCAGAGAGAATCACAAAAGGGAAATTACCCATTAGATATCAGCAGTAGTTATAACGAATTTATGTGAACATTGTAAAAAGTCTATATATATAAATGTGTTTTTCCCTATTATGTCTTCGTTTAACAATGGACTCAGAGGCTGAGGACTGAGCCAGCCCAAAAACTGTATCCTGTAAATAGTTGCACTAAAGTGCCTTTTTAATGGTTTCACATGAAACCTTGACTTACCTCTGAACCAAAAACCCGTGTGGTGTGGCACTGAGTGAGGTCTGCATTCGGATGTCCTGCAGCCCACCCAGGACCCACGTTGAAGGTTTGGTGCGGGTCCTTCACAAGAATACTGTATATTTATTGAATGCTATTTAATATTTTTGTATTTCTATATATAATGCTATTGTTTGCAACGTTCAAGATATCCTCACCTCCCGGATGGGACGAATTAATGTTATTGTTAATGTTTTCATGCATAAACAAAAATGTCTCTTTATATTTTACAGCCCGGGAGTGCTGTCGTTTACCATGGGGGAATGTGTAGCCCTGGTACACAATACCAGGAGGATGAGTGGAGAGGTAACAGTTAAGGTCTCTTCATGACATCACGTACACTTCTGACACACCCAGCAGGGGTGTGGAGGGGGTGATCTAGTCAGTCAGTTTCCTGTCCTTGGACAGAATAGACGTGTCCAGTTTGAGCCTGTCATCAGTTCAGAAAGTGGAGGCTGGTACAGGTGGTCTAATTCACCTTAGCCTAGTCAGAGCTGTGCCCCACTGGAAGAAAGACTGAGCTAACTATTAAGAGTCGAGCAAATCGAAGGGCAAAGTGGAAGGAAGATTATTGGAAAAGTGCTTTTGGCTTGGAAAAGTCCTGCACATTGCTACCGGTCACTGGGGACCGAAGGATCACTATTAGCTACAAGCATAGTGAAGAGAAAACCAGAGATTTACCGGACCCTAGGTCGCGGCAAACAAGCCCCCTTATAGTCAGTACGTAACTGGGGTCAGGGGGAGTGAAGACTTTGAGTCAGTGCACGACAAGATAAGAATTCAGCTCTCTCGCAGGAAGGCTCTTAACACAAATCTGACTGGGCAGAACAGCTTTGGAAAGCTGGAATCATAGAGGGGACTACGCTTCAGGCTGGTCGTACTCATCTTCATTGGACAGTAAAGGAGGCCCCTAACTTGCTTAGCTGTTGCCTCAAAGCTCATCCTCCATCAACCCCATCAGCCTCCCTGGGACCTGCCTTATCATCTTGCAAGTAAAGGTATGGAAAGACGCTGACCGTGTGAGACTGAGTTATTATTGCATGCCTGCACAATCCCTACCTAACTACCGACCTGAGGGAAGAGTCCCACCTGTAGGGGACCCGACATCTAGCTGCATCACCATCCCCTCAGAGATCTATAGCAGCGCTGGTACAAATTACCAGAATACTACAGGTGGCGTCACGAACTGTATATAAACCTATCCCCTGTAAATATATCCCCAACAAACGCCAGACCGCCAGGGCCACAGACCGAGCCACAGCTACCTGTGACAATCCCATAGACTTCCATGGGCTCGGCTCTGAGTACCCCATTGCCCTGGTAATCCACAATTGTGGTGGCGGGTCGACACATCTGCGCCCTCTCTGAAATGAGCCGTCATCAGGGGGCAGATGCTGTGTACACTGCCACAGCCTCTGCGCCCTCTCTGAAATGAGCCGTCATCATTGGGCAGGCGCTGCGGATACTGTCACAGCCTCTGCGCCCTCTCGGAAATGAGCCATCATCAGGGGGCAGACGCTGCGGACACTGCCACAGCCTCTGCGCACTCTCTGAAATGAGCCGTCATCAGTGGGCAGACGCTGCGAACACTGCCACAGCCTCTGCGCCCTCTCTGAAATGAGCCATCATCAGGGGGCAGGCGCTGCGGACACTGTCACAGACTCTGAGCCCTCTCTGAAGTGAGCCGTTATCAGGGGGCGGACACTGCCACAGCCTTTGCGCACTCTCTGAAATGAGCTGTCATCAGGGGCAGACACTGCGGACACTGCCACAGCCTCTGCGCCCTCTCTGAAATAAGCCATCATCAGGGGGCAGGCGCTGCGGACACTGTCACAGACTCTGCGTCCTCTCTGAAGTGAACCGTCATCAGGGGGCAGACGCTGCGGACACTACCATAGCCTCTGCGCACGCTCTGAAATGAGCCGTCATCAGAGGGCAGACACTGCCACAGCCTCTGCACACTCTCTGAAATGAGCCGTCATCAGGGGCAGGCGCTGCGGATGACTCGCACCACAATTGTGGATACCAGGGCTATGGGGTACTCGGAGCCGAGCCCATCGATTTCCATGGGAGATGTCACTGGCAGCGGTGGCTCAGTCCGTGGCCCTGGCAGTCAATGGATGGGGGAATATTTACAGGGGATTATTAGGTAGGTAGTTCGTGACGCCACCTGCGGTTTCTGGTAAATTGTACCAGCGCTGCTCTAAGGACTTTCACAGGGGATGTTATGGGGCAGCTTGGTAGTAAGTCTCCCACAGGCGAGACGGGTCCCTGGAAGTCTATTGTGGGGATGATGCAGGGTGTAGTAAGAATTCAGCCAAACACAATGCAGCTTCTTTTCATACCTTTTACTGATGATGGTTCAAGCAGATCCCGGGGAGCTGGTCGGGGTGGAGAGTGCACATTCCGGTAACAGCTGAGCAGGTTAGAGGCCTCCTTTACTCCATATACATGTGAATCCAACTTGCCTGAAGCGAAGTTAATTCTGAATCCCCAGCTTTCTCTATAGCTGTACTGCCCGGCCAATATTGTGGTGGAGCCTTCTATGTGGTGAGAACAGAGTCCTTCTATGCTTGGCCTAGCTAAAAGTCCTTGTTCCTCCTGACTCCGATTACGTATTGACACTTAAGGCTGCACTCTGCGACCTGTAGTCCAGATGCCTCCGGTTTTCTTGTTACTATGCCTGGAACAGTAGCAACACTTCGGACCCCGGTGTCCGGTGATTTAGCGCAGGCAATCCAATCCCGGCGAGGATGGTGTTGCTCCGGAGTCGCTCCTGGGGGTGGCGTGGACCTCCTCTGGTGTGGCGACGTCCTCCATTTCCTCCGGTTTATCCAAGGGACATCCTCCGGACAGTCGGCTAGTTGGATCTTCCCTCCTTCCTCTTTCCGCAGTTGCAGGGCCTCCATTACAGTGGCCAAGTTCTTAGTCAGCTGGCGCACTTCTGAGCGCAGACATTCCAACTCACTAGGGGGCGCCACCTGCATTTTAGCTTCTGCCACCTGCGGAGAAAAGGTGGGTACTGCCGGCTTAAGAGTGGCTTCACCCGGTGATACCGATTTGCCACCTCAGGCTTTTCCAGGGGTCGCAGTCCCTTTATTGCCATGTCCTTTAGAGCATCAAAAGTGGCATCTGTGTCACGCGGTCTTATGATATGTGTACGATGTCAGTAAACTATTCTTAAAAGAACAACACTCTATACAACATATAGATTAGCAACATCAGCATGTAAATATAGAATAGATTTACCTGACACGATATCCGTTGAACTCAGGGTTAATCTTGAGGACTTGATACACTGTCACAGGAAAGAGGAGGACCGGGGGTCTAACCTGACCCTAAACTGGGGTCCTAACTAATCCCTCACCTTGGAGGTACTGATAATGGTTCAGAGGTCCAAGTCTCCAGCCTAACCCTGTCTCCTATCAGTCCCTGAACCCTGTAATCAGTCCTAAGAAGGATTCTGATTACCACCAAAGGGATATGGGCTGATCTCTGCTAAATACACAGATTAGACATATAAGACAGACTGGAGAAAACACAGACTTGCATACACACTCAAACACAGAAGGAACATAAATGATCTGGGATATTAAACTTTAAGCAAGGTGAGCTTAAAACAACTAAGGAGCTCTTTAACTTAAGTCTATACAGATACAATCCTATCTGTGGTCTGCATGAAGAATTTCACTGGCAACTCCCAACACAGACAAACAGAGATTTAAAGGAAACCAATCAACAAATAATTAATTGCAGCCGGGAGAAAACTGCACCCAGTCCCAGAACTGAGCACAGACAGAATTAACTCCCTAACTGCCAAACACAAAGAAACAGCAACTCAGCTGTGAGAAGTCAGAATGTGCAACCGCGACGATCTTCGTGCCGATGCACACATGACAGTACCCCCCCTTCTACGAGGGGCCTCCGGACCCTCAGGGCCAGGTTTGCCCGGGTGAGTTCTGTGGAAGGTCCGCACCAAACGATCTGCGTTAATGTCAGACGCAGGAACCCACATCCTCTCCTCTGGACCATACCCCTTCCAATGCACCAAGTACTGAAGGACCGGCGATTCAGACGTGAGTCAATGATCTTTGACACTTGAAACTCCAAGTTACCATTGACCACCACTGGAGGAGGAGGTAGAGGTGATGGTATGACTGGTGCCACGTACCTCTTAAGTAATGACTTGTGGAACACATTGTGGATTTTAAACGTAGGAGGGAGGTCCAGACGAAATGCCACAGGATTAATTATGGAACTGATCCTGTACGGCCCGATGAATCTGGGGCCCAGCTTCCAGGAGGGAACTTTAAGTTTTATATTCCTGGTAGACAACCATACCAGATCGTTCACATTCAGATCTGGACCAGAAACTCTCCTCCTATCAGCCATACGTTTATAACGGTTCCCCATAGCACTCAGATTATTCAATACACCTCTCCACACTGAAGCAAGTGACGACGAGAAACGCTCCTCCTCAGGAACCCCAGAAGGGCCCCCCCCATTGAATGTACAAAACTGGGGATGAAAACCATATGCCCCAAAAAACGGGGACTTACCAGTGGACTCGCTCCGCCTGTTGTTAAGAGCGAACTCTGCCAGAGGCAAGAAAGAAGACCAGTCCTCCTGGTTCTCTGAGACAAAACACCGAAGATAAGTCTCTAGGCTTTGATTCAGACGCTCTGTCTGACCATTGGTCTGCGGATGAAAAGCCGAGGAAAATGACAATTGCATCCCCCGACGTAAACAAAATGCCCTCCAAAACTTGGACACAAACTGAGACCCCCTATCTGACACCACATCAGAAGGCAACCCATGAAGTCTCACAATCTCCCCAATGAACACCTGCGCCAGAGTTTTAGCATTAGGGAGGGCAGGAAGAGCAATGAAATGTGCCATCTTACTGAACCTGTCAACAACCACCAGTATGACAGTCTTCCCTGACGACTGAGGAAGGTCCGTGATGAAGTCCATAGACAAATGAGTCCATGGACGCTCCGGAAGTTTCAAGGGTAAGAGGGTCCCAGACGGACGGGTATGAGGGGTCTTAGAGCGAGCACAAACCCCACAGGACGCGACAAAAGTTAAAACATCTTTATTAACGTTAGGCCACCAAAACCGGCGAGAAAGGAGATCTAAAGTAGCCTTACTCCCTGGATGTCCTGCTAAAGCAGAATTATGATGTGCCTCAATAACCTTTTGTCTCAACTGATTTGGGACAAACAGTCTCCCTGGAGGTCCTGCAGGGGCGTCCCCCTGAGCCTCTAACACCTCCTCCTCAAGCTCAGAACATACAGCCGACACTACCACCCCCTCCTGAAGGATAGGAATCGGGTCATCCATTCTCCCGGCCCCTGGGAAACTGCGAGACAAGGCATCCGCCTTAACATTCTTAGATCCAGGGCGATAAGTGACAACAAAATTAAACCTGGTAAAAAACAACGACCATCGAGCTTGTCTGGAATTCAGACGCTTAGCAGATTCCAAATACAGCAGGTTCTTGTGATCAGTAATGACGGTGACCGGGTGGACTGCCCCCTCCAAAAAGTGACGCCATTCTTCAAAAGCCAACTTAATGGCCAAAAGTTCCCTATTGCCGATATCATAATTCCTTTCGGCGGACGACAATTTTTTAGAAAAGAAAGCGCACGGATGCCATTTACCAGGGGACGGACCCTGGGACAATATTGCACCCACCCCTACGTCAGACGCGTCCACCTCCACAACGAACGGCTGTGATGCATCTGGTTGGATGAGAACGGGTGCCGAAGCAAAACATTTTTTCAAAGAGGAAAAAGCTTGGCAAGCTTTGTCCGACCATTTAGAAAAATCCGTCCCTTTTCTTGTCATGTCAGTGAGAGGTTTGACAACAGATGAGAAATTACAAATAAATTTCCGGTAGTAGTTAGCAAACCCCAGAAAACGCTGCAGAGCCTTAAGATCCTCTGGCTGATCCCATTCAAGCACTGCTCTCACCTTTTCAGGGTCCATACGGAAACCGGAGGCTGACACCAAGAAACCCAAAAACTGAAGTTCCTGTACGGCGAATACACACTTTTCCAGTTTGGCGTATAGTTTATTGTCTCGCAAGATCTGCAACACCTGTCTCCCATGCTCCTGGTGAGACACAAGATCTGGCGAGTAAATTAAAATGTCGTCCAAATATACGACCACAAACAGCCCCACCAGATGACGAAAAATGTCATTAACAAAATGTTGGAATACTGCTGGTGCAGTAGTCAGACCAAAAGGCATGACAAGGTTCTCATAATGTCCCTCCGGCGTGTTAAACGCCGTTTTCCACTCATCCCCCTCTTTTATCCTAATCAGATTATACGCCCCCCTGAGATACAATTTAGAGAACCATTTGGCGCCAACAATTTGATTGAAGAGATCAGGAATCAGAGGGAGTGGATACGGATCTCGAACAGTAATCCGATTAAGTTCGCGGAAATCCAAGCAAGGGCATAGGCCTCCATCTTTTTTCTTCACAAAGAAGAACCCCGCGGCCACTGGGGAAGATGAAGGTCTAATATGCCCTTTGGCCAGACTTTCCGAAATATAATCTTTCATAGCCTGCCTCTCAGGACCAGAAAGGTTATATAACCTAGCTTTAGGTAACTTAGCATCAGGAAGTAAATTAATAGAGCAGTCATACACGCGATGAGGAGGCAACTCCTGACACCCCTCCTCAGAGAACACATCCCCAAAGTCCTCCAAAAAAGGAGGCAAAGTACTAGGCACGACCGCACTGATGACTGTGTTCATGCAGTTACTTTTGCAAAACTCCCCCCATTGGCTTATATCTCTGGACTGCCAATTAATCACAGGGTTATGTTTAACCAACCAAGGAAGTCC
This sequence comes from Oophaga sylvatica, assembly GCA_033576555.1. NCBI lineage: Eukaryota > Metazoa > Chordata > Amphibia > Anura > Dendrobatidae > Oophaga > Oophaga sylvatica. Next base: position 522,762,636 of record JARQOD010000004.1, on the reverse strand, counting down.
CAACACAATAGGAGTAGGTAGACCCTCCAACACATAACAAGATAATAATTCCCTATGTATTGCCCCTACCCGAAGGTCAATGTTATGAACCTCATGAACAAAGCTACCTTGGCCGAGAGGCCTGGCGTCAATGGAGAATATAGGGATCGGTTTGACCAATACACTCAGATGCATACCTTGAGTCTGAGCAAACTGAGCGTCAACCAGATTAGCCCCGGACCCACTATCAAGAAGAACAGAAAATCTCTCCACTCTCGTACCAACCACCACCTCCACTGGTACAAGGAACTGAGAAGAACTAGCGGACGAAATACATACTCCCAGGTTGTCGTCCACCACACAACCTGGGATTAACAGTTTTCCGGCGACTTTTTGCTCAACAAGGCACGGGATGGACATCCCCCAACAAAATGTCCCTCTTTCCGCAGAAGAAACACCTTCTAGTCCTGCGGCGTACCGCCAATCCCCTCCTACGAAATGATGTCCCTCCCAACTGCATAGGCTCCTCCGAACAGACAAGGGGAACCTCAACATAAGGGACTTTAGTAGTAGGTGGAGTAACAACAGGGGGCGGAGTTACCTCGCACCTCTCCCGGAGCCGTCTATCAGTACGGATAGCTAGGGCCATAGCAGCCTCCAGTGATGGAGGAGAATCATACTGAGCCAAAACGTCCTTTAATTTGTCAGAAAGCCCATGACAAAACTGGCTCCTAAGAGCTGGGTCATTCCACTGAGTATCTGTGGCCCATCTACGGAACTCAGAAGCAAATTCCTCCGCCGGACGATCTCCCTGCTGTATCTTACGTAATTTTGTCTCAGCAAGAGAGACCCGATCTGGGTCATCATATACCAAACCCAGGGCAGTAAAAAATCGATCTACTGACTGTAGAGCCGGGGATCCCGGAGGAAGGGAGAAGGCCCAGGATTGAGGGTCCCCTTGTAGGAGCGAGATAACAATTCCCACTCTCTGCTCTTCACTCCCTGATGATCGAGGCCGAAGCCGAAAATACAATTTACATGCTTCCCTGAAGGTAAAAAATTTGTCTCGCCCACCAGTGAACCTGTCCGGGAGAGCTACTTTAGGTTCAAATCTGGTTTGCTCCGAGGGAGACAAAACTTTGGACTTAATGTCCGTCAGCTCCATGGATAATCCCTGCAACTGCAGAGCCAGCTGGGCTACTGGATCTATGGCAACTGGGAATAATTTTATGGGCCAGTGAAAATGTCACGCGGTCTTATGATATGTGTACGATGTCAGTAAACTATTCTTAAAAGAACAACACTCTATACAACATATAGATTAGCAACATCAGCATGTAAATATAGAATAGATTTACCTGACACGATATCCGTTGAACTCAGGGTTAATCTTGAGGACTTGATACACTGTCACAGGAAAGAGGAGGACCGGGGGTCTAACCTGACCCTAAACTGGGGTCCTAACTAATCCCTCACCTTGGAGGTACTGATAATGGTTCAGAGGTCCAAGTCTCCAGCCTAACCCTGTCTCCTATCAGTCCCTGAACCCTGTAATCAGTCCTAAGAAGGATTCTGATTACCACCAAAGGGATATGGGCTGATCTCTGCTAAATACACAGATTAGACATATAAGACAGACTGGAGAAAACACAGACTTGCATACACACTCAAACACAGAAGGAACATAAATGATCTGGGATATTAAACTCTAAGCAAGGTGAGCTTAAAACAACTAAGGAGCTCTTTAACTTAAGTCTATATAGATACAATCCTATCTGTGGTCTGCATGAAGAATTTCACTGGCAACTCCCAACACAGACAACCAGAGATTTAAAGGAAACCAATCAACAAATAATTAATTGCAGCCAGGAGAAAACTGCACCCAGTCCCAGAACTGAGCACAGACAGAATTAACTCCCTAACTGCCAAACACAAAGAAACAGCAACTCAGCTGTGAGAAGTCAGAATGTGCAACCGCGACGATCTTCGTGGCGATGCACACATGACAATCTGGATGATCCAAAGACCACCAGTTTACAGTCCTGCCTTCCTCTGGAGACCTCAGTCCCCGCACGAATTGCTCTTTTAACATTTGGCTCTCATCAATGGGACTTGTAGGGTTAGCCTGTTTGAGAGCTTGCAGGGCCCCCTGTAGTCGGCAGGCGTAGTCCCTAATACTGTCACCCGGTCCCTGGAAGCACTGATAAAACGCCATCCGGAGATCCGTTTCTGTGTGGTCCTCGAAGATGGCCTGTAGCTTTAAGAGAATCGCAGGTACCGACTCCTGGGCTGCAATGGGCCAAGTCTCTACTTCTCTCTCAGCCGCACCAGCTAACTGTCCTATTACCACAGCAGCTTTTTGCTTCTCAGTCATGGAGTACATATCTAAGATGCTACATATTTTCCTTTTAAACCCTGGCAGGGTGTCGGGCTCGCCGCTGTATTGAGGGAGCCACTTCGCTCCTGGCATGTATGGGAGCGCTAGGGGCATAAGCGGGACCACCGGGCCAGGTGAGGGACCCGCACCTCCATCCTGCACTACAACGCCAAGCGGTGGGTTATTGAGGCCACCGGCGGGGGCCGCTCCGTCTGCTGGTTGCTGCGACATATTGACGCCCCCTTGGTTAATCTGAGCCTACCTCTTTCACAGGCTGCAGCGGTGGAGACAGGACCTTTGTCGCTGGCGCTCTGATGATGCCGCTCTATTTTGCGATGCAGTTTGCGATGCGGATTGCAATGCAGATTGTGATGCAGTTTGCTATGCGGATTGTGATGCAGATTGCGATGCAGTTTGGGGTGCAGGTTGGGGGCGTGTCCAAGCAACAGCGCGCTTTTTCAGGTACGCCCCCCTTCTTCACCAGCGCCTGAGGGCGCGAACATGGCGGTAAAATGGCGGAATTTAGCGCCAAATACAGCAAACAGTCTTTTCCACACAAACAGTTCAATATAGGCACACAGGACTCACAATTGCAAGCTTTCGTATCCTGTTCGTGACGCCAAAGTTTAATTGACTCGCACCACAATTGTGGATACCAGGGCTATGGGGTACTCGGAGCCGAGCCCATCATTTCCATGGGAGATGTCACTGGCAGCGGTGGCTCGGTCCGTGGCCCTGGCAGTCAATGGGATGGGGGAATATTTACAGGGGATTATTAGGTAGGTAGTTCGTGACGCCACCTGCGGTTTCTGGTAAATTGTACCAGCGCTGCTCTAAGGACTTTCACAGGGGATGTTATGGGGCAGCTTGGTAGTAAGTCTCCCACAGGCGAGACGGGTCCCTGGAAGTCTATGGTGGGGATGATGCAGGGTGTAGTAAGAATTCAGCCAAACACAATGCAGCTTCTTTTCATACCTTTTACTGATGATGGTTCAAGCAGATCCCGGGGAGCTGGTCGGGGTGGAGAGTGCACATTCCGGTAACAGCTGAGCAGGTTAGAGGCCTCCTTTACTCCATATACATGTGAATCCAACTTGCCTGAAGCTAAGTTAATTCTGAATCCCCAGCTTTCTCTATAGCTGTACTGCCCGGCCAATATTGTGGTGGAGCCTTCTATGTGGTGAGAACAGAGTCCCTCTATGCTTGGCCTAGCTAAAAGTCCTTGTTCCTCCTGACTCCGATTACGTATTGACACTTAAGGCTGCACTCTGCGACCTGTAGTCCAGATGCCTCCGGTTTTCTTGTTACTATGCCTGGAACAGTAGCAACACTTCGGACCCCGGTGTCCGGTAACATAGTTATTAAGGTTGAAGGAAGACTTTAAGTCCATCTAGTTCAACCCATATCCTATCCTAACCTGCCCTAACATGTTGATCCAGAGGAAGGCAAAAAAACCCCAAGTGGCAAACAGTAAGCTTCACATTGGGGAAAAAAATTCCTTCCCGACTCCACATACGGCAATCAGACTAGCTCCCTGGATCAACGCTGTATCTTGGAAACTAGTGAATATAGCCTGTAATATTATACTTTTCAAGAAAGGCATCCAGTCCCCTCTTAAATTTTAGTAAGGAATCACTCATTACAACATTAGACGGCAGAGAGTTCCATAGTCTCACTGCTCTTACAGTAAAGAATCTGCATCTGTGATTATGGCTAAACCTTCTTTCCTCCAGACGTAGAGGATGCCCCCTCGTCCCCGTCACAGGTCTAAGAGTAAAAAGATCATTAGAAAGGTCTTTGTACTGTCCCCTCATATATTTGTACATTGTAATAAGATCACCCCTAAGCCTTCGTTTTTCCAAACTAAATAACCCCAAGTGTAATAACCTGTCCTGGTATTGCAGACCCCCCAGTTCTCTAATAACCTTGGTCGCTCTTCTCTGCACCCGCTCCAGTTCAGCTATGTCTTTCTTATACACCGGAGACCAGAACTGCACACAGTATTCTAAGTGTGGTCGCACCAGTGACTTGTATAGAGGTAAAATTATGTTCTCCTCATGAGCATCTATGCCTCGTCTAATGCATCCCATTGTGAGTTTGTCGTCCACCCATACACCCAAGTCTTTTTCAGTGACAGTTTTGCCCAGTGTTTTACAATTAAGCACATAATTATACATCTTATTTGTTCTACCCAAGTGCATGACCTTACATTTATCCCCATTAAAGCTCCCCATTCTCCCGGTGATTTAGCGCAGGCAATCCAATACCTAAAGCACTTTTCTATCTTCTCCACTGTGCCCTTCGCCCTGCTCTCGCTCTTAGCACAAACACTTGGAGCTTCGTTGGTAATGTCAGCTTTCTCCTAGAGCTCGCCGAGCAGCTCTCAGTATCCTCCTCCCTCCAGCTTCTGTTGAGGTACTGATTAAGGGTAGCTCTGACTAGGCTAGGATGATCCACTTCACCCGTACTAGCCTCCACTTGCTTGTCAGGTGAGCTACGCTAACTCTGTGAGGATCCAGTCCTCCCTTCACTCTCTCCAAGTCCAGACTCCACTGGCACTGAACTGCACTGTGCAAAGACAGGAAGCTTGACTGCACTGTCCTGAGACAAGAAGCTGACTGAGCTCTGCTACGTGTCACCACCTCCCATACCCCTGGTGGGTGTGTCTAGAAGTGTGATTGAAGTGCATAAATATCAAGCTTTTGCTGTTACCTTCCTGTGCACTCTCCTGGATTTTTATGTGTGCCTGCGAAGCTGGGCTACACACGGACACTGCAACAGCCTCTGCGCCCTCTCTGAAATTAGGCGCCATCAGTGATGTCTGTTTTGGAGGCTCAGCTAGTCTTGCTCATCTGATAATGCATCGGTTGTAAATTCTGACGCACACTCAGTATGAGCTCCCTGTGCTATATTCCTTTGAATGCACAGTGACAGTGCGCTCCCTTGCTGGCTCTAAAGAGAAGAGATGACCCGGCAGGGACCAGTCCAGTCTCTGAAACAGATAACGCTTTATTTCATGGAGGGGAAAGCAGCTGTGGCAGTGACCGCAGCCTCTGCCCCTTGATGATGTCCCGCCCGTGTGAGTAACCCAATATTCACTGGGATTCTCAAACAAATGTCATTGGAAGAAAAAAAAATACGTAGACAGGAAGTTAGAGTAGAGGGAAAGGTAGAATTTTTTTATTTGAAATATATTAGAAATGTGATTAGATTATTGAATTAAATTTAGTATGAAATTCACCTTTGGTTTCGGATCACCCTTTAATTCTGCATAATATTAATTTTATCACTTTATAAAAAGCAGTTGTTTATGTCATGAAGTTTACATGAGCGTATAAAAAAAATTGTCCATTTCATCCAGAAAAAGACGATTTTCCATCTGTATTGTCATCCGTATGGCATCCATTTTTATACATCAGAAGTAAATAAAATTTTAAAGAAGAAATACAGGGTCCTGTGTTAGTAAAGGAAATGTATTCGTAAAAATCAGATGATTCATATGGGATCCAATTTTATTTTTGCACACACATAGACTTCAACAGGCGAGTCTGATCCGAAATGCAGAAGAGTCCGGTGGGTGCTGTGATCTTTCACACACAGACATTTTCAAGCTGTAATCTGGATAGCCCAATTCCATAACATTGCTCCTAGTGCTCTGTGTGAGGTCGGGTTTATTTTTTTTCATAGCCAGCACTTGGACAGATATTACAGTTGTGTGAACATAGCCTGACAATACTTGTTGCAATGAAGCATATCGTAACACGTAATAGCAGTTGATCAAGCAATAAATTGGGAACATTGGAAAAATGTTGTTCCTCACCTCTATTCCACATGCAGAGTTCCACATCACATATGGGGCAGGAGCTGACAGGAGGGGGTGAGAAATCCTTACAGTCAGGGGGCCAGATGTGGCCCACAGGCCGCAGTTTGCCCAGGCCTGCTCTACACTGTGACATCTCTTCAGATATTTGTAGACAGCTATTAAGTCTCCTCTTAGCCTTTTTTTAAAGCTAAACATTCCCAGATCCTCTAACCGTTCCTCGTAGGACATACTTTGCAGTCCGCTCACTATCCTGGTAGCTTTTCTCTGAATTTGCTCCAGTTTTCAATGCTTTATTTTTAATGTGGTGCCAGAATGGACACATTATTCCGGATGAGGCCCGGCTAAGGAGGAGTAGAGGGGGTCAGCTCTGGCTCTGCTTTAATTTAAACATTGTTTTTTGCTTTCGTGCCAGCAAGGGTTAATGTCAGTTTCCTTGCTGAAAGCTGCTTTCTTGCTAGGTCAGCTGATGTGGGTGGTGACCACTCCCACCATCCTATAAATAGTCACATGACACTTCAGCTGACTGTTGGTGATAGAGTTTGTATCTAAAATCCAGCCAAGGAGTTGGGAGCTCTCTGGTGCCAGCGTGTATCAGTTGCTTGAGGTCCTGGTTCCATATTTTCCGCTGTGTGGAGCTTGCAGCAGAAGCTTGAAAGCTAAGTTTTCTTGTTCTCTGACTTTGTCTCGTGATTGTCACTACCCCGTGTTCACACCATTTGCAGTGGTGAAGCTAGCGTTCTTGACGGCCAATGCACTAACCAGGTGTAACGTCCCTGCTGGCATCACTGCATGGCTTGCCATCCCTCATCAGGCAGATACACCATCTTACTTACCCCTCTGGGCCATGCTGTGAGTCCTGTCCTCTGCCTGCTCCATGCTGTGAACCTCATGTCTCCTGCCTGCTGTTTGCATACTTCCTGGCTGTGTGTTTAGGGCGGCGGCGCCGGCATTTCCCGAGTCTTATTGAGACAGTGTGCACCTTCCTAAGGTGTCCCCAGCCAATTGCCAAGAGGCATCAGGTACTTAAGGCGTCCCCACCCATAGTGGGATGCCTGAGAAACAAACTCTTTCAGTCTGTCTTTGGCTTCTGAGTTGCCAGGTCCTGTCCTGCTATTTCTCTTGTTCCGCCTTCCAGTGGGCTGCATACCCTGGCCCGTACCTGTATCCTGTGTCTCTCGTTTCCACCTTCTTGGGGGCTGCATACCCAGGCCTGAATCCTTGATTCTGCACCCGTTCTTGTACCTGACCCTGTCTGAACTGAGTCCTGTACTTGTACCTATCTGTATCCTTGTCTGTAGCCTTCCCTACCCTGCTGTGTGTATCCTTGTATTTTCTCCGGCTCTGTTTTGTTCCGCATCCTGCGGCTTTGCTCTGCTCTCGGCTCCGCAACCTGTGGCTCTGTCCTGCTCTCCGCACCGCAACCTGCGGCTCTGTTCTGTTCTGCTCGCCGCAATCTGCGGCTCTGCTCACCTTAACCTGCGGCCCTGCTCTGCTCATCGCACTCAGTGGCTCTGCTCGCCGAACCCTGCGACTCCGCTCTGCTCCGCAACCTGTGGTTTTGTTCTGCTCCGCAACCTGCGGTTCTGCTCTGCCCTCTGCTCCGCACCCTGCAGCTCCGCTCTGCTCTCTGCTCCACAACCTGCGGTTCTGCTTTGCTCCTGTTCCGCTCCTTGCGGTTCTGCTCTGCTCCCATTCGGCACCTTGCTGGTCTTTGTTCTTCCAGTCTGAACTGGTTCCTACTGATTCCCACACTCTACTCATACCTGTCTGTGTGCCTGTCCTTCCCGAATCAGTTCCAGCTCCTCCAGTCTAAACAGGTCCCTACCTGCTCCCATATACCACTCATACCTGCCCATGTTCCTGTCCCTTCCAGATCAGTTCCTGTCCCTTCTGTCCGAGCCGTGCCCGCCTGCCTGCCAGTGCCAGCTGTGCCCGTGGACACTTGCCTGCACCTGTCATAGTGTTCTGTTCCCGGTGGGATCAGCTGCTACAGCCAGACACCACCCTGGAGTGGTACTGGCAGCTACCTGCCGCACAAGCCTGACCTCACCATCAGAAGCTCCAACGAACACCAAGGTAGCTGCTTAGTCACGCCCCTTCCAGGGTAGTCTGGTTTGTGGCACAGTGAGGCCACAATCCCACGCTCGCGCCGCCCAGCCAGGGCACGAGTGTTACAGATTGCTCAGGCCATGGTCCCCGCTGAGCCCCATGGCCTTTTGCTCTCGGAGCGAGATGAACTTTTTCTTGCCAGTATGAGCTACCGAATGAATTTGTTCCCCAAATGGTAGTTTAGACTACTCCTGCACCTACTCGAATCGTAGTCTATGATGCAATCTTTAATCAACTTGTGGCTTACGAAAAGCTCGTCCCAGCGGATCCCCCAAGGTACTATGGAGATCCTAAGGAGTGCCTGGGGTTCCATCGAATGGAATGCTTCCTATTTCCCCTCTGATCGGGTCAAGGTGGGATTCCTAATGTCCCACCTAGCAGAAGATGCTTTGATGTGGATCAACCCCTTTGGGAAGCAAGGGATCCTATCCTCACGGACCTAAAGGCCTTCCTGATGGCCTTCCTTACAGCTTTCAAGATGCCTAAACAGCCTCTCCTGCAAAGTCTTCCCTTTCTAGATCCAAGAGGCGGTTCCAGACGGGCAAAACCAGTGAGAAAACCACCACGTCAGACCACGACCGTTCAAAACCCACCTGTTCCTCCGCCTGTTAAAGCAGCTACCAGAGCAAAACCCAAGAAGGCTGATAAAAGTGGGCTGGCAAAACAGCAGCCTGAATCCAGTCGTAAAGAAGGGTATGCGGTATTGCTGCGGTTGTGTGGAACATCCGGACGGCCTCTGCCTTGAGAAGCTTAAACTCCAAAACCTGGGCCAGTAGGAGAGGCTGCCCTTGGTGAGAGTACCTCCTCTCCACTAAAGTCTATGACTGTTCCGGTACCTTGTGGGAGCTTCGGTTCGGCAGATGTATTAAAGCTGCAAGACATATGGAGTCAGTGTGTGGTTCCTGTTCAACAGCTCCAGAATCCAGCAAGGGTGTTGTTTGGTGATGGCTGAGCCCTACTTATGCGCTGCCCTCTGCTCCGCACCCTGCAGCTCCGCTCTGCTCTCTACTCCTCAACCTGTGGTTCTGCTCTGCTCCCATTCCGCTCCATGCGGTTCTGCTGTGCTCCTGTTCCGCACCTTGCGGTTCTGCTCTGCTCCCATTCCGCACCTTGCGGGTCTTTGTTCTTCCAGTCTGAACTGGTTCCTACCAGTTCCCACACTCTACTAATACTTGTCTGTGTGCCTGTCCTTCCCGAATCAGTTCCAGTTCCTCCAGTCTGAACAGGAGCTGGAACTGCTCCCATATACCACTCTTACCTGCCCGTGTTCCTGTCACTTCCTGGTCAGTTCCTGTGCCTTCTGTCCGATCCGTGCCTGCCAGAGTGCCAGGCGTGCCCGCCTGCCTGCCAGAGTGCCAGCCGTGCCCGCCTGCCTGCCAGTGCCAGCTGTGCCCGTCGACACTTGCCCGCATGTCACGCTGTCACTGTATACAGGAGGTCCGGGGTCTATGCTGACCCTAAGCTGGGGCCCTGACTAATCCCTCTACCTGGAGATACTGTTGATGGTACAGAGGTCCAGGCCGCCAGCGTAACCCTATCTCCTGTGAATCCCTGACCCTCTGTAATCTAGTCCTGAGAAGGACCCTGATCACCGCCACAGGGAATGGGAAGGAAAATGCCTACACACAGTATAAGACGAACGAGACAGTACAAGGGGTAAAATAAAAGACCACCTTGCATACAAAACTCAGTCTACAAATACAAAGGGAACACCAACGGGTAAGGAGATAAATAATAAAGCGAGGAGGGGAGAAAACCACACCAGGTACTCTTCACTTCAGACTTCACAATACCACGATCCGCTCTGCTGGTCTGCATGAATGCTTTCACCGACACTTCCCTAGCAGACTGGCAGGTATTTGAAGGAAACTCATTAGTGCAGCATTAACTGCAGCTGGGCGAGGCTGGGCCTCGTCTAGCACAGAGAGAGGGAGAATTAACTCCCTCACTGCCGACAAACACCAAGCACCAAAAACTCAGCTGTGAGAAGTCAGGTTGTGTAATTGCGACGATCTTCGTGGCGACACACCCGTGACAGTACCCCCCCTTTACGAGGGGCCTCCGGACCCTCAGGGCCAGGTTTATCTGGGTGAGTTGTGTGGAAGGCCCGAATTAATCGGTCTGCGTTAATGTCCGACGCAGGAACCCACGTCCTCTCCTCAGGACCATACCCCTTCCAATGAACCAGGTACTGAAGGGACCGGCGATTCAGACGTGAATCGATGATTTTCGGCACCTGAAACTCTAAGTTACCATTGACCACCACAGGAGGAGGAGGTAAAGGTGATGGTATCACCGGCGCCACATACCTCTTAAGCAACGATCTGTGGAATACATTGTGAATTTTAAACGTAGGGGGGAGGTCAAGACGGAATGCCACCGGATTAATTATAGAACTGATCCTGTATGGCCCGATGAACCTGGGACCCAGTTTCCAGGAGGGAACCTTAAGTTTTATATTCTTGGTAGACAACCATACCCGATCGTTCACACTTAGGTCCGGACCAGACACTCTCCTCCTATCAGCCATACGTTTGTATCGGTTCCCCATAGTACTCAGATTATTCAGCACTCCTCTCCACACTGAAGCAAGTGACGACGAAAATCGTTCCTCCTCAGGAACCCCAGAAGAGCCCCCCCTATTGAAAGTACAAAACTGGGGTGAAAACCATATGCCCCAAAAAACGGGGACTTACCAGTGGACTCGCTCCGCCTATTGTTAAGAGCGAACTCCGCCAGAGGCAAGAAAGAAGCCCAGTCCTCCTGGTTCTCTGACACAAAACACCGGAGATATGTCTCCAAGCTCTGGTTCAGACGCTCTGTCTGACCATTGGTCTGCGGATGAAAAGCCGATGAAAATGACAACTGCATCCCCCGCCGTGTACAAAATGCCTTCCAGAATTTGGACACAAACTGAGACCCCCGATCCGACACCACATCGGAGGGTACCCCGTGAAGCCTCACAATCTCCCCAATGAACACCTGCGCAAGAGTTTTAGCATTAGGAAGAGCAGGAAGAGTGATAAAATGTGCCATTTTGCTGAACCTGTCCACTACAACGAGTATGACTGTTTTACCTGAAGACGGCGGGAGGTCCGTAATAAAGTCCATAGACAGATGAGTCCACGGACGCTCCGGGATCTTCAAAGGTAAGAGGGCCCCAGACGGACGGGTATGTGGGGTCTTAGAGCGCGCACAAACCCCGCAGGACGCGACAAAAGTTACCACCTCCCTATGTAAATTAGGCCACCAAAACTGGCGCGAGAGGAGATCCACAGTTGCTTTACTCCCTGGGTGTCCTGCCAAAGCTGAATTATGGTGTGCCTCGATTACCTTTTGTCTAAACTGATCTGGAACAAACAGTCTCCCTGGAGGTCCAACAGGGGCGTCCCCCTGAGCCTCCAATACCTCCTCCTCAAGCTCAGAGCATACTGCCGACACCACCACCCCCTCCTGAAGGATAGGAACCGGGTCATCCGTCTTCCCGGCCCCAGGGAAACTGCGAGATAAGGCATCCGCCTTTACATTTTTTGACCCAGGACGATATGTGACGACAAAATTAAACCTGGTAAAAAACAACGACCACCTAGCTTGTCTGGGATTCAGACGTTTTGCGGACTCTAAATATAGCAGGTTCTTGTGATCGGTAATGACGGTGACCGGGTGTACTGCCCCCTCCAAAAAATGACGCCACTCCTCAAACGCTAACTTAATGGCCAAGAGTTCCCTATTGCCGACATCATAATTCCTCTCAGCGGACGAAAATTTTTTAGAGAAGAAGGCGCACGGATGCCATTTACCAGGGGACGGACTTTGAGATAATACCGCTCCCACCCCTACCTCAGAAGCGTCTACCTCCACAATGAACGGCTGTGACGCATCAGGTTGAATGAGTATGGGTGCCGAAGCAAAACATTTTTTCAAGGAGGAAAACGCTTGACAAGCCTTGTCAGACCACCTTGAAAAATCCGTCCCTTTTTTAGTCATGTCTGTGAGAGGTTTAACTATGGACGAGAAATTACGAATAAATTTCCGGTAGTAGTTAGCAAACCCCAGGAAATGTTGTAATGCCTTAAGATCCTCTGGCAGATCCCACTCAAGAACTGCCCGCACTTTCCCAGGGTCCATACGAAAACCGGATGCTGACACCAGGAATCCTAAAAACTGAAGTTCCTGTATGGCGAACACACACTTCTCCCATTTGGCGTACAGTTTATTATCCCGCAAGATCTGCAACACCTGCCTAACATGCTCCTGATGAGACACAAGATCCGGCGAGTAAATTAAGATGTCATCCAGATATATGACAACAAACTGTCCCACTAGGTGGCGAAAGATGTCATTAACAAAATGTTGAAACACCGCCGGGGCATTAGTCAGACCAAATGGCATGACAAGGTTCTCATAATGCCCCTCCGGAGTGTTAAACGCCGTCTTCCACTCATCCCCCTCCTTCATCCTAATCAGATTATACGCCCCCCTGAGATCCAACTTAGAGAATCATTTGGCGCCCAAGATCTGATTGAAGAGATCGGGAATAAGTGGGAGCGGATACGGATCTCGGACCGTAATCCGATTAAGCTCACGGAAATCCAGGCAAGGGCGTAGGCCTCCATCTTTCTTCTTCACAAAGAAGAACCCCGCGGCCACCGGGGAAGATGAAGGTCTAATATGCCCCTTAGCCAGACTCTCCGAAATATAATCCTTCATGGCCTGCCTCTCAAGACCAGAAAGGTTATACAACCTAGATTTCGGTAACTTGGCTTCAGGGAGCAATTTTACAGAACAGTCATACGTGCGATGAGGAGGTAGTTCTTGACATCCTTTCTCCGAAAATACATCCTCAAAGTCCACCAGAAATGGAGGTAAGGCCCTAGGCACGACCGCACCGATGACCGTGTTCACGCAGTTTTTGTTACAGAATTCACTCCACTGGCTTATCTCCCTGGATTGCCAATTAATAACCGGGTTATGCTTAGTTAACCAAGGAAGGCCCAACACTATAGGAGTGGGAAGACCCTCCAACACGTAACAAGACAACAGTTCTTTATGTATCGCCCCCACTTGAAGATCTATGTTATGCACGGCTTCCAAAAAACTACCTTGACCGAGAGGCCTGGCGTCGATCGAGAATATGGGGATGGGTTTAGCCAATACACTCAGTCGCATACCTTGAACCCGGGCAAACCGAGCGTCCACCAGATTAGCCCCGGCCCCACTATCCAGAAGAACAGATATCCTCTCAGTTCTCGTACCCACCACCACCTCCGCCGGTACGAGAAATTGAGATGGACCTGGGGACGAAATACATACTCCCAGATTGTTGTCCACCACACAACCTGGGATCAATAGTTTTCCGGCGACTTCTCACTCTGCAAAGGACGGGATGGACACCCCCCAATAAAATGTCCCTTTCTCCCGCAGAAGAAACACCTTCCTGTCTTGCGGCGCACTGCCGATCCCCTCCCTCGGAATGATGTCCCTTCTAACTGCATAGGCTCCTCTGGACTGACCAGGGAACCTCCATAAAAGGGGCCCTAGTAGAAGGTGGAGTCATCACAGGGGGCGGAGTTACCCCGCACCTCTCCCGAAGTCGTCTGTCAATGTGAATAGCAAGGGCCATAGCGGCTTCCAGTGACGTGGGAGGGTTATACTGTGCCAACACATCCTTTAATTTGTCAGATAAACCTTGACAAAACTGGCTCCTAAGAGCCGGGTCATTCCACTGGGTGTCCGTGGCCCACCTTCGGAACTCCGAACAGAATTCCTCCGCCGGACGATCTCCCTGCTGTATCTTACGTAACTTAGATTCAGCAAGGGAGACCCGATCCGGGTCATCATATACAAGACCCAGAGCTGCGAAAAACCTATCCACTGACTGGAGAGCCGGGGAGCCCGGGGGAAGCGAGAACGTCCATGACTGGGGGTCCCCTTGTAGGAGCGAGATGACAATTCCCACCCTTTGATCTTCACTCCCCGATGACCGAGGTCGCAGCCGAAAGTACAATTTACATGCCTCCCGGAAAGCAAAAAATTTGTCCCGCCCTCCAGTGAACCTGTCAGGGAGAGCTACTTTAGGTTCAGGTCCGGCTTGCTCCAGGGGTACAAAACCTTGGACTTAACGTCCGCCAGCTCCATGGACAAACTCTGCAACTGCCGAGCTAGACTGGCTACTGGATCCATGGTGGCTGGAGAGAATCTTTAGTATGGTCGGTGAAAATGTCACGCTGTCACTGTATACAGGAGGTCCGGGGTCTATGCTGACCCTAAGCTGGGGCCCTGACTAATCCCTCTACCTGGAGATACTGTTGATGGTACAGAGGTCCAGGCCGCCAGCGTAACCTTATCTCCTGTGAATCCCTGACCCTCTGTAATCTAGTCCTGAGAAGGACCCTGATCACCACCACAGGGAACGGGAAGGAAAATGCCTACACACAGTATAAGACGAACGAGACAGTACAAGGGGTAAAATAAAAGACCACCTTGCATACAAAACTCAGTCTACAAATACAGAGGGAACACCAACGGTAAGGAGATAAATAATAAAGCGAGGAGGGGAGAAAACCACACCAGGTACTCTTCACTTCAGACTTCACAATACCACGATCCGCTCTGCTGGTCTGCATGAATGCTTTCACCGACACTTCCCTAGCAGACTGGCAGGTATTTGAAGGAAACTCATTAGTGCAGCATTAACTGCAGCTGGGTGAGGCTGGGCCTCGTCTAGCACAGAGAGAGGGAGAATTAACTCCCTCACTGCCGACAAACACCAAGCACCAAAAACTCAGCTGTGAGAAGTCAGGTTGTGTAATCGCGACGATCTTCGTGGCGACACACCCGTGACACCGCACCTGTCAGTGCTCTGTTCCCAGTGGGATCAGCTGCTACAGCCAGACACTGCCCCAGAGTGGTACCTGGCAGCTACCTGCTGCACAAGCCTGACCTCACCATCAGAGGCTCCAGCGAACACCAAAGTAGCTGCTTAGTCATGCCCCTTCCAGGGTAGTCTGGTTTGTGGCACAGTGGGGCCACAATACCACGCTCGCAACGCCCAGCCAGGGCGCGAGCGTTACACCAGGTTATAGTGAGGTGATAGGGACTAGGCACGTGACGGCTGCAGAGGGAAGTGTTAGAACCCTCTTGTTAGATTTTGTTTCAGTTTGCTGGTCACATGACCTTTTTTCCCTATTTAGTCTGGCCCCGCCCTTCTGGCTTTGCTGGACTTCATTGTATTATCTACTCTTAAGCTAGCCGGATGCTTAGGTGCCTTACTCTGTCAGTTTTGCTTAATCTTGGGATCTCGTAGTAATTTGTTTTCTGTTTAATTTTCCCTGCTACAATTTCTGTTAGGAGGTGTCCACCTTTTCTCCCAGTCCCTAGATCTTGTAGGGATTCCTCCCTCGCAACTATAGGTCTTCGTTCAGACTAGCTGAGGACTTTAGCGGGTCTGGTCGCAGGATCAGGTTCCCCGTTACATCGTAGGGATCAAGCTCAGTTTTATTGTAGGGACAGAATTCCCATCTTTCTTAGTGCTTGTAGCAGTTCATAACAGTAAGTCCAGCCAAGAAATAAAAAAAAAAAAAATCTCTAAGGAAAGATTTTCTGTTTTCATCATGGTGTCGGTTCGGGATTTGGCTGAACGCCTGCAGGGTCTCTCTCTGGAGGTGGCTGAAATCCAGCAACACGTGAGTAGTTGTTCTGGAGCACATTTCGTGGAGCCAAAGGTACGTTTGCCTGATTTATTTTTTGGTGAACAACAAGATTTTTTTTCTTTTAAAAATGCTTGCTTGTTGTATTTTCGTTTGAGACCCAGATCCTCTGGTGATGAATCACAGCGCATAGGGTTCATAATGTCACTTTTGCGCAAAGAACCTCAGGACTGGGCCTTTTCTTTTGCAGCCTAGTGATCCATGCTTTGGATCAGTGGATGTTTTTTTTTTCTGCTTTGGGGTTGTTGTATGACGATCCGGATCGTGTTTCATCACCTGAGACAGAGTTGAGACGTTTGAGACAGGGATCGGGTAATGTGGAAAAATATTGTACTCACTTCCGTAGGTGGTCCACTCAGGTGGGCTGGAACGATTCAGCTTTGAAAAGTTTATTTCTTGCAGGATTAAGTGAAAGGTTTAAAGATTTGCTGATTGCTTATCCTATACCTGGTAACTTGCAAGAGGCTATGCAATTGGCCATACGGGTGGATAGGAGACTGCGTGCAAGGGTTAATGAGAGTAAGTCTGCTTTGTCAGCTCCAGGTTTGGAGAAGGAATGTACTGACATTGCAGAGCCGATGGAAATTGGAGCAATGGCACCTCACTCTCGGGAAAAAGAACGCAGATTTGCTCAAGGTTTGTGTTTCTACTGTGGTAAATCTGAGCATTTCATTAAGAACTGTGTGCTTCGAATGAATAAAGAGAAAAAAAAAATGAGGTCAGTGTCGCCCGTATAGCTTGTTTAAACAATAAAGGTGTCTTTCTTTCTGCTACCACTGCTGTTGAGGAGGAATTAATGGAGTTTCGGGTATTTGTGGATTGTGGTTCAACTCTCAATGTGATTGATGGGAAATTTTTGGAAAAACTAAAATTAAAACCCAAACTTCTGTCTTCTCCTATTAATGTGGTGTCTGTGGATGGCTCTCCTTGAAAAATGTTACTCACCATATCTGTGAATTTCCTCTTACTATTAATGGTGTTCATCAAGAGAATTTGGATTTGGTAGTTTTGAATAATTTGCCCTCACCGGTGATTTTGGGGTTACCCTGGTTAAAATTGCACAATCCGGTACTGGATTGGTCTACCAATGAAATTAAGTCCTGGAGTCCCAATTGTTATGACAAGTGTTGTAACGGGCGTATTGCTGCTGTAGTTAAGGGGGAGTTACCTGTACCTATTCAGGATTTTTGGAAAGTTTTTTCTGATAAGGAATCGCAGGTATTGCCTCCTCATAGAGATTATGATTGTGCGATTGAATTTGTCCCTGGAGCAACTCTTCCTAAAAGTCGTTTATTTAATTTGACTATTCCTGAGAGAAAGGCTTTGGAGGAATACATACAGACAAGCTTGGCCGCCGGTCACATTAGGCCTTCCAAATCTCCTGTGGCGGTTGGATTTTTTTTTGTTAAAAAAAAGGACGGCGGTTTACGGCCTTGTCTAGACTTTCGTGAGATTAATAAGATTACTGTACGCAATCCTTACCCACTGCCATTGATTCCTGATTTGTTTAATCAGTTAGTGGGGGCCAAGTGGTTCTCGAAAATTGATCTTCGAGGGGCATACAATTTGTTGCGCATGAAGGAGGGGGATGAATGGAAGACTGCGTTTAACACTCCACTGGGTCATTTTGAGAATCTGGTCATGCCTTTTGGACTTTCCAGTGCTCTGGCATTTTTTCAGAATCTTATTAATGACATCCTTAGACCTTTGATCGGCAGAAGTGTGGTTGTGTATTTGGATGACATTTTGATTTATTCACCGGATTTGGAGTCTCATTGGAGGAGTGTGCGTGAAGTATTACAGTTACTGAGTGATAATTCACTTTTTGCCAAACTAGAAAAATGTGAGTTCGCTGTACAGAGACTTAGTTTTTTGGGCTACATTGTCTCCAGTGAAGGTTTTGAGATGGACCCTGTGAAAGTGCAAGCTGTGCAGGATTGGCCTAGACCTATTGGTGTGAAATCAATACAGAGGTTTTTGGGGTTCGCCAATTATTATAGAAAATTCATAAAAAAAATTTCTGTGATTGCCAAACCTCTGACCGATCTCACCAGGAAAGGTGCTGATGCGGTTCAGTGGACTACTGAGGCCATTGAGGCTTTTGTGTTGCTAAAGGAGAGGTTCAGCTTTGCTCCCATCCTTACGCAGCCTGATGTGACTAAACCATTTTTGGTTGAGGTTGATGCTTCTTCTGTGGGGGTCGGCGCGGTGTTGTCTCAGGAAAAGACGGATGGAGTACATCCCTGTGCTTTTTTTTCAAAGAAATTTTCTGAGTCTGAACTAAATTATGATATCGGTAATCGGGAATTGTTGGCAATTAAACTCGCATTTGAACACTGGCGTCATTTTTTGGAGGGAGCGGAATTTCCCGTTCAAGTCTTCACCGATCATAAAAATCTGATCTTCCTTGATGCTGCCAAACGCTTGAATGCCCGTCAGGCTAGGTGGGCACTGTTTTTCTCACGCTTTAATTTTACCGTTACTTACATCCCAGGTACTAAAAATGTTAAAGCTGATGCTTTGTCTCGCAGCTTTTCTCCTATGGTGGGTACTGAGGAGGAGGAAAACATTTTGCAAGAGGGGGTTGTTATTGCGGTTTTGGACTCCGTGTTGGAAGATGAGATTCTTAAAGCACAGGAGAATGCCCCATCTAACACGCCGCATGGGAGGTTGTTTGTGCCTGGTATCCTGAGGAGAGATTTGTTTGTTGAATGTCATGACTCTCGGTTGGCAGGTCATCCTGGAATCTCTGAGACCAAGAGACTTGTGGGTCGCAGCTTTTGGTGGCCTGGATGGCAGAAGGAAGTCATTAAGTGGGTGCATAAATGCACTGTGTGTGCTAGATCTAAGTCTTCTCATACTCCTGCTGCGGGGTTGCTTTGTCCTCTGGAGGTCCCTAGTGCACCTTGGACACATTTGGCTATGGACTTTATTACTGACCTTCCCCCCTCTGAGGGTTTCACTGTCATCTGGGTGGTCGTGGACCGTTTTAGCAAGATGTGTCACTTGGTTCCTTTCATCAAATTGCCCTGCGCTAAGACTCTCGCTAAGGCCTTTGTCAAGGAAATAGTCAGACTACATGGTGTTCCTACTGACATTGTTTCTGATAGGGGACCTCAGTTTGTGGCTCTTTTTTGGCGCGCCTTTTGTGACAGGTTGGGAGTTCATTTGTCGTTTTCATCCGGATATCATCCTGAGTCTAATGGCCAGACAGAAAGGAAAAACCAGGATGTTGAGCAGTTCTTGCGTTGTTTTGTGACTGATAATCAAGAGGGGTGGTCTGAGTTTCTGCCACTTGCTGAGTTTGCTCTTAACAATCATACATCCGCTTCTGCTGGTTGTTCGCCTTTTTTTTGTTGTACTGGGAGACATCCGTCATTTGGGTCATTTTCCAAGTTGGGATCGGCTGTACCTGAAGAGGAGAATTTTTCTGGTGTGTTGCAGAGAGTTTGGACTGATGTGCGTGGTAATCTTCAGGAGGCTAACAAAAGATCCAAAGTGTATTTTGATAGAAAACGACAAGAGGTTTTGTTTGCTATTGGTGACATGGTCTGGTTGTCCTCTAAGAATCTGCGCTTGAGGATTCCGTCTAAGAAATTGGGTCCCAAGTTTGTAGGGCCCTTTAAGGTGCTTCAGGTTATTAACCAATCTGCTGTTAAGTTGGAGCTTCCCACCTCCTGGAAGATTAATCCGGTGTTTCATGTTTCTCTCTTGAAAAAAGCTGAGGTCTCAGATGGAGACGTCTCGGCCACTGTTCCCCTGGTGGTGGAGGACGGGCAATATGAGATTTCCCGCATCCTAAATTCTAGACGGTATAGAGGGGGTTTGCAGTACCTCGTCGCTTGGAAGGGTGATGTGTAGCCCAGCTACGCAGGCACACACATAAAATCCAGGAGAATGCACAGGAAGGTAATCGCAAAAGCTTGCTATTCATGCACTTCAATCACACTTTCAGACACACCCACTAGGGGTATAGGAGGTGGTGACACGTAGCAGAGCGAGTCTGTTTCCTGTCTGAGAAGAGCTCAGATCAGTTAGTTTCCTGTCTTCAGACAGTGCAGTTCAGTGCCAGTTCAGTCTGGACTAGGAGGACTGAATCCTCGCAGAGCTAGCGTAGCTCACCTGACAAAGAAGTGGAGGCTAGTACGGGTGAAGTGCATCATCCTAGCCTAGTCAGAGCTACCCTTAATCAGTACCTCAGTAGAAGCTGAAACAAGGAGGAAACTGAGAGCTGCTCAGCGAGCTTGGAAGAAAGCTGACTATTTCCATCGAAAGCTACAAGTGCTTATGCAAAGAGCAGAAGCAGGGCGAAGGGCGCAGTGGAGAAGTTAGAGAAGTGCTACAGGTATTGGATTGCCTGCACTAAATTGCCGGACACCGGGGTCCGAAGCGTTGCTACAGTTTCAAGCTTAGTAACAAGAACACCGGAGGCATCTGGACTACAGGTCGCAGAGAGCAGCCCTAAGTGTCAATACGTAACCGGAGACAGGGAAAACAGGAGTCTAGCCTGATCAGCAAATATAGACTTAGTTTTCACCACTTAGAAGTTTCCACCACAACGTTGGCCGGGCAGTATAGCTATTGAGAAAGCTGGAGATTCAGAGTTAACTTCGCTTCAGGCAAGTTGGACTCACCTACATTTGAAGTAAAGGAGGCCTCTAACCTGCTCAGCGGTTACCCGAATGTGCATTCTCCACCCCGACCAGCTCCCCGGGATCTACGTGAACCATCTACCAGTAAAAGGTATGAAAAGAAGCTATTTCGTGTGTGACTGAATTATTATCTATACCCTGCATCATCATCACCATAGACTTCCAGGGACCCGTCTCACCTGTGGGAGACTACCACCCAGCTGCCCCCATAACATCCCCTGTGAAAGTCCTTATAGCAGCGCTGGTTCAATTAACCAGATACCACAGGTGGCGTCACGAACTACCTATCCTAAATATCCCCTGTAAATATTCCCCATTGGATGAGCGCCCAGGGCCACGGACCGAGCCACCGCTACCAGTGACAACTACCATAGATTTCCATGGGCTCGGCTCCGAGTACCCCATTGCCCTGGTACTAAGTGCGACTCAAATCTTTGGCGTCACGAACAGGATGCGAAACTTGCAATTGTGAGTCCTGTGTGCCTATGTTGAATTGTTTGGTGAAAAAGACTGTTTGCTGTATTTGGCGCCAAATTCCGCCATTTTACCGCCATGTTCGCGCCCTCAGGCGCTGGTGAAGAAGGGGGGCGTACCTAAAATAACGCGCAGTTTCCTGGACACGCCCCCAACCTGCATCCCAATCTGCATCGCGAGCCGCATCACAAACTGCATCGCAATCTGCATCGCGAGCCGCATCGCAAACTGCATCGCAATCTGCATCACAATCTGCATTGCAATCCGCATCGCAAACTGCATCCCAAGATACTGCGGCATCATCAGAGCGCCAGCGACAAAGGTCCTGTCTCCACCGCTGCAGCCTGTAAAAGAGGTAGGCTCAGATTAACCAAGGGGGCATCAATATGTCGCAGCAACCGGCAGACGGAGCGGCCCCCGCCGGAGGCCCCAATAGCCCACCGCTTGGCGTCGTGCCGCAGGATGGGGGTGCAGGCCCCTCACCTAGTCCGGTGGTCCCGCTCATGCCGCTAACGCTCCCATACATGCCAGGAGCGAAGTGGCTCCCCCAGTACAGCGGCGAGCCAGACACCCTGCCAGGATTTAAACGGAAGATATGTAGTATTTTGGATATGTACTCAATGACTGAAAAGCAAAAAGCTGCTGTGGTAATAGGACAGTTAGCTGGTGCGGCTGAGAGAGAAGTAGAGACTTGGCCCATTGCAGACCAGGAGTCGGTACCTGCGATACTCTTAAAGCTACAGGCCATCTTCGAGGACCACACAGAAACGGATCTCCGGATGGCATTTTATCAGTGCTTCCAGGGACCGGGTGACAGTATTAGGGACTACGCCTGCCGACTACAGGGGGCCCTGCGAGCTCTCAAACAGGCTAACCCCACAAGTCCCATTGATGAGAGCCAAATGTTAAAAGAGCAATTCGTGCGAGGACTGAGGTCTCCAGAGGAAAGGAGGACTGTAAACTGGTGGTCCTTGGATCATCCAGATGCCACTTTTGATGCCCTAAAGGACATGGCAATAAAGGGACTGCGACCCCTGGAAAAGCCTGAGGTGGCAAATCAGTGTCACCCGGGTTAAGCCATTCTAAAGCCGGCAGTACCCACCTTTTCCCCGCAGGTGGCAGAAGCTACAATGCAGGTGGCGCCCCCTAGTGAGTTGGAATGTCTGCGCTCAGAAGTGCGCCAGCTGACTAAGAACTTGGCCACTGTAATGGAGGCCCTGCAACTGCGGAAAGAGGAAGGAGGGAAGATCCTACTAGCCGACTGTCCGGAGGATGTCCCTTGGATGAACCGGAGGAAATGGAGGACGTCGCCACACCGGAGGAGGACCACGCCACCCCCAGGAGTGATTCCGGAGCAACACCATCCTCGCCGGGAGATCGTCTGCTACCACTGCAACCAAAAAGGTCATATGGCTCAGCAATGTCCTTTAAACGAGCCGATCCTGGGTCAGAGGGCCAACACCCAGGAGTAGACTCATCAGGCCCCTTAGACTGGAATCGCAGGTTCGTGGGTGGACGGCCCTACCTGTCCATGATTCTGGACGGGATTGCAATCCCTGCACTGCTGGACACGGGATCTCAGGTGACCATCATACCTGATGTCCTTTACAATAAATTTTGGTCCATGGACAGTCTCCAGCCCCCAAACCCTGACTTGACAGTGTACGCCACCAATGGTCTCCCTGTTGAAGTAATTGGAGCCAAAAACGTGGACGTAAAAGTGGGCAGGGTGGAGCTGAAGGATCAGGGACTTTTAGTGGTAAAGACTGTAAATGAGGAGAATGCCTTAAATGTGATACTAGGTACTAACGTTATCAGTAACTGTCTGGGAGAAGTTGTGTTTTTGCTCCAACAGCTCGCTGAAGTTGCCAAGCCAAAGCAGAAGGGAGTGATCCAGAGGGAGATCCGGGCCCTGATGTGCCAGCAGCAAGCGAAGCTTACAGATGGTGAAATCGGTAATGTACGGGTCACAGACTCGAACCCCATTGTAATACCCCCAATGAGTGAAATGTTAATATGGTGTAGAGCAGCCATAGGTCTGAGGGACAGAACTACCAAGCAGTAGTAGAACCCCATCGCTCAGAACACAGACCTACACTCATGATTGCTAGAGGGGTAGTGGAAGTAGTAAATGGGAGAGTACCAGTACGACTTCTCAACTGGGGGACGATGAAGTAAATTTGCCACGTTATGCTACAGTTGCTAAATTACATGCCGTAGATAATAATTCTATCCTCACAACCGAGTCCTTAGCCTCCCGCCAACCAGAGGAGGATAATGATCCGGCAACCCCGGTAGCGGACTGGTGTCAGCAGCTTCATATAGGGACAGACACCACCTCCGTCCACCAGAAACAGGGGGTACTACGGGTGGTACAAGAGTACGCCCAAGTATTTAGTAAACATCCACTTGATTTTGGGATCATTAAGGGAGTACAGCATCATATCCCTACAGGCAGTCATCCTCCCATCAAGGAGCGGTACAGGCCTATACCTCCAGCCCACTATCAGAAAGCTAAGGAAATGCTGCATGACATGAAGGAAGCCGGGTGATAAGGGATAGTTGTAGCCCCTGGGCAGCACCTCTGGTTCTAGTGAAGAAAAAGGATGGTAGCATGCGAATGTGTGTAGATTATAGGCAAGTAAATCGTATAACACATAAAGATGCATACCCATTACCACGCATAGAGGAATCCTTAGCTGCTCTGAAAACGGCTAACTACTTTTCTACCCTCGACCTTACTAGTGGGTACTGGCAAGTAGCTGTGGCTGAGGAGGACCGGGAGAAAACTGCTTTCACCACCCCAATGGGACTCTGCGAGTTCGACAGGATGCCGTTTGGTCTCAGCAGTGCCCCAGGAACATTCCAGAGGGTGATGGAGAGCTGTCTAGGACATCTCAACTTCGAAACTGTGCTGCTGTACTTGGACGACGTAATTGTGTACTCTAAGACATATGAAGATCATCTGAAGCACCTGGCGGAGGTATTTGAGTCATTGTCCAAGTTTGGGATGAAACTAAAGCCCTCTAAATGCCACCTGCTCAAAGGAAGGTACAGTACTTGGGACACATTGTCAGTTCCGAAGGAGTAGCGCTGGACCCCGAGAAGGTCACAGCTATTCAGAAATGGCCAGAGCCGAAGAACTTAAAGGAGGTGCGTCAGTTCCTGGGATTAACAGGTTACTACAGGAGGTTCGTGAAAGATTACACTAAGAAGGCGGCGCCTTTACAGGACAACCTCTTAAGAGCAGAAACCTTCCATTTAATTGGGGAAAAGAACAAGCTGAGGCATTCAAAGAGATGAAAGAGATCCTTACCGGCGATGAAATCTTAGCCTACCCAGATTACAGCCAACCGTTCCTGCTATACACAGATGCCAGTAACGAAGGATTAGGAGCGGTCCTCAGTCAGAAGCAGAACGGCCAAGAAAAAGTCATCGCATATGCCAGCCGAAAACTCAGGCCAACTGAGAGGAATCCGGAAAACTATAGCAGCTTCAAACTGGAGTTCCTGGCGCTGGTCTGGGCCATTACCGAAAGATTTAAACATTACCTTGCCTCCAACAGGTTCACTGCGTTTACAGACAATAACCCCTTGACGCATCTGGAAACAGCCAAGCTGGGAGCCATGGAGCAACGTTGGATGGCTCGGTTGTCAAATTACCAGTTTACCATCAAGTACAGAGCGGGCCGTAAAAATGCCAACGCGGACGCCTTGTCCAGAATGCCGCATGAATCTGACACAGAGGAAGAGTCAGACGATCTGGAAGAAATTGAGCTACCTGCGTTCCACCGAAATGGGATGGTCCAAGAGCAACGAGTCTACAGAAAGCGGTGTGGTGAGATGTTGAACCCTTTACCTCATCACAGCTGGAAAGAGACTCAGGACAGCGATCCCGTGGTCAGCCGTGTTAAGGAGCTGATAAAACAGGAAGGTTCCTCCTTGGAGAAAGATGCATCCATGCCAGCAAAGCTCCTGTGGAATGAAAGAAGCCGGTTGTTCATATACCGAGAGAAGTTGTGCAGGAGATACGTCGACCCAAGGACCCATGAAATGGTTTGGCAGATAGTGGTCCCCAAAGCAGACATCCAAATGGTGTTGGAAGCTTACCACGATCAAGCAGGACACTTTGGCTGGAAAAGCTGGAGACCCTGTTGAGGTGTCGGTTCTACTGGGTAGGGATGCGCAGCTCCATCGAGAAGTGGTGCCGGAACTGTGGACCCTGTGGTCTCAGACGAAAAGACTATCATAGTCAGAGAGCACCCCTGCAGCCTATCCGGACGACTCGTCCCCTGGAGATCGTAGCATTGGATCACGTCAAGTTGTCCCCAAGCAGGTCAGGATACTCATATGCCCTGACCATGGTGGATCACTATTCCAGGTTTCTGGTGGTCGCCCCTGTCAAAGATATGACAGCAGAGACAGCAGCAAGAACCTTCCAAGCCAGTTTCTGCAGACCACACGGATATCCCGAGCAGGTACTGACTGATCGAGGTCCTGCATTTGAAGCTGAACTGTTTCAGGAATTCTGTCAACTGTATGGATGCAAAAAGATCAGAACAACACCATACCACCCTCAGACCAACGGCCTTTGTGAAAAGATGAATCACATTGTCATGGATTTACTGAAAACTGTACCCCTGGAAGAAAGGAATCGGTGGCCAGACTTTTACCCGACCTGGTTGACTTGTACAACCACATCCCAGTAAGTTCCACTAACTGCACTCCAGCTTACCTTATGAGAGCAAGACCTGGAAGACTGCCAATGGATTTGGAGCTGGGAGTGGTAGAACCAGAGGCTGATGACAGTGTTGAAGATTGGGACACAACTCGACAGGAACAGTACAAGCGAGTACAAGCCTGCGTAGAAGACAGTCTCAACAAAGTAAGAGAAAAACAAGAGAAGAACTATAACAAAAATGCTCCCGCTAAGCCTTTTATGCCTGGAGAAATGGTGCTCAAAAGGAAAAGAAGAACACACAAGTTGGATGATCAGTGGGAACAGGAGCCATATGTCGTGCAAAATTCCAATTTTGATAACAGCAAGGTCTGTACCATCAGCAAGGATGGAGGAAAAACGACGGCAACCGTGTCTAGAGATCATTTAAAGTTGTGTCCTGGCCCATTAAAGCTCCGTGAAGAAAACCCTGTTGTCAATCAGAAAGAAAATGCTGAAGCGGTCATACACACGGATTTGGGAGATTTACCTGCGGATTGGCCCAGATTGGGAGATGCTGTAATTATTCCTGTGCTGCAGTTTTATCAACCGCAAGAGGAGTCTCTACAACCAATCATTGTGCCAGTTGAGCCAGTTCCAGAAGAACCTATTCTGGCAGACCCTCAACCATTAGAACCCCAAGCAGCGGACCCGCAAGAAGCAGCACCACAAGAAGTGGAGTCCTCTGGTGAAGCTGGTGAAGCAGTACCGCCTCCTCCAGTCGCTAGCATGCTTGCCAGGTCCCTAGAGAGGTGGAGTCGTGTCTATAGTTTGCCGTTACGCAGAACAGAAAGGTTAGAGACTACTATACCTGACGCTACCCCACGTAGGTCAGAACGTATCACTAAAGGTAAACTACCTATTCGCTATCAGGAGTAGTCCTAGTAGACTAGTTAGCAAGACCCAGATAGGGTTTATTGCATCTGAAAAAATGTATAAAGTTTGAAAAAGTAATTAATGTGATTTCTATTTATATGTCTTGAAATGTGTCTTTTCCATGCCTGGACTGCGTGGCTGTGGACTATGCCAGCCCAAGAACTTGTCTTTGTAAATAGTTGTGCTTCGGTGCATTATCTTGGTTTGACATGAAACCATTACTATCAACCTCTGAAGAAAAACCCGTATGGTGTGGCCTAGAGTGAGGTCTGCAGTCAGAAGTCCTGCAGCCCACCCAGGACCCACGTGGGAGGTTTTTGGTGCGGGTCCTCCACAAGTATCTTGTATATATGAACACATTTAATATCTTGATATTTTGATACTTTTGTATTTTCCTATTGTACAAATTGTAATGTTCAAGAATTCGTACCTCCCGGATGGGAAGAGTTATAATGTTGTTGTTAATGCAAAACAAAATGTTCTTTTTGTCTTTTACAGCCCGGGAGTGCTGTGTTTTACCAAGGGGGGATGTGTAGCCCAGCTACGCAGGCACACACATAAAATCCAGGAGAATGCACAGGAAGGTAACCGCAAAAGCTTGATATCATTCACTTCACTCACACTTTCAGACACACCCACCAGGGGTGTAGGAGGTAGTGACACGTAGCAGAGCTCATTCAAGTTTCCTGTCTGAGAAGAGCTCAGATCAGTTAGTTTCCTGTCTTCAGACAGTGCAGTTCAGTGCCAGTTCAGTCTGGACTAGGAGAGAGGACTGAATCCTCGCAGAGCTAGCGTAGCTCACCTGACAAAGAAGTGGAGGCTAGTACGGGTGAAGTGCATCATCCTAGCCTAGTCAGAGCTACCCTTAATCAGTACCTCAGTAGAAGCTGAAACAAGGAGGAAACTGAGAGCTGCTCAGCGAGCTTGGAAGAAAGCTGACTATTTCCATCGAAAGCTACAAGTGCTTATGCAAAGAGCAGAAGCAGGGCGAAGGGCGCAGTGGAGAAGTTAGAGAAGTGCTACAGGTATTGGATTGCCTGCACTAAATTGCCGGACACCGGGGTCCGAAGCGTTGCTACAGTTTCAAGCTTAGTAACAAGAACACCGGAGGCATCTGGACTACAGGTCGCAGAGAGCAGCCCTAAGTGTCAATACGTAACCGGAGACAGGGAAAACAGGAGTCTAGCCTGATCAGCAAATATAGACTTAGTTTTCACCACTTAGAAGTTTCCACCACAACGTTGGCCGGGCAGTATAGCTATTGAGAAAGCTGGAGATTCAGAGTTAACTTCGCTTCAGGCAAGTTGGACTCACCTACATTTGAAGTAAAGGAGGCCTCTAACCTGCTCAGCGGTTACCCGAATGTGCATTCTCCACCCCGACCAGCTCCCCGGGATCTACGTGAACCATCTACCAGTAAAAGGTATGAAAAGAAGCTATTTCGTGTGTGACTGAATTATTATCTATACCCTGCATCATCATCACCATAGACTTCCAGGGACCCGTCTCACCTGTGGGAGACTACCACCCAGCTGCCCCCATAACATCCCCTGTGAAAGTCCTTATAGCAGCGCTGGTTCAATTAACCAGATACCACAGGTGGCGTCACGAACTACCTATCCTAAATATCCCCTGTAAATATTCCCCATTGGATGAGCGCCCAGGGCCACGGACCGAGCCACCGCTACCAGTGACAACTCCCATAGATTTCCATGGGCTCGGCTCCGAGTACCCCATTGCCCTGGTACTAAGTGCGACTCATATGGACCCGAGGATAACTCATGGGTGAGGGCGGATGATGTTTCTGCGTCTAGACTTGTCAGAGCGTTTCACAAGAGGTTTCCGGATAAGCCTAAGTCCTAGGGGATCCGGAGGATCCTCTTAGAAGGGAGGGTACTGTTAGAACCCTCTTGTTAGATTTTGTTTCAGTTTGCTGGTCACATGACCTTTTTTCCCTATTTAGTCTGGCCCCGCCCTTCTGGCTTTGCTGGACTTCATTGTATTATCTACTCTTAAGCTAGCCGGGTGCTTAGGTGCCTTACTCTGTCAGTTTTGCTTAATCTTGGGATCTCGTAGTAATTTGTTTTCTGTTTAATTTTCCCTGCTACAATTTCTGTTAGGAGGTGTCCACCTTTTCTCCCAGTCCCTAGATCTTGTAGGGATTCCTCCCTCGCAACTATAGGTCTTCGTTCAGACTAGCTGAGGACTTTAGCGGGTCTGATCAGGTTCCCCGTTACATCGTAGGGATCAAGCTCAGTTTTATTGTAGGGACAGAATTCCCATCTTTCCTTAGTGCTTGTAGCAGTTCATAACAGGAAGGACCCGCATAGGGCGTTTAGGGAGCTAAGGGATAGGCACAGGCTGTGTTAGGAGGTCCCCATCTCTCGTTCCCTATTGTTCGGGCCTTCCTCTCCCTTTTTCCATCCTGTTGTTCGTGTTTTTTGTGCTGTCCGCTGTACCAACCCCTTTGTGGGACATGAACCTATGGCTCAAGCGTAGGCTTTTGTTCAGCTGATCCAGACTCTTATGGATGAGTTAATGGAGCTGCGGTCTCAGGTAGTACAGCAACTTCAGCAGGTATCTGGGTTCATGGTCTCGACTCACGTCCTTGCTCAACCGGAACCCAAAATATCTCTCCCTGATCGGTTCTCTGTATGGAGAGATAAGTTTATGATGTTTAAAGAAGCCTGTAAATTATATTGCAGGTTTCGCCCTCGTTCTTCAGGTAGTGATGAACAGCGTATGGGGATTATAGTCTCCCTTCTTAAGGATGATCCCAAATACTGGGCCTTCTGGCTGATCCTCCGGTCGGTGGACGAATTTTTTGCGGCATAGGCGCTGGTGCATGGGGATCCTGATGGCGTCTCCCTGGCTGAGTTTCGACTCCGTAAAATCAAGCAGGGGGCCGACCTGCTGAGGAGTATTGCTCAGAATTTCAGAGAAGGGCCACTGACATGCAGTGGAATTACCCTGCTCTAAGGAGCCATGTCTGTCTGGTCTGTCAGCTAGGCTTCAGGATACTCTGGTGCAGTCGTTGGAGGCCGCCATGGTTTTTGCTATCCGGGTGCATAGACGCCTCAGGGAGAGACATACACCGAATCTACCCTCTGTTCTTTCTAGGGAGGAGGACCTACTGGTGCAGACAGACAAACCCATGCAGGTGGTAGGAGCTTCCTCTCAAACTAGGTTCCTGCCGTTCGCCATGGGACGGGGGCATTTTTTTTCTGTGGTCTGACTGATCATTACATCAATGTCTGCCCAGCTCGAACCAAAGTATGCATTCAAAACTACACCAACTACACCAAAGTAGTATTCAAAATGCCAGAAAAAGCCATACACCTGACAAATACTATTGAGAACTCTGCTATTAGAAGTGAAAGGGAAGAACAAAGACAAAAAATCTAAATACTAAAAATATTCAAGAAAGAGAAACCAATCACAAACTTAAATGTTTCTATACGAATGCACAAAGCATGGGCAACAAACCAGGAGAACTGGAACTACTAACACAGGAGAAGAAATATGATGTCATTGGAATCACTGAAACTTGGTGGGACGATACACATGATTGGAATACAAGGCTAGAAGGATACAACTTATTTGCAAGAAACAGACTTGATAAACGAGGAGGAGGTGTGAAATTGTATGTTAGGCTGGTTTTACACTAGCGTTTTATCGCGCAGCGCATCGTGCGCTATCGATCGCATGCGTAATGTTCCCCTATCTATAACATGGCGGGCGCAGGGTCTAGCGCTTGCACGCGTTCATCAGCGTATTCGTGTGCTGCACCTTTTCCAGGTGTGCGCCCAGATGCGCTAGACGCTACATGTTGCATTCTTTGTTCTGCCCAACCACGTTAAAAAAGTGTGTGCTCACGTTATGCGCAAAAAAATAACATTACAGTCTATGGTGGCTCTAGCGTGCGGATGGCTGTGCGCTTGTCAGCGCTTCTGCGCGCAGGCAATTTTTGAGTAAACAATGTCTAGACACTTGTCTAAACCACCCCTACACAAGATACATTGTTTGTGAGGAGTGTAGATAAAAGAAGGTGTCTGCAGTGCCAGACAGACCCCTACTATCAGACTGCATGGAAGACACAGCCTGGAAGACACAAGAAAATTTGGATCCAAGGTGCATCACCAAGAATGTGAGTATTCTTGAACCCAATGACTGCCTGTCCTTTCAAATGTAATATGTACTAATGCTTTGTATTTTTTTATTGCAGCATGTCTTCCTCTGGATCACATTATTCCCCATCCCGGCAAGAACTGGCCCAAGCAGAGCGTGATGTGAGTATCTTCCTGCCTTTGGGTAAGTAGAGCTGCTGCATCTACAAATGTGTAATATTTTTTTTTTCTTTTTCAGACATCGTCGGACACAGCGATTGAGTCCGAACAGCGGGAGCAGCCAAGACAAGTCCCGGTGGTGAGACGTAATGTAAATTTTTATTTTTTGTCTCTTTTTATATCCAAGATTATAATGTATTTTTTTTCTAGGTTCTACAATGGGACGAAGACCTATATGTGGACAACGAGGCCCTGATCTGCCAGGTCCATGAGCGTGTCCCGTTGTGGGACAGCCGTGATCCGCAGCACAAGGACAATGTGGTGAGCCGGCGGCTATGGAAAGAGGTGACCGCAATGTTGATGAATGGCTGGGACAGCGCCTCTCCAACCACCAAAAAGGTGTTTAGTAAGTATTTCCATGCTCTGTGATGCCGCAGTGACTATTGTTCATGATGATACTGTTGTGTTTCCTGCTAGATATATTCTAGCAGGAAACCCAACAGTGTCATCTGGATCAACAGTGACTGCACTGTGTATTGTATTCCTTTGTTGTGCTGCATTGACTCTTGTTACTGATGGCACTGTTGTGTTTCCTGCTAGATATATTCTAGCAGGAAACACAATAGTGTCATCTGGATCAACAGTGACTGCACTGTGCATTGTATAGCTTTTTTTATGCTGCATTGACTGTTTGCCATGTTCACTCAGGTGTGTGTGATGATACAGATTTTGCCCTGAGTGCATTGTATAATTTTTTTTTTTCCCAACAGTGAACAAAGTCCGCACACGTTGGCGCTCGATGAAGGACCGCTTCAACACTGATGTTCATGCTGAGGGACAGGTTTGCAGTGGTTCAGCGGCAAGGACCAGAAGAAAATATCGTTATTGTCGCGAGTTGGCGTTCCTGAGACCGGTCCTTGCCAGCAGAGCGTAAGTGTTTTTTTTTTTTTTTTTTTTTTTTTTAAATCAGTGCTTTTCTATTCCACAGCTGATGCTTCTTGTAAATACATTATAGTAATGTTTTTATTTTCTTTCCACAGCACCTGGAGCAGCATCATGCAGCCTGTCCCTGAAGCGGTCCTTCATCGGGCGACCTCGGACCCGTCCCAGCCATCCAACAGCCTGGAAGCAACTTGCAGGTCAGCAACACGGACAGCTGGTGACCAGGAAGCTGGTCCATCAGGTGTTCCCCTGTCCCAGGTCTCTGCCATTGGTTATGCGGGCACTTCCCGCCAGCGGCAGAGGGCCTTGGAGAGGAATGTCTTGCCCGAGTTCATGCACTTGAGCGAGGCCTTTCATGCCAGTATGAAGTCGTTGTCAGACAGAGTGGAAAGCGGTTTTTCATTCATGGAACGGGGTTTTACCCACATGGATCACTGCTTCCACTCTGTCGACCAGCGCCTTGACCGGCTGGAGGCCGACCTCAACAGACCAGCGCACCATTTTTTCAGTAAGATTGAACGGGGCATGGCGGAACACCTTAGTCCTGAGCAACAGCTGAGTGTGTTGCAGGCCTGCAACACTGCTTACTTGCAGGCTATGCAGCAGAATCGGTACGTGTAGCAGTCAGTGGTACCATTTCCCACTGTGCCACCACTGACTCGCTACACATCACTACCGACTTCTGCTGCATACCACTGCACGGCCACCAGCATTCCGAGTCACCACTACACCACCACAAGTCTGAGTACTGCTGGACACTCCACCATCGCCACCACCATAGCAAGCGCTGCTCCTGTCTGGAGCACCACCACCACAGACACCGGTACACGTTCTTGGAGTACCGCCACCGCAACACCTGCTTGGGCCACCGCCACCTATTCTCCTGTACGGACCACCGCCACATCTCCGTCTAGGAGCACCGCCACCAGTCCTCATCTTTCTCTGATCACTGCTGTAGTGTTGTGGTGCAGATGAAGGGAGCTCCAGAAGGCCACACAGAGATGCTGGATGGTAGGTTTAAACAGCCATACTTTATTTCGCTTCCTCTCTCCTGCTCCCCTTACGCAGGACTTCCTGCCCCTGCCTTGTCTCCTCCTCCCCATTACATCATCGTTACTAGGCAGAAACTGAAACAAGGATAACAGCAAACCAATCACAGATATAGTAACAACATCACATCTCTCCTCTTCTCACCAAACAAAACAACATTAGAACTGGATAACGGTCCAAAAGTTCACATTAGTACGAAGGTTTTTTTTTTTTTTTTTTTACTGCGGAACATAG
This sequence comes from Oophaga sylvatica, assembly GCA_033576555.1. Taxonomy (NCBI): domain Eukaryota; kingdom Metazoa; phylum Chordata; class Amphibia; order Anura; family Dendrobatidae; genus Oophaga; species Oophaga sylvatica. The sequence goes on along the minus strand of JARQOD010000004.1, from coordinate 522,729,409 downwards.
TCCAAGAGGTGGGCTGGCGGTCTACGATTTGCCATCGCTGGATAGCGGTGAGACCTCTCAGTCCCAGATGAACTTTCTGAGTCCCCTGAGGTATCCTCCCTTGGAACTGCTGAGCTCTGGGATCTGGCAGGACGTCATCGCTATCTGCCTCGTCTGTTTCTGGGACATAGTCGCAAAGTTTTTTAAAATGGGACACATTCCTTGTGACCTGGCGACCGTGATCTTGAGCAGTAACCATGGTGCCTTTGACTTGTGTGACCTGAAAGGGTTCAGGATAGTATTGTGATGCAAACTTGTCGCTAGGTCTTAGCCTTTTTACCAGGACCCAATCTCCCACCAATACTTCCGGTGACTTGCAACGATGACTGCTCTTATCTGCATACCTCTTCATCTTCTGTTTGGATATGGCATCCTTAGTAGCAATTGGGGTTTGAACAGGGCTTAGCGGAATGCTCGGGAGTTTGACACGCATAGGCCTGTTGAACAGCGCAGTGGCAGGTGGTATCCCAGTAGTAGAATGGGGTGTAGCTCTGTACTGTCTAAGAAATCTGTGTAACTCTTGCTGTAAGTCCTTGTGCTCCATGGTAGCGATCCTGTCATGTGTGCATCGCCACGAAGATCGTCGCGGTTGCACATTCTGACTTCTCACAGCTGAGTTGCTGTTTCTTTGTGTTTGGCAGTTAGGGAGTTAATTCTGTCTGTGCTCAGTTCTGGGACTGGGTGCAGTTTCTCCCGGCTGCAATTAATTATTTGTTGATTGGTTTCCTTTAAATCTCTGGTTGTCTGTGTTGGGAGTTGCCAGTGAAATTCTTCATGCAGACCACAGATAGGATTGTATCTGTATAGACTTAAGTTAAAGAGCTCCTTAGTTGTTTTAAGCTCACCTTGCTTAGAGTTTAATATCCCAGATCATTTATGTTCCTTCTGTGTTTGTGTGTGTATGCAAGTCTGTGTTTTCTCCAGTCTGTCTTATATGTCTAATCTGTGTATTTAGCAGAGATCAGCCCATATTCCTTTGGTGGTAATCAGAATCCTTCTTAGGACTGATTACAGGGTTCAGGGACTGATAGGAGACAGGGTTAGGCTGGAGACTTGGACCTCTGAACCATTATCAGTACCTCCAAGGTGAGGGATTAGTTAGGACCCCAGTTTAGGGTCAGGTTAGACCCCCGGTCCTCCTCTTTCCTGTGACAGTGTATCAAGTCCTCAAGATTAACCCTGAGTTCAACGGATATCGTGTCAGGTAAATCTATTCTATATTTACATGCTGATGTTGCTAATCTATATGTTGTATAGAGTGTTGTTCTTTTAAGAATAGTTTACTGACATCGTACACATATCATAAGACCGCGTGACATTTTCACTGGCCAATAAAATTATTCCCAGTTGCCATGGATCCAGTAGCCCAGCTGGCTCTGCAGTTGCAGGGATTATCCATGGAGCTGACGGACATTAAGTCCAAAGTTTTGTCTCCCTCGGAGCAAACCAGATTTGAACCTAAAGTAGCTCTCCCGGACAGGTTCACTGGTGGGCGAGACAAATTTTTTACCTTCAGGGAAGCATGTAAATTGTATTTTCGGCTTCGGCCTCGATCATCAGGGAGTGAAGAGCAGAGAGTGGGAATTGTTATCTCGCTCCTACAAGGGGACCCTCAATCCTGGGCCTTCTCCCTTCCTCCGGGATCCCCGGCTCTACAGTCAGTAGATCGATTTTTTACTGCCCTGGGTTTGGTATATGATGACCCAGATCGGGTCTCTCTTGCTGAGACAAAATTACGTAAGATACAGCAGGGAGATCGTCCGGCGGAGGAATTTGCTTCTGAGTTCCGTAGATGGGCCACAGATACTCAGTGGAATGACCCAGCTCTTAGAAGCCAGTTTTGTCATGGGCTTTCTGACAAATTAAAGGACGTTTTGGCTCAGTATGATTCTCCTCCATCACTGGAGGCTGCTATGGCCCTAGCTATCCGTACTGATAGACGGCTCCGGGAGAGGTGCGAGGTAACTCCGCCCCCTGTTGTTACTCCACCTACTACTAAAGTCCCTTATGTTGAGGTTCCCCTTGTCTGTTCGGAGGAGCCTATGCAGTTGGGAGGGACATCATTTCGTAGGAGGGGATTGGCGGTACGCCGCAGGACTAGAAGGTGTTTCTTCTGCGGGAAAGAGGGACATTTTGTTGAGGGATGTCCATCCCGTGCCTTGTTGAGCAAAAAGTCGCCGGAAAACTGTTAATCCCAGGTTGTGTGGTGGACGACAACCTGGGAGTATGTATTTCGTCCGCTAGTTCTTCTCAGTTCCTTGTACCAGTGGAGGTGGTGGTTGGTACGAGAGTGGAGAGATTTTCTGTTCTTCTTGATAGTGGGTCCGGGGCTAATCTGGTTGACGCTCAGTTTGCTCAGGCTCAAGGTATGCATCTGAGTGTATTGGTCAAACCGATCCCTATATTCTCCATTGACGCCAGGCCTCTCGGCCAAGGTAGCTTTGTTCATGAGGTTCATAACATTGACCTTCGTGTAGGGGCAATACATAGGGAACTATTATCTTGTTATGTGTTGGAGGGTCTACCTACTCCTATGTGTTGGGACTTCCTTGGTTGGTTAAACATAACCCTGTGATTAATTGGCAGTCCAGAGATATAAGCCAATGGGGTGAGTTTTGCAAAAGTAACTGCATGAACACAGTCATCAGTGCGGTCGTGCCTAGTACTTTGCCTCCTTTTTTGGAGGACTTTGGGGATGTGTTCTCTGAGGAGGGGTGTCAGGAGTTGCCCCCTCATCGCGTGTATGACTGCTCTATTAATTTACTTCCTGATGCTAAGTTACCTAAAGCTAGGTTATATAACCTTTCTGGTCCTGAGAGGCAGGCTATGAAAGATTATATTTTGGAAAGTCTGGCCAAAGGGCATATTAGACCTTCATCTTCCTTAGTGGCCGCGGGGTTCTTCTTTGTGAAGAAAAAAGATGGAGGCCTACGCCCTTGCTTGGATTTCCGCGAACTTAATCGGATTACTGTTCGAGATCCGTATCCACTCCCTCTGATTCCTGATCTCTTCAATCAAATTGTTGGCGCCAAATGGTTCTCTAAATTGTATCTCAGGGGGGCGTATAATCTGATTAGGATAAAAGAGGGGGATGAGTGGAAAACGGCGTTTAACACGCCGGAGGACATTATGAGAACCTTGTCATGCCTTTTGGTCTGACTACTGCACCAGCAGTATTCCAACATTTTGTTAATGACATTTTTCGTCATCTGGTAGGGCTGTTTGTGGTCGTATATTTGGATGACATTTTAATTTACTCACCAGATCTTGTGTCTCACCAGGAGCATGTGAGACAGGTGTTGCAGATCTTGCGAGACAATAAACTATACGCCAAACTGGAAAAGTGTGTATTCGCCGTACAGGAACTTCAGTTTTTGGGTTTCTTGGTGTCAGCCTCCGGTTTCCGTATGGACCCTGAAAAGGTGAGAGCAGTGCTTGAATGGGATCAGCCAGAGGATCTTAAGGCTCTGCAGCGTTTTCTGGGGTTTGCTAACTACTACCGGAAATTTATTTGTAATTTCTCATCTGTTGTCAAACCTCTCACTGACATGACAAGAAAAGGGACGGATTTTTCTAAATGGTCGGACAAAGCTTGCCAAGCTTTTTCCTCTTTGAAAAAATGTTTTGCTTCGGCACCCGTTCTCATCCAACCAGATGCATCACAGCCGTTCGTTGTGGAGGTGGACGCGTCTGACGTAGGGGTGGGTGCAATATTGTCCCAGGGTCCGTCCCCTGGTAAATGGCATCCGTGCGCTTTCTTTTCTAAAAAATTGTCGTCCGCCGAAAGGAATTATGATATCGGCAATAGGGAACTTTTGGCCATTAAGTTGGCTTTTGAAGAATGGCGTCACTTTTTGGAGGGGGCAGTCCACCCGGTCACCGTCATTACTGATCACAAGAACCTGCTGTATTTGGAATCTGCTAAGCGTCTAAATTCCAGACAAGCTCGATGGTCGTTGTTTTTTACCAGGTTTAATTTTGTTGTCACTTATCGCCCTGGATCTAAGAATGTTAAGGCGGATGCCTTGTCTCGCAGTTTCCCAGGGGCCGGGAAAATGGATGACCCGATTCCTATCCTTCAGGAGGGGTGGTAGTGTCGGCTGTATGTTCTGAGCTTGAGGAGGAGGTGTTAGAGGCTCAGGGGGACGCCCCTGCAGGACCTCCAGGGAGACTGTTTGTCCCAAATCAGTTGAGACAAAAGGTTATTGAGGCACATCATAATTCTGCTTTAGCAGGACATCCAGGGAGTAAGGCTACTTTAGATCTCCTTTCTCGCCGGTTTTGGTGGCCTAACGTTAATAAAGATGTTTTAACTTTTGTCGCGTCCTGTGGGGTTTGTGCTCGCTCTAAGACCCCTCATACCCGTCCGTCTGGGACCCTCTTACCCTTGAAACTTCCGGAGCGTCCATGGACTCATTTGTCTATGGACTTCATCACGGACCTTCCTCAGTCGTCAGGGAAGACTGTCATACTGGTGGTTGTTGACAGGTTCAGTAAGATGGCACATTTCATTGCTCTTCCTGCCCTCCCTAATGCTAAAACTCTGGCGCAGGTGTTCATTGGGGAGATTGTGAGACTTCATGGGTTGCCTTCTGATGTGGTGTCAGATAGGGGGTCTCAGTTTGTGTCCAAGTTTTTGGAGGGCATTTTGTTTACGTCGGGGGATGCAATTGTCATTTTCCTCGGCTTTTCATCCGCAGACCAATGGTCAGACAGAGCGTCTGAATCAAAGCCTAGAGACTTATCTTCGGTGTTTTGTCTCAGAGAACCAGGAGGACTGGTCTTCTTTCTTGCCTCTGGCAGAGTTCGCTCTTAACAACAGGCGGAGCGAGTCCACTGGTAAGTCCCCGTTTTTTGGGGCATATGGTTTTCATCCCCAGTTTTGTACATTCAATGGGGGGGGCCCTTCTGGGGTTCCTGAGGAGGAGCGTTTCTCGTCGTCACTTGCTTCAGTGTGGAGAGGTGTATTGAATAATCTGAGTGCTATGGGGAACCGTTATAAACGTATGGCTGATAGGAGGAGAGTTTCTGGTCCAGATCTTAATGTGAACGATCTGGTATGGTTGTCTACCAGGAATATAAAACTTAAAGTTCCCTCCTGGAAGCTGGGCCCCAGATTCATCGGGCCGTACAGGATCAGTTCCATAATTAATCCTGTGGCATTTCGTCTGGACCTCCCTCCTACGTTTAAAATCCACAATGTGTTCCACAAGTCATTACTTAAGAGGTACGTGGCACCAGTCATACCATCACCTCTACCTCCTCCTCCAGTGGTGGTCAATGGTAACTTGCAGTTTCAAGTGTCAAAGATCATTGACTCACGTCTGAATCGCCGGTCCCTTCAGTACTTGGTGCATTGGAAGGGGTATGGTCCAGAGGAGAGGACGTGGGTTCCTGCGTCTGACATTAACGCAGATCGTTTGGTGCGGACCTTCCACAGAACTCACCCGGGCAAACCTGGCCCTGAGGGTCCGGAGGCCCCTCGTAGAAGGGGGGGTACTGTCATGTGTGCATCGCCACGAAGATCGTCGCGGTTGCACATTCTGACTTCTCACAGCTGAGTTGCTGTTTCTTTGTGTTTGGCAGTTAGGGAGTTAATTCTGTCTGTGCTCAGTTCTGGGACTGGGTGCAGTTTCTCCCGGCTGCAATTAATTATTTGTTGATTGGTTTCCTTTAAATCTCTGGTTGTCTGTGTTGGGAGTTGCCAGTGAAATTCTTCATGCAGACCACAGATAGGATTGTATCTGTATAGACTTAAGTTAAAGAGCTCCTTAGTTGTTTTAAGCTCACCTTGCTTAGAGTTTAATATCCCAGATCATTTATGTTCCTTCTGTGTTTGTGTGTGTATGCAAGTCTGTGTTTTCTCCAGTCTGTCTTATATGTCTAATCTGTGTATTTAGCAGAGATCAGCCCATATCCCTTTGGTGGTAATCAGAATCCTTCTTAGGACTGATTACAGGGTTCAGGGACTGATAGGAGACAGGGTTAGGCTGGAGACTTGGACCTCTGAACCATTATCAGTACCTTCAAGGTGAGGGATTAGTTAGGACCCCAGTTTAGGGTCAGGTTAGACCCCGGTCCTCCTCTTTCCTGTGACAGTGTATCAAGTCCTCAAGATTAACCTGAGTTCAACGGATATCGTGTCAGGTAAATCTATTCTATATTTACATGCTGATGTTGCTAATCTATATGTTGTATAGAGTGTTGTTCTTTTAAGAATAGTTTACTGACATCGTACACATATCATAAGACCGCGTGACAGATCCTCAAAGTTTTGTTGATTGATTGCATGAACCGTTCCACTTCACCATTGGCCTGAGGCCAGTAAGGAGTTATTTTCCTGTGAGTGAAACCAAGATAGGTTGCGAATGATCGAAAGTCTGTGCTATTAAAAGGTGGTCCATTGTCGGACTTCACTGTTTCCGGTATGCCATATGCCGAGAAGATCTTGTCTAATTTTGGTATAACCGCCCTGGCAGAGGTTGTCGAAACATGTTCAATGACTGGGAACCTCGAATAGTCATCCATGACAACGCAGATAGGAGTGATCCGGTAAAACACAGAAGTCAACACTAACAGCAGACCACGGGCCCTCTGGCAGGGGTGTCATTTGTAAGGGTGCGCGTCTATGGTCAATTGTAGTTGCTTGGCAAGGTATGGAAGTTTCAATGAGTGCCTCTACTTTTTTGTCTAGTCCTGGAAACCAGACTTTCTCTCTCAGTAATTGCTTTGTTTTCACCACCCCTTGATGAGCCTCATGGGCCAGATCCAGTACTCTGCTTTGAAGTTTCTGGGGTATCACCAGCCGATTGTTACGCAACAGTAGATTTGAATCAGACATGGAGAGATCATGTCGTGCATTAAAGAAGGCTGTCAAGTAGGTTGTTTTGATCCGGTGTTTGGAGGCGGGCTTCAGCAAGAAAATTGCTCCAATTTTTAGATCGAACAGTCTCTATAACTAACTGAAGTTGGTGATCGGAATCCACCGTTTGTTGTATTTCCTCCATAGTCATAGCTTTTGGCACAGAATGTGCAACAATAAAATTGATATGTTCCTCTGCAAGGATAGTTGCTGGGATGTTTTCCTTGGTAGTTTGTGGTGTTGGGTGTCTCGAAAAGTAGTCTGCCGTATTACCAGCTCCTGCCTCGTATCTCAACCGAAACTGGTAGTTCTGTAGGCGGAGCAACCAGCGTTCAAGTCGTGGGGGAGGCTTTGAAGAATGTTTGTTGAAAAGCGGAATGAGCGGTTTGTGGTCACTTATCACTGTGAATTTATGTCCCATAAGGTACAGATGAAAATGATGACATCCCCACACAACCGCAAGAGCTTCCCTTTCAGATTGTGAATAGCGTTGTTCCGTCTCTGTTAAGGCTTTGCTTGCATAGGAAATGGTAGAAACATTGCCTGCTTTGGACACTTGTGTGAGAATTGCACCAGGCCCACCGGACTAGCGTCCACGATCAGCTCTGTGGACTTTAGAGGGTCAAAATAGGTCATGACGGTGTCGCCAGTCAGACTGGACTTCATGGAGTTGAATGCTGCTTGGTGTTCAGTAGTCCATGTCCAAGGAGTGTCTTTTTTCGTGAGTAGTCGCAGGGGTTCGGAGACCGTGGCCAGATCAGGCATAAATCGGCCACAGTGCGTGACTAGTCCTAGAAAACTGCGAACCTCTGACACATTTTGAGGTTGGCTAGCTGACTTTATGGCAGAAACTTTCTGAGGATCTGCTGAAACTCCTTGTTCCGAAAAGATATATCCAAAGAAGCTTAATGACTTTTGGTTAAACTCACATTTTGACGGATTGACAGTTAGATTGCAGGTTTGCAGTCTCTGAAACACTTGCTCTAAGTGACTGTCATGCTCCTCTTGGGTTGTACCATATATAAGAATGTCATCACTGACGTTTAGAACTCCTGCTATTCCAGATAGAACCTGACTGATAACGTTCTGAAATATTTCTGCCGCCGATGAGATACCAAAGTTCAACCTCTTGAATCGTCGTAAGCCCACGTGGGTACTAAAAGTTGTAATGTACCTGGAATCTGGATGCAACTCAAGTTGATGATAACCTGATTTTAAATCAATTTTAGAAAATACTTTTGCACCATTCAAGTCTGTGAGAATGTCATCGATAGTGGGCGTGATGTGCCTTTCTCTTTGAATAGCCAGATTGGCATGCCGCATATCCACACATAGCCGGATTTTACCAGGCTGCTTTGGTTTTGGTGCAACAACAATGGGCGATACCCAAGGAGTCGGGCCTTCAACTCGTTCAATAAAATCAGACGCTTCCAGATTTTGTAGTTCTTGCTCCACAAGTTTGCGGACATGAAATGGGATGCGCCTGTGAGGTTGAACAGACGGCTGTATTGACTGGTCAATATGCAATTTTATCTGAACGTCTTTTAACTTACCGAGACCTTTAAAGAGATTGGGGTATCTCTGCATGATGTGTTGGGCCGACGGACCTGTGACGCTATTGACCAGGTTAACCAGACCCAGAGATATAGCACTCCTGCAGCTGAGAAGCGTGTCTGCGGAGCACTCTACTACATATACAGCGTCGGTGATGGACTTCCCGTCAGCTGCAAGTTCTGACTGAAATTTGCCACACAGGGTAGTGCAGATGCTGAACCATAAGGAAAAATCTTTAGGCTAGTGCTTTGTAGAGCAGGTCTGTTCGGGAGTCGGCTATAGACTGCACGGCTGATGACGTTTACTGATGCCCCCGTGTCTACTAGGGCTTCCACCGGACTACCATTTATCAGGATAAGTCGCCTTGGACTGGTAAGTGCGTGCAGTGTTTGAGATCCCTCTGCAGTCACTGAGAATAGATAAGTACTGTGAGGCTCGTCAGTAAGCTGCAGCGTTTGGATTTTCTGTGACCTGGGTTGTACTGTGGGATGAGGGGATTGTGGTTTGGATCTACACACTTTTGCAAATGGTTTTGTTTTCCACAATTATGGCAGGTCCCCCCTTTTGCTGGGCAGACATTCTGGTGAGGATACGACCCTCCGCAGTTGTAGCAAGTTGCCCCCTGCATACGAGGCACAGGCGGTCTCTGTGTCAGCTTTGCTATACAAGATGGTGCTTCCGCCTCGCACTCAATGTTCTCTATGAGTTTAGCTTGTTTTTCGGCGGTATCATTTACATGTGCTGTTTCAAGCAGTTTTGCTAAAGTCATGGTGGGATCTCTGAGTGCTTGTCTCCGTAACTTAGAGGAGATGCAGCCTTGTAAAATCTGCATTTGGATCTCTTTGTCGACATCTGCAAATTCACAGTAAGCTGCAAGGTGCCGCAGTCGGACATGATACTCATCAATGCTTTCTGTTGCTGACTGCTTTAATTGTCTTAAACTTGAAGATTTCAAATGCTGCATTTCTGTGTGGGGAGAAATACTTGCTTAATGCTGCCTTACTGAGCTCATAGTCTTTGTCTTCTCCTGTATTAGGCAGAGTAGTGAAGATATCATAGACTTGTTCCCCTGCATAATGTAATAGCATGGCTTTCTTCCTGGTATCATCTGATATGTTCATGGCTTGTAGGAATATATCAAAACGCTTCAGCCATTTCTCCCAACATGCTGCTAGGTTAGCTGGGGACTGATGCACGTCAAAAGCAGGGAAGGCAGGTAAACAGGCCATTGTTGTAGAGCTGAAATACCTTTAGCTGATGATGAACGCTTCCTCGTCGCCAGTTGTAGTGTTGTGGTGCAGATGAAGGGAACTTCAGAAGGCCACACAGAGATGCTGGATGGTAGGTTTAAACAGCCATACTTTATTTTGCTTCCTCTCTCCTGCTCCCCTTACGCAGGACTTCCTGCCCCTGCCTTGTCTCCTCCTCCACCTTACATCATTGTTACTAGGCAGAAACTGAAACAAGGATAACAGCAAACCAATCACAGATATAGTAACAACATCACAACTGCCACCACCACTCCTCACTATTTTAGGAGCACCGCCACCACTTATCCTCCTAGGAGCACCGCCACCACTTATCCTCCTAGGAGCACCGCCACCACTTCTCCTCCTCGGAGCACCGCCACCACTTCTTCTCCTTCTAGGAGCACCGCCACCACAGAGCATCAGAGGGGTGACCGACATTCCCTTTTTTACGCATCAAGGCCACGGTCCACCAGCTCAAGGCGGTCGAGCAATGTAAGGCGGTTACACGGTGGAAGTCGGTCCACTCAGGAGACTCCTGCCCCAAAGAAGACAAAAAAACAAAAGACTTTGTTTGTCCATCCCCCCTCTCCTCCTAATGTGTCTCACCCTGCCTCTAGTTCCATCCGTGATCTCCCTTCCCCACTACTTTCGTCACCCCTTCACCTAGAACCCTTTCTCCTTTCCAGCTGTTCCTCGTCTCTCCACACCCCCAAAGTATCCCAATCTTCCCCCAAACGTCCTTCACAATAAAAATATATATATATTTTTTTGTTTTAAAATAAATGTGCAATTCTGCTTTCACAAAATACTGTTTGATTAATGTGTCTTTCGCCGCCTACACACACTGCGCCGTACACTTTGCGTTTTTGACTACACATAACTCCAGGAATGACACACGTTTCTTGTGTCTTTCTTGGAGATATGTGTAGTCAAAAACACAAATATATGTGTGTCGACCCGCCACCACAATTGTGGGTTACCAGGGCAATGGGGTACTCAGAGCCGAGCCCGTAGAAGTCTATGGGATTTGTCACAGGTAGCTGTGGCTCGGTCTGTGGCCCGGGCGGTCTGGCGTATGTTGGGGGAATATTTACAGGGGATAGGTTTATATACAGTTCGTGACGCCACCTGTAGTATTCTGGTAATTTGTACCAGCGCTGCTGTAGATCTCTGAGGGGATGGTGAGGCAGCTAGATGTCGGGTCCCCTACAGGTGGGACTGGTCCCTCAAAGTCTATGAAGTTGGTGAAGTCGGGTGCAGATAAAGAACACAGTCTCACACAGTCAGCGTCTTTCCATACCTTTACTTGAAATATGTTCAGGCAGGTCCCAGGGAGGCTGATCCAAGGAGAGTGTATCTTGAGACAGCAGCTGGACAAGTTAGGGGCCTCCTTTACTTCCAATACAACGAGTACAACCAGCCTGAAGCGTAGTTCCCTCAAAATCTCCAGCTAATCTATAGCTGTACTGCCCAGTCAGCTTTGTGTTAGGAGCCTTCCTGCGAAGAAGCTGAATTCTTATCTTGTCGTGCACTGACTCAAAGTCTTCACTTCCCTGACCCCAGTTACGTACTGACTATAAGGGGCTTGTCTGCCGCGACCTAGGGTCGGTAGATTCCTGGTTTTCTTATCACTATGCTTGAAACAGTAGTGATCCTTCGGTCCCCAGTGACCGGGAGCAATGTGCAGGACTTCTGCAATCCGTAAGCACTAATCCAATAAACCACTGTGCCTTTCGCCTTGTCCACGCTGGTAACATAAGCACTCAAACTAGCCAAGGGTCGAGTAGTCACTTCTTTCTTTTCCTTCACTTCAAAGTTAGCTACAGATGCTCAGTTATCAAAAGGCAGGAGCACGTCTCTGAACCTGATACCGTCCTTTAGACAGGATGCTGAAGACTTTCTGCACTAAACTTCTTCTTTCCTTCCAGTGTATGCTGCTGAGGTACAGCTCTGACTAGGCTAAGGTGAATGAGACCACCTGTACCAGCCTCCACGATCTGAACTGATGATAGAGCAGGCTGGACTCCTTCCTCCTCCAGACGTCTTCTCTCTCTGAAGTCTAGACACAGACTCTAGACGTCTTCTCTGTCCGAAGACAGGAACTAGACTGACTGAATCACTCCAACACATACCTTGACCACTCCTCAAGAGCAAACTCACTACCCTAAGGGTGTGTCTAGTATATGTCGAGTGAATGAATATTTAGCATTAAACTGCTGTCTCGCCATACACTCTCCAGGGTACTGCGTGTGCCTACCACCAGGGCTACACATTCCCCCATGGTAAAAGACAGCACTCCCGGGCTGTAAAATACAAAAGAGACATTTTGTTTATGCATAGAAAACATTAAACAATAACTTCTTCCCATCCGGGAGGTGAGAATATCTTGAACGTTGCGAACAATAACATTTTACATATAGAAAATACAAAAGTATCAAATAGCATTTAATAAATATACGGTATACTTGTGAAGGACCCGCACCAAACCTTCAACGTGGGTCCTGGGTGGGCTGCAGGACATCCGATTGCAGACCTCACTCAGTGCCACACCACACGGGTTTTGTTTTCAGAGGTAGTTGTATTGGTTTATGTAAAACCAAGAGAAAGCACCGAAGCGCAACTATTTACAAGTAAGTTCTGGGTTAGCACAGTCCTTAACCTCAAAGTCCAATGTAAAACCAAAGACATATTATATCAAATCACATAATACGAAAGTGCAAAACCTTTTCTGGTTACTATTTATCATTTACCCAGCCGGGCATTCTACAGTAGAAATATATATATTCACTATATAATTTTGTGCAAAACTTTATAAAACATTTCAAACTTTTTTACTTTTGGTAGACCCGATATGGATCTCACCACTTTTTCCTTACTATCTATTCATTCTCTGCAAATACACTTTCCAATACATTTTCCACCCCGGGGGCTGGAACAATGCGATGTTCGCACAGGACCGTTCCTATTCCTGGGCCCAGTGCCCAGCACCAAGATCATCGACTCCACCATCGGGGTCTGTGTGGCTGGTGTGCACTGGGCTGGTGGGGATGTCGGGGGTTCCGGCAAGGTGTCATCATCGCTGGTTACCTGCAGGGCCGGTTCACTCCGGTCCTCTAGGCCGCAGGGCCCGTCCTCCTCTGGGGACGCTGCTGCAGCATAAGATACTGGGCAAAAAGCAGGCTTTTGTAGTGGCTCAATTGAGATCGCATCAGACTCTTGCGATGTAGATTGGGTCGCCGATTGCGATGCAGAGTAGATCGCCGATTGCGATACGGAGGTGTACGCAGGGGGCGATGCCGATGCACAATGCTGGTGTGATGCAGAGCAGGAAGCAGGTGTGCGTAATGGCTCAGTTGGGAACGCACTAACCTGCTGCTGTCGCTGCTCCATCATTGACGGCTGAGTCTCCTCCGGTGTCCCTATCGGGGATCGATCATCTGCTGCGGCCTCCTGGCCGGGCGGGCGTTCCGGAACTGGCGGTACCTCCTCAACCTCCTTCGCCTCCACCGCTTCACCGGTGGGATCAGGATTGGTACTTTCGGGGGCAGCCTCCGGTTGCTCCTTTGCCTTGGGCAGCAGAATTTTCGGTAACTCGAATCGTGCATTTTCTTCTTTGATTTCCAGCAATGCTTGCTGCAGGTGCAGGACCACGGATGACTCCTGTGCTGGTGGCAGCTTGGCTGGGGCACGGGGCCTGCCTTCCTCCGCTTCCCTGCTCGGCTGCACACGTCCTGCCTCCATGATGTTCCAGAAGATTCCTTCTTCTTCCTGCGGAGACATCCGGTCTCTTCCGTGGAGGTGGGGTTTGCGTCTCCTCCTCCTCGCAGGGAAGGTGAAGAGGAGGCGGACCTCTTTTGCTGTAGGGCAGGATCGCATGTTGTAATAGCACTTTGAGAGGGCAGGCATTTTCTTCGCGCCACAGGGGGGTAGACGCCCACGAAGGTACGCCCACCTTCTTCTCCAGCGCCTGAGGGCGCGAATATGGCGACAAAAATGGCGATTTTGGCGCCAAAAGTGCAAACAGTCCTTCTCACAAAAAACAATTCCTTAGGCACACAGGGCTCGCAGTTCTGCGAGTTTCGCATCCTGTTCGTGACGCCAAAATTGTGTCGACCCGCCACCACAATTGTGGGTTACCAGGGCAATGGGGTACTCAGAGCCGAGCCCGTAGAAGTCTATGGGATTTGTCACAGGTAGCTGTGGCTCGGTCTGTGGCCCGGGCGGTCTGGCGTATGTTGGGGGAATATTTACAGGGGATAGGTTTATATACAGTTCGTGACGCCACCTGTAGTATTCTGGTAATTTGTACCAGCGCTGCTGTAGATCTCTGAGGGGATGGTGAGGCAGCTAGATGTCGGGTCCCCTACAGGTGGGACTGGTCCCTCAAAGTCTATGAAGTTGGTGAAGTCGGGTGCAGATAAAGAACACAGTCTCACACAGTCAGCGTCTTTCCATACCTTTACTTGAAAGATGTTCAGGCAGGTCCCAGGGAGGCTGATCCAAGGAGAGTGTATCTTGAGACAGCAGCTGGACAAGTTAGGGGCCTCCTTTACTTCCAATACAACGAGTACAACCAGCCTGAAGCGTAGTTCCCTCAAAATCTCCAGCTAATCTATAGCTGTACTGCCCAGTCAGCTTTGTGTTAGGAGCCTTCCTGCGAAGAAGCTGAATTCTTATCTTGTCGTGCACTGACTCAAAGTCTTCACTTCCCCTGACCCCAGTTACGTACTGACTATAAGGGGCTTGTCTGCCGCGACCTAGGGTCCGGTAGATTCCTGGTTTTCTTATCACTATGCTTGAAACAGTAGTGATCCTTCGGTCCCCAGTGACCGGGAGCAATGTGCAGGACTTCTGCAATCCGTAAGCACTAATCCAATAAACCACTGTGCCTTTCGCCTTGTCCACGCTGGTAACATAAGCACTCAAACTAGCCAAGGGTCGAGTAGTCACTTCTTTCTTTTCCTTCACTTCAAAGTTAGCTACAGATGCTCAGTTATCAAAAGGCAGGAGCACGTCTCTGAACCTGATACCGTCCTTTAGACAGGATGCTGAAGACTTTCTGCACTAAACTTCTTCTTTCCTTCCAGTGTATGCTGCTGAGGTACAGCTCTGACTAGGCTAAGGTGAATGAGACCACCTGTACCAGCCTCCACGATCTGAACTGATGATAGAGCAGGCTGGACTCCTTCCTCCCTCCAGACGTCTTCTCTCTCTGAAGTCTAGACACAGACTCTAGACGTCTTCTCTGTCCGAAGACAGGAACTAGACTGACTGAATCACTCCAACACATACCTTGACCACTCCCTCAAGAGCAAACTCCACTACCCTAAGGGTGTGTCTAGTATATGTCGAGTGAATGAATATTTAGCATTAAACTGCTGTCTCGCCATACACTCTCCAGGGTACTGCGTGTGCCTACCACCAGGGCTACACATATGACTTGTATTTTAGCCACCAGTCTCTTCAGTCTGCTAATATTGCACAGACTGAATAGAGGATGGTGTTGAGTGCAAGGCATATCTATTTTACCTTGCCAGGTATCATAAAAAGTTAAATGAGTCTGGTGTGTTTTTAACATCATTTAACTCTTTGTGATACAAGGCCAGGGATTCTAGATATACCTTGTAATTAACCACATCCTCTATTCAGTGTGTGTTGAATAAAGTGGGGAGATGATGGTGAAAATACACGTTATATGTACAATCCCCTGGCCTTGTATCATTTTATCATTACTATTACACCTGGGCAGGTGAATACACATGAGTTTTAACCTGCAGCGTCACTTCAGACTGCATATATTTCAAGCATACTGTAGCGATGCTGCAGTTTATAACTCATATGTGTGTTCTCCTGACCATGTGTGATACATTCTGAAGTGAAGATGCGTTATTTGGGGCGTCCTCACTTCAGAATGACACCAGGCCTGGGGATTGTAGAAGATGTATAATCTTTATTATCTCTCCAGTCTGCATTCAAAATCAAGTCACAGTGATAATACTACAACTAATATTTATAGTCATATGGTCAGGTATAATAAAGTGTGACGGATACTAGTGCATCCACAAATCAGTATTTGTAACATCAGGCCAGGTGACACAAATATTAGTTGTTTTATCTCTACCGTTGCTGCAAATTGAACCCAAACTGTAGAGATGATAAAGGTCATACAACTTGTGTGTGTGTATGTATAGTCACCTGGTCAGGATTACTAGTAAATTCATGATGCACAAAAAACACAGCATCATGAATTCACTGGTAAACCTGGACAGTTGATTATTGTATTTGAGTGTAAAAACACAGACTGCACTCGGTACAGGTATAAACACAGGGATTTTATTAACATACACACAAGAAAACATTTTTACACCATTTGATCTTGCCATTCCACCCATCCTACATCTGAGATGAAGTAGGCCGTAAATTGTCCCTCATTTGGCAGACTTCAACGGATGACCTGAGAGGGTACTGAGTGAACTCAGGCAATGGGTTAGGAGCTGCATCATCAAGTTCAAAGTTTGGGTGCTCTTTAGCCATCACAAAATTATGTAGCACCACACAAGCCTTCACGACTTCATCCACTGTTTCCAGTTTCAGATGAATGGCTGTGCCGAGAATGCGCCATCTGGAAACAAGTATACCAAAGGCACACTCTACAGTTCTTCTGGCCCTGGTCAGCCTGTAATTAAAATTTTTTTTGGTGTGGTCCAAGTCCCGGCTGGAGCAGGGTTTGAAAAGGTGTTGGCACATCTGGAAAGCCTCATCCCCAACCATGACAAATGGCAGTGGTGGACCTTCGGTGTTGGGAAGAGGCCGTGGCATGGGGAAATTGAAATGGTTGCCATGCAACTTCTGGCCCATGTCCGAGTTCTTAAAAGCCTGTGAGTCATTCCCACGGCCAAATGCCCCAATGTCCACTGCAACAAACATACAGTCTGCATCAGCAATGGCCATGAGAACTGTAGAGTAGTACTTTTTGTAGTTGTAGTACTCCAAGCCTGTTCTTTTGGGTTTGATTATACGGATGTGTTTCCCATCAACCGCTCCCAAACAGTTGGGGAAATTGCAGACTGTCCAGAATTTTTCAGCTATTTCTAGCCACTTTTCGGTGGTGGGCAGGGGCATAAAATCTGAACAAAGAACGTTCCAAAAGGCCCGGCAGGTGTCCACAACAATTCCTGACAAGGTGGAGATTCCAATCCGGTACTGGAAGTGGAGTGAAGATAGGGTCTCTCCAGTAGCCAGAAATCTGTGAAACAGAGAAAGAACAAAAAAATATATTATTGTATATGGTTTTTTAAAACATTTAAAAGAACAAAAAAAAAGTATTAGTACATGCCATAAAAATAATTCTGCAGGTCTTTGTTTACTACATGGCAGAACAATAATTCTGCCAGCTTTGGAATAATACATGGCAGAACAAATAAGATTATGCAGGCATTGGTTTAGCAATATTACGTACCGTAATGTCACCAGGAGCCGTTCCTCCGGAGGAATTGCAAGACGGAGCTGTGTGTCCTGTCTCCAGATGAATTCTTGGATACGAGCAAGCAAATCCCTGAAGGTTTCTTGGGACATCCGGATATAGTCACTAAATTTCTCCGGGTTTGCCTGGAGCTCACTATAGAGGGTGTGATACGCTCCACGGCTCTCCCGGAGTTCAACAATCGGATGTACCCACAAACGCCGCCGCTGCCGTCTTCGCTGTATCTCTCTCTCCCTTTCTTCCTGGCAAGCAACTGCATAAGCCTGAGCCATCAAGATGTCCAGATCCAAGTTAAAGTGAAAACTCTTCCAGCGTAGATCCATGTTCACAAAGGAAATGCAATCAAATGTGAAGAATTCGGCTGTAAACAGGCTCTATATAAAGATTTCCCATAACACACGCCCACTGGTGTCCCATTGGTGGAGTCTGTTGCAAGAATTTTGCAAGGATTTTGCCTCCTTTGAAATGTGACACATAGACAACCCATGCGCATAAAAAACGCAAACGCATGCAAAAACACTTGAAATCGCATACAAACGCTGCGTTTTTTGTTTGTAATGCGCACGCTGATGCGACAAAATATCGCAGCGTTTACAAGCATTTGCACGCGTTTTTTCAATGCGTTTGATGTGCGCTCGAAACGCAGCGCAAAAAGGCGCAAGTGTGAAAGTAGCCTTAGAAAAGCGTATATCTGCACAGAGATTGAAGCTTCAGAGACTGTGAGTTCTGTGGAAACTGTTTGGGTAAGAATACAAGGACAGAGCAATGGAAAGGACACCAATGTAGGCATTTACTACAGGCCGCCTGTGCAAGCTGAAGATATGGATGAACTCTTTATGCATCAAATGGCCAAGTTCTCCAAAAAAATATGACATAGTGGCAGCATCGGACTGGAGCACCTTGGGCCCACCAGAGAAAATCATTCTTGGGGCCCACTATGTAGCTACATAGAAATAAATACAAGATCACCAATTGTGCGGTAAAACGCGCTAATATCAGGGTATAATATAAGGTAGTAATTATGTAGCAGGGGTTGGGGTAGCCCCTCTCATAGAATATAAAGTAGCCCCCTCATATAGTATAATGTAGCCCCCTCATACAGTATAATATAGCCCTCCTCATAGAATATAATGTAGCCCTCCTCATAGAATATAATGTAGCTCCCCATAGAATATAATGCAGCAAGCATCATAGAGTATAATGCAGCCCCCCATAGAATATAATGCAGCCCCCTTCATATAGTATAATACAGCCCAACCACAGAATATAATGCAGCCCTCCTCATAGTTACATGCCCCCCCTCATACAGGGTATCATGCAACCAGGATATATATATATATATATAATATACACATACACTGTACAGACCAAAAGTTTGGACACACCTTCTCATTCAAAGATTTTTCTGTATTTTCATGACTATGAAAATTGTAGAATCGCATCAAAACTATGAATTAACACATGTGGAATTATACATTACACTTTACAAAAAAGTGTGAAACAACTGAAAATATGTTGTGAGACAGTGAGAGTATGTGTATTGAATGGGGTGTATATTTCACCTAGCTACTTTACTGACTGGTATAAGGGAGGTGTGTGGCTTTGTAGACCTAGTGGTAGAGAAAGGTCACTACACCTTACATTCAGTACACACTTGCAGCTCAGGCCTGAAATCACTCAGGTGTTAATTAGGAGACCAGAAGTAGGTGTGTTGGAACACAGTCAGAGAGCTGGCTTAGTCTGGACACAGGAAGGTGTCCCGGCACAAGAAGCAGTCTCCAAGAGTGGAGCACGCTTAGTCTGGACACAGGAAGGTGTCCCGGCACAAGAAGCAGTCTCAAGGAGTGGGAGCTGGCTTAGTCTGGACACAGGAAGGTGTCCCGGCACAAGAAGCAGTCTCCAGGAGTTTGAGCTATCTCAGTCTGGGTGCAGGAAGTACCCCGGACACAGGAGTAGTCTCAGTGAGAATCCGTGCGAATAGCGGCTGAATAGGAGTGGATCTCTCTCAAGTCTGGACATTGAAGGTGCCTTCAGACACAAGGAGGAGTATCTGTGAAACTCCATACTGGTAACATATATCATATGTGTTGTTTTGGGCACAGACTGGTAGAGTCTGGACCCGGATAGACAGGGCAATCTATCTATGTGTAATTAGTGGCTAGACAAGCCCAGGTTTTCTGTTTATGCTTTATTTTTATCTGTTTGCTGTGGACTTTAATAAAGCTGGTTGCGGCCAGTTTTCATCAGAACTGCTGTCTGAATGAACTGTTTTCGTGTCACTCTGTCTACCCAGACAGCGATCCTAGAGCTATATCCCCTGGAAATGTTACAATTGGCGGAGAATGCTGGGGCAGCACAGTGGCTGATACAATTGGTGCTGGAATGTGCGTGCGGCACAGTGGCTTAGAGACAGCAATGTAGGTGAAGTCTGTTGAAATAGCAGCAGAGGAAAAAAAAAGTGTGTCAAGAGAAACTTCTGATTGGAGCAGTCTTAAAGAGACAGTAGCCCTAATAGAGTTTGCAAAAGAAAAAAAAAAAAAAAAAAGTGTGTCTGCACAGCAAAGCTGAACTTGTTGGGGAAAAGACTGTGGAGTGTGCAGCAGCAAAGAGAAACGTCTATTGGAGCAGTCTTAAAGAGACAGTGGCCCTAATAGAGTTTGCAGAGAAAAAAAAAAAGTGTCTGCACAGCAGAGCTGAATTTTTCTGTGGAAAAGACTGTGGAGTGTGTATGTCTTGAGTGAAGACTGCCGTTGTTGAGACAGATAAGTCTGACAGCATGGATGACAGCATGGAGGCGCTGTTTGAACAAATGGCGCAAGTTAATGTGCAACATAAGACTGCCGTGGTTGAGACAGATAAGTCCGGCAGTATGGAGGAGCTCATTGAGTACCTGGCCCAGGCCCAGCGAAGCATGCAGCAGAGCATGGAGCAGCAGCGCCTGCAGCACCAGCAGCGCATGCAGCAGGCCCAGCAGCAATTCCTGCAGCAGCAGCAGGAGAATAACCGGTTGTTTTTTGAGCAGGTTGCAGCACAACAAAAGACTTGTGGCGCATCGTCCCAAAGTAATGTTGTGAAGGCACCTGCGTTGTCCGCTGTAAAGAAGGAGGTAAGACGGTCCTTGAAAAAAATGACACCTCGTGACGATGTGGAGGTATATCTCACTAGGTTTGAGAGACTGGCAGAGAAGGAGAATCTGCCCCTATCTGAATGGGCCATGATGGTCGCACCCTATCTGATTGGAGAGCCCCAAAGGGCATATGCTGACCTGAGCGAGCAGGACAGCCAAGACTATGGCAAGCTGAAAGCGGAGATTCTTACCCGGCTGGGTGTTACGGTGACAGCCCGTGCCAGGGGAGTTCATGACTGGAGATACAGTTGGGAGTCTGCAGTCAGCAGGCCTGATTATGGAGTTGAAAAGGTGATAGTGAACCGCTACACCCGAGCATGTCCTCCTGAGGTACAGCCGTCTGAGAGGTCGTCACTTCAGAGTTCCCGGACGCTGAACTCTCGCGGTAAGAGCGTTCCAGCTGTTGGGGACATGGGGTATGCTGATAAGCGGGTTCAGGCCCGAGGGGACATGTGGGTGGGAGAGTGTGATGGACAGTGTTGGAGCTGGCGTGAAATTGCAGCCAACTGTCCAATAGAGGGGGAGCCTATGTGTTGTGATGTTGGCAGATCCCTCCTCTCTGCGCAGAACCTGTGTGTGTGTCCACCTCAGCCGAAGAGACTGGACCACAGGGGTCCCCGGTGGTTGTAAATGACTGCCCAGCACAGGCCCTCTTGGACTCAGAGAGTCCAGTGACTTCCGTATGTGACAGCCTGATTGATAGGGACTTCATCCCTGATAAGCACCTGAGTATGGTGTGCATCCATGGAGACACCAAAGTCTACCCAGAGACTGCCGTGGACTTGGTCCCCAAACTCGGGGAGGTTTCATATGAAGTGGGGGTAGTGAAGAACCTGGTGCACCCCGTCATATTGGGTAATGACTTTCCCCGGTCTAAGGATCTCTGGGGGAGAAATGTTTCTGATGGACAGTGTGATGAAGCTCCTATTGAGGGTGCGCAGTCCCGAGGGGCGGAACACAATGCTAGTGGGCCGTTAAACTTATGTGATAATGATAATGATGATCATGATAATGATGATGACCATGATAATGATGATGATGATAATGTAATGATGATGATGATGATGATCATGATAATGATGATGACCATGTAGTGATGATGATACTGATCATAGTCTTTGATAATGATGTTGATAATAATGATGACTGTGATGGTGATGAAGTTCCTTTGCAGGTGATGTTGGGAGACGAGGAGGGTTTGGTTCTCGGGAACCGAGTGTCCCTTATTTCCCTGTGTCCTGTGACAATTTTGAGAGTGAGCAGTGGCGAGACCCCTCTCTTAGGACGGCACAGGAAAAATATGATTGTTCTAAAAAGAGGTTTTCCCAGGAGGGCCCGGCTCTGGGAGGAGGTTTCTCATTTCTGCCATGGACAATAGCCTATTGTATAGGGACACTGAAGTCCAGGGAAGAGGTCGTGAGTCAGCTCCTAGTACCTGAGCTATTAGAAAATATAGTGCTGGGGTTGTCACATAGTCACATACTTGAGGACCAGATGGTGAAGTTAAAGTTGTGGATGACATGTTAACTAAGGTTCCAGATCAAGATGTGAATGAAAATGAAATTGTATAACCCTGACAGTGAGCAGGATATGAATGAAAATGAATTGTATAACCCTGACAGTTGACAGGATGTGAATGAAAATGAGTGTATAGCCCTGACAGTGAGCCAGATGTGGCTGAGAAAAAGGGTCAGATAGTGATAGTGAATCATCTGATGCCATAAAGCAACCAGTGCAAATGAGGAAGGCATGGTAGCAGAGGAGGTTGAGAGTCCTGAGAAGAAAGCTTGATGCTGGCCTTTCAGCCAGACAGAAGATGGCATCTGAAGATGTTTTACAGTTGGCCCGGGTTTCCCCGGCGAAGACTAAGGTGAAAGGAGGAGAGCTGAGCTTTAAGGCAGGACTCTGAAACTGAAACACAGCACAAATGGATGCGGGTTTAAGATGAGAAGCTGTCGGTGTGTGGTGTGGATCTGCATCATGCCAAAGGGCTCTGAAGGTGATGTGCAGAGGTGGAAAAAGCCCTAGAAGTGGAGCCAAAACCCAACCCCAAA
>JARQOD010000004.1:522626138-522706940 GCA_033576555.1 Oophaga sylvatica | reverse complement strand
AGGGCCTATAGGCAGAGAATGCCTCTCACACAGCACCTATAGCCAGAGAATGGCCCTCACACAGTGCCTATAGCCAGAGAATGGCCCTCACACAGTGCCTATAGCCAGAGAATGCCCCTCACACAGCACCTATAGCCAGAGAATGCCCTCACACAGGGCCTATAGCCAGAGAATGCCCTCACACAGGGCCTATAGCCAGAAAATGGCCCTCACACAGTGCCTATAGCCAGAGAATGGCCCTCACACAGTGCCTATAGCCAGAGAATGGCCCTCACACAGCACCTATAGCCAGAGAATGCCCCTCATACAGTGCCTATAGCCAAGCAATGCCCCTCACACAAGGCTATAGCCAGAGAATGCCTCTCACATAGAGCCTATAGCCAGAAAATGCCCCTCAAACAGTGCCTATAGCCAGAAAATGCCCCTCACACAGGCCTCTAGCCAGAAAATGCCCCTCATACAGCGCCCATAGCCGGAGAATGCCCCTCACACAGGGCCTATAGCCAGAGATTGCCCCTCACATAGAGCCTATAGCCAGAGAATGCCCCTTATACAGTGCCTATAGCCAGAGAATGCCCTCATACAGTGCCTATAGCCAGAAAATGCCCCTCAAACAGTGCCTATAGCCAGAAAATGCCCCTCACACAGGCCTATAGCCAGAAAATGCCCCTCAAACAGTGCCTATAGCCAGAGAATGCCCCTCACATAGAGCCTATAGCCAGAAAATACCCCTCCCTCAGGGCCTATAGGCAGAGAATGCCTCTCACACAGCACCTATAGCCAGAGAATGCCCCTCACACAGGGCCTATAGCCGGAGAATGCCCCTCACACAGGGCCTATAGCCAGAGAATGCCCCTCACATAGAGCCTATAGCCAGAGAATGCCCCTCACACATGACTATAGCCAGAGAATGCCCCTCATACAGCGCCTATAGCCGGAGAATGCCCCTCACACAGGACTATAGCCAGAGAATGCCCCTCACATAGAGCCTATAGCCAGAGAATGCCCCTCACACAGCACCTATAGCCAGAGAATGCCCCTTATACAGTGCCTATAGCCAGAGAATGCCCCTCATACAGCGCCTATAGCCGGAGAATGCCCTCACACAGGCCTATAGACAGAGAATGCCCTCACACAGGGCCTATAGCCAGAGAATGCCCCTCACATAGAGCCTATAGCCAGAGAATGCCCCTTATACAGTGCCTATAGCTAGAGAATGCCCCTTATACAGTGCCTATAGCCAGAGAATGCCCCTCATACAGCGCCTATAGCCAGAGAATGCCCTCACACAGGGCCTATAGCCAGAGAATGCCCCTCACATAGAGCCTATAGCCAGAGAATGCCCCTCACATAGAGCCTATAGCCAGAGAATGACCCTCACACAGGCCTATAGCCAGAGAATGCCCCTCACATAGAGCCTATAGTCAGAGAATGCCCCTCACATAGAGCCTATAGCCAGAGAATGGCCCTCACACAGCGCCTATAGCCAGAGAATGCCCTCACACAGGGCCTATAGCCAGAGAATGGCCCTCACACAGTGCTTATAGCCAGATAATGGCCCTCACACAGTGCAGATAGCCAGAGAATGCCCCTCACACAGCACCTATAGCCAGAGAATGCCCTCACACAGGGCCTATAGCCAGAGAATGCCCATCACACAGCACCTATAGCCAGAGAATGCCCATCATACAGCGCCTATAGCCAGAGAATGCCCCTCATACAGTGCCTATAGCCAGGCAATGCCCCTCATACAGTGCCTATAGCCAGAGAATGCCTCTCACACAGCGCCTATAGCCAGAGAATGCCCCTCATACAGCGCCTATAGCCAGAGAATGCCCCTCACACAGGGCCTATAGCCAGAGAATGCCCCTCACATAGAGCCTATAGCCAGAGAATGCCCCTCACACAGGGCCTATAGCCAGAGAATGCCCCTCACATGGAGCCTAAAGCCAGAGAATGCCCCTCATACAGGGCCTATAGCCAGAGAAAGCCCCTCACGCAGGGCTATAGGCAGAGAATGCCCCTCACACAGGGCTATAGCCAGAGAATGCCCCTCACACAGGCCTATATGTTGTGAATGGGTTTGAGATGAGTTCTGAGCAGAGACTCCTCTGGTGGTTACAAGCGGTACTGGTCTGTTCAGTGAAGATTGTGAGGACTGGGAATCAGGTGTTACTGATTGGTCTTATATAAGGGAGTAACCTTCCCATCAGGGTTGCCGGTGATCAATTGTTCTGGTCTGAATCCTTTATTCCAGTTTCCCTTGTAGCCTGCTGTGTCGTGTCTGCATCTCCTGCTAACAGATAAGACATTTTCTTCTTTTGTGTTTGTGCTATATTTTTGCATTTTGTCCTGCACTTCTGTGGGGGCCTTCAGGGTCCCTTCCGGGGGCTTCTGCCCTCTCAGTTTTGTTCAGCCACTGATGTTTGTACTTTTGCTTTTTCCAGTTTTTTCAGTGGCTGCTGTTTTGATTTTGTTACACCAGAGAACTAATTTAGGTGGAAGAGGTCGTGTGATCTCAGGTATTTTTGAAATTAGTAGAGTTGGCGCTTTTCAGGGTTTTCTGGGATTGCAGTAAGTACCCTTCCTATCCTTTTCTATTTAGTTAGTTTGGGCCCCAGCGTTTGCTCATACTATTTTCTTTCTGTGTCAGTATTTCCTCTTGTCTAACCGCCATTACATGTTTGGGGGCTTTCTATTATCTTTGGGGTTCTGCTCCGGGGCAGATAGCTTTCCTATATCTATCTTTAGGTGTAGTTAGTTTCTCAGGCTGTGACGAGGCGTCTAGGACCAACGTAGGAACGCTCCACGGCTGCCTCTAGTTGTGGTGGTTAGTCAGGGTACTGCAATCTCATAGATTCCAACTGCTCTGGTGTATTTCCTTTTTTACCTGCACTCCTCAGCTACCGAAACATAACAGTATCACCGGCCTAAAAATTTAAAATTGTATGGTACTCACAGAAGGGAAAAAATATTGTGAAAGAAAAAAGGTTGTCAGAGTTGTCAGAGATATTTTTCTATTTGTTGCATTTATTTTTTTTTTTCCCTCTTTATCTCTGGGTGCTGGGGAGGATCTTTTCTCTCAATGGAGTTTGCACGGTTGTCTGGCCGTGTGGATCAGCTTGCCACTGAGGTTCAGAGTATTGCTGCATATCTTGCTAGGTTGCCTGTTGTGGAACCTAGGATCCCCATGCCAGATTTGTTTTTGGGGGATCGAGCTAAGTTTCAGAATTTCAAAAATAATTGTAAATTGTTTTTTGCCTTAAAATCTAAGTCCTCAGGGAACGCAGCGCAGCAGGTTCAAATTGTCATCTCTCTCCTGCGCGGCGACCCTCAGGATTGGGCTTTTTCCCTGACACCTGGGGATCCTGTTTTGAGTGATGTTGATGCATTTTTTCAGGCTTTGGGGTTATTGTACGATGAGCCTAATGTCACTGATCAAGCTGAAAAAGCCTTGTTGGCATTAAATCAGGGGCCTTATGACGCTGAGTTATACTGTCAGAGATTCCGTAGGTGGGCAGTCCTGACCAAATGGAATGACGACGCTTTGGCAGCCCTTTTCCGGAAGGGTCTGTCAGATAATGTAAAGGATGTTATGGTGGGATTCCCTGTCCCCTCTGGTCTCAATGATTCTATGTCATTAGCGATTCAAATTGACAGACGTTTGCGTGAGCGGAGAAGTATGCGTGGAATGGTGTTGCCTTGTGAACCAGCTTCTGAGCCCATGCAGTGTGATAGAGTGGTGTCTGGGGCACAGCGTCATGGGTTTCGAAGGCGCAATGGGTTATGTTTTACTGTGGTGATGCCTCTCATGCTATTTCAGTCTGCCCTAAGCGGGGAAGACGTTTTGCACGCTCAGTTGTCTTGGGTAGTGTTCAGACTAAGTTTTTATTAACTGTCACTCTGATATGCTCTCTGTCCTCATTTTCTGCTCAGGCTTTCGTTGATTCTGGAGCAGCTATTAACCTGATGGATTATGATTTTGCTAAACGTTGTGGGTTTCCCTTGATACCCCTACAGAAGTCTATTCCCCTACTGGGGATCGATTCTACCCCTTTGGCTGAGAATAAACCCCAGTTTTCTACTCAGGTGATAATGAGGGTTGAACCTGATCACCAGGAGTGCTGCAAATTTTTGGTTCTGTATAATCTGCATGACATTATCGTGCTGGGTTTCCCTTGGTTACAGTCTCATAATCCTGTTTTGGATTGGAAATCTGTGTCTGTAACCAGTTGGGGCTGCCAATGTGTTAATACCAACACTCCTGTTTTTTCTGCCTCCCCCCAGGCTCAGGATGTTCCTGACTTTTTGATTGATTTTTCTGATGTGTTTAGCGAAAGTAAATCTGCATCCTTGCCTCCCCATAGGAGCTATGACTGCGCTATTGAATTAGTGCCGGGTAGTAAATTCCCTAAAGGTCGCCTTTTTAACTTGTCTGTACCTGAACATGACGCTATGCGGTCTTATATCAAGGAATCATTGGAGAAGGGTCATATCAGACCATCCTCTTCACCCTTAGGTGCCGTTTTTTTCTTTGTGGCCAAAAAAGATGGTTCATTAAGGCCGTGTATTGATTATCGTCTCTTGAACAATATTACTGTGAAATATCAATACCCGTTACCCTTGATTTCTGACCTGTTTTCCAGGGTGAAAAACGCTACTTGGTTTACCAAGCTTGACCTCAGGGGGGCGTATAACCTTATTCGCATTAAGCACGGGGATGAATGGAAGACGGCATTCAATACCCCTGAAGGGCATTTTGAGTACCTAGTGATGCCCTTTGGGCTCACTAATGCTCCTTCCGTCTTCCAGTCCTTCATGAATGACATTTTCAGGGATTTTGTGGACAAATTTCTGATTGTTTATTTGGATGATATCTTGATTTTTTCTAATGACTGGGACTCTCATGTGAAACATGTTCGAACTGTGTTCCAGATTTTGAGAGAGAATGCTCTGTATGTGAAGGGATCAAAGTGTCTTTTTGGCGTACAGAGGATCTCATTTCTGGGATTCATTTTGTCCCCATCTGTTATCGAAATGGACCCGGTCAAGGTTCAGGCCATCTGTGATTGGGTCCAACCTACTTCATTAAAGGCTCTTCAGAGATTTTTGGGTTTTGCCAATTTTTATCGTAAATTTATTGGTAATTTCTCGGTTATTGTTAAACCATTAACTGATTTGACCAGAAAAGGTTCTGATGTGGTGAATTGGCCTCCGGAGGCAGTCTCTGCGTTTCAGGAACTTAAGCAGAGATTCACTTCTGCTCCTGTTCTACGACAGCCTGATATTTCTCTGCCATTTCAGGTGGAGGTTGATGCCTCTGAAATTGGGGCAGGTGCCGTTTTGTCCCAAAAAGATCCAGGAACCTCTAAAAGTAACCCTTGTGCCTTTTTCTCTCAAAAATTTTCTCCTACTGAACGTAATTATGACGTGGGTAATTGGGAGTTATTGGCCATGAAGTGGGCTTTTGAAGAGTGGAGACATTGGCTGGAGGGAGCCAAACATCAGGTGGTGGTCCTTACGGACCATAAGAATCTGGTCTATCTGGAATCTGCCAAGCGACTCAATCCTAGACAGGCCAGGTGGGCCTTGTTTTTCACACGTTTTAATTTTGTGGTTTCCTTTCTTCCTGGCACTAAGAATGTTAAGGCGGATGCCCTCTCGAGGAGTTTCCTTGCGGACTCTCCTGAGTTATCTGATCCTTCTGTTATTTTGAAAGAGGGTGTAGTTCTTTCCGCCATCTCGCCCAATTTGAGACTTGCTCTGGAGGGGTGTCAGGAGGATAGGCCCGAGTGCTGCCCTGTTGGAAAATTGTTTGTCCCGGACCAGTGGAAAAAGAGTGTGATGTCTGAGATTCATTGTTCCGCATTGGCTGGGCATCCCGGAATTTTTGGTACCAGAGACTTGGTTAGTCGGTCCTTTTGGTGGCCTACCTTGTCTCGTGATGTCAGGGAATTTGTGCAGTCCTGCGGGACTTGCTCTCGCTCCAAGCCTTGCTCTCGCTCTAGTGGTTTGTTGATGCCATTACCTGTGCCCAATAGACCATGGACCCATATCTCTATGGATTTCATTTCCGACCTTCCTCTTTCTCAGAGAATGACCACCATCTGGGTAATTTGTGATAGGTTTTCCAAAATTATACATCTTGTGCCATTACCTAAGTTGCCTTCCTCCTCTGAATTGGTGCCGTTGTTCCTTCAGCACGTGGTTCGTTTACACGGCATTCCTGAGAACATTGTGTCTGACAGAGGAGTCCAGTTTGTTTCCAGATTTTGGAGGACTTTTTGTTCTAAACTGGGTGTTCAATTGTCTTTCTCCTCAGCATTTCATCCTCAGACCAATGGTCAAACTGAGAGAACAAACCAGACATTGGAGACTTATCTTAGATGCTTTGTGTCTGCTGATCAGGATGACTGGGTCTCTTTTTTACCTTTTGGCTGAGTTTGCTCTTAATAATAGGGCTAGCTCTGCCACTTTGATGTCTCCGTTTTTCTGTAATTCTGGGTTTCACCCTCGATTTTCTTCGGGACAGACGGAGGCTTCTGTCTGTCCAGGTGTTGACTCTTTTGTGGAGCGTATGCAACAGATTTGGGACCAGGTAGTGGAGAGGTTGTCCCTCTCTCAGGAGAGGGCCCAGCGGTTTGCTAACCGGCATAGGACTGATGGTCCTCGGTTTAAAGTGGGGGACTTGGTCTGGTTGTCCTCAAAGAATATTCCTATGAGAGTAGCATCTCCTAAATTTAAGCCTAGGTTCATTGGACCTTATAAGATCATTGAGATTCTTAATCCTGTTTCTTTTCGTTTGCTTCTTCCAGGGACATTTAAGATCCATAACGTGTTCCACAAGTCCTTGTTGAAGAGGTTTGTTGAGCCAGTGGTTCCTGCTGCTGTGCCTCCTGACCCTGTTTTGGTTGAGGGCAATCTGGAGTATGTGGTTGAGAAAATATTAGATTCTCGTTTTTCTAGACGGAAACTCCAGTATTTGGTTAAGTGGAGAGGTTATGGTCAGGAAGACAATTCTTGGGTGTTTGCTTCGGACATCCATGCTAGGAGACTCATCCGTGCGTATCATAGAACTCATCCTGACCGACCTGGTTGCTCAAATGAGGGTTTGGTGACCCCTCCTCAAGGGGGGGGTAGTGTTGTGAATGGGTTTGAGATGAGTTCTGAGCAGAGACTCCCTCTGGTGGTTACAAGCGGTACTGGTCTGTTCAGTGAAGATTGTGAGGACTGGGTATCAGGTGTTACTGATTGGTCTTATATAAGGGAGTAACCTTCCCATCAGGGTTGCCGGTGATCAATTGTTCTGGTCTGAATCCTTTATTCCAGTTTCCCTTGTAACCTGCTGTGTGGTGTCTGCATCTCCTGCTAACAGATAAGACATTTTCTTCTTTTGTGTTTGTGCTATATTTTTGCATTTTGTCCTGCACTTCTGTGGGGGCCTTCAGGGTCCCTTCCGGGGGCTTCTGCCCTCTCAGTTTTGTTCAGCCACTGATGTTTGTACTTTTGCTTTTTCCAGTTTTTTCAGTGGCTGCTGTTTTGATTTTGTTACACCAGAGAACTAATTTAGGTGGAAGAGGTAGTGTGATCTCAGGTATTTTTGAAATTAGTAGAGTTGGCGCTTTTCAGGGTTTTCTGGGATTGCAGTAAGTACCCTTCCTATCCTTTTCTATTTAGTTAGTTTGGGCCCCAGCGTTTGCTCATACTATTTTCTGTCTGTGTCAGTATTTCATCTTGTCTAACCGCCATTACATGTTTGGGGGCTTTCTATTATCTTTGGGGTTCTGCTCCGGGGCAGATAGCTTTCCTATATCTATCTTTAGGTGTAGTTAGTTTCTCAGGCTGTGACGAGGCGTCTAGGACCAACGTAGGAACGCTCCACGGCTGCCTCTAGTTGTGGTGGTTAGTCAGGGTACTGCAATCTCATAGATTCCAACTGCTCTGGTGTATTTCCTTTTTTACCTGCACTCCTCAGCTACCGAAACATAACACCTATAGCCAGAGAATGTCCCTCACACAGGACTATAGCCAGAGAATGCCCCTCACACAGGGCCTATAGCCAGAGAAAGCCCCTCACGCAGGACTATAGCCAGAGAATGCCCCTCACACAGTGCATATAGCCAGAGAATGCCCCTCACACAGTGACTATAGCCAGAGAATGCCCATCACACAGTGACTATAGCCAGAGAATGCCCCTCACGCAGGACTATAGCCAGAGAATGCCTCTCACGCAGGACTATAGCCAGAGAATGCCCCTCACGCAGGACTATAGTCAGAGAAAGCCTCTCACACAGTGACTATAGCCAGAGAATGCCCTTCACGCAGGACTATAGCCAGAGAATGCCCTCACACAGTGTCTATAGCCAGAGAATGCCTCTCACGCAGGACTATAGCCAGAGAATGCCCCTCACGCAGGAATATAGCCAGAGAAAGCTTCTCACGCAAGACTATAGCCAGAGAATGCCCTTCACGCAGGACTATAGCCAGAGAATGCCCCTCACACAGTGACTATAGCCAGAGAATGCCCCTCACACAGGACTATAGCCAGAGAATGCCCCTCACGCAGGACCTATAGCCAGAGAATGCCTCTCACACAGGACTATAGCCAGAGAATGCCTCTCACACAGCACCTATAGCCAGAGAATGGCCCTCACACAGTGCCTATAGCCAGAGAATGGCCGTCACACAGTGCCTATAGCCAGAGAATGCCCCTCACACAGCACCTATAGCCAGAGAATGCCCTCACACAGGGCCTATAGCCAGAGAATGCCCCTCACACAGCACCTATAGCCAGAGAATGCCCCTCATACAGTGCCTATAGCCAGAGAATGCCCCTCATACAGTGCCTATAGCCAGGCAATGCCCCTCATACAGTGCCTATAGCCAGAGAATGCCTCTCACACAGCACCTATAGCCAGAGAATGCCCCTCATACAGCGCCTATAGCCAGAGAACGCCCCTCACACAGGGCCTATAGCCAGAGAATGCCCCTCACATAGAGCCTATAGCCAGAGAATGCCCCTCACACAGCACCTATAGCCAGAGAATGCCCCTCACATAGAGCCTATAGCCAGAGAATGCCCCTCACACAGGGCCTATAGCCGGAGAATGCCCCTCACACAGGGCCTATAGCCAGAGAATGCCCCTCACATAGAGCCTATAGCCAGAGAATGCCCCTCACACAGGCCTATAGCCAGAGAATGCCCCTTATACAGTGCCTATAGCCAGAGAATGCCCCTCATACAGCGCCTAAGCCGGAGAATGCCCTCACACAGGCCTATAGCCAGAGAATGCCCTCACACAGGGCCTATAGCCAGAGAATGCCCCTACATAGAGCCTATAGCCAGAGAATGCCCCTTATACAGTGCCTATAGCCAGAGAATGCCCCTCACATAAGCCTATAGCCAGAGATTGCCCTCACAAGAGCCTATAGCCAGAGAATGCCCCTTACACAGGCCTATAGCCAGAGAATGTCCCTCACATAGAGCCTATAGCCAGGAGAATGCCCCTCACATAGAGCCTATAGCCAGAAAATACCCCTCCACTAGGGCCTATAGCAGAGAATGCCTCTCACACACCTATAGCCAGAGAATGGCCCTCACACAGTGCCTATAGCCAGAGAATGGCCCTCACACAGTGCCTATAGCCAGAGAATGCCCTCACCAGGGCCTATAGCCAGAGAATGGCCCTCACACAGGCCTATAGCCAGAGAATGGCCCTCACACAGTGCCTATAGCCAGAGAAAGGCCCTCACACAGCACCTATAGCCAGAAAATGCCCTCATCAGTGCCTATAGCCAAGAATGCCCTCACACAGGGCTATAGCCAGAGAATGCCCACACACATAGAGGCCTAAGCCAGAAAATATGCCCCTCAAACAGTGCCTATAGCCAGAACTGCTATAGCCGGAGAATGCCCTCACACAGACCTATAGCCAGAGAATGCCCTCACACAGGGCCTATAGCCAGAGAATGCCCCTCACATAGAGCCTATAGCCAGAGAATGCCCCTTATACAGTGCCTATAGCCAGAGAATGCCCCTCATACAGCGACTATAGCCGGAGAATGCCCTCACACAGGCCTATAGCCAGAGAATGCCCCTCACACAGCACCTATAGCCAGAGAATGGCCCTCACACAGTGCCTATAGCCAGAGAATGGCCCTCACACAGTGCCTATAGCCAGAGAATGGCCCTCACACAGTGCCTATAGCCAGAGAATGGCCCTCACACAGTGCCTATAGCCAGAGAATGGCCCTCACACAGTGCCTATAGCCAGAGAATGCCCCTCACACAGCAACTATAGCCAGAGAATGGCCCTCACACAGTGCCTATAGCCAGAGAATGGCCCTCACACAGTGCCTATAGCCAGAGAATGCCCCTCACACAGCAACTATAGCCAGAGAATGCCCTCACACAGGGCCTATAGCCAGAGAATGGCCCTCACACAGGGCCTATAGCCAGAGAATGGCCCTCACACAGGGCCTATAGCCAGAGAATGGCCCTCACACAGGGCCTATAGCCAGAGAATGGCCCTCACACAGTGCCTATAGCCAGAGAATGGCCCTCACACAGTGCCTATAGCCAGAGAATGGCCCTCACACAGTGCCTATAGCCAGAGAATGGCCCTCACACAGCACTTATAGCCAGAAAATGCCCCTCATACAGTGCCTATAGCCAAGCAATGCCCCTCACACAGGGCTATAGCCAGAGAATGCCTCTCACATAGAGCCTATAGCCAGAAAATGCCCCTCAAACAGTGCCTATAGCCAGAAAATGCCCCTCACACAGGCCTATAGCCAGAAAATGCCCCTCATACAGCGCCTATAGTCGGAGAATGCCCCTCACACAGGGCCTATAGTCAGAGATTGCCCCTCACATAGAGCCTATAGCCAGAGAATGCCCCTTATACAGTGCCTATAGCCAGAGAATGCCCCTCATACAGTGCCTATAGCCAGAAAATTCCCCTCAAACAGTGCCTATAGCCAGAAAATGCCCCTCACACAGGCCTATAGCCAGAAAATGCCCCTCAAACAGTGCCTATAGCCAGAGAATGCCCCTCACATAGAGCCTATAGCCAGAAAATACCCCTCCCTCAGGGCCTATAGGCAGAGAATGCCTCTCACACAGCACCTATAGCCAGAGAATGCCCCTCACACAGGGCCTATAGCCGGAGAATGCCCCTCACACAGGGCCTATAGGCATAGAATGCCTCTCACACAGCACCTATAGCCAGAGAATGCCCCTCACACAGGGCCTATAGCCAGAGAATGCCCCTCACATAGAGCCTATAGCCAGAGAATGCCCCTCACATAGAGCCTATAGCCAGAGAATGCCCCTCACACAGGACTATAGCCAGAGAATGCCGCTCACACAGGGCCTATAGCCAGAGAATGCCCCTCACATAGAGCCTATAGCCAGAGATTGCCCCTCACACAGCACCTATAGCCAGAGAATGCCCCTTATACAGTGCCTATAGCCAAAGAATGCCCCTCATACAGCTGCTATAGCCAGAGAATGCCCTCACACAGGCCTATAGCCAGAGAATGCCCTCACACAGGGCCTATAGCCAGAGAATGCCCCTCACATAGAGCCTATAGCCAGAGAATGCCCCTTATACAGTGCCTATAGCCAGAGAATGCCCATCATACAGCGACTATAGCCGGAGAATGCCCTCACACAGGCCTATAGCCAGAGAATGCCCTCACACAGGGCCTATAGCCAGAGAATGCCCCTCACATAGAGCCTATAGCCTGAGAATGCCCCTCACATAGAGCCTATAGCCAGAGAATGCCCTCACACAGGCCTATAGCCAGAGAATGCCCCTCACATAGAGCCTATAGCCAGAGAATGCCCTCACATAGAGCCTATAGCCAGAAAATACCCCTCCCTCAGGGCCTATAGGCAGAGAATGCCTCTCACACAGCACCTATAGCCAGAGAATGGCCCTCACACAGTGCCTATAGCCAGAGAATGGCCGTAACACAGTGCCTATAGCCAGAGAATGCCCCTCACACAGCAACTATAGCCAGAGAATGCCCTCACACAGGGCCTATAGCCAGAGAATGGCCCTCACACAGGGCCTATAGCCAGAGAATGCCCCTCACACAGTGCCTATAGCCAGAGAATGGCCCTCACACAGTGCCTATAGCCAGAGAATGGCCCTCACACAGCGCCTATAGCCAGAGAATGCCCCTCACACAGCACCGAAGCAACAGAGAATATCCTCGTAAAGCAACTAGATGAAGCAGCAACTCAAGGAGAAGTCATTATTATGGGGGACTTCAACTACCCTGAAATACATTGGGGAACAGAAACCTGCAGTTCCAGCAAAGGTAATAGGTTTTTGGCAACTATGAGAGACAATTACCTTTCACAACTAGTTCAGGACCCAACAAGAGGGGGGGCACTGCTAGACCTAATATTATCCAACAGGCCAGACCGCATATCAAATATAAGGGTTGGGGGTCACTTGGGTAATAGTGATCACAAAATAATAAGCTTTCATGTATCCTTTAATAAGATGTGTAGTCGAGGGGTTACAAGGACACTAAACTTCAGTAAGGCAAATTTCCAACGGATGAGAGATGATCTTGGTGCAATAAACTGGGACGATATCCTGAGACATAAAAATACACAAAGAAAATGGGAGACGTTTATTAGTATCCTGAATAGGACCTGTGCACAGTATATACCCTATGGGAATAAACATGCTAGAATTAGGAGGAAACCACTATGGCTAAATAGAGCTGTAAGGGGCGCAATAAGGGACAAAAAGAAAGCGTTTAGGGAATTAAAGCAAGTAGGTAGTGAAGAGGCATTAAATAAATACAGAAGACTGAATAAATTCTGTAAAAAGCAAATCAAGACAGCAAAGATTGAGGGAGAGAGACTCATTGCCAGAGAAAGTAAAAATTATCCCAAAATATTCTTTAATTACATAAATAGCAAGAAACTAAAAAATGATAGTGTTGGTCCCCTTAAAAATAGTCTGGGTGAAATGGTGGATGAGGATGAGGAAAAAGCCAATATGCTAAATGACTTTTTTTCAACTGTATTTACACAAGAAAATCCCATGACAGATAACATGATCAGAGATAAAAAAAATTCTCCATTAAATGTCACATGCTTAACCCAGCAGGAAATACAGCGGCGTCTAAAAATCACTAAAGTTGACAAATCCCCGGGCCTGGATGGGATACACCCCCGAGTACTGCAGGAATTAAGTACAGTTATAGATAGACCTTTATTTTTAATCTTTAAAGATTCCATAATAACGGGGTCTGTACCACAGGACTGGCGTATAGCAAATGTGGTGCCAATATTCAAAAAGGGGGCAAAAACTGAACCTGGAAATTATAGGCCAGTGAGCTTAACATCTACTGTGGGTAAAATCCTGGAGGGTTTTTTAAGGGATACTATATTGGAGTATCTGAAGCTGAATAACCTCATGACACAGTATCAGCATGGGTTTACGAGGGACCGTTCTTGTCAGACTAATCTGATAAGCTTTTATGAAGGGGTAAGTTCAGGACTGGACCAAGGGAATGCAGTGGACGTGGTGTTCATGGACTTCTCAAAAGCTTTTGATACAGTGCCACACAAAAGGTTGATACATAAAATGAGAACAATGGGGATAGGGGAAAATATGTGTAAGTGGGTTAAGAACTGGCTCATGGATAGGAAACAAAGGGTGGTTATTAATGGAGCACACTCGGACTGGGTCACGGTTAGCAGTGGGGTACCACAGGGGTCAGTATTGGGGCCGCTTCTCTTTAACATATTTATTAATGACCTTGTAGGGGGCATACAGAGTAGTATTTCAATATTTGCAGATGACACTAAACTCTACAGGGTAATAAATACAGAGGAGGATAATTTTATATTACAGGAGGATTTATGTAAACTAGAAGCTTGGGCTGATAAATGGCAAATGAGCTTTAATGGGGATAAATGTAAGGTCATGCACTTGGGTAGAACAAATAAGATGTATAATTATGTGCTTAATTGTAAAACACTGGGCAAAACTGTCACTGAAAAAGACTTGGGTGTATGGTGGACGACAAACTCACATTTAGTGGCCAATGTCAGGCAGCTGCTGCCAAGGCAAATAAAATAATGGGATGCATTAGACGAGGCATAGATGCTCATGAGGAGAACATAATTTTACCTCTATACAAGTCACTGGTGCGACCACACTTAGAATACTGTGTGCAGTTCTGGTCTCCGGTGTATAAGAAAGACATAGCTGAACTGGAGCGGGTGCAGAGAAGAGCGACCAAGGTTATTAGAGAACTGGGGGGTCTGCAATACCAAGACAGGTTATTACACTTGGGGTTATTTAGTTTGGAAAAACGAAGGCTTAGGGTGATCTTATTGCAATGTATAAATATATGAGGGGACAGTACAAAGACCTTTCTAATGATCTTTTTACTCTTAGACCTGTGACGTGGACGAGGGGGCATCCTCTATGTCTGGAGGAAAGAAGGTTTAGCCATAATCACAGACGCAGATTCTTTACTGTAAGAGCAGTGAGACTATGGAACTCTCTGCCGTCTAATGTTGTAATGAGTGATTCCTTACTAAAATTTAAGAGGGGACTGGATGCCTTTCTTGAAAAGTATAATATTACAGGCTATATTCACTAGTTTCCTAGATACAGCGTTGATCCAGGGAGCTAGTCTGATTGCCGTATGTGGAGTCGGGAAGGAATTTTTTTTCCCCAATGTGAAGCTTACTGTTTGCCACTTGGTTTTTTTTTGCCTTCCTCTGGACCAACATGTTAGGGCAGGTTAGGATAGGATATGGGTTGAACTAGATGGACTTAAAGTCTTCCTTCAACCTTAATAACTATGTTACTATGTTACTATGTTACCTATAGCCAGAGAATGCCCTCACACAGGGCCTATAGCCAGAGAATGCCCCTCACACAGCGCCTATAGCCAGAGAATGCCCCTCATACAGCACCTATAGCCAGAGAATGCCCCTCATACAGTGCCTATAGCCAGGCAATGCCCCTCATACAGTGCCTATAGCCAGAGAATGCCTCTCACACATCACCTATAGCCAGAGAATGCCCCTCACACAGGGCCTATAGCCAGAGAATGCCCCTCACATAGAGCCTATAGCCAGAGAATGCCCCTCACACAGCACCTATAGCCAGAGAATGCCCCTCACACAGTGCCTATAGCTAGAGAATGCCCCTCACACAGTGACTATAGCCAGAGAATGCCCCTCACACAGTGCCTATAGCCAGAGAATGCCCCTCATACAGGCTTTAGCTGGAGCATGCCCTCACACAGGGCTATAGCCAGGCAATGCCCCTCACACAGGGCTTTAGCTGGAGCATGCCCCTCACACAGGGCTATAGCCGGAGAATGCCCCTCACACAGGGCTATAGCCGGAGAATGCCCCTCACACAGTGCCTATAGCCAGAGAATGCCCCTCATACAGTGCCTATAGCCAAGCAATGCCCCTCACACAGGGCTATAGCCAGAGAATGCCTCTCACATAGAGCCTATAGCCAGAAAATGCCTCTCAAACAGTGCCTATAGCCAGAAAATGCCCCTCACACAGGCCTATAGCCAGAAAATGCCCCTCATACAGCGCCTATAGCCGAGAGAATGCCCTCACACAGGGCCTATAGCCAGAGAATGCCCCTCACATAGAGCCTATAGCCAGAGAATGCCCCTTATACAGTGCCTATAGCCAGAAAATGCCCCTCAAACAGTGCCTATAGCCAGAAAATGCCCCTCACACAGGCCTATAGCCAGAAAATGCCCCTCAAACAGTGCCTATAGCCAGAGAATGCCCTCACATAGAGCCTATAGCCAGAAAATACCCCTCCCTCAGGGCCTATAGGCAGAGAATGCCTCTCACATAGCACCCATAGCCAGAGAATGCCCCTCACACAGGGCCTCTAGCCGGAGAATGCCCCTCACACAGCGCCTATAGCCAGAGAATGCCCTCACACAGGGCCTATAGCCAGAGAATGGCCCTCACACAGTGCCTATAGCCAGAGAATGGCCCTCACACAGTGCCTATAGCCAGAGAATACCCCTCACACAGCACCTATAGCCAGAGAATGCCCTCACACAGGGCCTATAGCCAGAGAATGCCCTCACACAGCACCTATAGCCAGAGAATGCCCCTCATACAGTGCCTATAGCCAGAGAATGCCCCTCATACAGTGCCTATAGCCAGGCAATGCCCCTCATACAGTGCCTATAGCCAGAGAATGCCTCTACACAGCACCTATAGCCAGAGAATGCCCCTCATACAGCGCCTATAGCCAGAGAATGCCCCTCACACAGGGCCTATAGCCAGAGAATGCCCCTCACGCAGGACTATAGCCAGAGAATGCCTCTCACGCAGGACTATAGCCAGAGAATGCCCCTCACACAGGCCTATAGCCAGAGAATGCCTCTCACACAGTGACTATAGCCAGAGAATGCCCTTCACGCAGGACTATAGCCAGAGAATGCCCCTCACACAGTGACTATAGCCAGAGAATGCCCCTCACACAGGACTATAGCCAGAGAATGCCTCTCACACAGGACTATAGCCAGAGAATGCCCCTCACACAGTGCCTATAGCCAGAGAATGCCCCTCACACAGAGCTATAGCCAAAGAATGGCCCTCACGCAGGACTATAGCCAGAGAATGCCCTCACACAGGGCCTATAGCCAGAGAATGGCCCTCACGCAGGACTATAGCCAGAGAATGCCCCTCATACAGCGCCTATAGCCGGAGAATGCCCCTCATACAGTGCCTATAGCCAAGCAATGCCCCTCACACAGGGCTTTAGCCGGAGCATGCCCCTCACACAGGGCTATAGCCGGAGAATGCCCCTCACACAGTGAGTATAGCCAGAGAATGCCTCTCATACAGTGCCTATATGTCACGGGTGTGTCGCTACAAAGATCGTCGCGATTGCACAGCCTGACTTCTCACAGCTGAATTTCTGGTGCTGGGTGTTTTTCGGCAGTGAGGGAGTTAATTCTCCCTCTCTCTGTGCTAGACGAGGCCAGCCTCGCCCAGCTGCAATTAATGTTGCTGTAATGGGATTCCTTCAAATACCTGCCAGTCTGCTAGGGAAGTGTCGGTGAAAGCATTCCTGGCAGACAAACAGAGCGGCTTGTGGTATTTTGGAGTTTGGAGTGAAGTGTACTTTGTGTGTGTTTTTTTCCCTTCCTCGCTTTATCATTTATTTCCTTACCCGTTGGTGTTCCCTCTGTTGTTGTGATGTAGTTTTGTATGCAAGGTGGTTGTTGATTTTCCCCTTGTACTGTCTCGTTCGTCTAGTACTGTGTGTGGGCTTATATTATCCCGTTCCCTGTTGTTGTGATCGGGGTCCTTCTCAGGACTAGATCACTGAGGTTCAGGGATCCTCAGGAGGTAGGGATTACGCTGGCGGCCTGGACCTCTGTACCTTTAACAGTACCTCCAGGTAGAGGGATTAGTCAGGGCCCCAGCTTAGGGTCAGCTTAAGCCTCTAACCTCCGGTACGCAGAGACAGCGTGACACTATAGCCAGAGAATGCCCCTCACACCGGGCTTTAGCCGGAGAATGCCCCTCACACAGGGCTATAGCCAGAGAATGCCTCTCACATAGAGCCTATAGCCAGAAAATGCCCCTCAAACAGTGCCTATAGCCAGAGAATGCCCCTCATACAGTGCCTATAGCCAGGCAATGCCCCTCACACAGGGCTATAGCCGGAGCATGCCCCTCACACAGGGCTATAGCCGGAGAATGCCCCTCACACAGGGCTATAGCCGGAGAATGCCCCTCACACAGGGCTATAGCCAGAGAATGCCCCTCACACAGTGCCTATAGCCAGAGAATGCCCCTCATACAGTGCCTATAGCCAAGCAATGCCCCTCACACAGGGCTATAGCCAGAGAATGCCTCTCACATAGAGCCTATAGCCAGAAAATGCCCCTCAAACAGTGCCTATAGCCAGAAAATGCCCCTCACACAGGCCTATAGCCAGAAAATGCCCCTCATACAGCGCCTATAGCCGGAGAATGCCCCTCACACAGGGCCTATAGCCAGAGAATGCCCCTCACATAGAGCCTATAGCCAGAGAATGCCCCTTATACAGTGCCTATAGCCAGAAAATGCCCCTCAAACAGTGCCTATAGCCAGAAAATGCCCCTCACACAGGCCTATAGCCAGAAAATGACCCTCAAACAGTGCCTATAGCCAGAGAATGCACCACACATAGAGCCTATAGCCAGAAATTACCCCTCCCTCAGGGCCTATAGGCAGAGAATGCCTCTCACACAGCACCTATAGCCAGAGAATGCCCGTCACACAGGGCCTATAGCCGGAGAATGCCCCTCACACAGGGCCTATAGCCAGAGAATGCCCCTCACATAGAGCCTATAGCCAGAGAATGCCCCTCACACAGGACTATAGCCAGAGAATGCCCCTCATACAGCGCCTATAGCCGGAGAATGCCCCTCACACAGGGCCTATAGCCAGAGAATGCCCCTCACATAGAGCCTATAGCCAGAGAATGCCCCTCACACAGCACCTATAGCCAGAGAATGCCCCTTATACAGCGCCTATAGCTGGAGAATGCCCTCACACAGGCCTATAGCCAGACAATGCCCCTCACATAGAGCCTATAGCCAGAGAATGCCCCTTATACAGCGCCTATAGCCAGAGAATGCCCTCACACAGGGCCTATAGCCAGACAATGCCCCTCACATAGAGCCTATAGCCAGAGAATGCCCCTTATACAGTGCCTATAGGCAGAGAATGCCCCTCATACAGCGCCTATAGCCGGAGAATGCCCTCACACAGGCCTATAGCCAGAGAATGCCCCTCACATAGAGCCTATAGCCAGAGAATGCCCCTCACATAGAGCCTATAGCCAGAGAATGCCCCTCACACAGGCCTATAGCCAGAGAATGCCCCTCACATAGAGCCTATAGCCAGAGAATGCCCCTCACATAGAGCCTATAGTCAGAAAATACCCCTCCCTCAGGGCCTATAGGCAGAGAATGCCTCTCACACAGCACCTATAGCCAGAGAATGGCCCTCACACAGGGCCTATAGCCAGAGAATGGCCCTCACACAGCACCTATAGCCAGAGAATGCCCTCACACAGGGCCTATAGCCAGAGAATGGCCCTCACACAGTGCCTATAGCCAGAGAATGGCCGTCACACAGTGCCTATAGCCAGAGAATGGCCCTCACACAGCACCTATAGCCAGAGAATGCCCTCACACAGGGCCTATAGCCAGAGAATGCCCCTCACACAGCACCTATAGCCAGAGAATGCCCCTCATACAGTGCCTATAGTCAGAGAATGCCCCTCATACAGTGCCTATAGCCAGGCAATGCCCCTCATTCAGTGCCTATAGCCAGAGAATGCCTCTCACACAGCACCTATAGCCAGAGAATGCCCCTCATACAGCACCTATAGCCAGAGAATGCCCCTCACACAGGGCCTATAGCCAGAGAATGCCCCTCACATAGAGCCTATAGCCAGAGAATGCCCCTTATACAGTGCCTATAGCCAGAGAATGCCCCTCACACAGGCCTATAGCCAGAGAATGCCCTTCAAACAGGGCCTATAGCCAGAGAATGCCCCTCACATAGAGCCTATAGCCAGAGAATGCCCCTCACATAGAGCCTATAGCCAGAGAATGCCCCTCACACAGGCCTATAGCCAGAGAATGCCCTTCAAACAGGGCCTATAGCCAGAGAATGCCCCTCACATAGA
The DNA here is from genome assembly GCA_033576555.1 of Oophaga sylvatica. NCBI lineage: Eukaryota > Metazoa > Chordata > Amphibia > Anura > Dendrobatidae > Oophaga > Oophaga sylvatica. The sequence goes on along the minus strand of JARQOD010000004.1, from coordinate 522,687,210 downwards.
GCCTATAGCCAGAGAATGCCCCTCACATAGAGCCTATAGCCAGAGAATGCCCCTCACACAGGCCTATAGCCAGAGAATGCCCCTCACACAGGGCCTATAGCCAGAGAATGCCCCTCACATGGAGCCTAAAGCCAGAGAATGCCCCTCACACAGGCCTATAGCCAGAGAATGCCCCTCATACATGGCCTATAGCCAGAGAAAGCCCCTCACGCAGGGCTATAGCCAGAGAATGCCCCTCACACAGGGCTATAGCCAGAGAATGCCCCTCACACAGGCCTATAGCCAGAGAATGCCCCTCACACAGGACTATAGCTAGAGAATGCCCCTCACACAGGGCCTATAGCCAGAGAAAGCCCCTCACGCAGGACTATAGCCAGAGAATGCCCTTCACGCAGGACTATAGCCAGAGAATGCCCCTCACACAGTGCCTATAGCCAGAGAATGCCCCTCACACAGTGACTATAGCCAGAGAAGATGACGCGCACCACATGGTATTTCCAGGGTTATGGGGTACTCGGCACCGAGCCCATGGAAGTCTATGGGGATGTCACTGGCAGCAGGACTCGGTCCGTAGCCCTGGGCGGTCATGCAAAGGGGGGTATTTACAGGGGATTATAAAGATAGTTGTTCGTGACGCCACCTGTGGTTTCTGATCAATAAGACCAGCGCTGTAGGGTGAATCTTCTGAGGGGATGTTATTAGGCAGCTAGATGTTAAGTCCCCCACAGGTGGGACTGGTCCCTCAAAGTCTCTGGTGTTGCAAGGTGCAGATAAGAAGTCAGTCGCACACAATGCAGTCTCTTTCCATACCTTTACTTGTAGATGTTGCAGGTATGTCCCGGGAAGCTGGTCAGGTTGGAGAATGCACATTCGGGGAATTGCTGAGCAGGTTTAAGGCCTCCTTTCTCCTTAATGTGTATGTGAGTCCTAACTTGCATAAAGTCAAGTTTAACTCTTAATGCAACAGCTACGCCCGGTCGACATTGTGGTAGAGCCTTCTCTGTCTCTGATAATCAGATGTTGGCAAGAACGAAGTCCTTACTTTTGCAGCGTCCCGCTCAAAGTCCCTGTTCTCCCTGACTCCAGTTACGTATCGGCACTTAGGGCTACCTTCTGCGACTTGAAGTCCAGCAAGGCCTCCGGTGTATCTTATTACTAGACGTGAAGTTCTAGCAACACTTCGGACCCCGGTGTCCGGATAACTAAGTGAAGGTGATCTATCACCTAGGTCACTTGTCCTTCTTTTACCACTCGCCTGTCGCCCTGCTCTTGCCCTTAACATAAGCACGGTAGCAGTGGTGTAGTCGTAAGCTTTCCTTCCAGTGCTCACTGACCTGTTCTCAGTTGCCTCGTTCTAATAACTGCAGTGGTTCCTTTCCTTCCTTCCTTCCAGACCCTGTCCAGAGCAGCTCACAGGACGATTCGTCAGATTGTATACACGCTGTAGCTCCGAGAGTCACTTTCCTCTTTCTTAGAGAACACAGGCAGCTTATCCTGAGGTAACTGTTTCACTTGCTTCAATTGCAGCTCTGACTAGGCTAGAGTGCTTCTCTTGTCCACTCGTACTAGCCTCCACTTCTGTATGAGGAGAACTACAAAAGCTCTGTCAGGATTCAGTCTTCTCTCCTCTCCCTCCAAGACTAGAAACTGAACTGTTCTGTCCTGAGACAGGAAGCTTGAATGACCCTGACTTCTACGTCACACCAACCTAAATCATCTAAGTTGCCCTCTGGTGGCAGTGTTGGGAAATGTGTGTTGTGAATGAATATCAGGCTTCACAATTACCTTTCTGTGCATTTTCCAGGAGACATGTGTACCTTGCGCAGCTAGGCCACACATCCCCCCCTAGTTAAACTCCGCACTCCCGGGCTGAAATAGAAAAGAAAAAACATTTTTGTTTTGCATATAACATCAACATTTAAACTCATCCCTGCGGGAGGTAAGGACTCTTTAACGTTACATTTTGTACAATGGACATTAGAAAAATATAAAAATACTTTTCAATAAATATATACAGTATAAGACAAGATTCTTGTGGAGGACCCGCACCAAAAACCTCCCACGTGGGTCCTGGGTGGGCTGCAGGACTTTATTGCTGCAGACCTCACTCTAGGCCACACCATACGGGTTTTTCTTCAGAGGTAGTAAGGCTTTATGTAAAACCAAGATGGGGCACCGAAGTGCGAACTATTTACAATAAAGTTTTTGGGCTGGCACAGTCCACAGCCACGCAGTCCTTTGCATGAGAAAACACATTTCAAGTAAAATCACATTTCAATTAACTTTTCATAACTTTGTACAATTAAGTAAACCCTGTCTGGGTCATACTAGACTAATTCGCTGGGACTACTCTTGGTACCGAACAGGTAACCTTCCCTTCGTTGTACGTACTGACCTGCGTGGTGTAGTGTCAGATATAGTAGTCTCTGGCCTATCTGTTCTGCGTGCTGGCAAACTGTAATACTGTCTCAACCTCTCTATGGATCTGGCAAGCATATTTGTAGCTGGGCGATGCAGTTCTGTTTCGCCAGGGGATTCCACTTCTTGTGGTGCTGCTTCTTGTGGTTCGCCTCTGGGGTTCCACTGGTTGAGGTTCTGCCGGAACAGGTCCTTCTGGAACTGACTCTACTGGCACAATTGGTGCGACTGGATGTAGAGATTCTTCTTGCGGTTGATAAAACTGCAGCACAGGAATGATTACAGCTTCTCCAATTCTGGGCCAATCTGCAGGTAAATCTCTCAAATCTGTATGTATGACCGCTTCATCACTCCCTTCCTGATTGACAACAGGTCCTTCCTCACAAAGCTTTAATGGGTCCGGACACAACTTTAGATGATCTCTAGACACAGTTGCAGTCGTTTTTCCTCCATCCTTGCTTATTATGCACGTCTTCTTGTTATCAAACCTTGAACTCTGTATAATGTAAGGCTCTCTTTCCCACTGATCGTCAAGTTTGTGTAACCTCCTCTTTCTTTTTAGTACGATTTCACCAGGTGCGAAAGGTTCAGCTGGCGCATTTCTATTGTATCGATCTGCTTGTTTATCCCTGAATCGATTGAGACTTTTCTCAACACAGGTCTGTACTTTTCTGTACTGTTCCTGTCTGTTTGTGTCCCAGTCTCCAGTAGTTACGTGCGCTTCCGGCTCTACAACTCCAAGCTCTAGATCCATGGGCAGCTTTCCTGGTCTGGCCCGCATGAGATAGGCTGGGGTGCAGTTGGTGGAACTTACCGGTATGTGGTTGTACAGGTCTACCAGGTCAGGTAACAAGTCTGGCCACCGATTTCTTTCCTCCAGTGGTACAGACTTCAGTAAGTCAATGACAATGTGATTCATCTTTTCACAAAGGCCATTGGTTTGAGGGTGGTACGGTGTTGTTCTGATCTTCTTACACCCGTACAAGTGACAGAACTCTTTGAATAATTCGGCCTCAAAGGCTGGGCCTTGATCAGTTAGCACCTGCTCCGGATATCCGTGTGGTCTGCAGAAACTTGCTTGGAAGGTCTTTGCTGCTGTCTCTGCTGTCAGATCTTTGACAGGGGCGACCACCAGGAATTTGGAATAGTGATCCACCATGGTCAGAGCATATGAGTATCCCGACCTGCTTGGTGACAACTTGACATGGTCCAATGCCACGATCTCCAAGGGACGAGTCGTCTGGATAGGCAGCAGGGGTGCCTTCTGACTACTATAGTCTTTCCGTCTGAGGCCACAGGGTCCACAGTTCCGGCACCACTTCTCGATGGAGCTGCGCATCCCTACCCAGTAGAACCGACACTTCAACAGGGTCTCCAGCTTTTTCCAGCCAAAGTGTCCCGCTTGATCGTGGTAGGCTTCTAACACCATTTGGATGTCTGCTCTGGGTACCACTATCTGCCAAACCATCTCATGGGTCCTTGGGTCGACGTACCTCCTGCACAGCTTCTCACGGTAGATGAACAACGGCTTCTCTCGTTCCACAGCAGCATTGCTGGTATAGGTGCGTCTTTCTCCAAGGAGGAACCTTCCCGTCTTATCAGCTCCTTGATACGGCTGACCACTGGATCGCTGTCCTGAGTCTCCTTCCAGCTGTGGTGAGGAAATGGGTTTAACGTCTTACCACACCGCTTCCTGTAGGCTCGTTGCTCATGGATCATCCCATTTCTGTGGAATGCAGGTAGCTCAATCTCTTCTAGGTCATCCGATTCTTCCTCCGTGTCGGATTCATGCGGCATTCTGGACAAGGCGTCAGCGTTGGCATTTTTACGGCCCGCCCTGTACTTGATGGTAAATTGATAGTTTGACAGCCGAGCCATCCAACGTTGCTCCATGGCTCCCAGCTTGGCTGTTTCAAGATGCGTCAAGGGGTTATTGTCTGTGTACGCAGTGAACTTGCAGGAGGCTAGGTAATGCTTGAATCTTTCTGCAATGGCCCAGACCAGCACCAGGAACTCCAACTTGAAGCTACTATAGTTCTCTGGGTTTCTCTCAGTCGGCCGGAGCTTCCTGCTTGCATATGCGATGACTTTTTCTTGGCCATTTTGCTTCTGGCTGAGGACAGCTCCCAATCCTTCGTTGCTGGCATCAGTGTACAGCAGGAATGGTTGGCTGTAGTCAGGGTAAGCTAGAATCTCATCACCTGTCAGGATCTCCTTCATCTCTTTGAACGCCTCAGCTTGTTCTTTACCCCAGTGGAATGGAGGATTTCTACTCTTGAGGGGTTGTCCTACTAGGAGGTCTTGCAGAGGCGCTGCTTTCTTGGTGTAGTCCTTTACAAACCTCCGGTAGTAACCTGTCAGTCCCAGGAACTGGCGCACCTCCTTGAGATTTTTCGGCTCCGGCCACTTCTGGATGGCTGTGACTTTCTCGGGGTCCGGCGCTACTCCTTCTGAGCTGACAATATGTCCCAAGTACTGTACCTTTCGTTTGAGCAAATGGCACTTTGAAGGCTTCAGTTTCATCCCATACTTGGACAGTGACTCGAATACCTCTGCCAGGTGCTTCAGATGATCCTCATACGTCTTGGAGTAACACAATTACGTCGTCCAGGTACAGCAACACGGTTTCAAAGTTGAGATGTCCCAGGCAGCTCTCCATCACTCTCTGGAATGTTCCCGGGGCACTGCTGAGTCCAAACGGCATTCTGTCAAACTCACAGAGTCCCATTGGGGTGGTGAAAGCTGTCTTCTCCCGATCCTCCTCAGCCACAGCTACTTGCCAGTACCCACTAGTGAGGTCGAGGGTGGAAAAGTAGTTAGCAGTTTTCAAAGCAGCTAAGGATTCCTCAATGCGTGGTAATGGGTATGCATCTTTATGTGTTATGCGATTTACTTGTCTGTAATCTACACACATTCTCATGCTTCCATCCTTTTTCTTAACTAGGACTAGAGGTGCTGCCCAGGGACTACAACTATCCCTTATCACCCCTGCTTCCTTCATGTCACGCAACATTTCCTTAGCTTTCTGGTAGTGTGCTGGAGGTATAGGCCTGTACCGCTCTTTGATGGGAGGATGACTGCCTGTAGGGATATGATGCTGTACTCCCTTAATTGTCCCAAAGTCAAGTGGGTGTTTGCTAAATACCTGTGCGTACTCTTGTACCACCCGTAGTACTCCCTGTTTCTGATGGGCGGGAATGGTGTCTGTCCCGACATGGAGCTGCTGACACCAATCCTCCACCTGTGTTGCTGGATCATTATCCTCCGCTGGTTGGCGGGAGGCTAAGGACGCTGTTGTGAGAATAGAGTTGTTATCTACGGTATGTAATTTAGCAACAGTGGCATAACGTGGTAAATTTACTTTATCTTCTCCCCAGTTGAGAAGTCGTACTGGTACTCTCCCATTTCTTACTTCCACTACCCCTCTAGCAGTCAAGAGTGTAGGTCTGTGCTCTGAACAATGGGGTTCTACTACTGCTTGGTAGTTCTGTCCTCTCAGACCTATTGCTGCTCTACACCATATCAGCATTTCACTCATTGGGGGTATCACAATGGGGTTCGGGTCTGTCACCCGTACATTACCAATTTCACCATCTGTCAGCTTCGCTTGCTGCTGGCACATCAGGGCCCGGATCTCCCTCTGGATCACTCCCTTTTGCTTTGGCTTGGCAACTTCAGCGAGCTGTTGGAGCAAAAACACAACTTCTCCCAGACAGTTACTAATAATGTTAGTACCTAAAACCACATTTAAACCATTTTCCTCATTTACAGTCCTTACTAGTAAGAGTCCCTGATCCTTCAGCTCCACTCTGCCCACCTTTACGTCCACGTTTTTGGCTCCTAGTATATCAATAGGGAGACCATTAGAGGCGTACACAGCAAAGTCAGGGCTCGGGGGCTGGAGACTGTCCATGGACCAAAACTTATTATAAAGGACATCAGGTATGATGGTCACCTTAGATCCAGTGTCCAGCAGTGCAGGGATTGCGATCCCGTCCAGGATGATGGACAGGTAGGGTCTTCCTCCCACAAACCTGCGGTTCCAGTCTAAGGGGCCTGATGAGTCTACTCCTGGGTGTTGGCCCTCGGACCCAGGATCTGCTCGTTTAAAGGACACTGTTGGGCTAGATGACCTTTTCTGTTGCAACGGTAGCAGATGATCTCTCGGCGAGGATGGTGCTGATCAGGGGTCGCTCCTGTGGGTGGCGTTGTTCTCCTCCGGTGGGGCGACGTCCTCCTTTTCCTCCGGTTCATCCAAGGGACATCCTCTGGGCAGTCGGCTAGCAGGATCTTTCCTCCTTCTTCCTTCCGCAGTTGCAGTGCACTCATTACAGTGGCCAGGTTTTTAGTCAGCTGGCGCACTTCTGAGCGCAAACAGTCCAACTCAGTAGGGGGCGCCACCTGCGTTTTGGCTTCTGCCACCAGCGGGGGAAAGGTGGATGTTACCGGCTTTAGAGTGGCTTCACCCGGGTAATACTGGGTTGCCATCTCAGGCTTTTCCAGGGGCCGCAGTCCTTTTATAGCCATATCTTTAAGGGCATCAAAGGTAGCATCAGGATGATCCAAGGACCACCAGTTCACAGTCCTTCTTTCAGCTTGGGACCTCAGTCCCCGTACAAACTGTTCCTTCAGCATTTTGCTTTCATCAATGGCACTTATTGGGTTAACCTGTTTGAGAGCTCGCAGGGCCCCTGTAGTCGGCAGGCTTAGTCTCTAATGCTGTCATCTGATTTCTGGAAACATTGATAAAAACTCATCCGGAGATCTGTTTCAGTGCGGTCCTCAAAGATAGTCTGTAGCTTTAAGAAAATTGCAGGCACTGACTCCTGATCTTCAGCTGTCCAAGTCTCTACTTCTCTCTCAGCAGCACCAGTTAGTTGCCCTATTACCACTGCAGCTCTTTGCTTTTCTGTCATAGGATACATGTCCATTATGCTGCATATTTTCCGTTTGAATCCGGGCAGGGTGTCTGGCTTGCCGCTGTACTGAGGGAGCCACTTTGCTCCAGGCAGGTATGACAGCGCTAGCGGTACTATTGGGGCCACAGGACCAGGTGAGGGGCCCACATTTCCATCCTGCGCTGCAGCGCCAATTGGTAAGTCATTGGGGCCGCCGGCCGGGGCCGCGTTGTCGGCTGGCTGCTGCGACATGTCTGCGTCCCCCTAGTTAATCTTGGCCTACCTTTTCTGAAGGCTGCAGCTTTGCAGGCACCGCGGTGGAGACAGTACCTGTGTCACTGGCGCTCTGACGTCAGAACGTTTACTGAAGCTCTCTACAGGACCTGCCGCAGCGTCAGCGTTGGGGGCGTGTTCAGGACTCAGCGCGCTTTTGCAGGTACGCCCACGAATGCACGCCCACCTTCTTCACCAGCGCCTCAGGGCGCAAATATGGCGGCAAAATGGCGGACAATGGCGCCAAAAATCACAAAAATAGCAAACAGTCTTTTTGCACAAAACAGTTCAATAGGCACACAGGACTCACATCCAGTAAGCTTCTTATCCTGTTCGTGACGCCAAAGATGACGCGCACCACATGGTATTTCCAGGGTTATGGGGTACTCGGCACCAAGCCCATGGAAGTCTATGGGGATGTCACTGGCAGCAGGACTCGGTCCGTGGCCCTGGGCGGTCATGCAAAGGGGGGTATTTACAGGGGATTATAAAGATAGTTGTTCGTGACGCCACCTGTGGTTTCTGATCAATAAGACCAGCGCTGCAGGGTGAATCTTCTGAGGGGATGTTATTAGGCAGCTAGATGTTAAGTCCCCCACAGGTGGGACTGGTCCCTCAAAGTCTATGGTGGTGCAAGGTGCAGATAAGAAGTCAGTCACACACAATGCAGTCTCTTTCCATACCTTTACTTGTAGATGTTGCAGGTATGTCCCGGGAAGCTGGTCAGGTTGGAGAATGCACATTCGGGGAATTGCTGAGCAGGTTTAAGGCCTCCTTTCTCCTTAATGTGTATGTGAGTCCTAACTTGCATAAAGTCAAGTTTAACTCTTAATGCAACAGCTACGCCCGGTCGACATTGTGGTAGAGCCTTCTCTGTCTCTGATAATCAGATGTTGGCAAGAACGAAGTCCTTACTTTTGCAGCGTCCCGCTCAAAGTCCCTGTTCTCCCTGACTCCAGTTACGTATCGGCACTTAGGGCTACCTTCTGCGACTTGAAGTCCAGCAAGGCCTCCGGTGTATCTTATTACTAGACGTGAAGTTCTAGCAACACTTCGGACCCCGGTGTCCGGATAACTAAGTGAAGGTGATCTATCACCTAGGTCACTTGTCCTTCTTTTGCCACTCGCCTGTCGCCCTGCTCTTGCCCTTAACATAAGCACGGTAGCAGTGGTGTAGTCGTAAGCTTTCCTTCCAGTGCTCACTGACCTGTTCTCAGTTGCCTCGTTCTAATAACTGCAGTGGTTCCTTTCCTTCCTTCCTTCCAGACCCTGTCCAGAGCAGCTCACAGGACGATTCGTCAGACTGTATACACGCTGTAGCTCCGAGAGTCACTTTCCTCTTTCTTAGAGAACACAGGCAGCTTATCCTGAGGTAACTGTTTCACTTGCTTCAATTGCAGCTCTGACTAGGCTAGAGTGCTTCTCTTGTCCACTCGTACTAGCCTCCACTTCTGTATGAGGTGAACTACAAAAGCTCTGTCAGGATTCAGTCTTCTCTCCTCTCCCTCCAAGACTAGAAACTGAACTGTTCTGTCCTGAGACAGGAAGCTTGAATGACCCTGACTGCTACGTCACACCAACCTAAATCATCTAAGTTGCCCTCTGGTGGCAGTGTTGGGAAATGTGTGTTGTGAATGAATATCAGGCTTCACAATTACCTTTCTGTGCATTTTCCAGGAGACATGTGTACCTTGCGCAGCTGGGCCACACAAATGCCCCTCACACAGTGACTATAGCCAGAGAATGCCCCTCATACAGTGCCTATAGCCAGAGAATGCCCCTCACGCAGGACTATAGCCAGAGAATACCCCTCACGCAGGACTATAGCCAGAGAATGCCTCTCACGCAGGACTATAGCCAGAGAATGCCCCTCACACAGGCCTATAGCCAGAGAATGCCTCTCACACAGTGACTATAGCCAGAGAATGCCCTTCACGCAGGACTATAGCCAGAGAATGCCCCTCACACAGTGCCTATAGCCAGAGAATGCCCTCATACAGTGCCTATAGCCAGAGAATGCCCTCATACAGTGCCTATAGCCAGAGAATGCCCTCATACAGTGCCTATAGCCAGAGAATGCCCTCATACAGTGCCTATAGCCAGAGAATGGCCCTCACGCAGGACTATAGCCAGAGAATGCCCCTCACACAGGACTATAGCCAGATAAAGCCTCTCACGCAGGACTATAGCCAGAGAATGCCCCTCACACAGTGCCTATAGCCAGAGAATGCCCCTCACACAGAGCTATAGCCAGAGAATGGCCCTCACGCAGGACTATAGCTAGAGAATGGCCCTCACACTGTGCCTATAGCCAGAGAATGCCTCTCACGCAAGGCTATGGCCAGAAAATGCCCCTCACACAGGGCTATGGCCAGAGAATGCCCCTCACACAGGGCTATGGCCAGAAAATGCCCCTCACACAGGGCTATGGCCAGAGAATGCCCCTCACGCAGGGCTATAGCCAGAGAATGCCCCTCACACAGGGCTATGGCCAGAGAATGCCCCTCACACAGGGCTATAGCCAGAGAATGCCCCTCACACAGCACCTATAGCCAGAGAATAGCCCTATGTGCTGTACATGCCTCCCAGCAGGAGGATGATGTCCTAATTCTATATGTGACAGCCATAAGCTGGTGTGTATTGGTATAGGGTGTCTCATGTGTATTAGTATAAGTGGTCTGGTGTATATTAGTATAATGGGTCAGGTGTGTATTAATATAAGGAGTCTGTTGTGTGTTAGTATAGGGGATCCGGTGTATATTAGTATAAGGGGTCGGGTGTGGTATATATTAGTATAGGGGATCTGTTGTGTATTAGGTTGGGGGTATGTGTATATTAGTAGGGGTCTAGTGTATATTAGTTTAGGGAATCTGGTGTATATTAGTTTAGGGGGTCGGGTGTGTGGTATATACAGTGTGTATGGAAAGTATTCAGACCCCTTTAAATTTTTCACTCTTTGTTTCATTGCAGCCATTTGGTAAATTCAAAAAAGTTCATTTTTTCTCATTAATGTGCACTCTGCACCCCATCTTGACTGAACAAAAACAAATGTAGAAATTTGTGCAAATTTATTAAAAAAGAAAAACAGAAATATCACATGGTCATAAGTATTCAGACCCTTTGCTCAGATACTCATATTTACGTCACATGCTGTCCATTTCCTTGTGATCCTCCTTGAGATGGTTCTACTCCTTCATTGGAGTCCAGCTGTGCTTAATTAAACTGATAGGACTTGATTTGTAAAGGCGCACACCTGTCTATAGAAGACCTCACAGCTCACAGTGCATGTCAGACCAAATGAGAATCATGAGGTCAAAGGAACTGGCTAAGGGTACTGCCACACTAAACAATCCCGCTAGCGATCACAATAACGACGCATACTAATGCGATCGCTAGCGGGATTGTTTCTATATCGCTAAATGCTGCCACATTTAGCGATATAGTTAACGACGCTATCGCCGTTAGCGATCTTCTTAACGACTTTAGCGGTACAAAAGTACCGCTAAATCGCTAAGAAAAGGTGCCACACAGCGATTAGATACTTACCCAGCGGGAGCGCCGACGATAAAATAGGGTCCGGAACGATTCCAGCGACGAGCGAGATCACAGCAGGAAGCTCGTCGCTGGAAGCTGCCGCACTGAACAATATCGCTAACGGGATCGCTAAATAGTGACGTTTTTTAGCGATCCCGTTAGCGATATTGTTTAGTGTGGCATACCCTTAAGGAGCTCAGAGACAGAATTGCGGCAAGGCACAGCTCTGGCCAAGGTTACAAAAGAATTTCTGCAGTATTCAAGGTTCCTAAGAGAACAGTGGCCTCCATAATCCTTAAATGGAAGAAGTTTGGGACCACCAGAAGTCTTCCTAGACCTGGCCGTCCACCCAATCTGAGCAGTCATGGGAGAAGAGCCTTGGTGAGAGAGGTAAAGAAGAACCCCAAGATCACTGTGGCTGAGCTCCACAGATGCAGTAGGGAGATGGGAGAAAGTTCCACAAAGTCTCAAACTTTCCCAGTTACTTTAGAAAATTTTTGCAATTATTTCTCTGACTTCTGATTTGCAGGTGAAAATCTTCTTTAAAACGTTTCATTCATCTTCCGCATCAAACTCATCCTGGAGTCAGAGGAATGGCTGAATCACTTGTGACCTCAGTTGTGTCTGATGGATTACACTGAATATTTTACATTAGTCATTGGATGTATTAGTGCACATTTGATGTCAAATTGGGAACATCTTTGCCTGCTGCAGTACCGGTGTTCTGTCACCAGAAGGCGCCCTTGTATTTCCGACTTCCAGGCCATGTAAGACTGAGGCAGGAATGTTTATTTCTAAGAGCTGGAACATGAGAAGGGGGTAATTTATGAGCAGACACGTTACCTGCCTGCTATAGCAAAACAACAATGTCTTTGTCCTGCTAAATCGCATTCCCCTTCTTCAATGCAAAGCAGATTTTCTTGGCAATTCCTAGAGATTTCCATGCCCCCAGCTGCAGATGTCCGGAACTTCCAAATATGACCATAGTCGTGATGAATCTACCAAAAAGTTTGCTAGATGACTCAACAAAAGCCTGGACCTCTGCGTCCCTTAGCGCGTCATCCTTAGTCAAAGCACAAGACCACGTTACGTAACATCAGCTTTGCCCGCCAGCTTCTGCTGTTCTCTGTTGTCAAAAAATGTATGCTTCCTTCCATTTTGATATAGGAAAGATGTGTATCTTCGTACCGTGTTAGCCAGTAGATAGAAAAATATTTAGACTTGAGAGTCCTCAGTGGTTGATACCTTTTAATAGCTAACTGAAAAGATGGTAACAAATTGCAAGCTTTCGAGACTACTCCGGTCTCTTCATCAGGACTACAAGATCCCAGGTACTTTCAGCTGCATCACATCTAATGTGGTGTACCTAATTATATGTACTAAATGTCCAACTGGGGGTCTGTATGTGGGGGAGACCGGGCAAAAACTGAGAACAAGGATGAATTCTCATCGCCACACGATAAGAGAAAAAAGAATGGATTTACCTGTGGCAAAACACTTTTGTATGCCCGGTCATAGCATAATGGATATGGAATTACTGGTATTAAAATCTAACTTCAAATCTGAGAAAGATAGAAAGGTTTGGGAATACAAACTTATGATGACCTTTGACACTCTTAGTGCTGGAATGAACGTGTCACATGGATTCATGTCATTCTATATCAATTAAGGAATCTGCGTCTCTGACCTTCTAGGGGCATCAAAACACAACACCAGACCCCAATCAGAGGGTAATAAAACTCTCTCCTTATCTATGATCTGTTCCAATATTTATGTTCATTCCTCTGCCATAATGACAGTTCTGCTTCACGTCACTTGTCTTACCTATTGCACTATTCCTGTGTCCTCTTGTGTATATATATATATATATATGTGATTCTTCAGTTTTTGTTTTAGTCTTTGCCTGATGAAGAGACCGGAGTAGTCTCGAAAGCTTGCAATTTGTTACCATCTTTTCAGTTAGCCATTAAAAGGTATCAACCACTGAGGACTCTCAAGTCTAAATATTTTGCTTCCTTCCAGAAACAGTGCCACCTCTGGCCATAGGCTGTGTATGGTATTGCATCCGGAACACATTCAATGTATTGATCTGCAATACCTAACATGACCCTCAGGCAGGAGTGGCGCTGTTTATGGAGGAAGTAGCCATGTTTCCTTAAAGCGGATCTGTCATCAAATTTCACAATCCAAATAGTATACAAGTTGCATACATTACTAAATAGATCCCTTTGACCTGATGTAGCGGATGTACTTACTTAATCCACTTGGTCTTTTTGAAAGGCTATCTCCTAGCCTGACTAACAGCTCCTCAGGGTCCTTCCTCGCTGCTGAGATCTCACACTGCTCACCACAAGTTGCTGAGTCAGGAGAGGTTGGCGGAGACTGAATACACTCGCATACATGAGCTTTCTTTAGCTGGACTCACAAAATGCTCATTTTATCATCAGGATTATACATTGACATAACTGTTCAAAGTAAGGACACCAGTCTCATCAGGTCTAAGGGTGAGTTTCCACGGTCAGGAAACGCTGCGTGTTTGGCGCTGTGCGCTGGCACAGCGCCAAACACGCAGCGTCCAGATGTTACAGCATAGTGGAGGGATTTCAAGAAATCCCGTCTCCACTATGCGTAACAACACGCAGGCGGAAGACCTGCGTATCCGGACATGCTGCGCGTCTTTTCAGACCGCAGCATGTCCTAGCGTATTGCGGCGACGCTGCGTCGCCGCAACGCAATTTAACACAGGGCTATGTAGCCCTGCGTTCTTTCCGGAGGTGTCCTGAACACCTCCGGAAAGAACGCGCGTCAGAAAGGGGGCGGGGCTTAGACGGAGCGGAATTTCCGCTCCGTCAATAGCGCTGTGTTTCCTGATAGTGGAAACACAGCCTTAGAGATCTATTTAATAATACATGCTGTCAAAAGCAGATCTGACACAAGATTTCACATTACATAGACACCTTTGACTTGGAAAAATTTGGCTACTATTAGGTAATAAAATGATTAAGATTGTGTCTGATCTTCATTCTTACATTCAATTTAAGACATCCTTATATGCAGTTTGTAGTCTGATCCAAGTTTCAGATTTTTCTCTTCTGGGAGCGTCTCTCTCAGTAATATAGGCTGGATGTAAGGTCTGTGTGTATCCCTGGTGTTCTCATATTCATTAGCTGATATATGAGCACAGATTCTCTTCTGCACTTCTCTTTGTGCTTTCCTTCTTTTTATTGCCTGTTTTCTCTGCTCTCCCAGAGACTGTAGATACTGTCCTCTCTTTCCACTGTTTAAATCATTGTACAAACCTCTCTCTGCTTTTACCGCAAGCAGAAGTTTTGTCAGATTTGTAACATTTTTGCAAAGTACAAGACTATTTGGAAAGTCACTTATCTTTGCAAAGGTGTAACTAGTCTTAAATGTAATGCAGCCCTTCCGTGAAACTGAAAGCAAGCTACCATTGTGCAATTCATTTTGAAGGGGAAAATAAATCTAACAAAACTAAAATAATGTCGTTGCACAAGTGTGAACACCCTCTTAGGGAGGTGGTTGTGTTCAGACAATCACATTTATGCTCATGTTACACAGTAGTCATTACGCAGCCGCGTCATTTACAGGGATTCTGATATTATTTATTTAACGACCTTTGGTTCGATCTCCAGTTATGACCACATGATGGAAGAATGTTCTGTAGGAAGATCGATCTTGTGCAAGCCTAGATAGATTCTGATTAACCCCATATAAAGTTTCGTTGTTCTAGTCGGATTTGCCTGACATTTTCTTAGTTGCATTTTACAGCAAAAGCCATAAACAGCTTACAACACAGCAAAGGGATCTCATTATTGAAAGCAGGGCTGCCACTAGGAATTTCAGGGCCCCATACTGGCAACATTTTTTGGGCCCCCTTGAGACACTGTCCAGGCTCCACCCCAGCTCCGCCTCCAACCCCCGAACCTTCCACAGTACCATCGCTCACTCTTGGAAAAACTTCACTCCTGCACCATATCCTCACCAATTAGATATCAACAGTTCTCAACAAACACCACATCTCATACATAGCCATCAGCTTTTGGTCTGGTCAAAAGAGTTTTTAAGCCGCCGCCACCACGATAAAGTAGACTCTTTTGGCCGGACCCTACTGTACTCTAACCTATTAAACATTTCTTAAAATATCCAATACTTTTTAGGGATATTATTATTTATTTTTCTTTAAGGGAATGCGTCACATACATTTTTTTAAATGACCATTAATACCACATACATACAAGGAACAAAAACCCGCCACACCATGACCAGACCACATATTACCACCACATTGTGACTAAATACTACAATACTGATCATTAATGAAAAACCCCACAACACTAAGTGCCATTATACACAGGAGCTCCGTATACAGTGTCAGTGTACAGGTAATACAGTGATCAACGGTGACATAATACACAGGAGCTCTGTATATAGTGTACAGGTAATATAGTGATCACCGGTGACATACACATGAGCTCTGCATATAATATATAGTGTACAGATAATAGTGATCACCAGTGACATTATACACAGGAGCTCTTTTGTAGTGTATCGTGTACAGTTAACACTGGGATCAGCAGAGAAATTACACACAGGAGCTCTGTATATAGTGTCAGTGTACAGGTAACACAGTGATCACTGTTGACATTACACACAGGAGCTCTGTATATAGTGTACAGGTAATACAGTGATCACCAGTGCCATTATACACATGAACTCTGTATATAGTGTATAGTGTACATGTAATACAGTGATCACCAGTGACCTTCTATACAGGGGCTCTGTATATAGTGTCAGTGTACAGGTAATACAGTGATCAACAGTGACATTATACATAGGAGTTCCGTATATAGTGTCAGTGTACAGGTAATACAGTGATCACTGTTGACATTACACACAGGAGCTCTGTATATAGTGTACAGGTAATACAGTGATCACCAGTGACATTATACACAGGAGCTCTGTGTACAGATAATAAAGTGATCACCGGTGACATTATATACAGGAGCTTTGTATATAGCGTCACTGCACAGATAATACAGTGATCACCAGTGACATTATACACAGGAGATCTGTATATATTGTCAGTGTACAGGTAATACAGTGATCACCGGTGACATTATGCACAGGAGCTCTGTATATAGCGTCACTGCACAGATAATACAGTGATCACCAGTGACATTATACACAGGAGCTCTGTATATATTGTCAGTGTACAGGTAATACAGTGTTCACCGGTGACATTATGCACAGGAGCTCTGTATATAGTGTCAGTGTACAGGTAATACAGTGATCACTGGTGACATTTTACACATGAGCTCTGTACATTGTATTATGTGTATACTGACACTGTATACTGTGTTCACCAGTTACATTATACACAGGACCTCTGTATATAGTGTACAGTATATAGTGTCAGTGTACAGGTAATACATTGACTCACCAGTGACGTCTCTAGCTGAAGTCCTTCATCTTTTCTTTTCTTTTTCATCCAGCTTAGACCGCCATCACTTCTTCCAGCCAGGACTCGACTTTGCATAAGTTACCTACAGCACCACTTCCAGGGCACAGTCCCCACTTTTTCCCTTTCTTCTACACTACATAGCTGAATACTGATGTGCACCCACCATTAATACATAATTAGGTATAATATAACCCACCATTCCAAATATAAATTGTAATCCACCAGTTACCCACCAACTATAAATAGCCACTTTCCCCACCTAATAAATATATAAATTAATTAGCCCCTGTACTCTTTTCCCCAATTCATTACCAGTCACTGCATCCTCAAAGCCCCGACTATGTACCTCCCGCTCTCCCGATTCATTATATTTACATGCCCCCCTCCGCCCAAATTCATTGTCATGTCTTCTCTTTTCACACCATTTATTATCAACTGATCTCCCTCACATTCAATACATCATTTACTCCCCACCCTCAAAATTCATCATTATTTGCTATCCCCTCAGGTCATCATTTGCTCTCCCACCCCACCTTCAATTCATCATTTGCAGTTGCAGTCCCTCCTCCCTCTCCACTTCATCATTTGCAGTCCCCCTTCCCCTCAACTTCATCATTTGCCGCCCACCACTTCATCATTTGCAGTCCCCCTTCCCTCAACTTCATCATTTGCCGCCCACCACTTCATCATTTGCAGTCGCCCTCCCCTCGCCCATTTAATTAATTTTATCAAAGAAAAACAAAAATGTTTTTCATACTTACCTCCTCGTACATATCAGACGTTACCTGACCGGAAGTCCAGAGAAGGTGGAGGGAGCGGAAGCTGCGCAACCATCAAGGTTAGACAGCCGTGGAGCTCCAAGAAAGCTCCCAGGCCCCTGCGCAGAGGTGTGCCCCGCAGCACACAGCACTTTAGTGCACGATTGGGCCTGGTGAGCAGAAGCATAGGAGACGGGGCCTGGGCCCCCATCTGCACTGCTGCTCACCGGGCCCCATACAGCAGTAAGAGCAGTAATGCCCTGATGGCGGTCCTGCATACATGTATAGTTTTTTTTTTTATTTCAGTGGTGAAAAAAAAATTGGAAATTTGTAAGAAATTTTTTTTTTACTTATGTCACCATTTTCCTAGAACCATAACGTTTTCACTTTCCGGGATCTGGGGCTGGTGCTGGCTTATTTTTAGTGCCCTGAGCTGACGTTTCTACTGATGCCATTTTGGGGTAGATGCAATGTTTTCATTGCCTTTTCTTGCATTTTATTGCAATGTTGCAGCCATCAAAAAAACACGTAATTCTTGTGTTTTAATTTTTTTTTCATTACCAATTGGATTAATTTATTTTATATTTTATTAGATTGCACATTTATGAACGCAGCGATACCAAATATGTGTATTTTTTTGTTTGTTTTATTTTCAATGGAGTAAAAAGGGGTGATTTGAACTTTTGTTTTTTTTTATTTTTCATATTTTTATAAGCCTTTTATAAGCCTGCAGTCGTCTGATCACCTGTGCTACACATAGCAGCGCTAAAGTCCTGCTATGTATAGCAGAAATTACGGTCTTCTATGAACGCCGGCCATGGGCACAGGAGGATCATAATGACAGACAGGGGTTATCAGCAGACCCCCAGCTGTCATGACGACTATTGGCGCTTCACAATGACTGCTAGGAACGACGTGCTGACTGCTTGTTAAATGCCGCTGTCAGAAATTAACTGCAGAATTTACCAGATGAATAGCCGCCAGTGGAGCACAGCTCCGCCCGCCGCTGTTAAAGGCACATGATGACTGATTAAATCAGCCATCATGTGCTGGGAAAGATGCAGGCTCAGTGTGCAAGCCTGCATCAAAGGCAGGGACACAATGTATGACGGAAATGTATGTCATATGTCGTGAAGGGGTTAAATAGATCTCAAAGACCTTATGAGACTGGTGTATTTACTTTGAAAATTCATGACCTATAGGCTATATATGCAAGGTAAAAATAAAAAAAGGTAAATCTTATAGGAATCGCTCACATCTACCTAGCTTTACACTGACAGCGGAAAAAGAGAATAAAAAAAGAAAAACTCTTTGTAAAAGGCAAATTACCACCAGTCACAAATATTCCAGGGCGATTATTTCCCTTTATTTTCTAGGCATCTTCTTCAATCCGTTAAATGGGAACATAGAAAGAGTTATCCTCCTGCTCTCCTTCTTTCCTGGTGCCACACTTCTCAAGTCCCACAATCCAGATTGCTCAATCTTTTCAGACAGCAAACATGAGCCATATTAAAAAAAAATGGTAGTTTAATAAAAAAAATTAAAATATATAAATTAGCAAAAAAAAAGTGTATACATCCAATGTGTTTCGAGGTGAATCCATTAATAATCAGCATATTTGAAATGTATTATTGATAAAGGGGTTCACCCTGAAACGCGTTGGGTGTATTACACCTGATGTAGCTTTCATCTGCTGCGCCGCTTCCATGGCCGACCACTGCGTCCACCAGCCTCAATGTTGCCCATTTCTTGGTGTCCTCCATCACATCACCATCAGGGAGGCATCTGATCGCCTCCACATTTATTCTGCTGCAGGACAATGTCCCCAAACATCCAGCCAATGTCATCAAGAAATATCTTCAGCGTGAAGAAGCACAAGGAATCCTGGAAGTGTGTCGACCCGCCACCACAATTGTGGATTACCAGGGCAATGGGGTACTCAGAGCCGAGCCCGTAGAAGTCTATGGGGATTGTCACAGGTAGCTGTGGCTCGGTCTGTGGCCCTGGCGGTCTGGCGTATGTTGGGGGAATATTTACAGGGGATAGATTTATATACAGTTCGTGACGCCACCTGTAGTATTCTGGTAATTTGTACCAGCGCTGCTGTAGATCTCTGAGGGGATGGTGATGCAGCTAGATGTCGGGTCCCCTACAGGTGGGACTCTTCCCTCAGGTCGGTAGTTAGGTAGGGATTGTGCAGGCATGCAATAATAACTCAGTCTCACACGGTCAGCGTCTTTCCATACCTTTACTTGCAAGATGGTAAGGCAGGTCCCAGGGAGGCTGATGGGGTTGATGGAGGATGAGCTTTGAGGCAACAGCTAAGCAAGTTAGGGGCCTCCTTTACTGTCCAATAATGATGAGTGCGACCAGCCTGAAGCGTAGTTCCCTCTATGATTCCAGCTTTTCCAAAGCTGTTCTGCCCAGTCAGATTTGTGGTGAAGCCTTCCTGCGAGAGAGCTGAATTCTTATCTTGTCGTGCACTGACTCAAAGTCTTCACTCCCCCTGACCCCAGTTACGTACTGACTATAAGGGGCTTGTTTGCCGCGACCTAAGGTCCGGTAAATTCCTGGTTTTCTTACCACTATGCTTATAGCAAATAGTGATCCTTCGGTCCCCAGTGACCGGTAGCAATGTGCAGGACTTTTCCAAGCCAAAAGCACTTTTCCAATGATCTTCCTTCCACTTTGCCCTTCGATTTGCTCGACTCTTAATAGATAGTTCAGTCTTTCTTCCAGTGGGGCACAGCTCTGACTAGGCTAAGGTGAATTAGACCACCTGTACCAGCCTCCACTTTCTGAACTGATGATAGACTCAAACTGGACACGTCTACTCTGTCCAAGGACAGGAAACTGACTGACTAGAAAATCACTCCCTTCCACACCCCTGCTGGGTGTGTCAGAAGTGTACATGATGTCATGAAGAGACCTTAACTGTTACCTCTCCACTCATCCTCCTGGTATTGTGTACCAGGGCTACACAGAAGTGTTGATCCGGCCCCACGGAGCCCTGATCTCAGCATCTGGGATCACACAGAGAGACACAAGGATTTATACAAGTGACATCCACAGATCTGGGGTCAGTCCTCCAAGATGTCTGGAACAAACTCCTGCCGACTTCCTTCAAATATTGTGTGTAAGTGACCGGTACCTAGAAGAAGACAAAGGGCGGCCGCACCAAATAGTGATGGGATTTAGCGTTCTACTTTGTACATTCACTTTACATTTTGTTAATTGGTAAAAATAAACCATTAAAGGGGTATTCACATCTCCATGATCCTATCCCAATATATAGTAGGTATAATAATAATAATATTAGCAAATACCTCCAATTAGAATTGTAGTATAGTTCTTCAGATTCTCTATGTCGCTTACCCCATGTAGGGCATTGCAGTAGCTTAGGTATCAGTAGCAAAGAAGTGGTCCAACGTGGAGGCCATCAATGCCTTGTAGTCACGCCCAAGGCCTACGTTGGGGTTTGAGACGGGTCCCCCATATTGAAGAATACCTCAGTTCAGGATTGCACTGAACCCTGTTGAAACCTATAGCACTTGATGTTGATTTGCACTAAAGTGAATGTTTTTGAAGAAAGTTTTAAGAGCACTTTAAAGTGAATGTTTACCTGTAGTGAAATTCAAAATGTTTTATTTAAAGTAATGTCATTATAGAATGTTTTATATACTGTTGTTATGCAACGTTTATGAAAAAGTGCCTCCGATAAAGGTAAGATGCGTTTAATTATTATACTTGTTGAAATGCATTTCCGAAAAATTTGTATGTTTCTTTTTAACACCTGTTTTGCTTTGTTCCAGCCCGCAGACGTGCTGTGTTTAACGGGGGTGGGGGAATGTGGCACCCCTGAGGGTCCAGTCGCCACAGGGCAGTGGGAGATACTCGGTATCGGCCACTTCTTAAAGGGGAAGTGTCACGGCAACATTGACCTGGTCTGTGGCCCTGGGCGTCCAATAAAAGGGGGATAGTGAAAAAGGGAATAATAAAGTTTGTAATAAAATGTTCGTGACGCCACCCGTGTTATTCAGTCAGGGTACCTACGCTGCAATGCAGATCCCCTGGGATGATGATAGGGCAGCAAAGATGGTTAAGCTCTCTACGGGTAGAGCTGTGTCCCAGGGCAGTTAGGATATTAAGGCTAAGTGCACACGTTCAGGAATGTTTGCAGAATATTCCTGAGCAAAAACTGACTTTTTTTGCGGCAAAAACGCGCATTTTTTTTTTGTGCAGATTTTGCGCGGATTTGATGCGTTTTTACCGCGATTTTTCCCTGAACTTTCTAGGTCAATAATATAGCGGGAAAAACACTAGAATTCCGCAAAATTAATGAACATGTTGCTTCTTTTTCCGCAATGCGTTTTTTTCACGGAAAAAAACGCACCATGTGCACAAAAATTGCGGAATTCATTCTAAATGATAGGATGCTTAATTCATGCGTTTTTTACGCATTTTTTCCCGCGAAAAACATGAAAAAAACGCAAATATTCCTGAACGTGTGCACTTAGCCTAAAGGTGTTGTTGGTGAGTGTGGTGCAGGGCAGGTGACGCAGGAATGATTCAGAGGACACAGTAGGATGCAGTTTCCAACGCTTTACTCACAGTTCTCTTGTGCGCAGATGCACGCTTGGTTCCGTGTCCTCCAGGTGTGGGGTCCAGCAAACTCCCAGGTAGATCAGAGTACACCTTTCCAGGACTCCCTTCAGTATGTTCCTCTCCTGGCTGTCTCACTGCACTGGCTTCCTTCCTCCAGCCCAGCACCTACACAGTGTCCTAAGCCAGCAGCCGTGGACCTTGTCGGGCTACGTCCTCTGAGTTCCCTTGCTCCTATATGGCTGCCTCTTCAGTGAATAATTGTGGATGTGGCTGAGGCACGTACACATACCTCAGCCTCCGGCTTGCTAGCTGAGTCTTAAGTCCTCCACTAGTCTTGAGGGCTGGTTCCCCTACTGCGACCTGGTCCCTCCATTGCTGGATCGGGCCCCACGGGTGGCTTCTGCACTTCCCGTGCCCCTAGGACCACTTCTGTCCTCCTGGGAGCTTCCTTCAGCCTCCCTTCTCAATTCTCTCTCTCTTCCTCTGTAGTCTGGGGACGAGCTCCTGGCTCTTTCAGTCCCCACAGCTGACTCCTTCTCTCTCTGCTTCCTGCTCTCCTAACTCCTCCCCTTTTCTACCTTCTCCACCCACGCCCCCAACACCCTTTACTACCCGGCTTGAGATGAGGCCCTCCTCCCTTGGGGTACGCCCTGACTGAACTAGTGTGTGTTGGGTGCAAGTGTTAGAGTCCTGGGTAGTGCTCCCTCCTTACCTGAGAATGGGATACCACACCTCTGGATGAGGTGCAGTACCTCTGTGGCGACTGGACCCTCAGGGGCGCTACATAATTGTAAGCAGAGTTTTACTTCCGAATTCAGGTGTCGTCTTATCTCTCTTGGTGCACGGTGAAATTCTCCTGCCATTTTGGTCCTTCGAGCCAACATCCAACGTTAGGTAAGTGCTGATCCCGCTCACGGGGAGGGATTGAAATCCCCTCTGCGGAATAAGTCCTCCTCCTGAATGGGCATCAAAGGCCAATGTTCTCCGGACTGAGGAGGAGTGAAGGATTCAGCTATTGTCCGAGGAGAACTGAGAGTCTACCACATCTGAATTTGGGTAAAGGGTATGCCACACTAAACAATATCGCTAACGGGATCGCTAAAAAACGTCAATATTTAGCGATCCCGTTAGCGATATTGTTCAGTGCGGCAGCTTCCAGCGACGAGCTTCCTGCTGTGATCTCGCTCGTCGCTGGAATCGTTCCGGACCCTATTTCATCGCTGGCGCTCCCGCTGGGTAAGTATCTAATCGCTGTGTGGCACCTTTTCTTAGCGATTTAGCGGTACTTTTGTACCGCTAAAGTCGTTAAGAAGATCGCTAACGGCGATAGCGTCGTTAACTATATCGCTAAATGCGGCAGCATTTAGCGATATAGAAACAATCCCGCTAGCGATCTCATTAGTATGCAACGCTAACGAGATCGCTAGCGGGATTGCTTAGTGTGGCAGTACCTTAAGACTTTTTATCATTATTATTAATTAGGTGATATTGTTAGTCCAGTATTAATGGTATTTATAATTTGCTGCAGTTGGTGTTTGTGTGACCTCTGGAAGTTGCGAATAGTCCATAGTCTGTGTGAGACTGAACGATTTAGGTGGTAAAGGCCTGGGACCCCGGGGGGCTGTTAAGATCCCGCTGGGCTAATGTAAAACAATATCGATTGTTATATACTGTATATGTACATATGTCTATTTTGTTGTATTTTGTCTTTCGTCAATTGTGTCATTTTCATTTGTCCGTCTTTTTAAATTGTAAAACTAAAAGTCCATAAAATATATGCTTTATGTCTACACATGAGACTCCTTGAATGATCTCTTGAGTGAATGTATACGGATTAAATACACAATCCTGAATGTATAAGGGAGTCCAGTTAGGTGCAGTCGGCAGTCATGATGCGTGGACTGAAGACAAACGATAGGTTAGAACTGTGTCAAACAACGAGGTACACGTCACCGGCCCCATAGAGAATATGTTGTGTCTTACAGAATACAATCTGTATTGTTCTATGTATATTTCTTATAATAACACAGAATGACTGAAACCTCTTCGTTTCCAAAGTGAACGCAGGGTTAAAGCTGCGGCGGTCGAATGAGACCTTGTCACAATCACTGAGGAGTTAGTAGAGTCCGAGACGGTGATGTTCTGAATACCTGATGTTAGGAACGGGAACGTCTCTGGATATAAAGAGGCGGTGTTGATGGACTTTATCTCAGCACTTCAGGTCTAAGAATACAAGGGAACTTTTATCCATTGTCTTGTACGTGTTTCTTGTCTGTTAATGTTCTGTGGATTACGTCTTCATGTTTGTGTCTGTCCCAACGCTGATGGTGAAAGTTGTTGTGACTTGTGTTATTAGTGATGAGTGAGCATGCTGGCATAACACCTTATCCGAGCACGCACGCTCATAACTAACTCTTATCCTAGTCCCGGGGAATGTATTTACCTCTTTCATATAAGTAAGTTTTTCACCAGACCACTCTCCTCGGGGTCCTTACTAATTGCTGTGTTGTCACATTCCTCCCTTACAGGCCTCCATTGGATAAAGGTGGAACACATAGAATATGAAGGAAATAAGCAGAGATGTATTCCTGAATTCAGGTGTTGTCCTATCTCACTTGTAGGTGAACTTCTGCCAGAGAGATGGTCCATCCACCTGGGCAATCCGATCAACCCAATAGGGTCTAGGGATCAATGTGGTGACCGATATTGCAGCCGGATCTCTCCCAAATCCATTTACCACATCTATAGTCTACACTTATGTCGTTCTGTGTAAATCTGGTAAAATGGACAAATTATAAAACTCTGCAGTTCCATCTGTTATATACTGGCACTAACTCTCTAAGCCCAAGGGAAGGGCAGCCCTCCAGCCATGTTTCCCTAGAGGTTTCCTCCACAGGGGGTTTTTCCTCTCCTGAGTGCGGTGGGGTGACTTTTCGTGAGTCAGGGGTTGTGCTATTTTCGGTGTCATGTAATTCGAAATAAAATTATGAACATTTGACGCCGAATTGCAATGCTTTGTGTATTTATTTTGTGTGTTTCTGTCTGATTCATTCTGTTTGGGGGTCTAGGTCCATCTCATACGGCTGGACATCTGCCGGGCACACAGGACCCCATAAGCACATTATGCCATGGAAGCTGATGATGGAGAAGAGGAGACCAGCGTTACAGCACAACTCCTGGACGTGTGCCCTCATCATTGGAATAAAGGATTGTATTACAGCAGTATAATAAGAAGATTACTCCTCTATTCCTGTAACCCCCATTGTCTTAAGGAGAAGGCTGCCTGCAAGATGGACTGTGGGAACAGAGACTATACAGAGTCTTCTTTATCCTGATAGGTGAGGGCAGGGTCATCCCTTCCACCAGATATGAGCTTTACCCCCGTCCTAAGGGGCAGCCTCAAAATCATTCTTACTTAAAGGGAACCTTTTATGTCTGATACAGCTACTAACTTGAACATATAGCGTTAGTCTGCAGGTTAATAACGTTAGTAAGGTGCCCAACTGCCGAAATGTAAGTGTGGTACCCGGGAGAAAATTAACTTATTTATCCCGGGAGCCACCGTCTTTCAGTCATGCAGACATGACCCAGAGCAATGATAGTCACCGCTCACAGGACTGAGAGCGGCAGCTGTGAACATGTCGCAGCACTGACTGACAGCCGGCTATTCAGTACAGTCACTGCCAGGCCGTGCTCACAACCGCCATTCTCAGCAATGTGAGTGGTGACTGCAATTTCTCCTGAACATAATAATGCTCCCCTGTGCGGTGAAAAACTGCTGTGTGAGCACCCGGCAGGGCTTGGAGAGGAAAAAACGCTATTTGAGTTTTGGAGCATAAATTTGTCTGGAATAGATTGTGAATGCCATGTCACATGTGCAGAGCCCCTGACATGCCAAAACAGCAGAAACCCCCGACAAGTGACCCCATTTTTGGAAACTAAACCCATCAAGGATTTCATCTAGTTGTGTGTTGAGTATTTTTAACCCACAAGTGATTCACAAAACTTTATAACAATTAGATGTACAAACCAAAAAATAAATATTTTCCACTGAAATAGTATGTTAGCCACCAAGTTTGCAATTTTCACAAGAGATAATAGGATAAAATGTACCCCATATATTGTTATGCAATTTCTCCCGAATGCAGTGACACCCAGGGCCGTATGTACAGTTCATGTGCACGCTGATCTGCCCAGCGAGTAGCCTGGTCCTGGTGGACAGTGGGGTGGATTATGTCTCAATCATCTGGTCTTCTTGAACACATAGTAATAAATGCTGAGACTGTTACGCCCAATGGTGGCGCATGTGAATTTGTGGACCCACTGTGCCATCATTTGCAGTCCCCCTCCATTTTATCATTTGCAGTCCCCTTCCTCCACTTTATCATTTGCAGTCCCCCTTCCCCCACTTTATCATTTGCAGTCCCCCTCCATTTCATCATTTGCAGTCCCCCTTCCTCCACTTTATCATTTGCAGTCCCCCTCCATTTCATCATTTGCAGTCCCCCTTCCTCCACTTTATCATTTGCAGTCCCCCTTCCTCCACTTTATCATTTGCAGTCCCCCTTCCTCCACTTTATCATTTGCAGTCCCCCTTCCTCCACTTCATCATTTGCAGTCCCCCTTCCTCCACTTCATCATTTGCAGTCCCCCTCCACTTCATCATTTGCAGTCCCCCTCCACTTCATCATTTGCAGTCCTCCTCCACTTCATCATTTGCAGTCCCCTCCACTTCATCATTTGCAGTCCCCCTCCACTTCATCATTTGCAGTCCTCCTCCACTTCATCATTTGCAGTCCCCCTCCACTTCATCATTTGCAGTCCCCCTCCACTTCATCATTTGCAGTCCCCCTCCACTTCATCATTTGCAGTCCTCCTCCACTTTATCATTTGCAGTCCCCCTCCCGCCTCCCCCTCCACTTCATCATTTGCAGTCCCCCATCCTCCACTTTTTCATTTGCAGTCCCCCTCCACTTCATCATTTGCAGTCCCCCTCCATTTCATCATTTGCAGTCCCCCTTCCTCCACTTTATCATTTGCAGTCCCCCTTCCTCCACTTCATCATTTGCAGTCCCCCTCCACTTCATCATTTGCAGTCCCCCTCCACTTCATCATTTGCAGTCCCCCTCCACTTCATCATTTGCAGTCCTCCTCCACTTTATCATTTGCAGTCCCCACCCCCCTCCACTTCATCATTTGCAGTCCCCCTTCCTCCACTTTATCATTTGCAGTCCCCCTCCACTTCATATTTTGCAGTCCCCTCCCCCCACTTTATCATTTGCGGTTCCCCTTTCCTCATCCATTTAATTTATAAAGAAAAACAAAAACATTTTTCATACTCGCCTCACTGACGATTATCTGCAGGCTCAGCTCTGCTTCTGGCGTCCTCGTACATGTAGGACATCACCAGAACAAAGTCTAGAGAAGGAGGAGGGCGCAGAAGCTGCGCAGCCATTAAGGTTAGACAGCCGTGGAGCTCTGAGAAAGCTCCCAGGCCTCAGTGCTGAGGTGTGCACTGCAGCGCACAGCACTTTAGTGCACGATGGGGCCAAGTGTACTGCTTCTTACCGGGCCCCATACAGTAGTAAGGGCAGTAATGCCCTGATGGCGGCCCTGGTTGAAATTCAGGAGAAGGGTACAATTTTTTTTTTTCCAAGGCAGTAGATCTATCATGGAACACTGTGAACACGGACATCAAGAAATGACTTACATTTGGCACAACAGTGACATTACCTAGAATTGGACTTCACTCAAACATTGATGAAAAGACTAAAAGAAAACTGGTCTGGGAGGCTGACAAGAGTCTTACAGCAGCATTAAAGGAGCTGCAGGAATTTCTGGCCAGTATTGGTTGTGTACTTCATGTCACCACAATCTCCCGTTTTCTTCATATGTCAGGACTGTGGTGTAGGGTGGCAAGATCAAAGCTATTACAAACACCAACATCCAAGCCTGCCTATGTTTTGCCAAAACCTGCATCAAATCTGCCAAAAGAATATGGAAAAATGTGTTTTGGTCTGATGAGACCAAGGTTGAACTTTTTGGCCATAATTCCAAAAGGTGTGTTTAGCACAAAACCAAACACTGTGCATCACCAAAAAAATGACATTGCCACCGTGAAGCATTGTGGAGGCAGCATTATACCTTTGGGATGTTTTTGGGCAGCTGGAGCTGGGGATTTAGTCAAGGAGGAGGGAATTATTAACAATTCAAAATATCAGTCAATTTTGCAACAAAATCTTCAGGCCTCTGCTAAAAAGCTAAAGATGAATTTCACCTTTCAGAGCAACAATGGCCCTCACCGACCATCACATCAACTAAATAATGGCTAACCAGTAAGACTGAAAGCTGTGATAAATTCAAAGGGTTCATCAACAAAGTATTAGTCTAAAGTTGTGCCAATTTGTGCAACCACATTATTTTTGTTATTTTTCTTTTACCACTAGAAAATATTTAAGTTAAATATTTAATGGATTTGCACAGATTATGGTCAACATTAAAGTTTTCAGATGACAAAAAGCCTGGCATTTTAATGGGTGTGAGACTTTGTGTATCCATTGTACATGTTCACATTGGCTGAGACCTCAATCTCCTTAGGTCCACTTCTCAAGTAACAAATGTTAAAGGGGTTGTACGTAATAAAAAAACTGAGGTGTGTATTATGAGGTTCTGCAGCAGCTGAGGTGTGTATTATCAAGTTCTGCAGCATCTGAGGTGTGTATTATGATGTTTTTGAGCAGCTGAGGTGTGTATTATGAGGTTCTGCAGCAGCTGAGGTGTGTTATCAAGTTCTGCAGCATCTGAGGTGTGTATTATGATGTTCTTGAGCAGCTGAGGTGTGTATTATGAGGTTCTGCAGCAGCTGAGGTGTGTATTATGATGTTCCTGAGTAGCTGAGGTGTGTATTATGAGGTTCTTGAGTAGCTGAGGTACATGATGAGGTTCTGCAGCAGCTGAGGTGTGTATTATGATGTTCTTGAGTAGCTGAGGTGTATGATGAGGTTCTGCAGCAGCTGAGGTGTGTATTATGAGGTTCTGCAGCAGCTGAGGTGTGTATTATCAAGTTCTGCAGCATCTGAGGTGTGTATTATGATGTTTTTGAGCAGCTGAGGTGTGTATTATGAGGTTCTGCAGCAGCTGAGGTGTGTTATCAGTTCTGCAGCATCTGAGGTGTGTATTATGATGTTCTTGAGCAGCTGAGGTGTGTATTATGATGTGTATTTGGTTCTGAGAGCTGAGGTATATGAGTTCTGCAGCAGCTGAGGTGTGTATTATGATGTCTTGAGTGCTGGTATGTGAGTTCTGCAGCAGCTGAGGTGTGTATTATGAGTTCTTGAGTAGCTGAGGTTATGATGAGGTTCTGCAGCAGCTGAGGTTATTAGATTTGCACTGGTGTTATTATGAGGTTCTTGAGTAGCTGAGGTAATGATGAGGTTCTGCAGCAGCTGAGGTGTGTATTATGATGTTCTTGAGTCAGCTGAGGTGTATGATGAGGTTCTCAGCAGCGAGGTGTATTGAGTTCGTGCTAGGTGTGATATGAGGTTCTTGAGTAGCTGAGGTGTATGATGAGGTTCTGCAGCAGCTGAGGTGTTATAGGTTCTAACTGAGTACTTGAGTGTTCTGCACTGCTGGGTTAGCACTAGGGTGTTGATTGCAGCGCTGAGTGTATTTGAGGTTCTTGAGTAGCTGAGGTGTATATGATCCAAGGGTTATAGTGTTCTGCAGCGCTGAGGTGTGTATTATGAGTTCTAGTACTGAGTGTTTGAGTCTGCAGCAGTGAGGTGTGTATTATGATGTTTTGATGCTGAGTGTTTATTGTTCTGTGTAGGGGTTTATGATGAGGTTCTGCAGCAGCTGAGGTGTATTATGAGGTTCTGCTGCACCTAAGGTGTGTATTATGAGGTTCTTGAGTAGCTGAGGTGTATTATGAGGTTCTACACCAGCTGGGGTGTCTTCTATGATGTTCTGCAGCAGCTGAGATGTGTATTATGAGGTTCCTCAGCAGCTGAGGTGTGTACTATGATGTTCTGCAGCTGCTGAGGTGTATTATGTGGTTCTACACCAGCTGAGGTGTGTACTATGATGTTCTGCAGCAGCTGAGGTGTATTATGAGTTCTACACCAGCTGGGGTGTGTACTATGATGTTCTTCAGCTGCTGAGATGTGTATTATGAGGTTCCTCAGCAGCTGAGGTGTGTACTATGATGTTCTGCAGCAGATGAGGTGTGAATTGAAAGGTTCTGCAGCAGCTGAGGTGTGTATTATGAGGTTCTGCAAAAATATTCCCGTCCTGGTGCTGGACACGTTACCTCAGCCATTGGGTACAGGCACCCGGTGTTTGTGCATATTGGGGTGTAAGTACACCTATGGGGGTACAGGTGATTGGTGCATATATGTCGCTATAGTCACAGTTTTCCCCCTCCTACCTCGTGCTCCCTTTTTATAATAGACATCAGGCAGCCGACTCCTCTGACAAGGTTGTACAGAAAAGACATGGGCGGATTTGCATTGTATGAGTGATGGCTGACAGCAATAGACTTGTACCAATCGATTTCTAAATCTTGTAACAGCTTCATCTGTCTAAAGGGTCTGAGGGAAGAATAAAACACCCTTATGAATAATTCAGGCCTTTCAGTGTGAAACACATGGGGTCGGCCTCTGTGGAAATGGAAGACAAGGCCCCTTAAAGTGAATTAACGTGATGAATTGGACGGGTTCCTTTTTAAGGGGTTAAATCAGATGCCGGGAACGATTGATAAAGGCAAAAAGCTTCATCTGTACGTGTCAGTACTAACTCCAAAGCCGCTACTCAGGATTAGGATGCCGAGATATGAAGAGCTGTTTGTCCATCGGCCGTTCATGAGCTGCTTCTGATATATAGGGGATTGATATATTGGGGTGGATTTACCTATAGAGGCAAAATAACCAAAATAATACTAGCAACAGGGGGATAAAAACAATTACATATGACAAAAATACCTACTTGAACAGTGGGTATGAGTCATTGTAAGGAGACTTATAGGCCATGCACTTAAATATGCAAATAGCCTCTTCAAAGAGAAAGAGGGCAGAGACTGTATGGTTTATAAGCCTCTGTATGCCACCTTGACAAAGATAAACTTTACTCCTTCGATCTGCTATCAGAGGCCTCTCACCCAGCCAAACTAGTTCTCCTACTTTTCACTGAGGAGGGGCAAACACCCCAAAACACAAGTCTGCAAATGATTTTGCTGGTTTGGCCTCTTATACTAAGACATATGGCAAGGATCATAAAAGGGTCGATGCTGACTTTTACTGGGGGGTATTTTATCTGTCCTTGGTGGTTTGGCCTGTTATCTACTGGTAAGAGAACATTTTCATTTCTGTGGCAACTTCACATGCCCTACATTTACTTGGGCAACAGTGTTGGGACAGTTATTACCTTGTCCATTACCTTTATCTAGCGTTTGGGCCATTATGTTGTGCCACTATCTATTTTTGGAATATTGAAAAAAAATTTTTGTTATATATTACTATTACATTTGGGTGCCATTCCACATATTGTGGATTTCTTTTGGACCAGCTACAGAGTTACTATTACTCATTTATGGATTGAACTACTTTTTGGCCAGGATCCCACTTGTTGGTATCCTTATTTCTCGACCTTGTATGTCTACTTTAGACTTCACATATCTGTTTTTTTAATGTGTGTTTTTGTATTTTGGTACTTTCAATAAATTTATATATTTTTATAATTGTTATAAAAACAGTCCTAGTGTCCTCCTTCTTATCATTATGCTCTTTTGGAGCGATTTCAACCGCCAATAATATCTATTAAAATATTGGCTTACCACGAGTCTGGATTTAGATTATATGACTTTTAGGATTGCAACCAGGCCAGAAAGTGGCACTAGATGTCCTGACCTCTTCCTTTCTCTAGAGGCTGACCTAAGTGGGGCCTCCTTTTGGGCACCCATTACCCCCTGTACAGTGCCATGGCAGCTGGGAGCCTAGTGAAGATAGGTTGCCTGTGGCTGGATCGTTAAATTCACTATATACTGCAATACTGAAGTATTGTAATACCTAGCACAAGCAATCAAATGATCAGTCGTAGGTTTAAGCCTCCTGGAGGGGGTGCTAAAAATAAATCTAAAAAATACCCCTTCACGACCTTTGACATATAGGTACGTCATAGGTCACCTCCCTCCCTTTGATGCGGGCTATGGCACTAAGCACGCATCTTTCCTGGCACATGACAGCTGATTTGCTTTGTCATCTGATCATCGGTCATGTACCTTTAACAGCCGCAGGTGGAATTGTTATCCACCCGCAGCTGATAACAAGTTAAATGCCGCTTTCAATCTCTAAGCGGCATTTAAGTCGAGTGCGCTGGAAGTGTGTCACAAGACGCACCCATTGGCACCCCTGTCACATCATCGCAGGGCGCCGCAGGGTTGGCATGACAGCTGGGGGTCAACAGAAGATCCCTGTGATTGTCATTGCAGCCCTCCTATGAACGCCGGCCCGTAGTCAGCGTTCATAGAAGATGATTTCTGCTACACACGTGTAGCACAAGTGATTGAATGATTGCAGCTTCCAGTCTCCGACCTAAGGAGACTATTCAAGCAAGTAAAAAGTAAAAAAAAAGTTTTAAAAAATCTTAAAAACATATAAAAGTTCAAATCACCCCCCTTTTACCCATTCAAAACAAAACAATAACAAACTAAAATAAAAAATACACATATTTGGTATCACCGAGTTCAAAATTGCCTGATCTATCAAAATATAAAGTCAGTTAATCCAATTGGTAAACTACATAGCAAGAAAAAAAATAAAAACGCCAGAATTGCGGTTTTTTTTTTTTCGCTTCAACATTGCAATAAAGTGCAATAACGGGCGATTAAAACGTGACTTCGGTGCGCAAAAAACAAGCCCTCACACGGCCATATTGACGGAAAAATAAAAAAGTTATGGCTTTGGGAAGACGGGGAGCAAAAAAAGAAAATGCAAAAATGGAAAATTGCAAGGTTGTGAAGGGGCCAAATTTGCTCAATATAAAACTATAAAATTAATGTTGATATAAAATAGTAATTATTTATAAAATGCTAATGATATATTAATATTGAGCAGAATTAATTGCAGCCTATTGGTTCGGCCCTCCACAAGAGTCACGGTTCCTCACTTGCCCTTTAGAAAAATTAATTGGGCTCCTCCTAGAAACAGAAATAAACAGAAACCCCAAAATCACTGTTCTCCCCAAAAGTACAATAAAAAGCAACTGAAGTATATTAAATATTAAAAAAACATAAAACCTTTCACCCACTTCCGTTGATGAAAACGTAAAAAAAAGTTATGGGTTTTCAAAGATCTTATCAATTAGATTAAAAAAAAAGTAAAACAAAAAACTTTACAAGTTTAACCCCTTCACCCCCAAGGGTGGTTTGCACGTTAATGACCGGGCCAATTTTTACAGTTCTGACCACTGTCTCTTTATGAGGTTATAACTCTGGAACGCTTCAACGGATCCCGGTGATTCTGAGATTGTTTTCTCGTGACATATTGTACTTCACGTTAGTGGTAAAATTTCTTCCATATAATTTGCGTTTATTTTTGAAAAAAACGCAAATATGGCGAAAATTTGAAAATTTTGCAATTTTCAAACTTTGAATTTTTATTCCCTTAATATTAATGTGATCGTAAAGACTGGGAAAAACATGATGCACAGTGAACTGTCTCGCAAAAAGTATGGCCCCATGCTGGCTAGCTCAATGAAAAAGTGAAAAAAAGTTCGTTGTGGAGGAAAAGGGGTGAAAAAGTGCAAAAACGGAAAATTTTCACAGTTGGTAACGAGCTAATGAGCGGAAAACAAAATGGACTTCTAGTGTGGTTGTCCCAATGATTTTTGGGGCTGAGGTTCGCTGCCATGTCGGATTGGCCCTAAGGGGAAGCTGTCATCACAGATATAGACCTGCGTATCCACATTTATAGTAAATTCTACCACCAAGTAGACATTTACAAATAGTTGTATCCCCAGACTAATATCATACCAATGCCGTCATCCTATAAATACCGTAAACCTTTAATGAATTACAATTGTCCAGGTTAAATTGGTCTAATTGCTTTTATTATGTCCCGCCATTGTGAATATGGAAACGTATTATAAGGCCAAGCATTTACCATGAATTATGGATTAGGCGACTGGGAGCAGTCAGCTGAAAAAAGCTCAATTTCATGGTGGGTTAGAGGCTCCCGGGTCCATCAGACCTAATAAATCTCTGATCAATATGGTATCTGGTTTGCTAAGAAGAATGAAATACTTACCTGTATGGAAAGTGGTTTTGTTACTTAGGGAATAACATCCATTAATATGTTTCCATAATTGATGGTTATCGTTTACTGAAAATGTCGTCCTTCAGAAGACTTGGCCTTACGAGAGGGGACGAGACATGGGAAACAGAGATCGTAGTGATAGGAGATGGTAGAATAAAGATATGTTCACACCGTATTTTTTTTCAAGCAGGTTTGGGAGCAAGTCCGTCCGTTCCGAAAGCAGCCTGAAAAAGCTCTAATGTACCAACATTGATTTCTATGTAACAATCACTTGTTTTTCCATCTGTACAGTCTTTTGAGCATCTTTTAACAACTACAGATTTCCAAAAATGCCAAGTGGTTAAAAGAAGTGACCTGACCATTCTTCAGGCAGATTCTGCTTGGAAGACGCTTCATACTTACCATACTAAGTCAATGGGAAGGTTTAAAAAAAAAATCCAAAAGATGCCCGGTCGTCTTTTTTAGCGTTTTGTCAGCGTCTTTCCTTGAAAAATCTTTACCGGTTTCTTTGTTGTTGAATTGAGCTAAAAAATGTTTATAAAATGGCAATAAAAAATTCTCTCCCAAAAACCCCATAAAAAATACTAAAAAAAGTACGTTGGCTAAAAACTTCAAAAATGGGCTCAGGAAATGACCAAAAACGCTATAAAAGAGGCTTCATAAAAAAAATGCCACTGTTTCCTGAAGCTGTTGGTGCTTGAAAACTTTGTTGTTTTCACCCTCCTGAACACATACAGGTCATCAGATCATAGCATAATGTTATCATTCCTACCTCTGCCATGTATTACTGTGACTTTCAGACTATAAGTGGTAAGAATATTGACCGGATCGGGGTACCACTCTTGCGTCGGTTCTGGAACTATTGGGACTGTCACCATTGTTCCCAGGGGAAAGCTTTCTGACCCGGACCAACCTTTGCACTTGACAGCAGGGGGCGTGACTGAGATAAAAAGGTCTGTGCGCGGGAAAGTAGGGAGAGATCTGGTGGGAAGACAGAGCGCGCAGCAGGAAAAGGTTGGTGCTCCCTCCTTGGAGCAACTTGTTAATGCAGGCCTGCGCCATAGAGTCCCTGCATCTGGGTACATTGACTGTGTACAGCAAACTGCTATGTGCTCGTTGACTCCCATGATCGAAAGTCTGACACGTCACGGTCCGGTGACTGCTGCGCGTGTGCCGCCTAAAACTGACCTTGTGACTCATCTGGGGCTGCGTAATTCTTCAAACGCTGCCACCGCCAAGATGAGTCACCCTCCTGTGATAACAGAGACTGTGCTTCATCCCGCACGACGAACCGTGGATACAGGACCCCTCTTAGGAAAGCAAGGATACGCATCCTTCATTGGGAACCGGATCCTCAACTTCTTCAGGACCCCACCGGAGACTTCACGCGCCGCTTCCGTGGGCGCCACCGTTGGAGCCTAGGACTCTGCAGCCAGGAAGTCGGCAGACTGATAAGTTTTCCCTTTTTTATGAACAATTGCCTTACCTTACACCTCACCTCCCGTTCATACCACGTCCATACTATCCATCATAACCCCTGCTTAACCCTTCACCTCCCTGCATGGAGTATTACGCTGTTATTAAACCCGTTAACCCTTGCTCTGCCTCCTGTCCGTCACTTCATCCCACGACCTGCAATCTCACAAAGTCGCACTTTTTTATCAAGAAAAATACTTGTTAAAAACTTTCTTAATGAATGGAAGTGCACTTTGCCTGATCATGTAGCAAACTGTGCGGCTTTTTACCACGGCTCAGTTGTCATTCTCTTTACCTGGTACTGATCCGTGTGATTGGTGCAATGACGGAGAAATAGAAAATTGTGAAATTTACATCCAGAAAACTCGATTTTCATCCACATTGTCATACATGCGCCATTCATGTGTCTGTATTTTATGTCCTTGTTACATCCATGTAGCGTCTGTTTTTCTCCATCAACATTTAAAAACGTGCATCTCTAAATACAACTTCTTATGTTAATGTCGGCAATGTATCCATACAAAATCAGATGTTTTATGGATGATCCGTGTGAGATCCGATTTTGTTTTTGCACATCTTCTAGGTGAGACTCATCTGAGATACAGAAAGACTTCTGCATGCTGCAATTTTTTCTTTTTAAGGCCAGGATCAGACATGCGAGAAACTCGCACGATTCTCGTGCGAGTCTCTTCCATGAACACCCGGCGCTGCCGCCGGCAATCGGACTGGCACGTGCGGCTGCGTGTAATTCAATGCAGCCGCACGCTTCGGTCCTAGTGCAGGAGGCAGTGCCGGGTGTTCATGTGAGAAATTTGCATGAGAATCGTGCGAGTTTCTCGCATGTATGATCCCGGCCTTACAGAGCCACTATGTGTGAAAAAAACCTGTCCTCTAAACTGCCCTGTTGAATTATATTGGTCAGTGTGCTGTCTGATTTTTACTCTATAGACAAACAAAATTGCAATAGGAAACATGGTGACAATATCTACTGCCTGGAACCTCCAGGGGCGAATATGTCCTGAAAGTTAGGGATCTCGTAAAATTCTAACAGACCTAGCTCATCCCACGAACAGCCCCCATATTAGCTTCCCAAAGGGAGGTATTTGGCATAACCTCGATCTATTAAAAATCAAGGTTTAGGTTTCTGTCATCGTTAATCCTGGAAGACACAGTTCTCTCTATCATAAAGATAAGAGCCATTCCTGCAACATCGGGTTTAGTACTTCTCTTTAATTATTCCTTTTTATGTTATGTAATTGTATAAACTGTATTGTTTTGTTCCCATTTTGTATCATCTTTGTATATTTTTTATCAACACTGCCCACCTTTCCTGATTAGATATACAAAATGTAATAGCTTTGTTCCTTTTGCTCTGTAAACCGCACCCCTGAAGCCATGCACTAACTGTATCGGTTGTCCTGTCAACCTGTTTAAATAATTGGTGGTGGCAGGTAGTAGTTTTTTTATGTTATTGTGCAGTTGGCAATGACCATACCGGGGTATATATATATTCCATGAGTTGGAATCAGAGGTGTACATATTATAAGCTCAGTGTGAGTTCCCCAATAACTGGCTTAGCAGTGGAAACAGATGCGGCCTTGTCCATCACTCGTCAGCCAATTGTGTACCTGTCCTGACGTTTGGAGGTAGCGGAGTTGCCTTCCCTGACAAACTGGTGACACTGGTTGGATCTGCGCAACTGCCCCGGCTGTTATCGTTGATCAAAAAAAGCATAAAAGCCATCCCATGCGGCAAGGTGTACCCAATTGGAAAGGACCCTAACTCTTGCAGTTTACCTCGCTATGTGTCAGCGGATGCCAAAATTGATAGTCCCAGACCCAACTGTTCATGCACCTGCCCATGGAAAGTTATACAAACAAAATGTCCAGCCCAACAAAGGGGGAGCCATGACCCTGTTTTTATAAAGTACAAAAAACTAAAGCAAAACCAAAGAAATGAGCCGGAACATATGTTGGTATAAGTGCAATGTGTAGCTCCACATTCACACAGGGGCCATTTAACAGATAGAACCTAAGATAAAAACAAAATGATGAAATGCCCTGTGATAAATAAATAAATACATAGTAATAGTACATGTAAGTAACATAGGGTACTTAGTTGCCACTGTTTTGATCAAGAAGGCGTA
Organism: Oophaga sylvatica; assembly: GCA_033576555.1. Lineage (NCBI taxonomy): Eukaryota > Metazoa > Chordata > Amphibia > Anura > Dendrobatidae > Oophaga > Oophaga sylvatica. Next base: position 522,649,312 of record JARQOD010000004.1, on the reverse strand, counting down.
AAAGCCATACCACGTCAAGGCGTACCTCAATCGGGACTGGATGAGAATTTTGTTTCTATAGCTCTCCACGGGCAGGTAACTGAACAGTTGGGTTTGGGTCCTTCTTTGCCGCCATCTATTTTGCCATCTGCTGACACATAGTGAGGTGAACTACAAGAGTTAGGTGTCGTCCCAATTGGAGTACATCTTGTTGTGGTGGGATAGCTTTTACGCTTTTTTTTAATCAAAATTGAGTTAACTAAGTTACCCATGTTTTTAACCCTTCCCCAATGTACATGACGTAACATACGTGGACAAGCGGAAGCACTCTTTCTCGCAAAGCATGCGCTTTAGCCTGCTCCACTTATGACGACACATATATTATACAAAGGACGTTGTAAGACAAAACTGTTTTGAAGAGTGTGGGGCAGGGGAGGGGTCGTTGTGCCATTCTTGGAATGAGAGTATTACTAAATTTATGCCAATTTCTGTTGTATAGTAAACGTAATTTTTCTGTTTTTAACTCCACTTCCACTAAGACCCACTAAGTGTTATGATCTGCTACAAGCACTAAGGAAAGGTGGGAATTCTGTCCCTACAATAGGACTGAGCTGGATCCCTACGATGTAACGGGGGACCTGATCCTGCGACCAGACCCGCTAAAGTCCTCAGCTAGTCTGAACGAAGACCTATAGTTGCGAGGGAGGAATCCCTACAAGATCTAGGGACTGGGTGAAAAGGTGGACACCTCCTAACAGAAATTGTAGCAGGGAAAATAAAACAGAAAACAAATACTAAGAGATCCTAAGATCAAGCAAAACTGACAGAGTAAGGCACCTAAGCACCCGGCTAGCTTAAGAGTAGATAATACAATGAAGTCCAGCAAAGCCAGAAGGGCGGAGCCAGACTAAATAGGGTAAAAAGGTCATGTGACCCGCAAACTGAAACAAAATCTAACAAGAGGGTTATAACACTAAGGAAAAGTTATGCTAAAAAAAAAAGTTTTTTTTCCACTGGAAAACTGGGGTAAATAGTACCATGAATCCCACATTTAGGCCTCATACTCACTGGCGCCGAAAACGGATGATAATCAGAGGAAAAAAAATCGGATTCAAATCTGACCAATGTTAGTCAATGGGTGAATTCTCATTTGCGATTTTTTTCTCATCAGAAATTGGTGTGAGAAAAAAATCGCAGCATGCTGCGATTTGATGCGATTTTGGGATGAAAATCGCCAATGCAAGTCAATGGGTGCGATTAAAAACGAACAGCACTCGCACCATGCAAGTGCTGTCCGATTTATACGCACCAGTCTCCTTTGAAAAGCCGGCAATTCATCCCAGGCTACTGTAAAATCACACTGACAGCTCACAAAACACTACATATATACACATAGAATACATATATATATATATACATGTCATTGTTACACATACATATATATATTTATAGTTCTTACACTTCTACATACTGTAATAGCCGCTAATTCAATTGCCGGCTTTTGTGAAATCACAGAAGCCGACATGAAATGATACATTGTTTAGACACAGTTAACCATGTCATTTAATGTATTTTGATATATGGTTTTAAGTTACAATTACATAAGTATATGTGTGTAAAATTTCAGACATGTAGGGGTTAATTAAAGGTGTAAATTCGTTGAAAAAAAATGCGTGGGCTCCCGCTGTATTTTCTCCACCAGACAGACAAAGCAAGCGAGTGGGGGCAGATAATAATAGCCTAGGGAGGGTACATTTTTTTGTGCCCCCCCTGGCTACTAACATCTGGCCCCAGACACCCCAGAAAGGGCAAATCTCTAATTAGATTTGCCCTTTCTGGCACTTTGCCCGTCTATTCCCATTGCCCTGTAGTGGTGGCGAATGGGTTAATAAGGGGTTAAAATGACCTTGCAATTGAAAGGTGACTGTAAGCCAGGTTAATAATTGAGAGCTGTCAATTAGACAACTATCAATTATTAATCCTATTACAGTATGTAGAAGTCTAGGAACTATAAATATATGTATATATATATGTATTCTATGTGTGTATATGTATTGTTTATATTCTTTATTAAAGCTGTCAGTGTGATTTTACAGTATAGCCGGGGATGAATTAGCGGCTATTATACTATGTAGAAGTGTATGACCTATATATATATATTATATATATATATATATTAGATGTATATATATATATATATATTATATATATAATTATTTGCTTTTTGTGTACATTTTTTTGTAACAATGTGATTTTTACATGACTTTTTACATAGAGATAACTGCTCTATGTAAAACTTCATGTTAAAATCGCATTGCATACAGATGGAAAACTGATGGAAAACGCATGGTGCGATTTAAAATCGCATCAAAATCGCATGCCTTTTTACAACAAATGTACCGTTTTTTTCCTGCAGAAAACGGACCGATTTTTTTCCACCCAGTGAGTATGAGGCCTAAGTCTTTCGAGCGTTGGCTGTCAATCTCATTTTCTCCCTTGGTTGGGAAGCTGATTCTTGGTTCCAAATCATGCAATGTGAACCTTTAATTACGGGGATATGACGTCTTAACCCATCAAACATGTTTAGCTTTTCCCTGCCTCTTAAGTGAGTGACAAACCTTCGACTAATACAACATGAAGCAAAACTATGCAACGACGCAACGTCTTCCGTCAGCTGAGGACAAAACTTCTTTTGGGGTTTGTTGTTTTATGCTTTGTGTATACGGGGTTGAATCTTGTGCAGCAATTAAAATCCAACAGGGGGTCTCGTTTAATGACACAGTGAACACTAAGTTTTAACTCACAATGACATGGGAGGATTTTTCTTCGTTTTCCAATATGGGAAGACAGATGGCGATTCTCAGAGCGTTCCTGCCAGGCAGCCGGAGAGGTAAACACGTTCAGGGAGATCAAAGAGAGCAATGATGACTGAAGCCATTTTTGTACTTTCCGAAAAAAATATTTACAAATGCTGTCGTTCACTGATGATTACACGTCTGCTCACAATCACTCATTTCTCTTCGACTTGCTTTCATTAGTTCTGGCTCCGTTAATGTCTGATTATGTGCGATTTTTACCTACTATTTCAAAGTTGTTGTTTTTTATATTCGTCATGCCCTCATTTAAAAAAAAAAAAGATGTAGAGAGATGTCTGTGCCCGATTATAGGGCTTAATGACAATGCTTGGAATTGGACTGAAAAGGGTTGTCTATCTTTGTGGCCATTATTTTTTACTTAAAGGGGATGAGTCAGCAGGTTTTTGCTATGTAATCGGAGAGCAGCCTGGTGAAGAGGCAAGCAGCCTGATTCCAGTGATGTTTCATTTACGAGACTGCTTAGTGTAGCTTTCATAGAATCCCTGTTTTCTGTGCAGTGCTCAGAATGTTAAGTTGTGTATAACTCCGCCCACACAGCTTCCTGTGTGCACTTCCAATCAGTGGTGGGGGCGGGGTTACACAGATCAGCTGGGCTGCCTGGAACACTGTATTGCTAATCTGCTGATAAAACACTAATTACATTGAAACTACAGCACACAGACTAGTAAGTGATACATCCCTGGAATCAGACTCGCTTGCTCTATATGTTGCGCTCTGAATGAATAGAAAAGAAACTGTTGACAGAGTCCCTTTAAATGCATGTATTTGGGGGATAAAAATCATTTTTTCAATAGAGTTTCATTTAAAAATAATTTTACCAGATGAGCTTGGAGATCATGTGACTTTTCGGGGGAAAAAAAATATGTATTTGGTCAGTATTTTAAATCAGTATTTGTAAGCCAAAACCTGAAGCGGGTGATGAATACAGAAGTGGTGACGTGTTTCTATTATACTTTTCCTCTGACTGTTCCACTCCTGGTTTTGGCTTACAAATACTGATCTAATACTGGCCATGTGCACGTGGCCTAACTCATTCTATAGCCAGCAATAAACAGTGTAAGGCCGGCGTCACACTGGCGAGTGTGATGCGAGTTAGTCGCACAACTTTCTCACATCAACACCCGGCACGGCCGACCGCTCTCGGACCCGAGTGTGCGGCTGCATGTATTTTTATGCAGCCGCACACTCGGGTCCGAGAGCGGGCGACCGTGCCGGGTGTTGATGCGAGAAAGTTGTCGCCAGTGTGACGCCGGCCTTAGGCCACGTTCACACCTTTCGTATTTGGTCAGTATTTACTGAAATTGGCAAGCTGCATTATAGGGGCAGATTAGGCAGGAAAGCTGGTAGAGACAGACCCCAAAAGACTTACAGCAGTAACTGCAGCAGAAGGTATTGACTCAGGGGGGATGAATACAAATGCACGTTGCAATTTTCAAATTTATATTTTTAAAATAATTAGAGACCCATGTATCGTCTCCTTTACGCTTCACAAATACCTGCTACGTAGTGTTGTTATATCACATTAAATCCAAAGAAAAATCACTTGAGTTTGTGGGTGAGTCATTTTCTGGCTCTGGATATACATTCCCTTTAACTTGTTCTGACCCTGAAGATAGTGATCTTGAAGCAATGGAAACAATCTGCGGAGTGCATAAGTCTACGTGAGTGAGTGGTGCGTCTCATATCGCTTGTACTCGAAGAATGGAATTATGAACACGATGTTTTCCTGTAAAAAAAATGACCTTTACAAGATAGGTCTTGTTTTTATTACACCGACTTCCTAAAATTGTCTGCCTCAACACAATAGCATACGCGTGCTCATAAATCACACAGTCTTATCATGAGATTGGCCTGTAGTGCCGATCGCTCTGGAGTCCCGGCACTTGCCAGCAGCTGTCACTCAATCAAGTAATCAGGTGAAAGGTTGGAAATGGGAGCAGATGTAATAAATCTGCCCATCCAGAATTAATATAATATAAAAAAATTAAACTAAATATGTAAATCCAGAAATATTCCAATGCAAAGACCAGAATCGCAATTATTAAATTACCCGATGCTTCAGGTGAAACCACAATGTGGACATCAAAAGGTTAACTAGGGTGGGGAGTTGTCACATGCGCCAAGAATGCGGAGTAGGGAAGGGGAGCGCCACCGACAGCAGCACCAAATAGAGGATACATATTATTGGCCTGGATCGTTGGCCCTGGGTGAAAGTAAGTCTTGGTTCATCACTAAAGGTAATTTTTAAAAATTAGACTAATTTCTAAGTCTGTGTACAAGATGCTCCTATTAGACGTTACAGAACATGAATCAAATTGTCTGCTCTAAGAAAGCTGTGCTGTAAGTTAAAAAAAGACATTAGGATTACAATATTTTAGCAGTACTCATTCTGACATTACGTCAAAATAAATTTTGAAATATTGCAGTTCTCATGTTGCCCCCTAGATGTCACCATCACAAGATTTAGTAAACACTCGTAGAAAAAAACAGCAACTTGTTTTACGTCCTGTTGCAAAACTGAACGTTATCATATTAATGTCACAAGTAGACAGCAATGGATTATCCAGTTCATCTGTCTGATTTGAGACCCACCAATCGATTATCAGTTCCTGCTGTAAGGATATAGTGGAAAAACTTGATTTCATAGGTTTGTTGGCTGGTGAGATGAGCGGATTGATACACGGAGGATCGAGTCTGAGTAAATGTCCTGAAATTTACGGTTTCATGCTAATTCAAACTTTTTGAGATTTGATTTGCAAAATAAAAAAAATGCAAAAATTGCCCAGCACTGCTGAAACATCCCTGGTCATAAGCACTCGTTCACGTGTCGGTCGTTACGTAGACCTTCTCAGTAACTGCATTGCTCAGGGCACGGGTGATGATATGGGACATGTGCTGCTATAAGGTGGGGACTTCACACTGGGAAAAATAGTGGCGGCTGGGGATCAATTACCAAGGGACAGCCTTGGCCATGATGTTGCGGAAAGCCTCAGTGTCCACAAGCCTGAACGGCAACATTTCCAGGGTAAGCAGTCTGGAAATGTGCCCGTTTAGTGTTTTGGCCTGTGGGTGGGTGGCAGGGTATTTTAATTTGCGTTCCAAGGCCTGGGGTAAGGACAGATGAACGCTACGCTGGGACAAAGAATTGGACTTGATTGCTGATGGTGCTTGCGAATGTGCAATGACAGGTACAGGGCTGGAAACATCCGCATCTGTGTCCTGGACAGGGGATTGGCAAGCACGACGCAAAGGGAAAGAAGCAGTGGTGTCACCTGCAGACACCGATTGTGGACCCAGGCGTTTGGCCAACCTAATCAGGTGCTTTGATGACATGTCCCTGAGCATGCTGGTGGCGGTCAGGCTGGGAATTGTCAGGCACCTGCAGATCTTGATACGACACAGGTTCAAAATGATTGTTCTTTTATCATCCACACTTTCTTTAAAACAGCGCCAAACAGGGGAACACCTAACCCTTGGCCTGGGAACTTGTCTCATGTGGGTGCACTGGGGAACAGTTGCCTGACTTCTCCCTCTGGCCATCCCACTGCCTTTTCCTGCATATTGCAGTACTGTGGATACCTCCCACTTTGCGCTGCTGTCCTCGCTCTGCATGGCACCTTCCCAGGTTGGGTCATTGACTTCATCGTCCACCACCTTGTTTTCCACTTTCGCACTCTGGTCCTCCTGACTTGTTGACTTAACAAGATCATTTGTTGGCAACTGTCTCATAATCATCTACCTCTTGAGACACTAATTGCCGTTCCCCACCGCCATCTTTTTTTGACCATGACTACTCAAATATTTGGGCATCACTACACATGATTTCCTCATGTTCATCTTTAAACGTGCAGGGCGATAGGCCAGAATGTAAAGATCTCCTCGGAGTGTCCGAGTGTGGGATCACTTGTCTCCTGGGACTCGCCACGGTGCGAGAAAGGAGGATCATGGTGAGGATTATGTGGTTCAGATTCTTGGCTAGTGAGATATACTGGAAACATCTGCCATCAAACCGACCACTTTTCTGGCTTCAAGAGTGGTATCCCGCACCCCCCCCTGCAAAGTGGGACAGGAAGCTATGTCTCGTGGATGAGCGTGTTTGTTGTGCTCCTGCAGCAGGCACAGTATCACCTGGCTCAGGGCCTCAGCCTCTGCATTTACCATCACGTCGACTTCCTTGTCCTTTATCATACGCCTTGCGCATTTTAAATTAGACATACAATATATGTCTGCAAACTTTCCGGTATTAATAGGGAAAAGAAAATATGTAGCCCTGAAAAGGACTTTTGTTTTTAGGTTTCAGCAGCAGTTTACCTAAAGAAGGACTGTAAGGCAATAAATCCAGCCTATATGCCTCTAGTCCAAAACTATCCCTTCTCCACCAGCTATCCCTACACTAAATGCAGGTAACAGTGTTTTTACTAGAGAAAGTACACTATGTAGCCCTGAAAAGGACATTTGTTTTTAGGTTGCAGCAACAAAATACCTATAGAAGGATTGTAAGGCAATAAACCCTGCCTATATGCCTCTAATCCAAAACTATCCCTCTTCCAACAGCTATCCCTACACTGAATGCAGGTAACAGTGGTTTTACTAGAGAAGAGACAATATGTAACCCTGAAAAGGACTTTTATTTTAATGGTGCAGCAGGGGTATACAATACTGCAATAGCAATATTAAACGCTGCCTATATGCCTGCTCTAAAATAAGCTCTCCCTCCTATAACAACTCTCCCTGAACTGCTTCTAGAGGCGAGTGTCGAACATTGTGTCGCCAGGTCTTATACAAGGTCCCATGACGCGATGCAGCCGGCCAACATGGCTACAGCATTACTGTGTATGGCTGGCAATCCCCGCATGTTTATTGACTGTCTAACAGGTGTGAAACATGCGGGACGTGGACTCCAGCATGGCGCTCGAGCACCCGTGATACTCAGTCGAGTAATGAGTGTATCTGAGCACCCCGATGCTCGATTGAGTATCGAGCAGTGCCGAGCACATTCGTTCATCATTAGTTTTGACGCTTGATTTAGTTCTGAGATGCTTGCAGTTAAACTTGTGGTTCATGCCACTTGCCGGGTATCGAGACCAGTATCACTGACACCTTAGACCATTTTCACATCACGCTCTTCTGGACACACATTCGGGGCTCAGAAGCACTGTGACTCCTGTCCTGAGAACTTGTGGAAGGAAATTTATGAGTTTTTGTTGGAAATTCTGTCTATGGGTTTACCTGCCGAAGTCATAAGAGATCTTGGCAGTTATGGTTCCGTTTAGCCAGGTATCGTTTCGATAGATTGACCGGGAGCATCTCAATGTCACTTTGGATTTCTTAGTGTCTTTGGAAAAAAAGGGTTATCATCAGTGCAGGGGTGATGGCATTTGATGTGGCTTTTATGATTAAGTTTTATATGTTCAAAGATATTACTAAAGAACTCATAGTTCGTCATGTGTTAAAAGGGTGGAGGAAAGGAAACCAAGACAGAGACAGTAGAAGGCCAGTTACTTTTCCCTGATACAAAGGCTTCTTCAGGTTAAAATAACTTTTGTGTTGGTATAAGCGTACACTTTTCCGTGACCCATTCTCTTTAGATTTGTTTGCGGCACTTTACACCAGCAAATTGGTTTCGCCTAGTGTGCAAAAAGAAGGGGGCTTGGGGTCTCACAATATGGCTGTTCTCACAGACAGGCTTCAAGTTTGCATACTTTGGTCAAAAACAAATATTGAAGGGAGAGGTGAATGGCTTACAATTGGTGTCTTAAACGGAATCTGTCAGTAGGATCAGACCTCCTATGCCCGTCTATATGGGCATGTAGGTCATAGGACGCTGTATAACATGATACGTTGATATCTGAGATTCGATATCTTATTAAAGACAAATCCATGTTTTTCATAATATGTAAATGAGCTATTAAGATCTATGGGCCGGACATACATCTCCCTGAGAATCTGATTGCGGGCTGTCAATTAGTATGATGTCAGCAAACATGGCCCGTCGCAGAGCAGCTTGGAAGAAGAACAGCTGCTCAGTTGACGTAGACCAGCTGAATTGTCAGCAAAAGTGATTGGTGACCACAGTGAGCCGGTGCTGAACACAACAGGCAGGTGGTTGCCTCTGTTAGCAACTAACTGTCTATTAGTTTTTATGCCTATATTAAAAAAAATATAATATTCCTGGACAACTCCTTTAAATAGTCTTAACCTTTCTATAAAAAGATCAAAAAGGTTAGGGTTAGGGTTAGAGTTAGGGCTAGGGTTAGGGATAGGGTTGGGATTACAATTAGGGTTGGAGTTAGGGTTAGGGCTAGAGTTAGGGTTGGGATTAGGGTTAGGGTTAGAGTTAGGGCTAGGGCTAGAGTTAGGGTTGGGATTAGGGTTAGGGTTATGGTTGGGATTATGGTTAGCGGTGTGATGGGGTTAGGGTTGGGGTTAGGGCTGTGTTAGGGGTGGAGATAGAATTGGGGGGATTTCCACTGTTTAGGTACATCACGGGGTCTCCAAAGTGACATGGCACCCAACATTGATTCCAGCCAATTTTGCGTTCAAAAAGTCAAACCATGCTCCCCCCTTCTGAGCCCTGCCGTGCCCCCAAACAGTAGCATTCCCCCACGTACGGTGTATTGGTGTACTCAGGAGAAATTGCACAACAAATTTTGTGATTTTTAAATTTTGCAGAAACTGTCCGGTAACTTATTTCCTTAATAGTGGTGAATGCTACATAGCGGTGAGTGGCCTATTTCCACTTATATGGGCCGTGAATTCTTACAAAATTATCGGAGAAGTCAATATGGTAACGTCTCCTTTATTCTAAAAATTAGCTTGTGGTGGGGAGACAGAACAGAGCTGGATTGTTTTTAGGGAGTAGTGTTGTAAACCCCAAAATAAAAAATCTGCTTTATGCGCTCCCGCTTATAGATTGCGTCTGCTCATTTCTATTCCAGTAAATGAGTGTAGGATGCAATACCTGACACAACCTGTGCACAAAAGTGGCACTGTTTGTGCAAAAAAAAAAACCACTCAAAAACTAGTCCATTTTCTAGTTTTGTACAACTCCTTTAATGTTGAGATGTTAACGGTGACTCATCTAGGCTGCAATACATTAATATACTAATATTTGCTCTGTCATAGTAGTGTTGGTCTAGCGGCTTGGAACTTGGGCTTGTGGTATAACAATAATTCCCAGCGCTTCCTGCAGTAAGACACACACCGTCATTTATCCATTTATTTGCCTACATAACACATGTAATTATGACAACCGAACCACAGCCTCCTTCCCCGATGCAGTCGTGACCTCCGTACAATGCAGCCATGTTCCGTAGCATCTGGATAAGGTTGAGCGATGTTTATTTAAACCAGTTTCAGGATATCCAGACGGGCGCAGAGGCTTCACACGTACATGTCAGCATTTCTCCTCGAGAGGACTCGGCCTAATTGAATATGGAATTGAGCTCGCGGTGATGTAGTTTCTGTTGAAGGGGGCCCCAACATTGGGAAGATGTCAAAAATAACATTTTGGAATACAACACAAGTCCAGGTTTGTTCAGGAACCTTACAAGAAACCTGGATACAACCACATCCTTCCCTTAAGAAAATACCATCAAAAATAAATGACGGTTCTTGGCAGCTAAAAGGAAATTTTGTGTTTTGAGGCGAATTCTCTTACAAGGATGTGTGTCATAGTCCATCATAGTCAATGCTGAATAAACCTTCTGATGCCGGAGGATCGTGTGCTGTATTTAAAATGCAGAAGTGGTGTGGATGTTCATATTATACTTTTCCTCTGATTGTTCCACTCCTAATTTTGACTTACATCTACTGGCGTAAAATACTGACCTAACACTGAATGTGTGAATGTGGCGTAAGAGTCTAGTTATAGAATGAAATAGCTCACGAGTCCAAGTGTATTTATTCTCTGTCCACACCACCTAAGTCTAAGCTGCAGCTTGTACTAAGCAGGGTGAGATTGCAGCAGCTGTAGGGAGGAGGGATATTGAGGAGCTGTCAGTCAGGTTAGGTGAGCAGAAAATCTGTCACCTCGACAAAACGCTGTTTACCTACAGATTTAGCATTAGTCTGCAGGTAGATAGTATTAAAATGCTGTCTAACCACCTTCCTAAAATTGCAGCTACAGGGGAAAAATTAGCATATTTCATCTCAGGGACTGACTGCTTTCAGTCATAGGGGCGTGCACAGAGAGACTTCAGTGATTGCTCACAGAACCACTCATTGTACTGTGAGCGGCTGCTGTAAGAACTCTTAGGCACTTTGATTGACAGCTGGCTATGCAGCGCCACTGTCCAGAACAAGCTGTCAATCAAAGTGTCGAGACTTGTGTACAGCCGTCACTCACAGTGCAGTGAGCTGCGCTATGACTGATTATGTAATTGCTCCATGAACTCCACCATGAATGAAAGCCGCAGCCGGTAATTTCATTTTCTCCCTGTAGTTGCACTTTCAGTAAGGCAGCCGGGCAGCATTGTAACGCTATTCTCTTGCAGATTAACCCTTTATCTGCAGGGAAATAGCGTTTTCAGAGGTAACAGGATCCAGTTAATACGGTTTCATGTTACTTAAAATTTTGCTGAGATTTCCTGCTGTTCTTATGGCCAGGGCCGGCTCCAGGTTTTCATGGGCCCCGGGCGAAAGAGTCTCAGTGGGCCCCCTAAACACAGACCACGATTCATGATGCACAGATACTGCAGAGAAATATGGGTATAGTACAATGCCAAATACTTCACTTCTTCCATTACGACTGATAGCTATTGTAAATTGTACAATAGCTCAAAAACCGTCAAATCCTCACAGCACACAGTACAGACTGGACAGTACAGTCCTCCATACAATATTATGGGCACCACATAGTTTCCCCCTCATCACCCATATAATACCCCATGCAGGATGTCACCCCTCCATCCCCCATATAATGCTCCATTCAGGATACTGGTCCCCATATAAAGCTCCATACAAAATATGAAGCTCTCCTCTGCACTGTGCTGCGTTCTGCACTGTTACGGCTCAGGAAAGGGCGCCGTGGAAAGACTCCCATCATCATCATTGCCTGCCCATTATCATCATCACTGCCTGCCCATCATCATCACTGCCTGCCCATCATTATCACTGCCTGCCCATCAACATCAATGCCTGCCCATCATCATCAATGCCTGCCCATAATCATCATTGCCTCCCCATCAATATCATTGCCTGCCCATAATCATCACTGGCTGCCCATCATCATCACTGCCTGCCCATAATCATCATTGCCTCCCCATCAATATCATTGCCTGCCCATCATCATCACTGCCTGCCCATCATCATCAATGCCTGCCCATATTCATCATTGCCTCCCCATCAATATCATTGCCTGCCCATCATCATCACTGCCTGCCCATCATCATCACTGCCTGCCCATCATCATCAATGTCTGCCCATAATCATCATTGCCTCCCCATCAATATCATTGCCTGCCCATCATTATCACTGCCTGCCCATCATCATCAATGCCTGCCCATAATCATCATTGTCTCCACAGCAATATAATTGCCTGCCCATCATCATCAATCATCATTGCCTCCCCATCATCACTGCCCTCCCCCCACCACCATCACACATACAGCAGACAGACACACACACACACACACACACACACACACAAAGCATCGCACTACATACACACAGAGACACATACACAGACACACACACAAACATCTCACCTGTCCGACATCCGCGCGCTCACTGCCACAGCAGGCCGCTGAATGATGACGTCATTCAGCGGCGCTGCTGTGAGAGGAAGCGCCGGCGTCCTGCAGGCGCCCCCTGGAGCCCGGAGGCGGAGCTGCGGCAGCGGAGGCACGGGGAGAGGTGAGTATTGAGCCGGCCGCAGCCGGGGCCCTGAGCAAGCGGGGGGGCCAGTGGCGGCGCTGACACCGCTAACGGGCGCCGGGGTGCCAGACGGCGAGTGGGCCCCCCCGCCTGCTCAGGGCCCCGGCACTTGCCCGGGTATGCCGGGTGCTGACGCCGGCCCTGCTTATGGCTGTTGTAAATCAAACTGTGCAATACTGTTCATGACTGCTACACACTATAGACATGGGAGAGAGATTTTCATAAAATGATAGGCTCTGTATATATATATATATGTGTGTGTATATATATATATGTGTGTGTAATATATATATATATATATAATACACACACATATATATATATATATATATATACACTGCTCAAAAAAATAAAGGGAACACTCAAATAACACATCCTAGATCTAAATGAATTAAATATTCTCATTTAATACTTTGGTCTGTACAAAGTTGAATGTGCTGTCTACATTATCACACAAATATCATCAATGGAAATCAAATTTTTGAACCAATAGAGGCCTGGATGTGGAGAGACCCCCAAAATGAAAGTGGAAACAAGTCAAAATGAAAATCAAAACAAAATTAAAGTGAGAAACAAGTCAAAATGATGCTCAGTATTGTGTGTGGTCTCCACGTGCCTGTATGACCTCCCAACAACGCCTGGGCATGCTCTTGATGAGGCTGTGGATGTTCTCCTGAGGGATCTCCTCCCAGACCTGGACTAAAGCATCCGTCAACTCCTGGACAGTCTGTGGTGCAACATGACGTTGGTGGATGGAGCGAAACATGCTGTCCCAGATGTGCTCAATCGGATTCTGGTCTGGTAAACGGGCAGGCCAGTCCATAGCTGGGTCAGTAATGGTGTAGGGTGGCATTTCTTTGGAGGGCCACACAGCCCTCCATGTGCTCGCCAGAGGTAGCCTGACTGCCATTAGGAATCGAAATGAGATCCTCAGACCCCTTGTGAGACCATATGCTGGTGCGGTTGGCCCTGGGTTCCTCCTAATGCAGGACAATGCCAGACCTCATGTGGCTGGAGTGTGTCAGCAGTTCCTGCAAGATGAAGGCATTGAAGCTATGGACTGGCCTGCCGTTCCCCAGACCTGAATCCGATTGAGCATATCTGGGACATCATGTCTCACTCCATCCACCAACGTCACGTTGCACCACAGACTGTCTAGGAGTTGACGGATGCTTTAGTGCAGGTCCGGGAGGAGATCCCTCAGGAGAACATCCGCAACCTCATCAGGAGCATGCCCAGGCATTGTAGGGAGGTCATACAGGCGCGTAGAGGCTACACACAATACTGAGCATCATTTTGACTTGTTTCCACTTTAATTTTGTCTTGTTTTGATTTTTATTTTGACTTGTTTCCACTTTCATTTTGGGGGTCTCTCCAACTCCTGGCCTCCATTGGTTCAAAAATTTGATTTCCATTGATGATTTTTGTGTGATTATGTTGACAGCACATTCAACTTTGTACAGACCAAAGTATTAAATGAGAATATTTCATTCATTTAGATCTAGGATGTGTTATTTGAGTGTTCCCTTTATTTTTTGAGCAGTGTATATATATACAGTGGGTAAAGAAAGTATTCGGACACCTTTAAACTTTTCACTCTGTTTTATTGCAGCCATTTAGTAAATCCAAAAAAGTTACCGTATATACTCGAGTATAAGCCGACCCGAGTATAAGCCGACCCCCCTAATTTTGCCACAAAAAACTGGGAAAACGTATCGACTCGAGTATAAGCCTAGGGTGGAAAATGAGGCAGCTACTGGTAAATTTCAAAATAAAAATAGATACCAATAAAAGTAAAATTAAAGTAGGTTAAATGTTTTTGAATAGCCATATTGAATCAAGAGCCCCATATGCTGCCCCATATATTACGCCCCATATGCTACCCCATATATTATGCCCCATATGCTGCGCCATATATTATGCCCCATATGCTGCCCATGTATTATGCCCCATATGCTGCCCCATGTATTATGCCCCATATGCTGCCCATGTATTATGCCCCATGCATTATGCCCCATATTCTGCCCCATGTATTATGCCCCATATGCTGCCCATGTATTGTGCCCCATATTCTGCCCGATATGCTGCCCATGTATTGTGCCCCATATGCTGCCGCATGAATTATGCCCCATATTCTGCCCATGTATTATGCCCCATATGCTGCTCCATAGATTATGCCCCATATTCTGCCCCTTGTATTGTGCCCCATATGCTGCCCATGTATTGTGCCCCATATGCTCCACAGATTATGCCCCATATGTTCTACAGATTATGCCCCATATGTTCCACAGATTATGCCCCATATGCTCCATAGATTATGCCCCATATGTTCCACAGATTATTCCCCATATGCTCCATAGATTATGCCCCATAGTATAGGTCCCTTATGCTGCCGCTGCTGCTGCAACTAAAAAAAAAAAGACATACTCACCTCTCATCACTGGAGGCCAGTTGCCGGTGTCCTGAGCAGGCGGGGACACGGGCGCGCTATGGGGGACAGGTGCCGGTGTCATCGCTGGCTCAGGCTCTGGCACCTGAAATATTCACCTTTCCCCGTTCCACCGCTGAGCACCGCTGTCTTCCGGGTCCTCCAGCAGTGAATGCTTAGGCAGAGTGCGCGGCGTGCACTAACCACGTCATCGGGCCCTCTGACCTGAACATTCACAGCTAGAGGACCCAAGGACACAGCGGCGCGCAGTGTGGAACGGGGACAGGTGAATATGGAATATACTCACCCCCTCCTGGCGCGGTCTCTGCAGCCCCTTCTCTTCTCCCGCGGTCTCCGGCGCTATGCCTAACTTCAGCGGTCACGTGGTACCGCTCATTAAAGTCATGAATATGTGCATATTCATGACTTTAATGTGCGGTACCACTGATGGCTGAACACAGGCGCTGGAGACCGAGAGAAGAGCAGGAGCTGCAGAGACCGCGCCAGGAGGGGGTGAGTATATAGGACAGCTGCGCTCCCACGCCGACCCCCCGGTATATGACTCGAGTATAAGCCAAGAGGGGAACTTTCAGCCCTAAAAAATAGGCTGAAAATCTCGGCTTATACTCGAGTATATACGGTAATTTTTTTTCTCATTAATGTACACTCTGCACCCCATCTTGACTGAAAAAAACAGAAATGTAGAAATTTTTGCAAATTTGTTTTCAAAGAAAAGCTGAAATATCACATGGTCATAAGTATTCAGACCCTTTGCTCAGTATTGAGTAGAAGCACCCTTTTGAGCTAGTACAGCCATGAGTCTTCTTGGGAATGATGCAACAAGTTTTTCACACCTGGATTTGGTGATCCTCTGCCATTCTTCCTTGCAGATCCTCTCCAGTTCCGTCAGGTTGGATGGTGAACGTTGGTGGACAGCCATTTTCAGGTCTCTCCAGAGATGCTCAATTGGATTTAGATCAGGGCTCTGGCTTGGCCAGTCAAGAATGGTCACAGAGTTGTTCTGAAGCCACTCCTTTGTTATTTTAGCTGTGTAGTTAGGGTCATTGTCTTGATGGAAGGTGAACCTTCGGCCAAGTCTGAGGTCCAGAGGACTCTGGAAGAGGTTTTCATCAAGGATATCTCTGTACTTGGCTGCATCCATGTTTACTTCAATTGCAACCAGTCGTCCTGTCCCTGCAGCTGAAAACACCCCCATAGCATGATGCTGCCGCCACCATGTTTCACTGTTGGGGTTGTATTGGGCAGGTGATGAGCAGTGCCTGGTTTTCTCCACACATACCGCTTAGAATTATCACCATAAAGTTCTATCTTCATCTCATCAGACCAGAGAATCCTCTTTCTCATAGTCTGGGAGTCCTTCATGTGTCTTTTAGCAAATTCTATGCGGGCTTTCATATGTCTGGCACTGAGGAGAGGCTTCTGTCAGGAAGTGTAGAAAAAAATTAACTTTTTTGAATTTACCAAATGGCTGCAATGAAACAAAGTGTGAAAAATTTAAAGGGGTCTGAATACTTTCCGTACCCACTATATATACACATATATATACACATGCACACATATATATGTATATATGTGTATATATACAGTGTACATACATATATATATATCTATAACATATATATAAAATCTAATTTAAATATATCTTCAGCAATGGTGTTCAGTTGAAGGCAGGAAATTCTGCATTTTGGTCTCATGAAGGCCAAAATCCAGACTAGGTAAGCTTTTATTTTATTTTTTGTGGGTTTAGATGCCTTTTAAGTAGATGCAAAGTATACAATAATTATAAAAACTGTTTCCAAAACTGGTGCCAGCTATACTAAGGCATCATCACCGCACATTGCTCCGTCTCTTAGACTGCAGCACGTTGCCTCTTTATATACTGCGGCAATCTGATCATCTAAGGTTTGATCATTCGCCACCCACCAGAGGATATTTCTTACTTTTTATACTTTGTGTGTGAGATTTATGAGCTCTGATTTTTCAGACACTCGGTCTGGAAACCTGTTAACGATCCTTTACTATAAAGAAAACATTGAGATTTGCTGACAAGGTGTAATAGGCAGGAGAATGTGCAGTGTGTGCCGCGGAGAGGAAGTGGCTTTGTGCTTTCAGCAGCTGTTCTGAAGGAATTGCTAAATGGCTCCAGTCCCAATTTTAGTTTGGAAAAGACCCTGGGGCATTCAGCGGATAAATTATTCTGCGGATCCTGCTGTAAAAGCACAGAGATTGTCTATTTATGAAAATACAATGACAATACTGATATCTCCATACCAAGAGGTTCAACTCAGGGGGCGAAATACATCTGAGGGGCCCCGAACCAGGTATCCATGTTTACAACTACAGTGGTGTACCCCAATCATAGTGGATGTAGGAGAACCTCAGCAGATGACTAGGATGTTACTGAAAATAAATCTCAATACAAAGACCAACACTGATATTACCGCAATATACAGTCATGGACAAAAGTTTTGAGAATGACACAAATATTAATTTTTACAAAGTCTACTGCTTCACTTTTTCTAATGGCAATTTGCATATACTCCAGAATGTTATAAAGAGTGATCAGCTTAACAGCAAATGTGTAGCCCTGGTGTTAGGCACACGCAGTACCCTGGAGAGTGTGTGGCGAGACAGCAGTTTAATGCTAAATATTCATTCACTCAACATATACTAGACACACCCTTAGGGTAGTGGAGTTTACTCTTGAGGGAGTGGTCAAGGTGTATGTGTTGGAGTGATTAGTAGTCGGTGTCTAGACTTCAGAGAGAGAGGACGTCTGGAGGGAGGAAGCAGTCCAGATTGTTCTATCACCAGTTCGGAAAGTGGAGTCTAGTATAGGTGGTTTAATTCACCTTAGCCTAGTCAGAGCTGTACCTCATCAGCATACACTGGAAGGAAAGAAGAAGTTTAGTGCAGAAAGTCTTCAGCATCCTGTCTAAAGGACGGTATAAGGTTCAGAGACGTGCTCCTGCCTATTGATAACTGAGCATCTGTAACTAACTTTGAAGTGAAGGAAAAGAAAGAAGTGACTACTCAACCCTTGGCTAGTGTGAGTGCTTATGTTACCAGCGTGGACAAGGCGAAAGGCACAGTGGTTTTATTGGAATAGTGCTTACGGATTGAAGAAGTCCTGCACATTGCAACCGGTCACTGGGGACCGAAGGATCACTATTGTTACAAGCATAGTGGTAAGAAAACCAGGAATTTACCGGACCTTAGGTCGCGGCAAACAAGCCCCATATAGTCAGTACGTAACTGGGGTCAGGGGAAGTGAAGACTTTGAGTCAGTGCACGACAAGATAAGAATTCAGCTTCCTCGCAGGAAGGCTCCTAACACAAAGCTGACTGGGCGGTACAGCTAAGGATTAGCTGGAGATATTGAGGGAACTACGCTTCAGGCTGGTTGTACTCATTGTATTGGAAGTAAAGGAGGCCCCTAACTTGTCCAGCTGCTGTCTCAAGATACACTCTCCTTGGATCAGCCTCCCTGGGACCTGCCTGAACATCTTACAAGTAAAGGTATGGAAAGACGCTGACCGTGTGAGACTGTGTTCTTTATCTGCACCCGACTTCACAAATCCCATAGACTTTGAGGGACCAGTCCCACCTGTAGGGGACCCGACATCTAGCTGCATCACCATCCCCTCAGAGATCTACAGCAGCGCTGGTACAAATTACCAGAATACTACAGGTGGCGTCACGAACTGTATATAAATCTATCCCCTGTAAATATTCCCCCAACATACGCCAGACCGCCAGGGCCACAGACCGAGCCACAGCTACCTGTGACAAATCCCATAGACTTCTACGGGCTCGGCTCTGAGTACCCCATTGCCCTGGTAACCCACAATTGTGGTGGCGGGTCGACACAAAAATTTGGCGTCACGAACAGGATACGAAACTTGCATCATTGTGAGCCCTGTGTGCCTAAGGAATTGTTTTTGTGAAAGAGGACTGTTTGCACTTTTGGCGCCAAAATCGCCATTTTTGTCGCCATATTCGCGCCCTCAGGCGCTGGAGAAGAAGGTGGGCGTACCTTCGTGGGCGTCTACCCCCCTGTGGCGCGAAGAAAATGCCTGCCCTCTCAAAGTGCTATTACAACATGCGGTCCTGCCCTACAGCAAAAGGAGGTCCGCCTCCTCTTCACCTTCCCTGCGAGGAGGAGGAGACGCAAACCCCACCTCCACGGAAGAGACCGGATGTCTCCGCAGGAAGAAGAGAGAATCTTCTGGAACATCATGGAAGCAGGACGTGTGCAGCGAGCTGGGAAGCGGAGGAAGGCAGGCCCCGTGCCCCAGCCAAGCTGCCACCAACACCGGAGTTATCCGTGATCCTGCACCTGCAGCAGGCGTTGCTAGAGATTCGAGAAGAAAATGCACGCCTGAAGAAGATGGTCCAGCACCAACCTGGCTTTGAAGAGATCGAGAGACGCCGGCGTACCCTGGAGCAGCGGAGGCTGGGGACACGGTGATCTCTCCCCTCAACGACCCCCCACGATTCCAGATACCGAAGAGTCTGCTGCCCAAGGCGAAGGAGCAACCGGAGGCTGCCCCCGAAAGTACCGATCCTGATCCCACCGGTGAAGCGGTGGAGGCGAAGGAGGTTGAGGAGGTACAGCCAGTCCCGGAACGCCCGCCCGGCCAGGAGGCCGCAGCAGATGATCGGTCCCCGGCAGGGACACCGGAGGGGTCCTGTCCGTCACTACCAGATGTGGACTGGGACGAAATGGCGCGCCTGGATGACGTCGCCTATACCGCCCAGTGGGAACAGGGATGGCAGAGTCGTGAGGAGAAGAAGAAACGCCAGCAGGAGGAAGAGCGGGAAACTCAGCGGAACCGTCAGCGACAACATGCAGAGCTGATCGCGGACAAAGAGAGTGTCCGGAGAGATAAAGGTACCCTGAGGGAACCGCGGCGGCAGGGGTGTGTGACTGAGTTCCAGCTCCGGAAGGGCTGGGGCTTTATCCGTGAACCGGGCCTCTACCCAGGGTCTTTGTCAGCAGGCGTGACGTAGAATCCCACCTGCCGCAAGGCCATCCCGGGAGGGACTTAGCAAATGGAGACATCGTCACATATACGCGGCACTGGGGAATGAAGGGATAGTATGCCCTTAACGTCACCATCGTCCGTGACCCCGTCCCAGACGCAGGTACCGTCACCATGACCGCAGCGTCCCCGTCTCTAGATCAAGCAGTAACCGGCCGTGCCCCGGCATCGCCCCCTGCAAATTCATCGCAACTAGCGACCCAGAGTTCATCGCAAAGGAAAGTCATATCTTCATCGCAACATGCGACCCAGTCTCAATCGCAATCCATGACACGGTCCATATCGTTAACTGTGATTGAAACGCAATCGGTGTCACGTGAAGAGAATGTACCCGTTGCGCCCCTAGAGGTTCGCACAAGAACTGTGGCGACTCAGACCCTAATCGCAGCGCATGATTTGCTAGTCCTGGGATCTAGGGCCCATTGCATTGTTCCAGCCCCCGGGGTGGAAAATGTATTGGAAAGTGTATTATTTGAAAATGAATAAATAAGTAAAGAAGAATTGGTGGGATCCATATCGGGTCTACCATAAGTAGAAAGTTTGAAAATGTTTTATAAAGTTTAGCACCAGTTGAAGAGATATATATTAATGCATATATATTTTGCTAACCGTAGAATGCCCGGCTGGGTAAACAGTAACCAGAAAAAGTTTTGCACTTTAGTATAATAATGTGATATTATATTTATGTCTTTGGTTTTACATTGGACTTGGAGGTTGAGGACTATGCCAGCCCAGAACTTACTTGTAAATAGTTGCGCTTCGGTGCCTTATCTTGGTTTTACATAAACCAGTACAACTACCTCTGAAAACAAAACCCGTGTGGTGTGGCACTGAGTGAGGTCTGCAATCGGATGTCCTGCAGCCCACCCAGGACCTACGTTGAAGGTTTGGTGCGGGTCCTTCACAAGTATACTGTATATTTATTGAATGCTATTTAATATTTGTATTTTTTTCTATAATGTTTGCAACGTTTAAGATATCCTCACCTCCCGGATGGGACGAATTACTGTTCATTGTTAATGTTTATTGCATAAACAAAATGTCTCTTTTGTATTTTACAGCCCGGGAGTGCTGTCTTTTACCATGGGGGAATGTGTAGCCCTGGTGTTAGGCACACGCAGTACCCTGGAGAGTGTGTGGCGAGACAGCAGTTTAATGCTAAATATTCATTCACTCAACATATACTAGACACACCCTTAGGGTAGTGGAGTTTACTCTTGAGGGAGTGGTCAAGGGGGTTGTTTGGAGTGATTAGTAGTCGGTGTCTAGCTTCAGAGAGGGGCGCTGGAGGAGAAATCCGTTGTTCTATCACCATTGGGAAAGTGGGGTCTAGTATAGGGGGTTTTAAATTTCACCTTAGCCAGCAGAGCTGTACCTCATCCATCACTGGAAGGAAAAAGAAGTTTTGTGCAGAAACTTAGCATCCTGTCTAAAGGCCGTATAGGTTTTTAAGGACTGCTCCCCATTGATAACGAGCACTGTAACAACTTTAAAAGGAAGAAAAAAAAGAAGGCTACAAAACCCTGGTATGTGAGGGGCTTATGTTACCCGGGGGGAAAAGGCGAAGGGACGTGGTTTTTTGGAAAGTGTTTCGGATTAAAGAATCCTGAATTCAACGGCAGGGGGGGCCCAAGGCACTATTTTTCAAGCTAGTGGTAAGAAAACCAGGAATTTCCGGCTTGGGGCGGGGGGAACAAGCCCCTTATCGTAGTAACTGGGTCGGGGAAAGTGAAGACTTTGGTCAGGCACGCAAATAAGAATTCAGCTTCCCCCGGGAAGGCCCCAACAAAAACTGTGGGGGGTCAGCAAAGGGATTAGTGGAGTATTGAGGGAAACTACGTTCCTGGTTGTATCATTGTTTTGGAAGTAAGGAGGCCCCAAAAATTGTCCAGCGCTGTCTCAAGATACACTCCCCTTGGAACAGCCTCCGGGGCCCGCCGAACATCTTACAAGTAAAGGTATGAAAGACGCTGCCCCTTGGACTGTTTTCTTTATCTGCACCCGGGTTCAAAATTCCCTAGACTTTGAGGGCCATCCCTGTAGGGGACCCCACATCTGCGCATCACCCTCCCTCAGAGTCTCGCAGCGTGGTACAAAATTTCCCCAATACTACAGTGGCGTCACGAACTGTTATAAAATTTTTCCCCCGTAAAATTTCCCCAAAATCCCAGACGCCGGGCCCCAGACCCAGCCCCCGTACCCGTGCAATCCCATAGCTTTACGGGCTGGCTCGGTACCCCTTCCCGGTAACCCCCCAATTTTTGGGGGCGGGGGGACCCAACTTCAAAAACAAATTTGGCTAGAAAATGAATTTTTTCCCCAAAACAATTTAAAAACAAATTCGCCGCCTTAAAAGGACCCTAAACCCCTTTTCGTGATTGCCGTTAACCCGGGGGGTGTTGATGGGCATGGTGGAGATCAACTGCAGATTAAGTAAGAATGACACCCCCGGGGACTTTAAAGGAGGGTGTGCTTGGTCATTGTTTCTTTCTGTTAACCAGGTTATCTTAAAGAAAACGTGCAGTCATCATTGTAAGACAAAAAGGCCCCAAAAGGGAAAGGGATCGCGTGAAAATTACCTCAGTCAAAATCTTTGCCATCAAGAACTTCAAGGAGAGAGGTTCCCCTTTTTGCCAAAAAAGGTCCGGGCGCCCAAAAAAGACCACAAGCGCCGGACCCCTCTTAAAAAAAGTTTCGCTGCGGGGTGGGCTCCGCAGGCAAGCTTGCCAGGAAGGGGAGGGAGGGGTGAGTGCTCTGCAGCATGTGAGGCGGAGACCTTGGAGAAGGGTGGTTCAAGGGGGCAGCAAAGAAACCACTTCTTCCAAAAAAAATCAGGCAGATGATATTCTGCAAAGGTACGGCAGTGGTGTGAGGGGGTGGGGGAAAGTTTTTTCTGGTGAATCCCCTTTTCGATTTTTTGGGACACAGGAAAAAGCCCCCTTCGGAGAG
>JARQOD010000004.1:522563969-522626038 GCA_033576555.1 Oophaga sylvatica | reverse complement strand
AGACACCGGTCTGGAAACCTGTTAACGATCCTTTACTATAAAGAAAACATTGAGATTTGCTGACAAGGTGTAATAGGCAGGAGAATGTGCAGTGTGTGCCGCGGAGAGGAAGTGGCTTTGTGCTTTCAGCAGCTGTTCTGAAGGAATTGCTAAATGGCTCCAGTCCCAATTTTAGTTTGGAAAAGACCCTGGGGCATTCAGCGGATAAATTATTCTGCGGATCCTGCTGTAAAGCACAGAGATTGTCTATTTATGAAAATACAATGACAATACTGATATCTCCATACCAAGAGGTTCAAACTCAGGGGGCGAAATACATCTGAGGGGCCCCGAACCAGGTATCCATGTTTACAACTACAGTGGTGTACCCCAATCATAGTGGATGTAGGAGAACCTCAGCAGATGACTAGGATGTTACTGAAAATAAATCTCAATACAAAGACCAACACTGATATTACCGCAATATACAGTCATGGACAAAAGTTTTGAGAATGACACAAATATTAATTTTTACAAAGTCTACTGCTTCACTTTTTAATGGCAATTTGCATATACTCCAGAATGTTATAAAGATTTGATCAGCTTAACAGCAAATGTGTAGCCCTGGTGTTAGGCACACGCAGTACCCTGGAGAGTGTGTGGCGAGACAGCAGTTTAATGCTAAATATTCATTCACTCAACATATACTAGACACACCTTAGGGTAGTGGAGTTTACTCTTGAGGGAGTGGTCAAGGTGTATGTGTTGGAGTGATTAGTAGTCGGTGTCTAGACTTCAGAGAGAGAGGACGTCTGGAGGGAGGAAGCAGTCCAGATTGTTCTATCACCAGTTCGGAAAGTGGAGTCTAGTATAGGTGGTTTAATTCACCTTAGCCTAGTCAGAGCTGTACCTCATCAGCATACACTGGAAGGAAAGAAGAAGTTTAGTGCAGAAAGTCTTCAGCATCCTGTCTAAAGGACGGTATAAGGTTCAGAGACGTGCTCCTGCCTATTGATAACTGAGCATCTGTAACTAACTTTGAAGTGAAGGAAAAGAAAGAAGTGACTACTCAACCTTGGCTAGTGTGAGTGCTTATGTTACCAGCGTGGACAAGGCGAAAGGCACAGTGGTTTTATTGGAATAGTGCTTACGGATTGAAGAAGTCCTGCACATTGCAACCGGTCACTGGGGACCGAAGGATCACTATTGTTACAAGCATAGTGGTAAGAAAACCAGGAATTTACCGGACCTTAGGTCGCGGCAAACAAGCCCCATATAGTCAGTACGTAACTGGGGTCAGGGGAAGTGAAGACTTTGAGTCAGTGCACGACAAGATAAGAATTCAGCTCCTCGCAGGAAGGCTCCTAACACAAAGCTGACTGGGCGGTACAGCTAAGGATTAGCTGGAGATATTGAGGGAACTACGCTTCAGGCTGGTTGTACTCATTGTATTGGAAGTAAAGGAGGCCCCTAACTTGTCCAGCTGCTGTCTCAAGATACACTCTCCTTGGATCAGCCTCCCTGGGACTGCCTGAACATCTTACAAGTAAAGGTATGGAAAGACGCTGACCGTGTGAGACTGTGTTCTTTATCTGCACCCGACTTCACAAATCCATAGACTTTGAGGGACCAGTCCCACCTGTAGGGGACCCGACATCTAGCTGCATCACCATCCCCTCAGAGATCTACAGCAGCGCTGGTACAAATTACCAGAATACTACAGGTGGTCACGAACTGTATATAAATCTATCCCCTGTAAATATTTCCCCCAACATACGCCAGACCGCCAGGGCCACAGACCGAGCCACAGCTACCTGTGACAAATCCCATAGACTTCTACGGGCTCGGCTCTGAGTACCCCATTGCCCTGGTAACCCACAATTGTGGTGGCGGGTCGACACAAAAATTTGGCGTCACGAACAGGATACGAAACTTGCATCATTGTGAGCCCTGTGTGCCTAAGGAATTGTTTTTGTGAAAGAGGACTGTTTGCACTTTTGGCGCCAAAATCGCCATTTTTGTCGCCATATTCGCGCCCTCAGGCGCTGGAGAAGAAGGTGGGCGTACCTTCGTGGGCGTCTACCCCCTGTGGCGCGAAGAAAATGCCTGCCCTCTCAAAGTGCTATTACAACATGCGGTCCTGCCCTACAGCAAAGGAGGTCCGCCTCCTCTTCACCTTCCCTGCGAGGAGGAGGAGACGCAAACCCCACCTCCACGGAAGAGACCGGATGTCTCCGCAGGAAGAAGAGGAGAATCTTCTGGAACATCATGGAAGCAGGACGTGTGCAGCCGAGCTGGGAAGCGGAGGAAGGCAGGCCCCGTGCCCCAGCCAAGCTGCCACCAACACGGAGTTATCCGTGATCTGCACCTGCAGCAGGCGTTGCTAGAGATTCGAGAAGAAAATGCACGCCTGAAGAAGATGGTCCAGCACCAACCTGGCTTTGAAGAGATCGAGAGACGCCGGCGTACCCTGGAGCAGCGGAGGCTGTGGGACACGGTGATCTCTCCCCTCAACGACCCCCCACGATTCAGATACCGAAGAGTCTGCTGCCCAAGGCGAAGGAGCAACCGGAGGCTGCCCCGAAAGTACCGATCCTGATCCCACCGGTGAAGCGGTGGAGGCGAAGGAGGTTGAGGAGGTACAGCCAGTCCCGGAACGCCCGCCCGGCCAGGAGGCCGCAGCAGATGATCGGTCCCGGCAGGGACACCGGAGGGGTCCTGTCCGTCACTACCAGATGTGGACTGGGACGAAATGGCGCGCCTGGATGACGTCGCCTATACCGCCCAGTGGGAACAGGGATGGCAGAGTCGTGAGGAGAAGAAGAAACGCCAGCAGGAGGAAGAGCGGGAAACTCAGCGGAACCGTCAGCGACAACATGCAGAGCTGATCGCGGACAAAGAGAGTGTCCGGAGAGATAAAGGTACCCTGAGGGAACCGCGGCGGCAGGGGGTGTGTGACTGAGTTCCAGCTCCGGAAGGGCTGG
Organism: Oophaga sylvatica; assembly: GCA_033576555.1. NCBI lineage: Eukaryota > Metazoa > Chordata > Amphibia > Anura > Dendrobatidae > Oophaga > Oophaga sylvatica. The sequence goes on along the minus strand of JARQOD010000004.1, from coordinate 522,623,075 downwards.
GCTTTATCCGTGAAACCGGGCCTCTACCCAGGGGTCTTGTCAGCAGGCGTTGACGTAGAATCCCACCTGCCGCAAGGCCATCCCGGGAGGGACTTAGCAAATGGAGACATCGTCACATATACGCGGCACTGGGGAATGAAGGGATAGTATGCCCTTAACGTCACCATCGTCCGTGACCCGTCCCAGACGCAGGTACCGTCACCATGACCGCAGCGTCCCCGTCTCTAGATCAAGCAGTAACCGGCCGTTGCCCCGGCATCGCCCCCTGCAAATTCATCGCAACTAGCGACCCAGAGTTCATCGCAAAGGAAAGTCATATCTTCATCGCAACATGCGACCCAGTCTCAATCGCAATCCATGACACGGTCCATATCGTTAACTGTGATTGAAACGCAATCGGTGTCACGTGAAGAGAATGTACCCGTTGCGCCCCTAGAGGTTCGCACAAGAACTGTGGCGACTCAGACCCTAATCGCAGCGCATGATTTGCTAGTCCTGGGATCTAGGGCCCATTGCATTGTTCCAGCCCCCGGGGTGGAAAATGTATTGGAAAGTGTATTATTTGAAAATGAATAAATAAGTAAAGAAGAATTGGTGGGATCCATATCGGGTCTACCATAAGTAGAAAGTTTGAAAATGTTTTATAAAGTTTAGCACCAGTTGAAGAGTATATATATAATGCATATATATTTTGCTAACCGTAGAATGCCGGCTGGGTAAACAGTAACCAGAAAAAGTTTTGCACTTTAGTATAATAATGTGATATTATATTTATGTCTTTGGTTTTACATTGGACTTGGAGGTTGAGGACTATGCCAGCCCAGAACTTACTTGTAAATAGTTGCGCTTCGGTGCCTTATCTTGGTTTTACATAAACCAGTACAACTACCTCTGAAAACAAAACCCGTGTGGTGTGGCACTGAGTGAGGTCTGCAATCGGATGTCCTGCAGCCCACCCAGGACCTACGTTGAAGGTTTGGTGCGGGTCCTTCACAAGTATACTGTATATTTATTGAATGCTATTTAATATTTGTATTTTTTTCTATAATGTTTGCAACGTTTAAGATATCCTCACCTCCCGGATGGGACGAATTACTGTTCATTGTTTAATGTTTATTGCATAAACAAAATGTCTCTTTTGTATTTTACAGCCGGGAGTGCTGTCTTTTACCATGGGGGAATGTGTAGCCCTGGTGTTAGGCACACGCAGTACCCTGGAGAGTGTGTGGCGAGACAGCAGTTTAATGCTAAATATTCATTCACTCAACATATACTAGACACACCCTTAGGGTAGTGGAGTTTACTCTTGAGGGAGTGGTCAAGGTGTATGTGTTGGAGTGATTAGTAGTCGGTGTCTAGACTTCAGAGAGAGAGGACGTCTGGAGGGAGGAAGCAGTCCAGATTGTTCTATCACCAGTTCGGAAAGTGGAGTCTAGTATAGGTGGTTTAATTCACCTTAGCCTAGTCAGAGCTGTACCTCATCAGCATACACTGGAAGGAAAGAAGAAGTTTAGTGCAGAAAGTCTTCAGCATCCTGTCTAAAGGACGGTATAAGGTTCAGAGACGTGCTCCTGCCTATTGATAACTGAGCATCTGTAACTAACTTTGAAGTGAAGGAAAAGAAAGAAGTGACTACTCAACCCTTGGCTAGTGTGAGTGCTTATGTTACCAGCGTGGACAAGGCGAAAGGCACAGTGGTTTTATTGGAATAGTGCTTACGGATTGAAGAAGTCCTGCACATTGCAACCGGTCACTGGGGACCGAAGGATCACTATTGTTACAAGCATAGTGGTAAGAAAACCAGGAATTTACCGGACCTTAGGTCGCGGCAAACAAGCCCCATATAGTCAGTACGTAACTGGGGTCAGGGGAAGTGAAGACTTTGAGTCAGTGCACGACAAGATAAGAATTCAGCTTCCTCGCAGGAAGGCTCCTAACACAAAGCTGACTGGGCGGTACAGCTAAGGATTAGCTGGAGATATTGAGGGAACTACGCTTCAGGCTGGTTGTACTCATTGTATTGGAAGTAAAGGAGGCCCCTAACTTGTCCAGCTGCTGTCTCAAGATACACTCTCTTGGATCAGCCTCCCTGGGACCTGCCTGAACATCTTACAAGTAAAGGTATGGAAAGACGCTGACCGTGTGAGACTGTGTTCTTTATCTGCACCCGACTTCCAAATCCCATAGACTTTGAGGGACCAGTCCCACCTGTAGGGGACCCGACATCTAGCTGCATCACCATCCCCTCAGAGATCTACAGCAGCGCTGGTACAAATTACCAGAATACTACAGGTGGCGTCACGAACTGTATATAAATCTATCCCCTGTAAATATTCCCCCAACATACGCCAGACCGCCAGGGCCACAGACCGAGCCACAGCTACCTGTGACAAATCCCATAGACTTCTACGGGCTCGGCTCTGAGTACCCCATTGCCCTGGTAACCCACAATTGTGGTGGCGGGTCGACACACAATTACTTGCAAAGTCAATATTTGGCTAGAAAATGAACTTTATCCCCCAAAACAAATTTCAACATCATTGCAGCCCTGCCTTAAAAGGACCAGCTAACCTCTTTTCAGTGATTGCTCCGTTAACACAGGTGTGGGTGTTGATGAGGACATGGCTGGAGATCAATCTGTCATGATTAAGTAAGAATGACACCACTGGACACTTTAAAAGGAGGCTGATGCTTGGCATCATTGTTTCTCTTCTGTTAACCATGGTTATCTCTAAAGAAACACGTGCAGTCATCATTGTAATGCACAAAAATGGCCTAACAGGAAGAGTATCGCAGCTAGAAAGATTGCACCTCAGTCAACAATCTATCGCATCATCAAGAACTTCAAGGAGAGAGGTTCCATTGTTGCCAAAAAGGCTCCAGGGCGCCAAGAAAGACCAGCAAGCGCCAGGACCGTCTCTTAAAAGTGTTTCAGCTGCGGGATCGGGCTACCAGCAGTGCAGAGCTTGCTCAGGAATGGCGGCAGGCAGGTGTGAGTGCATCTGCACGCACTGTGAGGCGGAGACTCTTGGAGCAAGGCCTGGTCTCAAGGAGGGCAGCAAAGAAGCCACTTCTCTCCAGAAAAAACATCATGGACAGACTGATATTCTGCAAAAGGTACAGGCAGTGGACTGCTGAGGACTGGGGTAAAGTTATTTTCTCTGATGAATCCCCTTTTCGATTGTTTGGGACATCAGGAAAACGCCTCATTCGGAGAAGACAAGGTGAGTGCTACCACCAGTCTTGTCTCATGCCAACTGTTAAGCATCCTGAAACCATTCATGTGTGGGGTTGCTTCTCAGTCAAGGGAATCGGCTCTCTCACAGTCTTGCCTAAAAACACAGCCATGAATAAAGAATGGTACCAGAATGTCCTCCAAGAGCAACTTCTCCCAACCCTCCAAGAGCAGTTTGGCGATCAACAATGCCTTTTCCAGCATGATGGAGCACCTTGCCAAAAAGCAAAGGTGATAACTAAATGGCTCAGGGAACAAAACATAGAGATTTTGGGTCCATGGCCTGGAAACTCCCCAGATCTTAATCCCATTGAGAACTTGTGGTCAATCATCAAGAGACGGGTGGACAAACAAAAACCTAAAAATTCTGACAAAATGAAAGCATTGATTGTGCAAGAATGGACTGCTATCAGTCAAGATTTGGTCCAGAAGTTGATTGAGAGCATGCCAGGGAGAATTGCAGAGGTCCTGAAGAAGATGGGTCAACACTGCAAATATTGACTTGCTGCATTAACTGTCAATATAAGCTTTTGTTACTCATATGTTTGCAATTATATTTCTGTCTGTGATAAAAACATTTGTCAAACACACATAAAAACCAGAGGTGTTATGTTTTGGTAGCTGAGGAGAGCAGGCAAAAACGGCAATACACCAGAGAGGTTGGAATCTATTGGATTGCAGTACCCTGACTAACCACCACAACTAAAGGCAGCCGTGGAGCGTTCCTACGTTGGTCCTAGACGCCTCTTCACAGCTTGAGAGATTAACTACACCTAAAGATAGAAAGAGGAAAGCTATCTGCCCCGGAGCAGATCCCCAAAGAACATAGGAAGCCCCCAAACATGTAATGGCGGTTAGACAAGAGGAAATACAGACACAGACAGAAAATAGTATGAGCAAACGCTGGGGCCCAATCTGCCTAGACAGAAAAGGATAGAAAGGATACTCACTGCAATCCAAAAAAAACCCTAAAAAATGCCAATGCTACTGATTGCAAAAACACCTGAGATCACACGACCTCTACCACCTAAATCAGTTCTCTGGTGTAACAAAACTAAGCCACAGCCACTGAAAATACTGGAAAAGGCAAATGAACAAATAACAGTGGCTCCAGCGGAACTGAGAGGAGCCCAAGCCCCCGGGGGGGAACCTGGCTAACCTCACAGAAATGCAGAGAAATATGCAAATGGTAAGCACAAAAACAAAAACAGAATATATCTTATCTGAAAGCAGAAGAAGAGGCAAGACTCAGCAAGCTTCCAAGTGAACCAAGAACCACAGTTGAGACAAGAACAATTGATCATCGGCAACCATGATGGGAGGGAACCTCCCTTATATCAAGCCAGTCTGTGACTCCTGATTGCCAATCCTCATTGAATGGTTCAGTACTGTTTGTAACCACCTGTGAGGAACTAAGCCGACCGCCACACGGTAGCCTGGGTATCACAGCTTCTGATACCACCGCCGCTACCAAATATGACGGACGATCCCCTTTCCTCCCACGTCACCAATGGGACGTAACTCCACAGGTACAGCTCTCCGGCGCCCCCTTTGTCTCTCAGGTCAGTAAGGGAACTGCACCTAGAGCAAATGGCCGCCGGGGAGGTTGTCCTGTTACCCACTGGGTATTCTAAGATTCGTGATCAGAGTAAAAGCATCAGCCCAAGATTAATTTTATGGTTTAATTTGCCTTAAGGGCGCACTAGATAATTACAGAAATATACAGTAAAGCTATACAACGTAATTACAATGGAATTGCAGTCAGAGAAACAATACAACGATAATGTACAAGGCTTAAAGGTATAAGCTATAGATCAATATTACCTTGTATTATGGTCATGGGAAGGCATTGGCTCTGCCGTTCCCAGGTACAGTCTTCAGTTGCTGGATAGTCCCTTGGTCTTTCCTAGACCATCTTCTTGGCTTCTGTGTGTGAAATGGAATGGGCACAGGGGTACCTGGCTACAGCTCTTAAACCTGCTAGGCCCTTCCCTTTTGCTTTGAAGCACGCATATTAACTGGCCTGCAATTCATATGGAGCAGGAAACAATGGCTTGAGCTTGAGCTATTTACCATACGACTGACCATCTTATTCAGACACTGGCCTAAACTAATTAGCATGCTAAAGCCCCTTTGATTCCTAGTGGACATCAAAACCGGTCGTACTGGATATGCTAATAGGCCCTGTGTAGTTAAAAGTTTGTGGCTCTGTGAACTGACAAAATGGAGGCTGGTACAGGCCCTATACAAAATGGCGACAACCCTTTCCTTACACCTCCCTGCTTTTGAGGGCGCTAGGGGGTATCACATTCCTGTGTTCCCCGTGCGCCCTACCGCACCCTCTTCTTGCCGGGACAACCCATCAGCGTTACCATGGTCCCTGCCTCTTTTGTGGCGAATGGTGAAGTGGTACTGTTGGAGAGCGAGGCTCCAGCGTAGCAACCTCCCATTCGTCCAGAGACCGTGTGTAACCAGCTGAGGGGGTTGTGGTCTGTTTCCACGGTGAATTGGCGTCCGTACAAGTATGGCTGCAGACGCTGCAGGGCCCACACAATTGCCAGACATTCCTTCTCCATCGTGGAATAGGCCACTTCCCTCGGCAGGAGCTTCCTGCTCAGGTACAAAATGGGTGTTCATGGCCCGTAGTGTCAACCTGGCTGAGCACAGCACCGAGGCCGAAGTCGCTGGCGTCGGTCTGCACTAAGAATGGCCGCGTGAAGTCGGCTGCCTGTAGTACAGGAGAACTAGAAAGGGCGGTCTTGAGCGCCTGGAAAGCTGTCTCGCAGGCGACTGTCCAGTCGACTGCGACGGGCAGCCTTTTCTTGGTGAGGTCCGTCAGGGGCTTGGCCAGGGCACTATAGTGTGGAACAAACCTCCTATAGTACCCAGCAGTACCCAAAAAGGACATCACCTGCTTTAAGGTGCCATTGAACCGCTCACACAAGCCATTGGTCTGTGGGTGATACGGGCTGGCCACCAGATGTTGCACCTGTACCTGCTTACAGAGAGACTCCATCAGCTGCGACATGAACTGGGTCCCTCGGTCGGTGAGCATTTCCTTGGGAAACCCCACTCTGGAGAAAATCTCCAGTAAGGCAGTGGCCACTTTGTCGGCCCGAATGGACGACAAAGCTACCGCCTCCGGGTACCGGGTGGCATAGTCCACTACCGTTAGTATGAAGCATTTCCCGGAGCGACTGGGAGTGGACAGAGGTCCAATGAGATCCACAGCCACCCTCAAGAAAGGCTCTTCGATGATGGGCAGAGTTACCAGTGGGGCTTTAGGGCGCGGCCCCGCCTTCCCCACCCTCTGACAGGTGTCACACGAACGGCAGTAGGCTATCACCTCGGTCCTCATTCCAGGCCAGTAGAAATGCTGAGCTAGCCTGGCCCTGGTTTTAGTGATCCCTAGGTGTCCGGCCATTGGAATCTCGTTTGCGATCCGCAACAATTCCGCCCTGAACGGATGGGGTACCACTAACTGTCGGTCCCTGGGCCACACCTCCGGTGAACCCTGTTGGACCGTTACCCGGTACAGCCGTCCCTGGTCCCAGACCACTCGCTCGCGGTCGGACTCCAGGGGAGGCTGTGCCGCCTGTTCCTTGAGAGTCTTCAGGCTAGGGTCAGCTTCCAACGCTGCCTGAAATCCCTGACTTGATGTGGCAAGAATTGATGAAACTGCCATGTCCTCTGTCAGTTCCCGGGATCTGTCTCCTGGCTACTGTCCGACTCGGCAGCCACTTGGTCAGAGAGGGGGAAACCGTCGGACCTCCGCGAGGCTCCTTGGGCTTCAGCGCTCCCACTCCTGGTAACAGCGGCCACGACCGCTGAGACCACGGGTAGCGCCTGCTTTCCCTCGTCCCCTGACCAAGTCGCCGGGTCAGGCAGACTTCCCTGACTTCCTGACATCCCGGATGTGGGGAACTCCTGACCTGGGGTCCTACCCGGTGGCTCCTCTCCCGGGACCTCCTCCCCCCATGGCCTGTTCCTCTTCCTGCAGGGGCCCTAGACTCAGCAGGCTGGATTCACTTAGGGGCCCTACACTGCCCATAGCAGCCCTTCCCCCCACCTCTGAGCTCTCCCGTGCAGCCTCCTCACCTGTCCTCACTGTGAGCCCTGTGTGTGTAGTGTCAGTGCATGGCTTACCATCAGGTTTCACTCCCTCCTCCAATGTTGGAGGCACATTCAATACATTAACATTAGCATTCACAGTAGAGTTATGACATTCTTGGGGAGCCGAACTTGGGGGTTCAGTGGCCACATACTGGGACACTAGCCGCCCCAAATCGGTCCCAAGCAACACATTTGCAGGAATATTTGGCGTTACTCCCACCTCCCGCATCCCCCTCCCGGCGCCCCAGTCCAAATACACCTTGGCAACGGGCAGCGCCGGTTCAACGCCTCCAATTCCGGAGACGGAAAGGGTTTTCCCAGGTACCAAGTCTTGAGGGGACACCACCTCAGGGCGTAACAGGGTTCGTTCAGCGCCTGTGTCTCGCAGTCCCATGACCGCTGAGCGGCCGATGGTGACGGGTTGGTAATTGTCTAGGGACCTCCCACCACCCCCTCCCACACACAGAACAGTGGTCGGTTTCTGGGACAGGGATGGGGCCTTCTGGCGCTGGGGACACGCAGCCTTAAAGTGTCCTGGCTGATTGCAATTATGACAACGTCTGGGTTCTGTTCCTGGCCTGAAGAGGGCAGCCGTGGGGTACACCCCTTGCACTCTGGGGGCTGGATATGGGGCTGGGGCAGGATTGGGCTTACCCACTCTCCAGGTGCTGCTGGCAGGCTTCTTTGGCTCCGGCGCCCTGTTATTGGCATAACAGGGCGCCGGGGCAGGTGTAGCAGAAAAAAACCAGAGGTGTTATGTTTTGGTAGCTGAGGAGAGCAGGCAAAAACGGCAATACACCAGAGAGGTTGGAATCTATTGGATTGCAGTACCCTGACTAACCACCACAACTAAAGGCAGCCGTGGAGCGTTCCTACGTTGGTCCTAGATGCCTCTTCACAGCTTGAGAGATTAACTACACCTAAAGATAGAAAGAGGAAAGCTATCTGCCCCGGAGCAGATCCCCAAAGAACATAGGAAGCCCCCAAACATGTAATGGCGGTTAGACAAGAGGAAATACAGACACAGACAGAAAATAGTATGAGCAAACGCTGGGGCCCAATCTGCCTAGACAGAAAAGGATAGAAAGGATACTCACTGCAATCCAAAAAAAACCCTAAAAAATGCCAATGCTACTGATTGCAAAAACACCTGAGATCACACGACCTCTACCACCTAAATCAGTTCTCTGGTGTAACAAAACTAAGCCACAGCCACTGAAAATACTGGAAAAGGCAAATGAACAAATAACAGTGGCTCCAGCGGAACTGAGAGGAGCCCAAGCCCCCCGGGGGGGAACCTGGCTAACCTCACAGAAATGCAGAGAAATATGCAAATGGTAAGCACAAAAACAAAAACAGAAAATATCTTATCTGAAAGCAGAAGAAGAGGCAAGACTCAGCAAGCTTCCAAGTGAACCAAGAACCACAGTTGAGACAAGAACAATTGATCATCGGCAACCATGATGGGAGGGAACCTCCCTTATATCAAGCCAGTCTGTGACTCCTGATTGCCAATCCTCATTGAATGGTTCAGTACTGTTTGTAACCACCTGTGAGGAACTAAGCCGACCGCCACACGGTAGCCTGGGTATCACAGCTTCTGATACCACCGCCGCTACCAAATATGACGGACGATCCCCTTTCCTCCCACGTCACCAATGGGACGTAACTCCACAGGTACAGCTCTCCGGCGCCCCCTTTGTCTCTCAGGTCAGTAAGGGAACTGCACCTAGAGCAAATGGCCGCCGGGGAGGTTGTCCTGTTACCCACTGGGTATTCTAAGATTCGTGATCAGAGTAAAAGCATCAGCCCAAGATTAATTTTATGGTTTAATTTGCCTTAAGGGCGCACTAGATAATTACAGAAATATACAGTAAAGCTATACAACGTAATTACAATGGAATTGCAGTCAGAGAAACAATACAACGATAATGTACAAGGCTTAAAGGTATAAGCTATAGATCAATATTACGGGTATTATGGTCATGGGAAGGCATTGGCTCTGCCGTTCCCAGGTACAGTCTTCAGTTGCTGGATAGTCCCTTGGTCTTTCCTAGACCATCTTCTTGGCTTCTGTGTGTGAAATGGAATGGGCACAGGGGTACCTGGCTACAGCTCTTAAACCTGCTAGGCCCTTCCCTTTTGCTTTGAAGCACGCATATTAACTGGCCTGCAATTCATATGGAGCAGGAAACAATGGCTTGAGCTTGAGCTATTTACCATACGACTGACCATCTTATTCAGACACTGGCCTAAACTAATTAGCATGCTAAAGCCCCTTTGATTCCTAGTGGACATCAAAACCGGTCGTACTGGATATGCTAATAGGCCCTGTGTAGTTAAAAGTTTGTGGCTCTGTGAACTGACAAAATGGAGGCTGGTACAGGCCCTATACAAATGGCGACAATCCTTTCCTTACACCACCAGAGGGAGCTTCTGCTCAGAATTCGTTTCCAAAACATTCACAACACAGAGGGCAGCAGATCATGTAAAAATATATTTGTGTCATTCTCAAAACTTTTGGCCATGACTGTAGTGGTAGATACCAGTCCTGCAGAACATATAAGACACTATAGTATAGTTAGTTATAGATGGTGACTTACAGCTGACAATCTTTCTGATGGAGTCGTTCACTTTTCCCGTGTTTTCCATCTGGCTCAGACCGATATGGCAGCCAGGACTTATCTCAGGGTTTATAGCTAAGAAACATTTGGCTTCTCACACCATCCCGATCTATTCCCAACATGCACAAAGTTCTCATCCTACTGATACCCCAATGCTGAGCCGCTGCTGCCATATGTGTCCCTACTACTGGACCACCTGTGTGACACATGGTAACTGCTCCTCTTACTGTCCCTCATGAAAATACCCATCAGCGTGCCCCTTACAAACTAAAATGCCCCCTTTGAGCCGTCTCGATGGTAACAGTTCCCCCTAGAAAATATAAAGCCCTCTGTGAGTGCCCTAGAAAGTAATAATGCCTCCTGTGTGCCCCGCTGATGGCTACAACACACTGAGAGTTCCTATAATTGAATAATTTCTCTTAATTGCCCATTTAACATTTAATATTATCCCCTGAGTCCCCACCCACATATAATAACAATGGCTCTCGAGTTCCCCCACAAAAACATAGTAGTGCGCCAAAATTAAAATACGTATAAACATAGCCCCTCACATGTATAATGTCACAAAACACAGTATGATGCTCCACATCCCCCTAAAAACAATGTGATCCCCCAAAGACCTACAAATTTTATGATGTCCCGATGCACAGTATGATGCCCCACGACCCCCCACAAACACAGTATAATCCACCCACAGTTCTACACATACAGTATAATTCCCCACAGCCCCCCACATATAGTATGATCACCCACAGCCCCCAATACACAGTATAATGGCCCCTCAGTTCACCACATACAGTATGATCCCCACAACTCCCTACGTACACTGAGCCCCCACAGCCCCAAACACACAGTATTATAGCCCTACAGTAGTCGGCACACAGTATATTGCCCTCACACACATTATGATCCACACATAATATCATGCCTCCACAGTCCCCCTACAATTATGGATTATTAAAATTAAAAATAAACATTATGTACTCGCCTAACCTTGCATCCTGGTAAATCCGCCAGCTCTGTATGAGTTACAGAGTGTGTGAACCAATGTGGTGGTCATTGCGTGGGGGAATGACAACTCTCCACCCATCACAGAACTTTTACATCCTGTGCGCTCATTCTGCTGTTCTGTAGGCCACAGGCCTAAAGCGACCTGTGGCCTACAGAATGAAAAGTAAAAAGGCAGGGTGGCCTTGTCTTCCTGCTCCAACCCAGGGATTAACTTTGGGCCCTTCTGCGTGAGTGTAGAGTTCCAAAGTATGAATCTGAGAACATAACTTTCTGAACACTGTACATGAGAAATATTAGGCAGGGTAGCTACTGCTAGATTTACACATATGAGGTGGTAACACTCACCAAACCAAGGGCAATCTGTCTCTAGCACCGGACATACAAGATGGATTACAAGAAGTGGAGCCACACAGATGTAAATGAGAGGCAAGTTCGAAAGTGATTAATTAATTCAAAAGAAGAATGGAATGAAAGTGAAAGTGATTCAGTTGGTCAGTGTCTTCTAATCCAAACCCAACACCTATGTGGAATACTGAAGAGACAAGTTGTCATCACTCTCCATCCAGCATCCAGGCTCTAAAAGAGATCGTTCTTGAAGAAAGGAGAAGGATAGATGTTGTAATATGTCATCAACTTCCATGCCTAGGAGACTTGGTGATGTCCTTAAAACTCATGGCGGTCATACAAAATACTAGATGTAATAGTTTTTGCATCTAGTAATTTGAGTGGAACTGAAGATTTTGTAATGAAAGTTCTATTATTAACTTTACTTTCCTGTTAGGTAAAAAATGTATGAAACTCAGTTTTGTCAACATTTTGGATATTGGACTTGTATTTAGTGAGATGCAGTAAAGACCAAAAGTTTGGACACACCTTCTCATTCAAAGCTTTTTCTGTATTTTCATGACTATGAAAATTGTAGAATCACACTGAAGGCATCAAAACTATGAATTAACACATGTGGAATTATACATTACACTTTACAAAAAAGTGTGAAACAACTGAAAATATGTCTTATATTCTAGGTTCTTCAAAGTAGCCACCTTTTGTTTTGAATACTGCTTTGCACGCAGAAAAAGTGAACAGATGGACTCTACATGCCTGGTTCCACCGTGAAGCATGGAGGAGGAGGTGTGATGGTGTGGGGGTGCTTTGCTGGTGACACTGTTGGGGATTATTCAAATTGAAGCGGTGAGCGGTCCAGCTCACCCCAAACCATCTCGATTGGGTTCAGGTATGGTGACTGTGGAGGCCAGGTCATCTGGCGTAGCACCACAACATTCTTGTTCTTGGTCAAATAGCCCTTACACAGCCTGGAGGTGTGTTTAGGGTCATTGTCCTGTTGAAAATTAAATGATGGTCCAACTAAACGCAAACCGGATGGAATAGCATGCTGCTGCAAGATGCTGTGGTAGCCATGCTTGTTCACTATGCCTTCAATTTTGAATAAATCCCCAACAGTGTCACCAGCAAAGCACCTCCACATCATCACACCACCTCCTCCATGCTTCACGGTGGGAACCAGGCATGTAGAGTCCATCCGTTCACCTTTCCTGCGTGCAAAGCAGTAATCAAAGTAAAAGGTGGCTACTTTGAAGAACCTAGAATATAAGACATATTTTCAGTTGTTTCACACTTTTTTGTAAAGTGTAATGTATAATTCTACATGTGTTAATTCATAGTTTTGATGCCTTCAGTGTGATTCTACAATTTTCACAGTCATGAAAATACAGAAAAATCGTTGAATGAGAAGGTGTGTCCAAACTTTTGGTCTGTACTGTATATACAAGTATATACACTGCTCAAAAAAATAAAGGGAACACTCAAATAACACATCCTAGATCTGAATGAATGAAATATTCTCATTCAATACTTTGTTCTGTACAAAGTTGAATGTGCTGACAACAAAATCACAAAAAAATCACCAAAGAAATCAAATTTATTAAACAATGGAGGCCTGGATTTGGAGTCACAAACAAAATTAAAGTGGAATGTAATGTCCTTAAAACAAGACAAAATGATGCTCAGTAGTGTGTGTGGCCTCCTCGTGCCTGTATGACCTCCCTTCAACGCCTGGGCATGCTCCTGATGAGGCGGCGGATGGTCTCCTGAGGGATCTCCTCCAAGACCTGGACTAAAGCATCCGCCAACTCCTGGACAGTCTGTGGTGCAAAGTGACGTTGGTGGATGGAGCGAGACGTGATGTCCCAGATGTGCTCAATCATATTCGGGTCTGGGGAATGGGTAGGCCAGTCCATAGCTTCAATGCCTTCATCTTGCAGGAACTGCTGACACACCCCAGCCACATGAGGTCTGGCATTGTCCTGCATTAGGAGGAACCCAGGGCCAACCGCACCAGCATATGGTCTCACAAGGGGTCTGAGGATCTCATCTTTGTACCTAATGGCAGTCAGGCTACCTCTGGCGAGCACATAGAGGGCTGTGTGAGCCTCCAAAGAAATGCCATCACTCATCATTACTGACCCACTGCCAAACTGGTCATGCTGAAGGATGTTGCAGGCAGCAAATCACTCTCCACGGCGTCTCCAGACTCTGTCACATGTGCTCAGTGTGAACCTGCTTTCATCTGTGAAGAGCACAGGCACCAGTGGCGAATTTGCCAATCCTGGTGTTCTGTGGCAAATGCCAAGCGTCCTGCACGGTGTTGGGCTGTGAGCACAACCCCCATCTGTGGATGTCGGGCAACGGTTTCTAACCGTTTGTGCAGACACATGCACATTTGTGGCCTGCTGGAGGTCATTTTGCAGGGCTCTGGCAGTGCTCTTCCTGTTCCTACTTGCAGAAAGGTGGAGGTAGCGGTCCTGCTGCTGCGTTGTTGCCCTCCTACGGCCCCCTCCATATCTCCTGGTGTACTGGCCTGTCTCCTGGTAGCGCCTCCAGCCTCTGGACACTACGCTGACAGACACAGCAAACCTTCTTGCCACAGCGCGCATTGATGTGCCATCCTGGATGAGCTGCACTACCTGAGCTACTTGTGTGGGTTGTAGAGTCAGTCTCATACTACCACGAGTGTGAAAGCACAACCAACATTCAAAAGTGACCAAAACATCAGCCAGAAAGCTTTGATACAGAGATGTGGTCTGTGATCCCCACCTCCATTTGCATAACAGCATGTGACATTGATTGCCAATCAGTGTTGCTTCCTAAAGGGTATGCCACACTAAACAATATCGCTAACGGGATCGCTAAAAAAGTCACTATTTAGCGATCCCGTTAGCGATATTGTTCAGTGCGGCAGCTTCCAGCGACGAGCTTCCTGCTGTGATCTCGCTCGTCGCTGGAATCGTTCCGGACCCTATTTCATCGCTGGCGCTCCCGCTGGGTAAGTATCTTATCGCTGTGTGGCACCTTTTCTTAGCGATTTAGCGGTACTTTTGTACCGCTAAAGTCGTTAAGAAGATCGCTAACGGCGATAGCGTCGTTAACTATATCGCTAAATGCGGCAGCATTTAGCGATATAGAAACAATCCCGCTAGCGATCTCATTAGTATGCAACGCTAACGAGATCGCTAGCGGGATAGCTCAGTGTGGCAGTACCTTAAGTGGACAGTTTGATTTCACAGAAGTTTAATTTACTTGGAGTTATATTCTGTTGTTTAAGTGTTCCCTTTATTTTTTGAGCAGCGTATATACACACACACTTTAAGCACATTGATTATATCAATGAAAAAAGAAAAATTTAGCTCCTGGAAAACAAAGCGTCAAAAATTAAAGCGAAAAAATGGATGCATCTCCAAGGAATTAAGTGAGTAGTTGCTGTATTGTTCATTTTTTGTGCATTTTCTGTGTTTGTATTCCTTTTTGCTCCAGAAGAAATACACCATACCAAGAGCATACTATGTTTAAAATGCCACAAATGTCAAAAACAAAACGTGCAGCTTCTTTGAGAACAATTGCAAGTTTGACCTTAATCCGGCATCGTCTCCATATGAATCTGCTCTTAGAACGTTTCCAGTTTCTGAACCTTCGGGACGCGATGATATATGAGATCCTTAATGTTAAAAACATAATTTCTCTGTCGTTACAGATATTTATTATCGCAGCTGACACAGGGGACTGATGAACACAGTAAATAAGCTGTTTATATGCTTGTTTGTGGCTCTTAGAGGAAGATCGTTCATCATGTGAAGTCATCCAGATTATCACACGTAACTGACCATTCCCAATCCTTATTTACATGGTAAAGCGGCTCTCGTGTAATTCGTCTTCTTAATATACCAGCAGGAGTTATTTGTATGGAGACGTTACAGGTGTTTTCCTTTTCTTATTCCCTGAGGTCTGGTCGTCCAGGGACCGGGGGAAAACAGTATGATAAATATAAAAGATGAAGGATGATTGATGTCTGGTGCTGTATAAGAGAAAACATTCTAATATGTCACCCACCTAATCATCACACATAGTAAGGTTGGCTACATGCGGCCAGCATTCATGGTGTGAATATGGACCATGATGTCCAAACCAGCCATAAGTTTCTTGACCTAAACTCTACAGCATCATATATGTCTATGAGGGTGTTGAGTCCCGATCAGGAGAATCGTGGACGGTTTGGAGATCGGGGTCTACATTCAGACCATGAATGTCAGACGTATGAAAGTGGCCTTCAGTTAAGTTTCCACTATGACTTTTTGACTCGACGCATTTTTGCTGCAGAAATGATGCAATTCCAGCAATGTGGATGGGACTTATAGAAATCTCATGCGCACTTTTTTTTTTTTTGCGCAGCGTAAAGTAACCTGCGGTGCGTGCTTCAAATCTGCAACATGTCAATTTCTCTTGTGGGTATGCCAAGTTTTATGTGTAGATATAACAATTAGGCACATGCATTTTTACCGCCTTAACTCTGCAAAAACACACTAAAAACACATGTACATCAATACATTTTTGGCAAAGTCAAATACCAAGGAGTATCAAAAGCTAAATTAAAAAAGGCAATGAAAATGCAAAAAACCTAATAGGTGCAGAAAAGGCACAATATCAAAAACTCACCACATACTCATCGTGGGAACTTAGTCTAATGCTTCTATCATATAATATTGATATCAATAAATACAATTGTGCAACTTTTTCTCTAATGCCCTTCCAGGATATTCCTAACAAAAAAAAAAGGCACAATTAGGAGTTCCTAGGCTCTAGAGCAAAATCTAAAACAGGTCACCCCACCTCCAATGGGCCATGTATAATACTTTTACTTAAAACATTTCTTTAAAGGGGGTGTCCACCACTAGACAACCCCTGCTTAATGAATTTAGTGCCCCACGTAAAATAAAAATAATGTATACTCATCTCATGAGCGGTGCCGTAACTGCGATGTCACCACTGCTGTTCCCCAGTGGATGACGAAACATTGGTGACTCACGTAATAACCGCACCCAAGCCGCAGTTGCTGATGGGCTGCAGCTCATCAATGCTCCATCAGAGAGGATGTCCGACATCTGATGAAATAGTAAAGGCTGCAGCTGATGGGCGTGCACTGATTGAGGTGTCATGTGACCGCCGCAGCCAATGTCTTGCCACCCATTGGAAACAGCAGCACCAATATCGCTGGAACGGTGATGCAGGAGGGGAGTATCCAGTATTTTTTATTTTCTGTGGGGCACTGAATTGATTAAGGAGGGGTTGTTCAGTGGTAGAAAACTCTTTTAAGGGCGGCCATGTTTTGTTATTTTTAATATACAGGTCCTTCTCAAAAAATTAGCATATAGTGCTAAATTTCATTATTTTCCATAATGTAATGATTAAAATTAAACTTTCATATATTTTAGATTCATTACACACCAACTGAAATTTTTCAGGTCTTTTATTGTTTTAATACTGATGATTTTGGCATACAGCTCTTGAAAACCCAAAAATCCTGTCTCAAAAAATTAGCATATTTCATCCGTCCAATAAAATAAAAGTGTTTAAAACAAAATAAAAAAAAACCATCAAATAATAATGTTCAGTTATGCACTCAATACTTGGTCGGGAATCCTTTTGCAGAAATGACTGCTTCAATGCGGCGTGGCATGGAGGCAATCAGCCTGTGACACTGCTGAGGTGTTATGGAGGCCCAGGATGCTTCGATAGCGGCCTTAAGCTCATCCAGAGTGTTGGGTCTTGTGTCTCTCAACTTTCTCTTCACAATATCCCACAGATTCTCTATGGGGTTCAGGTCAGGAGAGTTGGCAGGCCAATTGAGCACAGTAATACCATGGTCAGTAAACCATTTACCAGTGGTTTTGGCACTGTGAGCAGGTGCCAGGTCGTGCTGAAAAATGAAATCTTCATCTCCATAAAGCATTTCAGCCGATGGAAGCATGAAGTGCTCCAAAATCTCCTGATAGCTAGCTGCATTGACCCTGCCCTTGATGAAACACAGTGGACCAACACCAGCAGCTGACATGGCACCCCACACCATCACTGACTGTGGGTACTTGACACTGGACTTCAGGCATTTTGGCATTTCCTTCTCCCCAGTCTTCCTCCAGACTCTGGCACCTTGATTTCCGAATGACATGCAAAATTTGCTTTCATCAGAAAAAAGTACTTGGGACCACTTAGCAACAGTCCAGTGCTGCTTCTCTGTAGCCCAGTCAGGCGCTTCTGCGCTGTTTTGGTTCAAAAGTGGCTTTACCTGGGGAATGCGGCACCTGTAGCCCATTTCCTGCACACGCCTGTGCACGGTGGCTCTGGATGTTTCTACTCCAGACTCAGTCCACTGCTTCCGCAGGTCCCCCAAGGTCTGGAATCGGTCCTTCTCCACAATCTTCCTCAGGGTCCGGTCACCTCTTCTCGTTGTACAGCGTTTTCTGCCACATTGTTTCCTTCCAACAGACTTCCCATTGAGGTGCCTTGATACAGCACTCTGGGAACAGCCTATTGTTGAGAAATTTCTTTCTGGGTCTTACCCTCTTGCTTGAGGGTGTCAATGATGGCCTTCTGGACATCATTCAGGTCGGCAGTCTTACCCATGATGGCAGTTTTGAGTAATGAACCAGGCAGGGAGTTTTTAAAAGCCTCAGGAATCTTTTGCTTGTGTTTAGAGTTAATTAGTTGATTCAGAAGATTAGGGTAATAGCTCATTTAGAGAACCTTTTCTTGATATGCTAATTTTTTGAGACAGGATTTTTGGGTTTTCATGAGCTGTATGCCAAAATCATCAGTATTAAAACAATAAAAGACCTGAAAATTTCAGTTGGTGTGTAATGAATCTAAAATATATGAAAGTTTAATTGTAATCATTACATTATGGAAAATAATGAAATTTAGCACTATATGCTAATTTTTTGAGAAGGACCTGTATGTTTGGAATATGATTTTGTAGCACTAATATATAAGTCTTACACGGTCTCTACTTTACTCACAGACTGCACAGCTCTAATGTACATGCAATGGCTGCTGGTGGTGGAGCACATGACCCGATCTGTCCAATTAAAAAGCAGCTTTCCCATGTGAGGTGTTTTACAATTGGAGAAGACTGATTGACAGGTCTGGTCATATGTTCCTTCAGCAGCAGCCATTTATTGAACAGGAGAGCTGGGCAGTTTGTGAGGAAGGCGGCACTAAATAAGTACAGGAGTAGAACCTGTAATACTTATATAATAGTAAGTGCCACTGTAAGGGATCTCACAGGGGAAGGGGGGCGTCGATTCGCTCACCTCGGGGAGGGGAGAGAATGACCTAGCAGGGGTCGGCTCTCTGGCGCCACCTCTTGCCTCTGGTCAGTCAGGGAACTGCACCGAGGGCAAATAGTTGCCGGAAAGGCTTCCCTTATAGGTATGAGTTAGTGAGGGGGGATATATATCACCAGTCTGGGCTGGGGATATATATATCTATATATACCTCCCTGCCGTCACTGCCAGAGTTCCTCACTAAAATAGTACGGTATTCTGCCACCGGTTCCTCGTTTGAAATAATCCCCGTCCGACAACAGGCTTATACCGGGTCAGAAATCAACCCGGTAGCGTATCATATAACCAACCGAGCGTGCGGGCAAAGGGATTCGTGGATCGAGATAAATGAGCAGCCCAAGATTAATTTTATATTTAATCGCCTTAAAGGTGCACTAGAAATATACAAGCATATATTTACAGAACAATATACAAGTATACAGTCAGGAGTGCAGTACAAAGAATAGGGTATAGATAGGTTGCAATTACCGTGTTATGTAGCATGTGACCACAGGGAGGCGCTGATGGATCACAGGTCCAAATCTTAGTTACAGGCTTTCCTGGCTCTGTCTGATAACGGGTCCACCTGCCAGAAGAAAACTGAGCTCCAAATGAGGAACTGACACTTATCTCCTTGGCTGCTCCTCCCACACTTTGCGCCCACCCCTGGGCTTGTGCAGCCTCTCTCCTCCCATCTCTGAGAGTAGGATTTTTGGTTCAGAACCGTGAATGGCTCACAACTTTCCGCCCGAAGCTTTGAATGGAATGGCAGCAGTGCCACTGGTTTTGGCTGTATTTTATCTGCGCATAAAGTCCAAATATGCCTACGGTATGTAATTCCTGGTGGCTAAGCTTTAGAACTCCATTGCACAGAGTGCTACAATTGGCTGCCGGGCGCGGGTATTTGGGGGAAGGAACGCCGATTCAGATGATGTGCTCGGCTAGGCTCAGAAATATTGCATTCTATTATTATAGGTCATTTTCCAGATTCAATACCTCATAGCCTTGCTGTGCCTTGTTGTTATGACGGTGAATATCCATGTGCTTCAAGTCAGACAAGAGTTTGCCTGTAGCTTGCAGGGGATTTTGCACCTTTGTGTTATGAGCTTCACAGGATTTGTTCTTGGTTTTTAAAGATAAACACTGCATGGCTTTTTATAGCCTTGGGGGATGCAAGGGTGGGGGCACACTTCAGGAGGGGAGAGACCTGCACTTCGTCCCTCACAGCCACAAATTCATGTCCCCCAAAACATTTGCAAATCTAAAAATAAAGTGGACAACACATCTAACTTTGAATCAGCAAAAATCTTAGTGCATGCCCCATCAACTCCCACTTGATTTACTGCAGCACCCTTCTTTGTAGCCGCCATTAAACACTGTTGAACTCCTACAATTCATTCCCAACCAATGCCTGTTAATCCACTTTCCCCCTCGGTCAGTGTCTTCTCCAATAGTATTTTGGACTGAATTTGCAGGGATATGGACTAAAAAATCACTTACAAGGCTGTCCACTCCATACTTCTCTGACCTAATATCCTGCTATCTCCTCACACAATCTTCTGTCCTCAGAATATTTCCTTGTTTGCACTCCTCTTGTCTGCTCTGGTGCTTCCTCCATACTCTAGAACAGTGTTTTCCAAACTCTAGTCCTCACGGACCCTTCAGGATTTCCATAGTGTTGCACAGGTGAGAGAATTCCTGATGCCTTGATGAGACTTCCACCATCTGCGCAATACAAAGGAAATCCTGAAAACATGACCCGTGTGGGCCACCAGGACTGGAGTTTGGGAAACACTGTTCTAGAACTTGCTACTCGAATCATATGTCTGCCTACGAAACCTTCAAACATACCCTGAAAACCCACCTGCCCAGAAAAGACAGCACCTAGCTGCCAAGTGGAATAAAATGCTTTCTGTTATGTTTCGGTAGCTGAGGAGAACTAGCAAAAATAGCAAAGTAGCAATACACCAGAGAGGCTGGAACCTATTGGATTGCAGGACCCTGAACTAACCGCAACACTAGAAGTAGCCGTGGAGCGTACCTACGGTGATCCTAGATGCCTCGTCACAGCCGGAGAGATAGCTACACCTAAAGGCAGAAAGATGAAAGCTATCTGCCCCGGAGCAGATCCCCAAAGAAAATAGGAAGCCCCCAAACATGTAATGGCGGTTAGACAAGAAGAAAATACAGACACAGACAGAAAATAGAATGAGCAAACGCTGGGGCCCAATCTGTCTACAGTCATGGACAAAAGTTTTGAGAATGACACAAATATTAATTTTTACAAAGTCTACTGCTTCACTTTTTCTAATGGCAATTTGCATATACTCCAGAATGTTATAAGAGTGATCAGCTTAACAGCAATTACTTGCAAAGTCAATATTTGGCTAGAAAATGAACTTTATCCCCCAAAACACATTTCAACATCATTGCAGCCCTGCCTTAAAAGGACCAGCTAACCTCTTTTCAGTGATTGCTCCATTAACACAGGTGTGGGTGTTGATGAGGACATGGCTGGAGATCAATCTGTCATGATTAAGTAAGAATGACACCACTGGACACTTTAAAAGGAAGCTGGTGCTTGGCATCATTGTTTCTCTTCTGTTACCATGGTTATCTCTAAAGAAACACGTGCAGTCATCATTGCAATGCACAAAAATGGCCTAACAGGGAAGAGTATCGCAGCTAGAAAGATTGCACCTCAGTCAACAATCTATCGCATCATCAAGAACTTCAAGGAGAGAGGTTCCATTGTTGCCAAAAAGGCTCCAGGGCGCCCAAGAAAGACCAGCAAGCGCCAGGACCGTCTCTTAAAAGTGTTTCAGCTGCGGGATTGGGCTACCAGCAGTGCAGAGCTTGCTCAGGAATGGCAGCAGGCAGGTGTGAGTGCATCTGCACGCACTGTGAGGCAGACACTCTTGGAGCAAGGCCTGGTCTCAAGGAGGGCAGCAAAGAAGCCACTTCTCTCCAGAAAAAACATCATGGACAGACTGATATTCTGCAAAAGGTACAGGCAGTGGACTGCTGAGGACTGGGGTAAAGTTATTTTCTCTGATGAATCCCCTTTTCGATTGTTTGGGACATCAGGAAAACGCCTCATTCGGAGAAGACAAGGTGAGCGCTACCACCAGTCTTGTCTCATGCCAACTGTTAAGCATCCTGAAACCATTCATGTGTGGGGTTGCTTCTCAGCCAAGGGAATCGGCTCTCTCACAGTCTTGCCTAAAAACACAGCCATGAATAAAGAATGGTACCAGAATGTCCTCCAAGAGCAACTTCTCCCAACCCTCCAAGAGCAGTTTGGCGATCAACAATACCTTTTCCAGCATGATGGAGCACCTTGCCATAAAGCAAAGGTGATAACTAAATGGCTCAGGGAACAAAACATAGAGATTTTGGGTCCATGGCCTGGAAACTCCCCAGATCTTAATCCCATTGAGAACTTGTGGTCAATCATCAAGAGACGGGTGGACAAACAAAAACCTAAAAATTCTGACAAAATGAAAGCATTGATTGTGCAAGAATGGACTGCTATCAGTCAGGATTTGGTCCAGAAGTTGATTGAGAGCATGCCAGGGAGAATTGCAGAGGTCCTGAAGAAGAAGGGTCAACACTGCAAATATTAACTTGCTGCATTAACTCATTCTAACTGTCAATATAAGCTTTTGTTACTCATATGTTTGCAATTATATTTCTGTCTGTGATAAAAACATCTGTCAAACACACATAAACACCAGAGGGCAGCAGATCATGTGAAAATATAATATTTGTGTCATTCTCAAAACTTTTGGCCATGACTGTAGATAGAAAAGTATAGGAAAGAATTCTGACTGCAACCCAAAAAAACCCTGGCAAAAATACCAACACTTCTGATTAACAAAAAACCTGAGATCACACGATCTCTACCACCTAAATCAGATCTCTGGTGTAACACACAGCAATTCAGCAAATAGAAAGTGACAAACGAACAGAGCAAAAGTGCAAACACAAACTGAGCACAATTGCAGCGCCAAGCCCCAAAAGGGGACCAGGCTGAAGTCTACTGCTAAGCAGCAAACAAGCAAAGAAAATCCAACCAGAGGAAAAAAAGCAGCAAATCACTTATCTGAATGAGAGCAGGAATGCAAGCTGAGCTCCAAGCAAGACCAGGAAGAACAATTGATTACCAGCAAGGCTAAAGGGAGTTCAGGTCACTTATATCAGACCATTCAGAGCCAGCTGAAGGCCATTCAGCAATTAGTTCATTACCCTCAGCAACTACCGGAGGGAGCCCCAGCAGCTCATAAGTCGCCTCCAGAGTATTCACAACAGCTTTCCCATTGTGGAGATGTTAGCAATAAGGTATTTGTCACCTAATTACTTAACTTTAGTTATGTCCTATAGGATATTATCATATAATTTTCCCTGGGGGATTGTACTTCTCCAAGTATCATATTGACCAATCATATGCAAGTAGCAACATAGAGATGCAGAAGGATCTGTGATGATGTCATCAAGGTCATACGATCTGAGTGCATAGGTCCTGTCAGCCAGCAGTGTGTGTGTGTGCAGCCTAAATAAGCTGTGATATATTACACAGCACAGATGTGTGGAGCCATTAACTGCAGTTAATATTTCCACACTCAGTGCTCATGTAGGCTGCACATTCTGGCTGGCAGGAACTGTGGACTCTGGTCATGTAACCCTGATGACGTCATCACAAGTTCTTCTGCACTTCTACGTTGCGGTCTGTTTATGATTGGTCAGCATTTTTAGCTTGTTCATTTTTTGCCTACTTCTATTATATTACATTACTAACATTTGTAATAAACTTTAATATATATTTTTTGAGTATCCCTCTGTTGTCCATTTCTTTCTTTGGTTATTCATATTTCAGGAGGCCAACATTTCAGATTTTAAAATAATTTTTCAAGCTGGTGTTATAAAGTATTCTAATTTACTGAGATAATGATTTTGGGTTTTCATTGGCTGTAAGCCATAATCATCAACATTAACAGAAATAAACACGTGAAATAGATCACTCTGTTGTAATGACTCTATATGAGTTTCACTTTTTGTATTGAAGAACTGAAATATATTAACTTTTTGATGATATTCTAATTTTGTGAGAAGCACCTGTATATATAATTTTAGGCCTATATACAACATAGAGTAAAATACAACACGGCAACAAACAATACCGAGGGCAGTTGCATATCATTAGCCAAGGGAACAAGCATCCCACTGCCATACAGGTTGCCTTTACACAACTCTTCTATGTGCATTAGCCCTAAAGATAAATTCACACAGCAAAAACTAAATTTAACATCAAATGTTAGCACCCGAGCATGCTGGATAACACTTTATCTAAGCACATTCGCTCATCACTAACAGGGAAGCTTGCCACTCGTGTCAAATTCTTAGGGGCACTACATTTCTGGGGCTAACCTCAAACTTCCAAAGTTATAAACTATATCCATAAACACCCTAAAATTCACGAATATACACATTACATTTTAAATAGGTTCACCATTTTGTTTAGCATTTTTAAAAATTAAAGTGTAAACTTGCAAATTTTAACAAAAAAATTTGAAAAAAAAATATTTTTTTAAATCTAAGAAAATTGTATAAATAAGGTATAAAAATCAGTGGCATAGAATGAGGGAAGCTCCAGTGGTGCAAATTTTCTGAAGGAAAACAAAACAAAAGTTGCTTTCTTTTTATATTTTAAATTTTGTGCCACTAAGAAGTGGCGCGCGTCCATGATGCAGATTTGCAGAGTACTGCACATGCCCAGACTGCCGGCTGGCCTCCTATGGATCGTCGGGCAAGTGCCACTTTGAACTCTATCAATGTGAACATATTGTTGATACAGTCGGATTGTGTGTTACAGCAGGGAGCCGTGGTCTCCCTGCTCCACCATACTTTATCCTGTAGTCTACAGACATTAGTATCCCAGCACAGGTGGCCCAATAACGTCACTGCACCGTGCTCGCTCTGCCGACCCACTTTTTGTGCTGGGAAAAAGGAGATTCAGTTCTTCAGATTAAGAGAATGGAAGCTTCATTTTATTGTGCGGTGTGTGGGGGGATGATGGCACAAAAGTGTCATTATGACTTCAAAGTGGCATTAATACTTGAGCCTTTATATGTGAGGGGAAAAAAAAAGTCACTAAAAAGTGTCGGAGGTCTTTTATTACCACCTCTGTGTTGCAAATGGACGTGCCATTAGGTCTCAATGACAGTGATCCAATGAATGTACCCAATAATGGTACAAAAGAAAACTCAAAAACCTACAGCATTTACCATAAAAAACAAGTCCCTATACCGCAATATTTATGGAAGGGGGAAAAAAAAAGTTGGAGTTCCGGAAAGAGGTGACGCAAAAAATGATATTTCTCCCCATAAAACATGCCCACGATATGACTGATCCAGCTTTCTACATCACCCACATGCCCTCATTCAGCGCTCGTCCCAGCTGGCATCTCCATAAGCGATCCTGTAATGTATTCCTATGCGGCAGGAAGTGAACTGTGATGGTTCAGGCCCCATTCTAATGGATGATGATAAAAGATCAATGCAAAACACATTTCTTTTCTTTTTTTGTGGCGCGGACTGATTATTTATGGTGCTATGCCGTCTACCCACAGCTTTAATTAGACACAGCAAAACAAGCGCGTCTCTGCAATTTCCCGAGGAGGCCATAGAAAACGAAATGAGTCATTAAGCCCAGTTAGCTCATGGAAAATATACACACACCTCATCCCTCAGTCTATCCTCTACCTGATCAACCATCCTAATGCCAAATGCCAACAGACGACTCTTTTCTGCATCGTTGCAAAAGATGACATTATGGGGTTTTTTTTATAGGCAAATTACTTAACATTTTCCATTTCATATTTAAGTTTATTCTTTTCTCAGTTTCCAGATTTTTTTGTTGTTGAATGGAATGAAATATACTGTTACCAGAAAACCAAACACAACCGGTCTGCAATTATACCACATACTGAAAGTTATTCTAACATAACCATACTGCTTATTATCCGTTTCTCGCCTCTCTGAATGGAGAAACCTCCTGGAGGCTTCAGGTGGGTCAAGCAGGGCACGGTAGCTTTGCTATGTTCTACATGAAATACGAGTTCTCCCTTTATTCCAGGAGAATCGGATAGTATGGACAGGCAAGGTTAATACAGTTCTCTCCGTTTCTGTCGGAATCTCCAAGAAACTGTATTCTGAAGAGCGCTTCGATCTGGCTATTCACTTCACCAGGCGCCAACTTCTGTCTGTGTCCACCAGTGGGCCAGACAACAGCTTCGTTCTTTCACAGTCCAATAACTCATAATACACAATTGCACTTGCTTTGGAGGCAATAGTGGCCCCCTTGCCTTTTTTGAGCCCGTGTGGCTGCATAGGTTGCACCAATGATATGTCTACCTTTGGTCTGGCCTCAGTCCTGACAGTAATCATTCAGATGTGCACAAAAACATGGTTAACTATATACAGTTTTTCTGGGATTCCAACAGAAACGCCCTAAGGTAGTGCTTTGTATTAATGGAATTATCCAGCTGTTGGCTACAAGTCTGAAATCACTCTGGTCTCCGGTGCTGGAGGTGGCAGGCACGTGGTATGTGAATTGCATACATGTGGTCATGTACCGGCTAGAAGTGTGCTGTCTCACTCAATGCGTCTGGTCAGAATTTGGATAAAAGTATGAAAATCGCATACTTGTGGTCATATGACCAACCACTCCCGGCACTGCAGAATCCTCACAGCATGCACTGTACACGTTATGAGGATTCATAAGTCTGCAGTTACATAAAATGACTGAAAACTTGTAGACTAAAGGACGGACAACCCCTTTAATATGAACCTAGTCTAACCTTTAGTTATTCCATACAGCGCTGTGTACGATATTTTAACATAGCTCCATTCAAGTGACATTATCTGTACAATGGGTGGTCACTAGTGACGAGCGATAAGGTTCTAACAGGGTATCTCGGCGTGCTCGAATAATATGTTCAAGTCCCATTGCCTGCATGTCTTGCGGCTCTTCGACAGCCACAACACATGCAAGGATTATCTCACAGACAGGCAATTCCTGAATGTATTGTGGCTGTCGAAGAGCCACAAGACATACAGCCACAGGGACTTTTCGAACACACCGAAGACACTCTTATCACCTGAGCATGCTCCGATAACACCTTGCTTGAGCACGTTTGCTCATCAGTAGTGATCAGGAATGCCACTGTGCGAGTAAACATGGTTAATGAGTAGAAGTGTTTAGAGGGATTGTGACATAAGGATCGCCTCAGTCAAAATGCCCTAACGGGGCAGATGGACATAAAAGAATGGGATCTAAACATCCTCCAAGTGCGACTTCTCCCAACAATCCAGCAACAATTTGGTGATGAACAACGCTTTTTCCAGCATGATGGAGACTACGTCAAAAGATAAAAAAATATTATTAAATGGCTCTGTGGACAAAATATTGACATTTTGGGTCCATGGCCAGGAAACTCCCCGCTTCTCAATCCTACTAAGAACCTGTGGTCAATCCTCAAAAAGCAAGAGTACAAACAAAAGCACGGAAATTGTGATAAAAACCAAGCACTGATTAGACAAGAATGGGTCATCAGTCAGAATTTGGCCCAGAAGTGGATATCTAGCTGCCAGGGGAAAGGGAAGAAGTCTTGAAAAAATAAGGGACAACACTGTAAATATTGAGTCTATACATAAACTTGATGAGTGATCAATAAAAGTGTAAAAACTTATGAAATACTGATAATTGTATTCCAGTAACCAGAGGACCACCCGACTAATAGATCAAAAAATCTGTAGGAGTAAAATGTGACAACCAAAGTTTGTGTTAGGCCGGGGTCACACTTGTGAGAAACTCGCACAAGTCTCGCACCTCAATACCCGACACTCGGACCGGAGCGTTCAGCTGCATAGAAATACATGCAGTCGCACACTCCGGTCCCGAGTGCAAGCAGCGGTGTCGGGTATTGAGGTGTGAGACTCATGCGAGTTTCTCAGATGTGCGACCCTGGTCTTAGCCTCAAAACTGTTGGCCAAGACAGTAGCTTGTCATCATGTTGTCTCATGTGAGCAAAAAATTTGCTTTTATGACTTTTATTATAAAGCATATAAAAACAAATAATTTTAATCTGGTGCCTATTCAAGGCCATAGCACCCAAGGGGGTGGGCGGTTTTCCAACTTTTAAAAGAATGTTGGATAATGTGGTATTTTTTATCATCGTAACTAGGATATGCCATCACTAAATGACCATTGGGCCATGAGGTAGGTTTACTTAGTAGACCAATGATGGATTTGGTATATTTACATCAATGCTTGATTCTAAATTCAATAAAAGGGTTTATCATCTTCAGAAGTCTCCTGTTCATGATGCAGTGAAATAATGACCAGATTTATTTTGAGGCCCCACTTCGAAGAACTACACTTTGCATGTGCTCCTCACGATTACCTTCCTACACAAATTTTACAGATCATTAAAGCCACTAGGACACTATTGAGTTGTGCTGCCTAAAGAGATCGGAGTCATCAAGGATTGGACTTCACAAAACCTCCGTCCAGGATTAACGTTCTCAGTAACTTGGGCAAGAGTATTTCTCCTGTACAGTCATGGCCAAAAGTTTTGAGAATGACACAAATATTATATTTTCACATGATCTGCTGCCCTCTGGTTTTTATGTGTGTTTGACAGATGTTTTTATCACAGACAGAAATATAATTGTAAACATATGAGTAACAAAAGCTTATATTGACAGTTAGAATGAGTTAATGCAGCAAGTCAATATTTGCAGTGTTGACCCTTCTTCTTCAGGACCTCTGCAATTCTCCCTGGCATGCTCTCAATCAACTTCTGGACCAAATCCTGACTGATAGCAGTCCATTCTTGCACAATCAATGCTTTCATTTTGTCAGAATTTTTAGGTTTTTGTTTGTCCACCCGTCTCTTGATGATTGACCACAAGTTCTCAATGGGATTAAGATCTGGGGAGTTTCCAGGCCATGGACCCAAAATCTCTATGTTTTGTTCCCTGAGCCATTTAGTTATCACCTTTGCTTTATGGCAAGGTGCTCCATCATGCTGGAAAAGGCATTGTTGATCGCCAAACTGCTCTTGGAGGGTTGGGAGAAGTTGCTCTTGGAGGACATTCTGGTACCATTCTTTATTCATGGCTGTGTTTTTAGGCAAGACTGTGAGAGAGCCGATTCCCTTGGCTGAGAAGCAACCCCACACATGGTTTCAGGATGCTTAACAGTTGGCATGAGACAAGACAGGTGGTAGCGCTCACCTTGTCTTCTCCGAATGAGGCATTTTCCTGATGTCCCAAACAATCGAAAAGGGGATTCATCAGAGAAAATAACTTTACCCCAGTCCTCAGCAGTCAACTGCCTGTACCTTTTGCAGAATATCAGTCTGTCCATGATGTTTTTTCTGGAGAGAAGTGGCTTCTTTGCTGCCCTCCTTGAGACCAGGCCTTGCTCCAAGAGTCTCCGCCTCACAGTGCGTGCAGATGCACTCACACCTGCCTGCTGCCATTCCTGAGCAAGCTCTGCACTGCTGGTAGCCCGATCCCGCAGATGAAACACTTAAGAAACGGTCCTGGGGCTTGCTGGTCTTTCTTGGGCGCCCTGGACCCTTTTTGGCAACAATGGAACCTCTCTCCTTGAAGTTCTTGATGATGCGATAGATTGTTGACTGAGGTGCAATCTTTCTAGCTGCGATACTCTTCCCTGTTAGGCCATTTTTGTGCATTGCAATGATGACTGCACGTGTTTCTTTAGAGATAACCATGGTTAACAGAAGAGAAACAATGATGCCAAGCACCAGCCTCCTTTTAAAGTGTCCAGTGGTGTCATTCTTACTTAATCATGACAGATTGATCTCCAGCCATGTCCTCATCAACACCCACACCTGTGTTAATGGAGCAATCACTGAAAGAGGTTAGCTGGTCCTTTTAAGGCAGGGCTGCAATGATGTTGAAATGTGTTTTGGGGGATAAAGTTCATTTTCTAGTCAAATATTGACTTTGCAAGTAATTGCTGTTAAGCTGATCACTCTTTATAACATTCTGGAGTATATGCAAATTGCCATTAGAAAAAGTGAAGCAGTAGACTTTGTAAAAATTAATATTTGTGTCATTCTCAAAACTTTTGTCCATGACTGTAGTATCAGACTAGACAGACTAGCTTTTACTCTCAGCATGTGCTATCAATGAGGGTGCCCATGACCCAGTCGCTGGTTGCCCCCTTGGACCACTTTTGGTAGGTACAGCCTACAAAACGTGCCTTTTGAAGATGACTGACTAAATTATCTAGCCCTTTGCAACGTAGACCTTGTGGAAGTCAGTTTGATCCTTTTTCTGCTTTCCCATTTTTCTTGTTTTCAACATATAAACCTTAATAATTGACTCTGCACCTAACCTTCACTCTGGATCAGTGCTTTCTGCACCAGGTAAACCTCAGGCGACGCACAACATAACGTTGTTTGAGACCTACGTTGTTCCACTGCTGAATGAAGGAAGACGCGGCCGACCATGAAGACTAAGAGGCCGCGCGGTAAAAGAGAGGATTATACCATTTTATCTATTAACCCCCACATTTATTATGCTCTAGGGTTTGATATAACCAGGCACAGTCACTTCGCATTGAAAAAATTTACTCATGACTAATGTAAGAGAAACAATGGACGGCCCATTTAAATAGAACCTGCCCAAACCACGGCAGCATGAATCTGAACCTGGCTCCACAATTGTATATTTTCCTCTGAAACGCTATGGTGTTTCAGAGAAAGTATAGTTTGAAGATCCGGCCAGGGAAAACCAAGAAAGACGAGATTAGTCTCATCAGGTGGCGCCACTTCAGATGATTGACAGGTGTCTCTCAAGTGTGTACTTAGCGAGAGAACTGTTGTGAATGTGTTAGAAATGAATTCTGAGCAGAAGCTCCCTCTGGTGGTTACAAACAGTACTGAACCATTAGATGAAGATTGTGAAGATTGGCAATCAGGAGTTACAGACTGGTCTTATATAAGGGAGGTTCCCTCCCATCAGGGTTGCCGGTGATCAATTGTTCTTGTCTCAACTTTAGTTCCTGGTTCACTTGGAAGCTTGCTGAGTCTTGCCTGCATCAGCTGCTAACAGATAAGATATTTTCTGCTTTTATTTTTGTGCTTGCTTTTTGCATTTTTTCCTGCACTTCTGTGGAGGTCAGCCAGGTCCCCTCCGGGGGCTTGTGCTCCTCTCAGTTTATCTTAGCCACTGTTATTTGTTCTTTTGCCTTTTCCAGTTTTTTCAGTGGCTGCGGCTTAGTTTTGTTACACCAGAGAACTAATTTAGGTGGTAGAGGTTGTGTGATCTCAGGTGTTTTTGCAATTAGTAGAGTTGGTATTTTTTTAGGGTTTTTTGGATTGCAGTAAGTGTCCTTCCTATCATTTTCTTTCTAGGAAGATTGGGCCCCAATGTTTGCTCATACTATTTTCTGTCTGTGTCTGTATTTCCTCTTGTCTAACCGCCATTACATGTTTGGGGGCTTCCTATGTTCTTTGGGGATCTGCTCCGGGGCAGATAGCTTTCCTCTTTCTATCTTTAGGTGTAGTTAGCCTCTCAGGCTGTGACGAGGCGTCTAGGACCAACATAGGTACGCTCCACGGCTGCCTTTAGTTGTGGTGGTTAGTCAGGGTACTGCAATCCAGTAGATTCCAACCTCTCTGGTGTATTGCCGTTTTTGCCTGCTCTCCTCAGCTACCAAATCACAACAGAGAACTGTCAATCACCTTCAACACGGCTGGGAAAAGTGCTGAATTAGTCCTGCATGTCCCTATGGTCTCTGGGCGACTCTTCAAACCACAGAGAAAAGTATACCTGGCTGCAATCATCCAGCTAGGCTTTGAGTCATGCTGCCTGTGGTTTGGGCAGCATAAATCAAATATATGTTCTAGCATTATAGAAAAAATAAAGCTGGAAGAGACTGCCATGGACCATAGAGAGAGACTATACTAGTCAGCCCAGTTTTATCAGCACTGCTAGTGGTGATTGATAGATCTCTCCCCAAGTACACACATGGGAGAGACCTGTCAATCACCTGTATCAGCATGGTGAAAATCCAGCCAGGTGGACGGCACCTGACAAGTCTCATCTCTGTTCATGCTTCCCGGATGGATCTTCAAACTATATATTGTATTAGATCATATTTTGCAGCCAGGCTCTGATTCATGCTGCTCTTAGTTTGGGCAGCATGAATATACTCAAGGGTTCCCTTTAATTGTAGGGCAGTTTACTAATTGCAGTACCACTTTTCACCACCATAGTAAGTAATAGATATGAATGAAATAGCGCCTCCCTCTCAAAACAGTTTTTGTCGGGTTTTTGTAGAAAAAAAAGCAATATGCTTAAAACTGACTTATTGCAGTGTTACACAAATTGTAATTTTTTTTTTTAACACCTTCTTTCTTACAGCAATTTACTATTCTGTACACCTAAACTGGAACAATCCTTTTAAATCCAGAGATCTAAGGACCTAGGCAATTTTAAATACTATTTCTAAATCTATGCAAAGTAAAAATGCATGCAATAAAACAGAAAAGAAAATTATATAAATAAAAAATAAAAAAATTTGACGTTCAGAAATGGGTCCAAAATGACCAATTTGAAACCATATATAAAAATATGAAATTAAGCCGAATCTCTTTATTAAGGGACATGTACTGGAAATAAGAAAGTTTTTAGAGCATAATTTAAAAAATACAAACTGAAAACATAGCAAAATATATGATTTTTTTTTGTTTATAGCAACTGAGAGCTACCAGCCAATTTACTACCAAACTGGTATATATTTCATAATATCTTTTTTCTTACAAAGACATGTAAATATATAATTCATATTTATACAATTTCTAGCTATATACACAAGGAAAGCATTTACCATTTTGCTGCCCATATTTATATTACATACTTAGCTTCAAACCTGTAAAAAAAAATAAAACAAATCCCTGTTTTCATGATGATCCGATCTAGGCCTTTATTCTGGAACTTGCCCCCCTGCGTTGTAGGTCTGAACTATATTTAAGACTAGAACCACACTACAAGGCGGCATCGGCTAAGAGCGACAAAATAGGCCTGACTCAAACAATAAAAAAAAACAGTGGCAAAACTGGAATATGCCCCGTACCGAGCGCTGGCCAGCAGAATTTCATTCAATATGGAATAAAATCAGTGTGCAAGATTTGAGCACAGTTCGTTTGTGGTAGGTGCTTAAACATTCCTTCGATTTATTAAGACATGATACATTCATAAGATATGAACCATAGTGGCGTCCTCATCAGTGTGTCTGTATTTAAGATTCAGTTCAACTAATGGCGGACAGAGCTGCATGGAGACGTCTTTGGAGAAGGACCTTATTCCAACTTTTCGCGCCAAAGGACATAGTCAACTGTATTTGTATCTTCTTAATGGCGAAAGCATGCCCTTAGTATGTAAAAAATACCCTGCCAAATAGCAAGATCAATATGCACCAAATAGACACCAGATCAAAGGTGAATGGTGACGTGAAGGTAGAAGACCAGAACTTGAGATGACATCTTTAAAGGAGACACTGGTGGATGCTCCTCCAACGATGAGGTTACGAGTTATCCCACAAAAAAGTCTAACTTGTACCTATCAGATGTTCTGGTACCGATACTACTAAAAGTGCACCGGTCATAAAAGTTAAATAATACTTGGGTCTCGTTTCCATTCCGAACATCTGAAATATAAGGAGTTCCATCAATGCATGAGGTAAGACTAAAAGACACAGGCTCAAATTGGTCCGTCAGGTCTTGGAAATTTAGAACTAGGTTGAAATAGGTTTTTCTCCTATCGGAATGCATAAAACCAAGTGTCTATTAACTGGGGTGATGACCTAAGGTTAGGTGATCAACGCTTTTTAAGTCCTCCGTTAGCATATTTGGGAAGACATGGTTCATCTGGTAAAGGATCGTGAGAAAAAACGGAATCTTCCCCCGATGAACACGTGGAGCTTCGTGTATCTGGAAAACATGGAGAATACTGACCGACCGGCATGACAAGGTCAAGGTACTCCTGAAGATGGAGAAAAAAGAAGGAGGACATAGGTTAATATAACAAATACTATCTGAGTGATCAGATATTGCCCGGCTCGCATCCCACCATCCTTTCTGTAATACGACAGACATTTATTATTTATTATATAGGGCAGCACGGTGGCTCAGTGGATAGCACTACAGCCTTGCAGCGCTGGAGTCCTGGGTTCGAATCCCACCTAGGACAACATCTGCAAGGAGTTTGTATGTTCTCCCCGTGTTTGCGTGGGTTTCCTCCGGGTACTCCGGTTTCCTCCCACACTCCAAAAACATACTGATAGGGAATCTAGATTGTGAGCCCCTTCGGGGACAGCGACGATAATGTGTGCAAAACTGTAAAGCGCTGCGGAATCTGTTAGCGCTATATAAAAATAAAGATTATTATTATTTATTATTACCTGGTTAGAGCTTAGGGCAACAATACGGTCCAGATCTTCCACCAGTTGTACAAAGGTTGGTCTCTGACTGGGAACTGCATGCCAGCAATCTCTCATCATCATGTATCTGAGAATAAAAGGCAAAGGGCACATCATTACAGGATTGACTGACTCTAGGCTTCAACCTTATATTTCATCCCAAAAATTCCAGTAGGAAGTGAACTAGAGCAAATAATGCGAAACGTCTTAGAATTTTCCACCACTCTGACCTTTCCCGGCGCCTGCGCACTGTAGCACTCTGCTCTGCCCTCACCAGGGCCGAGCAGTGCCCCTGCGCAGGAGCTGCGATGGGACAGAAAGAAGACGCCAGCTTCGTCACAAGATGGGAGGCCCCGGACATGACCGCGACGCCCATTTGACCCGAACGGACGGCGGAACGCCCCTGGGTGAGTATAATATAACTTGTTTTTCTTCACTTTCAGGTAACATCGGGGCTTATCTACAGCATTACAGAATGCTGTAGATAAGCCCCTGATAGCGGTGGCCCTATCTCATAGGGCGAAAATGCGGTGACAGATTCCCTTTAAGCAAAAGCAATGGCAAAATGCTCCAAAAAGATGTCTGGGTGTTTTCTGGCCATCTTTTGAGCCTTCCCATTGACTTGTATTGTAAAAAAACAGAGCGTCTTCAGAATGGAAAAAGGCAGAAGAATAGACTGGCCACTTTTTTTTAACTGCTTGCCGGTTTTAGACACCTGAAGCTTTTAAAAGACATGTTCACGCCAAGACGTTTTACGTAGAGAAATGATTATGTTCATTCTTTTGAGCTCTTTCTGGTTTTTCAAGATTCTTGAAAACCCGGTCAGCCGGGCGCAAAAGACAGGAATCTTCTTAGTAAATGACAATCTTCATTTATTAAAAATTATGGTAAAACAATTTTTTTACCATAATTTTTAATAAATGAAGATTGTCATTTACTAAGAAGATTCCTGTCTTTTGCGCCCGGCTGACCGGGTTTTTAAGAATCTTGCTCAATAGTAATCCCACTCGAGGTACCCGGCTGGAGCAGCATTAGATTTCTTAATTGCATACAACACTTACACCCGGCTGGCGCTCCTACAGACTGTCTATGCCAAGTCTCTCATCTTTCTGTTTTTTCAGGCAGTTTCCATGGTGGAATCAACCTGAAAAAGACATTGTGTGCACATAGCCTTACTTAGCCACAATGCCGCCATTCTTGCACCAATCCAGTGGTCTCCGATGATCCAAAGTCCTGTCCATTTAGTCACCAGACTGTTGTGGCCACTGTTGTCAACACTGAGACCAGAGGAGCGGTGCTGATTTAGAGTGGTAAGTAATACTTATTTCTATATTTTATAAGGATCCCTTTCCTCTTGCCATGTAAAAAAAATGGTGAAAAACTATTTTAACTGGATGACTATCCAACGGGCAAGCAGAATCCATGTTGAGTTATAAATTATATTCGTTGCGGTCGAGCGTGCATCTAAATAGAAAGCATTTCAGGCAAACAAATTTACCAAAACGAAAGCCTTCGGTGGGATATTGATTGGTCGTAAGACAACTTGTCATGGATCAAACCGTTCTATACTCACAACTCATTGGTGCAATTTGTCGGCTTGTCCATCCGATGTCCTTCCTTCAGTAATTTAAATAGTTCTTCCATGGGGACACCAGGGTATGGAGAACCTCCAAGGGTAAATATTTCCCACAATAAAACCCCAAATGACCACCTACAGAACCAAACAAAAATATATAAAAGATTTATTGTTAATAGTAAAATCATTTTACGGTATATTAGTCACAAAATCCAGAGAGTGTAAAATATACAAATTTTTGGAAAAAACTATATGAAGTCACAATATGAAATGATACATACACATCACTTTGATGCGTGTAAATTCGATCAAATAGGGCTTCCGGGGCCATCCATTTTACAGGCAAACGGCCCTATAGAAAAAAAAAATAGGGTTAATGTAAAAGTTTACCAAAAAAAAAATACAAGACTAAAACATATATTCATAATAGGTCATAAATAGCCAGATAATCTATAATATGACCAATACTGCGTTTCATGTCACTTTAGCACAATAAATTGGTTGATGGCATTTTTTTTTCACTAGATATTACCTAGTCTCATTACTTAAGTAAAACCCATATTCCTTTCCCCAGAGAACAGGAATGACCGATAGGATGTCAAATTTAAAGCAGATCTCCATGTGCTGACTGAATGCAAAAACGGATAGCCTACGGACGGTACGTGGACCAATGCAAATCAATGTGGTAGGTAACATGAACTTTTTACGGATAGACTTAAAAAAAAAAATTAAATTAAAAAAATTGCAGCATGAGCTACTTTGATCCATTTTTCATATCAGACTTGCCCATTATAAGTGCACAAAAGACGGACCAGTTACGGGTTACATCTGTATATCATTTTTCATGGATCCATTGCAATTATTACAATAAACTGTATTTGGCCTATTATATTTTAAGATGTTGCTAGAAACTCCTCAACATGGAGATTGTAAAACCAAGAAGGAAAAATGATGTAATTATGAAAATCACAGGATCAATCTGACATCCCAGATGTGCTCGATGGGAGACAAATCCGAAACACTACATGCCATGGTAGCACATTTAGGCCACGCAACATGTAGCTTGGTATTGTCGTTAGAGAAATGGTTGTACCACTTGTTCCACAACGGATCCATTCTATATCGCAAGTGAAATTGGACTGATACAACACTACCCCAAAAGAAATTATTCTGGGGAAAGAGAATCCATTGCAAAAAAAAAAAGATAAAAATGAATCCATTTTTATTAGATAAATTATTAAAAATGATAAAATTCAATACAGAGAACACAAAAGTGACACACTCCAATCAAGCATATGTAGTAATAACCATGCAATACCATGTAGAGGTATAAATACAAACAGCTGCAATCAGCAAATGGCATCTGATTTAAGGAAGCCCAATATATAAAGTGCATGTGCAAATCTTTATAATGAAGTTATACAAGTATGTGCATTTATCTCAACAAAGGTAAAGTAAGTTCATAGAACTCATTATGTATAAAGCGCACGAGCATAATTATATCAAAGAACTAGAACATATTAACTGCAAAGTGTATATGTATGGACCTCCATAGAGAATCTCAAGCAAATGAACCAGTTCTGAAAGGACCGCAGTGTGGTAAACATTGCACATATAGGAATAAAGCTCAAACCAAATGCATACTTACAAAGTGACAAGGTGCTTGAAGATAAAGAAGCGTGGCACAACCCCAGGACGACGCCGTTTCGCAAAGTGCTTTTTCAACGCCCCTGTTGTACTTGTATAATTTCATTATAAAGATTTGCACATGCACTTTATATATTGGGCTTCCTTGAATCAGATGCCATTTGCTGATTGCAGCGGTTTGTATTTATACCTCTACATGGTATTGCATGGTTATTACTACATATGCTTGACTGGAGTGTGTCACTTTTGTGTTCCCTGTATTGATATTTATCATTTTTAATAATTTATCTAATAAAAATGTATTCATTTTTATCATTTTTTTGCAATGGATTCTCTTTCCCCAGAATAATTTCTTTTGGGGTTGTGTTGTATCAGTATGTTCGTGTAGAGATAATTACAGTTATATGAAAAAGTTTGGGCACCCCTATTAATTTTAAGCTTAATGTTTTATAAAAATTGGCGTTTTTGCAACAGCTATTTCAGTTTGATATATCTAATAACTATTGGACACAGTAATGTTTCTGCCTTGAAATGAGGTTTATTGTACTAGCAGAACATGTGCAATCTGCATTCAAACAAAATTTGACAGGTGCATAAGTATGGGCACCCTTATCATTTTCTTGTTTTAAATACTCCTACCTACTTTTTACTGACTTACTAAAGCACTTTTTTTGGTTTTGTAACCTCACTGAGCTTTGAACTTCATAGTCAGGTGTATGCAATCATGAGAAAAGCTACTTAAAGTGGCCACTTGCAAGTTGTTCTCCTGTTTGAATCTCCTCTGAAGAGTGGCATCATGGGCTCCTCAAAACAACTGTCAAATGATCTGAAAACAAAGATTATTCAACATAGTTGTTCAGGGGAAGGATACAAAAAGCTGTCTCAGAGATTTAACCTGTCAGCTTCCACTGTGAGGAACATAGTAAGGAAATGGAAGAACACAGGGACAGTTCTTGTTAAGGCCAGAAGTGGCAGGCCAAGAAAAACATCAGAAAGGCAGAGAAGAAGAATGGTGAGATCAGTCAAAGACAATCCTCAGACCACCTCCAGAGAGCTGCAGCATCAACTTGCTGCAGATGGTGTCACTGTGCATTGGTCAACTATACAACGCACTTTGCACAAGGAGAAGCTGTATGGGAGAGTGATGCGAAAGAAGCCGTTTCTGCAAGCACGCCACAAACAGAGTCGGCTGAGGTATGCAAAAGCACATTTGGAGAAGCCAATTTCTTTTTGGAAGAAGGTCCTGTGGACTGATGAAACCAAGATTGAGTTGTTTGGTCATACAAAAAGGCGTTATGCATGGTGTCAAAAAAACACAGCATTACAAGAAAAACACTTGCTACCCACAGTAAAATTTGGTGGAGGTTCCATCATGCTTTGGGGCTGTGTGGCCAATGCCGGCACGGGAATCTTGTTAAAGTTGAGGGACGCATGGATTCCACTCAGTATCAGCAGATTCTTGACAATAATGTTCAAGAATCAGTGACAAAGTTGAAGTTACGCAGGGGATGGATCTTTCAGCAAGACAATGATCCAAAACACCGCTCCAAATCTACTCAGGCATTCATGCAGAGGAACAATTACAATGTTCTGGAATGGCCATCCCAGTCCCCAGACCTGAATATCATGGAACATCTGTGGGATCATTTGAAGAGGGCTGTCCATGCTCGGCGACCATCAAATTTAACTGATCTGGAATTGTTTTGTAAAGAGGAATGGTCAAAAATACCTTCATCCAGGATCCAGGAACTCATTAAAAGCTACAGGAAGCGACTAGAGGCTGTTATTTTTGCAAAAGGAGGATCTACTAAATATTAATGTCACTTTTCTGGTGAGGTGCCCATACTTATGCACCTGTCAAATTTTGTTTGGGTGCAGATTGCACATTTTCTGTTAGTACAATAAACCTCATTTCAAGGCAGAAACATTACTGTGTCCAATAGTTATTAGATATATCAAACTGAAATAGCTGCTGCAAAAACACCAATTTTTATAAAACATTAAGCTTAAGATTAATAGGGTGCCCAAACTTTTTCATATAACTGTATTGCCATTTAAATTTTGTGGATATAAGACTGGATTTATGAAATTGGACGTTACATACCATGCCTAAGGAATTAAACATTGTCTACACAAACCACCAGAATGCATTTACATTACACTGGGCTATGAGCCAGATGTCCGGCTACAGGTGATCCAATGATGACCTCATGCCACAGCTCTTAAAGACTATCATAATGCAGAGCAAGAGGGCAATGGAAGCTGCAATAGAGGTTTGAGACCATAACTAAGGCTATCTAGTTGAAACGCGTTGGTCCTGCACCCCCTGGCATTGCCTTTTTTAAAATGAGTACTGAATAAACTTGAAGTTTTTTCCTAGCTACGCTGGAGAACATTCCTTTCTATTTCTGTCTAAAGAAACGCCCAGGACCAGGTTGCTCCATGCGTGGACTCCTTTCACTACCACGAGCCAGATATACGGTGAGCTGACTATTTCCCCCTCTCTATATATACAATAGAGGTTTAGCCTCATCAGTGATGTGATGAGTCCTATTTTTGTATTGAACGTAACAATAACCACAAATCGGTCTAGAAACCACTTGCCCAACACCATTAAAAGGCCTTCAAGAGGGAATGACAAACCTGTCCTATTCCCAGGATTATGCTGTGGCATAACAAAGTACGATAGCCAGATCCCTTTTGTCCTAATTGCAGGTGACTAAAAGTTCAGAGTTACATTGATTTGGTTGTGGAACCAGTGGCACGGACACTTGTCCAAAATGTCCTAGGAGACAATTTTCAACATGACATTGCCAGGCCATATGTTGCTTGTGCTACTGTGAGCAGCCTGCATGGCCAAAATAAGCGTATTGGTGGGAAATAGCAAAGGAAGCTGCCAGCAGCAGATTTTGATGATTTGCCCAAGTGCATTCAGCAGAATGAACATTCTTCAGACAACTATTATTAACCTCATTGATAGCAGCCAAGGCTCTAATTGCATGGATTTCTGCATGTGGCGCTCATTCTTGATAGTGAATAACTTTTTAATTATTTGCAGATCGCTAACATGTCTATCCATCCTGTGATTTTCATAATTTCACGACTTCTCCTTATTAGTGTCGCAATTTCAATGTGGAGGAGCGTATAAAACGGATGCTATATGGGAGTAAAAAAAACTGACATATGGAAGATATAGTGGTGGCATATGACTAACGCACAACTCTAATTATAAAATACTTTACTAAAACGCTTACGTTTGTTGTCTTTTTGTAATAGTCAATGTGATGGATATCCCGAGCAAGGCCAAAATCTGCAATCTTCATCACGTTATCCTCTGTGACGAGAACGTTACGTGCTGCTAGGTCTCTATGAATGCACTGCACATAAAAGTGTAAAACCAGCAATTAATTATAAGGTGTCGGAAGATGGACTACACGTAGACAACAGGACCTTGAAAAGGCATTAAATACACTGCACAATATGTAAGTAATGCATGTAATATATTGGTTAATCTACCAGAATACGTCTCAGAAAATATTTGAGACTTGGAAATGTTTTAAACATACTTTTTTTGCCCACAGCATTTGTAAAATACCTTTTTAGAAGCCAAATACTCCATGCCCCGAGCCACCTGATAGGCACAGGAGACCAAATCTTTGAAGGAAAGCAACTCTTCGGGGGCACAGCTAGGATTGTAGCAATACTCCATGCCTGGTGGTCGTCGTGCACGTAAGTATTCACGCAAGTTGCCTTTAGAGGCATATTCTACAATCACATATAGAGGACCTAGAAAACCAAACCAAGACAAGATCTAATCAGGAGTGAAGAGATCTCAGAATCAATCAGGAGTGAAGAGATCTATCCGAATAGGAGTAGATCTTTACTTTAGGAAAAAATTCTGTCTTGCCTGAAGTATCATCTTCCGATAATTTGCAAAGATCCTTACAATCCGGTTTTATATTTTGCAGTCTATCATACAGCAACTGTCCCTATGCCCTCCAAAAGATAAAATTTGATTGGTCAAACTATTAAAGGGGTTATCCAGGACTAAATTAGTTTTATTTTGGGTCCCAATGCAAAAAATAAACAGGCAGGTACAAGTGCTTCTCACTAAATTAGAATATCATCAAAAAGTTAATTTATTTCAGTTCTTCAATACAAAAAGTGAAACTCATATTATATAGAGTCATTACACACAGAGTGATCTATTTCACATGTTTATTTCTGTTAATGTTGATGATTATGGCTTACAGCCAATGAAAACCCAAAAGTCATTATATCAGTAAATTAGAATACTTTATAACACCAGCGTGAAAAATGATTTTAAAATCCGAAATGTTGGCCTACTGAAATGTATGTTCAGTAAATGCACTCAATACTTGGTCGGGGCTCCTTTTGCATCAATTACTGCATCAATGCGGCGTGGCATGGAGGCGATCAGGCTGTGGCACTGCTGAGGTGTTATGGAAGCCTAGGTTGCTTTGATAGCAGACTTCAGCTCGCCTGCATTGTTGGTTCTGGTGTCTCTCATACCCCATAGAGGTTAAGGTCAGTCAAGTTTGCTGCCAATCAAGTACAGTGATACTGTTGTTTGTACACCAGGTATTGGTACTTTTGGC
This sequence comes from Oophaga sylvatica, assembly GCA_033576555.1. Classification (NCBI taxonomy): domain Eukaryota; kingdom Metazoa; phylum Chordata; class Amphibia; order Anura; family Dendrobatidae; genus Oophaga; species Oophaga sylvatica. Next base: position 522,581,061 of record JARQOD010000004.1, on the reverse strand, counting down.
TGTGTGGACAGGTGCCAAGTCCTGCAGGAGAATGAAATTTTCATCTCCAAAAAGCTTGTCGGCAGATGGAAGCATGAAGTGCTCTAAAATTTCCTGGTAGGCGGCTGCGCTGACTTTGGTCTTGATAAAACACAGTGGACCTACACCAGCAGATGACATGGCTCCCCAAACCATCACTGATTGTGGAGACTTCACACTAGACCTCCAGCAGCTTGGATTGTGGCCTCTCCACTCTTCCTCCAGACTCTGGGACCTTGATTTCCAAATGAAAAGCAAAATTTACTTTCATCTGAAAACAACACCTTGGACCACTGAGCAACAGTCCAGTTCTTTTTCTCCTTGGCCCAGGTAAGACGCATCTGGCGTTGTCTATTGGTCATGAGTGGCTTGACACAAGAAATATGACACTCTCACGCATGGCAAAGTGCGACGAATCAATAGGCAACTCTAGCACAACAATCTCACCACAAAACTTCGACAATCATCCATGGTCGCGGAGCGGCATTGGAAGAAAACACGCCTGCCAGACGACTTCACTGCTTTCAAACAAGCTACACTTGCCTTCAAAATAGCCTTCACCTCTGCTAAACAGACCTATTTCACAAACCTTGCATCTTCATTATCCTAAAACCCAAAACAACTGTTAGCAAATTCAACTCTCTCCTCCGCCCACCACTGCCACCTCCAACACCCCTTATCTCTGCTGAGGACTTTGCCACCTACTTCAAAAATAAGATCGACCAAACAAGACAAACCTTTACTGTTCCACCACCCCAACCACTCCATATACCAGACCTCTGCCCTTCCCTAATAACCTCCCTCTCCAACATCACTGAAGGAGAGCTTACTCATCTCCTTTCCAAATCACACCTCACCACCTGTGCACTTGACCCCATCCCTTCCCAGCTGCTACCCAACCTCACTAATACGCTCATTCCAGCCCTAACCCATCTCTTAAACCTATCGCTATCTTCTGGTACCTTCCCCTCTGCCTTCAAACATGCCACCATCACACCCATCCTCAAAAAAACAAACCTTGACCCAACTGCTATGCCCAGCTATCGCCCCATATCATTGCTCCCGTTTGCTTCCAAACTCCTTGAGCAGCATATCCACGCTCAACTTTCCTCCCACCTCTCATCTAACTCTCTCCTTGACAACCTCCAATCTGGCTTCCGCCCCCACCACTCCACCGAAACTACCCTGACCAAAATGATTAATGACTTACAGCCAAAGCTAACAGACAGTTCTCCATCCTCCTCCTCGACCTGTCCCACAGCCTACTGCTACAGATTCTTTCTTCCCTTGGCATCAAAGACCTTGCCCTGTCCTGGATCTCCTTTTACCTTTCCGACCGCACATTTAGCGACTCCCACTCCCACACTACCTCCTCATCCCGCCCTCTCTGTTGGAGTCCCTCAAGGCTCTGTCCTGGAGCCCCTACTTTTTTCCATCTACACCCTTGTCCTAGGACAACTCAAAGTCCCATGGCTTCCAGTACCACTTGTATGCGGACCCAGATGTCACCTCTCTGCTGTCCAGAATCCCGGAGTGTATCAGCCATATCCTCCTTCACCTCTCGCTTCCTAAAACTCAATGTAGACAAAACCGAACTCATCATCTTTCCTCAATCTCACGTAGTATCTTCCCTACCCGATCTATCTATTATGGTAAACGGCATCACGCTCTCTCCCGCACCTGAAATCCGCTGCCTTGGAGTAACTCTCGACTCTGCCCTGTCCTTCAAACCACACGTCCAAACTCTTGCCATCTCCTGTTGCCTCCAACTCAAAAATATTTCCAGAATCCATCCCTTCCTCAACCCTCAATCTACTAAAACTCTTGCGCATGCCCTCATAATCTTCCGCCTTGATTACTGCAACACCCTCCTCTGTGGCCTCACCATCAACTCTCTTGCACCACTCCAGTCTGTCCTCAACTATGCTGCCTGACTAATCCACCTTTCTCCTCGCTACTCCCCTGTTTCCCCACTCTGCAAATCCCTCCACTGGCTCCCAATTCCCCAACGAATCCAGTTCAAACTACTAACACTGACCTACAAAGACATCCACAACCTGTCCCCTCCCTATATCTCTGAACTAATCTCCCGATATCTTCCCTCAAGTAATCTTCGATCCTCCCAAGATCTCCTACTCTCCTTCACACTTATTTGTTCCTCACACAACCGCTTCCAAGATTTCTCCCGAATATCCCCCATCCTCTGGAATTCCACGCCTCAACATGTCCGATTATCCACCACCATCCGATCCTTCAGACGGAACCTGAAAACCCATCTCTTCAGGGAAGCCTACAGCCTTCAATAACCATTCTGCCGCCTCACCAACATCCGAGCTGCCGCCTCGCCACCACCAGAGCTGCCGCCTCACCACCACCAGAGCTGCTGCACCCCGACCTTCTGTCTCTTCCCCATTATCCCATAGAATATAAGTCCGCAAGGACAGGGTCCTCTCCCCTCTGTACCAGTCTGTCATTGTAAATTTGTTTACTGTAAACAATATCTATAACTTTGTATGTAACCCCTTCTCATGTACAGCACCATGGAATTAATGGCGCTATATAAATAAATAATAACTTGTAGCCCATGTCCTGGATACGTCTGTGTGTGGTGGCTCGAAGCAATGACTCCAGCAGCAGTCCACTCCTTGTGAATCTCCCCCAAATTTTTGAATGGCCTTTTCTTAATCCTTTCAAGGCTGCGGTAATCCCGGTTGCTTGTGCACCTTTTTCTACCACATTTTTTACTTCCACTCAACTTTACATTAATATGCTTGGATACAGCACTCTGTGAACAGCCAGTTTCTTTAGCAATCACCTTTTATGGCTTACCCTCCTTGTGGAGTGTGTCAATGACTACTGTTATGTTTCGGTTGCTGAGGAGAAATTGCAAAAAATAGCAAAAGTAGTAATACACCAGAGAGGCTGGAAACTATTGGATTGCAGTACCCTAAACTAACCACCACACTAGAAGTAGCCGTGGAGCGTACCTACGGTGATCCTAGACGCCTCGTCACAGCCTGAGAGATAACTACACCTAAAGGCAGAAAGATGAAAGCTATCTGCCCCGGAGCAGAACCCCCAAAGAAATAGGAAGCCCCCAAACATGTAATGGCGGTTAGACAAGAAGAAAATACGGACACAGACAGAAAATAGAATGAGCAAACACTGGGGCCCAATCTGTCTAGATAGAAAAGTATAGGAAAGAATTCTGACTGCAACCCAAAAAAAACCCTGACAAAATACCAACACTTCTGATTAACAAAAAAACCTGAGATCACACGATCTCTACCACCTAAATCAGATCTCTGGTGTAACACACAGCAATTCAGCAAACAAAAAGTGACAAAGGAACAGAGCAAAAGTGCAAATACAAAATGAGCACAATTGCAGCGCCAGACCCCAAAAGTCCACTGCAAGCAGCAAACCAGCAAAGAAAATCCAACCAGAGGAAAAAAAACAGCAAATCACTTATCTGAATGAGAGCAGGAATGCAAACTGAGCTCCAAGCAAGACAGGAAGGGAGCTCCAGCTCAGAAGTTGCCTCCAGATTATTCACAACAGTACCCCCCCCTTGAGGAGGGGTCACCGAACCCTCACCTGCGCAACCAGGCCGATCAGGATGAGCTCGATGATAGGCACAGATCAGTATCCCAGCATGGATATCCGAAGCAAACACCCAAGAATTGTCCTCCTGACCATAACCTCTCCACTTAACCAAATACTGGAGTTTCCGTCTAGCAAAACGAGAATCCAATATTTTATCAACCACATACTCCAAATTGCCCTCAACCAAAACAGTGTCGGGAGGCGCAGCAATAGGAACCACTGGCTCGACAAACCTCTTCAATAAAGACTTGTGGAACACGTTATGGATCTTAAATGTCCCAGGAAGAAGCAAACGGAAGAAACCGGATTAATAATTTCCATGATCTTATAAGGTCCAATGAACCTTGGCTTAAATTTTGGAGATGCAACTTTCATAGGCATATTTCTTGAGGACAACCAAACCAAGTCCCCCACTTTAAAACGAGGACCATCAGTCCTATGCCGTTGGCAAACCGCTGGGCCTTCTCCTGAGAGAGAGACAACCTCTCCACTACCTGGTCCCAAATCTGCTGCATTCGCTCCAGAATAGTCAACCCCCGGACAGACAGAAGCCTCCGCCTGTCCTGAAGCAAATCGAGGGTGAAACCCAGAATTGCAGAAAAATGGAGACATCAAGGTGGCAGAGCTAGCCCTATTATTAAGAGCAAACTCAGCCAAAGGCAAAAAAGAGACCCAGTCATCTTGATCAGCAGACACAAAACACCTCAAATAAGTCTCCAAGGTCTGGTTTGTTCTTTCGGTTTGTCCATTGGTCTGAGGGTGAAATGCAGAGAGAAAGATAACTGAACACCAAGTTTAGAACAAAACGTCCTCCAAAACCTGGAAACAAACTGGACTCCTCTGTCAGACACAATGTTTTCCGGAATGCCATGTAACCGAACCACGTGCTGAAAGAACAAAGGCACCAATTCGGAGGAGGAAGGCAACTTAGGTAATGGCACAAGATGTATCATCTTGGAAAACCTATAACAGATTACCCAGATAACGGTCATTCTCTGAGAGACAGGGAGGTCGGAAATAAAATCCATAGAAATATGGGTCCATGGCCTCTTGGGTACACGTAATGGCATTAACAAGCCACTAGAACAAGAGCAAGGCTTGGAACGAGAGCAAGTCCCACAGGACTGCACAAAGTCCCTGACATCACGGGACAAAGTAGGCCACCAAAAGGACCAACTCACCAAATCTCTGGTACCAAAAATCCCGGGATGACCAGCCAACGCGGAACAATGAATCTCAGACATCACACTCTTCTTCCACTGGTCTGGGACAAACAATTTCCCAACAGGGCAGCGCTCAGGTTTATCCTCCTGACACCCCTCCAGAGCCAGTCTCAAATTGGGCGAGATGGCGGAAAGAACTACACCCTCTTTCAAAATAACAGCAGGATCACATAACTCAGGAGAATCCGCAAAGAAACTCCTCGAGAGGGCATCCGCCTTAATATTCTTAGTGCCCGGAAGAAAAGAAACCACAAAATTAAGACGTGTGAATAACAAGGCCCACCTGGCCTGTCTAGGATTAAGTCGCTTGGCTGATTTGGCTCCTTCCAGCCAATGTCTCCACTCTTCAAAGGCCCACTTCATGGCCAATAACTCCCAATTCCCCATGTCATAATTACGTTCAGTAGGAGAAAATTTTCAAGAGAAAAAGGCACAAGGGTTACTCTTAGAGGTCTCTGGATCCCTTTGGGACAAAACGGCACCTGTCCCAATCTCAGAGGCATCAACCTCCACCTGAAATGGCACAGAAACATCAGGCTGCCGTAGAACAGGAGCAGAAATGAATCTCTGCTTAAGTTCCTGAAACGCAGAAACTGCCTCAGGAGGCCAATTCACCACATCGGAACCATTTTTGGTCAAATAAGTCAATGGTTTAACAATACCGGAGAAATTACCAATAAATTTACGATAAAAATTGGCAAAACCCAAAAATCTCTGAAGAGCCTTCAAAGAAGTAGGTTGAACCCAATCACAGATGGCCTGAACCTTGACCGGGTCCATTTCAATAACAGACGGAGACAAAATGAATCCCAGAAATGAGACCTTCTGTACGCCAAAAAGACACTTTGATCCCTTCACATACAGTGCATTCTCTCTCAAAATCTGCAACACAGTCCGAACATGTTTCACATGAGAGTCCCAGTCGTTGGAAAAAAATCAAGATATCATCCAAATAAACGATCAGAAATTTATCCACAAAATCCCTGAAAATATCATTCATGAAGGATTGGAAGACGGAAGGGGCATTAGTAAGCCCAAAAGGCATCACTAGGTACTCAAAATGCCCCTCTGGGGTATTAAACGCCGTCTTCCTTTCATCCCCGTGCTTAATGCGAATAAGGTTATACGCCCCCCTGAGGTCAAGCTGGGTAAACCAACTAGCACTTTTCACTATGGAAAATAGGTCAGAAATCAAGGGTAACAGATATTGATATTTAACAGTGATCTTATTCAGGAGGCGATAATCAATACACGGCCTCAATGAACCATCCTTTTTGGCCACAAAGAAAAAAACGGCGCCCAAGGTGAAGAGGATGGTCTGATATGACCCTTCTCCAATGACTCCTTGATATAAGATCGCATAGCATCGTGTTCAGGTACAGATAAATTAAAAAGGCGACCTTTAGGAAATTTGCCACCAGGCATTAACTTAATAGCGCAATCATAGCTCCTGTGAGGAGGTAAGGAAGGATGCAGACTTACTTTCACTAAACACATCAGAAAAATCAGTCAAAAAGTCAGGGACATCCTGAAACTGGGGAGAGGCAGAAAAAACAGGAGTGTCAATATTAATTGGCAGCCCCAACTGGTCACAGATACAGATTTCCAATCCAAAACAGGATTATGAGTCTGTAACCAAGGGAAACCCAGTACAATAATGTCATGCAGATTATGCAACACCAGAAATTTGCAACTCTCCTGATGATCTGGTTCAACCCTCGTTATCACCTGAGTAGAAAACTGGGGTTTATTCTCTGTCAGAGGGAAGAATCAATGCCCAGTAAAGGAATAGACTTCCGCAGGGGTATCATGGGAAATCCACAACGTTTGGCGAAGTCAAAATCCATCAGGTTAATAGCTGCTCCTGAATCAACAAAAGCCTGAGCCGAAATGTGGACAGGGAGCAAATCAGGGTAACAGTCAACAGAAATTTAGTCTGAACACTACCCAAGACAACTGAGCGTGCAAAACGTCTTCCCCGCTTAGGGCAGACGGAAATAGCATTAGAAGCGTCACCACAGTAGAAACATAACCCATTGCGCTTACGAAACTCATGACGCTGAGCCCCAGAAGTCACTCCATCACACTGCATGGGCTGCACTGCATGGGCTCAGGAGCTGGCTTACAAGGCAACACTATCTCATGCATACCTCTGCGCTCCCGCAAATGTCTGTCAATTTAAATAGCCAAAGACATAAAATCATTGAGACCAGAGGGAACAGGGAATCCCACCATAACGTCCTTTACATTTTCTGACAGACCCTTCCGAAAAAGGGCTGCCAAAGCATCATCATTCCATTTGGTCAGGACTGCCCACTTTCAAAATTTCTGACAGTACAGCTCAGCATCTTCACGACCCTGATTTAATGCCAACAAGGTCTTTTCAGCTTGATCAGTGACATTAGGTTCATCGTATAATAACCCCAGAGCCTGAAAAAATACATCAACATCATTCAAAACAGGATCCCCAGGTGTCAGGGAAAAAGCCCAATCCTGAGGGTCGCCACGCAGCAGAGAGATGACAATTTGAACCTGCTGTGCTGCGTTCCCTGAGGACTTAGGCTTTAAGGCAAAAAACAACATACAGTTATTTTTGAAATTCTGAAATTTAGACCGATCCCCCAAAAATAAATCTGGCATGGGGATCCTAGGTTCCACAACCGGCAACCTAGCAAGATAGGTAGCAATACTCCGAACCTCAGTGGCAAGCTGCTCCACACGGCCAGACAACTGTGCAAACTCCATTGAGAGAAAAAAAAATTCCTCCTCAGCACCCAGAGAAAAAGAGGGAAAAAAAATGCAACAAAGAGAAAGAAAAAAAAATTTCTGACAACTCCCTTTTTTTTTTTCTCTTTCCTTTTTACTACTTTTCCCTTCTGTGAGTACCATATAATTTTCAGTTTGGCCGGTAATACTGTTATGTTTCGTTAGATGAGGAGAAATTGCAAAAAATAGCAAAAGTAGTAATACACCAGAGAGGCTGGAAACTATTGGATTGCAGTACCCTAAACTGACCACCACACTAGAAGTAGCCGTGGAGCGTACCTACGGTGATCCTAGATGCCTCGTCACAGCCGGAGAGATAACTACACCTAAAGGCAGAAAGATGAAAGCTATCTGCCCCGGAGCAGAACCCCCAAAGAAATAGGAAGCCCCCAAACATGTAATGGTGGTTAGACAAGAAGAAAATACGGACACAGACAGAAAATAGAATGAGCAAACACTGGGGCCCAATCTGTCTAGATAGAAAAGTATAGGAAAGAATTCTGACTGCAACCCACAAAAACCCTGACAAAAATACCAACACTTCTGATTAACAAAAAAACCTGAGATCACAGGAACATTTAGGACTAGCGCAGGACACGCAATAGGCTAGTTTTTTTTATCATGAGGTATACTTAATATATGCCTATTTTCACTGGGTTGGTGTTTTTTACAATTATCAATAAAATTTAGTTTTAGAGGGAATTTATGTTTCACATGAAGTCCACTGTAAGCAGCAAACCAGCAAAGAAAATCCAACCAGAGGAAAAAAGAACAGCAAATCACTTATCTGAATGAGAGCAGGAATGCAAACTGAGCTCCAAGCAATACAGGAAGAACAACTGATTACCGGCAAGGCTGAAGGGAGTTCAGGTCACTTATATCAGACCATTCAGAGCCAGCTGAAGGCCATTCGGCAATTAGTTCATTACCCTCAGCAACCACCGGAGGGAGCTCCAGCTCAGAAGTCGCCTCCAGATTATTCACAACAGACTGCCTTCTGGACATCTGTCAATTCAGCAGTCTTCCCCATGATTGTGGAGCCTACTGAAACTGACTAAGGGACCTTTTTAAACATTTAGGAAGGCTTTGAAATAGATCACTGTGTTTGTAAGACTCTATATAATATATGAGTTTTACCTTTTGTATTGAAGAACTGAAATAAAATTAACTTTTTGATGATATTCTAATTTAGTGAGAAGCATTTGTAGTTGCTAACTACCTGTTTGTTTTATTAGGCCACGGCTCAGAGCGGTCACTGACTGCTCCTGTCATCAATTCATCTAGCCCATGTGAACAGAGCAGATCTTCCCCTTCCAGGCTGTTCTGTCGATGGGGCGTGACTGCCAACATCATGCCGATTTGACAAGCCAGCTTCCCGCTGGTAGGCAGCAAGGAGCTAGCTGTCAATCATCATGACATCGGCAGTCACGTCCCGTCAACTGAGCAGGGCAGAAGAGAAGCTGCTGCTCTGTTGATGTGACATCAGCAGAAGCCGCAGAATTGGCAGGAGTGATCTGTGACTGATCTGAGATGGCATAGATTGGCGGTGGACAGAACAGGCAGGTAGTTAGCAGTTACCTGCCTGTTATTTTTTCTACTAAAGGCCTAAAAGCTAAGTATAGTCCTTGATAACCCCCCTTTAAAGCTTCAAGGACATTCAATGAAGATGCCTGGGTATTTCATCCCAAAAAGAGCCTTCCACTGGAGTTTTTCATTTAAATGGACTACCACCTCCAATGATTTTGGAACAGTTTTTCTTTTGTGCATCACCGCTCCAAAGTTATGCCATACCCTTGAAAACAAGATGCAAATTTTCCGTTCAACCAACTGGGTGTATACCAGAGAACTTCTGTGGGCGTTGTCATGTTTTGATTGGCCAGCATCAAAGGAGAAAAAGGAAACTCCTACCTAGAAGTTCTGTGGTTTAGGACCTGTTGGTTGAAGTGAAGTGAAAATTTGTATCTTAATTTCTGTGGGGAATAACTTTCAAATGGAGGGGCACAGAAGAAATAGAAAATCTGTTCCAGAATCAGTGGAGAAGCATCAATTGGAGGAGATAATTTTAAACTGAAATTTCAGTGAAAGGTCCTCTTTTAACCACTTAGTGACAGAGCCAATTTGGTACTTAATGACAAAGTCAATTTTTACAATTCTGACCACTGTCACTTTATGAGGTTATATCTCTGGAACGCTTCAACGGATCCCACTGAATCTGAGAATGTTTTTTCGTGACATATTGTACTTCATGTTAGTGGTAATATTTCTTCGATATATCTTGCTTTTATTTATGAAAAAAATGGAAATTTGGCATAAAATGTGAACATTTTTGTACCCTTAAATCAGAGAGTGGTGTCACAAAATAGTTAATAAATAACATTTCCCACATATCAGCTCAATTCTGGAAACAATTTTTTTATTAGGACGTTATAAGGGTTAAAAGTTGACCAGCGATATCTCATTTTTCCAACAAAATTGACAAACCCTTTTTTTTTTAGGGATCACCTCACATTTGAAGTGAGTCAATATAACAGAAAATACCCAAAAGTGACACCAGTCTAAAAACTGCACCAGTCAAGGTGCGCAAAACCACATTCAAGAAGTTTATTAACCCTTCAGGTGCTTCATGAGAACTAAAGCAATGTGGAAGGAAAAAATGAACGTTTTACTTTTCTCACAAAAAAATTACTTTGGAACCAAATTTTTTTATTTTCACAAGGGTATCAGGAGAAAATGGACCACAAAATTTGTTGTGCAATTTCTCCTGAGTACGCCAATACACATGGCAGGGCTCAGAAGGGACGGAGCACCATTTGACTTTTTGAATGCAAAATTGGCTGGAATCAATGGTGGCGCCATGACGCGTTTGGAGACCCCCTGATGTACCTAAACAGTGGAAATCCCCCCAATTCTAACTCCAACCCTAACCCCAACACAACCCTAACCATAACCCTATCCACAACCCTAACACCAACACACCCCTAATCACAACTACAAACCTAACCCTAACACACTACTATCCATAATCCCAAATGTGTAGCCCTGGTACACAATACCAGGAGGATGAGTGGAGAGGTAACGGTTAAGGGCTCTCCATGATATCACGTACACTTCGGACACACCCAGCAGGGGTGTGGAGGGGAGTGCTGAGTAGTCTGAGTTCAGTTCAGTCAGTGACTCGAAAGAGTTAGGAAGTGCAGTCTTTGTGCAGTTCAGAAAGTGGAGTCCAGTAAAGGTGAGCCAGTTCACCTCAGCCTGGTCAGAGCTGTGCCCCACTAGAGGACGGACTGAGACATCTGTTGAGAGTCTGAGCAAATCGAAGGGCATAGTGGAAGAGAACAGAAAAGTGCCATCGGTATAGAATACCTGCACATTGTTACCGGTCACTGGAGACCGAAGCATCACCATAGCTTCATGCATGGTGGTAGGAAACCCAGAGGCTTACCGGACCTTAGGTAACGGAAAGCAGCCCCTGAAGAGTCAGTACGTAACTGGGGTCAGGGAGAGTGAGAACCTTGAGTCAGTGCACGACAGGAATTGGAACTCAGCTCTCTCAGAAGAAGGCTCCAACCACAAAACTGACCGGGCAGCACAGCTTTGGAAAAGCTGGAGATTATAGAGGGAACTACGCTTCATGCTGGTTGTACTCATCATCATTTGAAAGTAAAGGAGGCCCCTAACTTGCTTAGCCGTTGCCTCAAAGCTCATCCTCCATCAACCCCATCAGCCTCCCTGGGACCTGCCTGAACAACTTGAAGTAAAGGTATGGAAAGACGCTGATGTGTGAGACTGTGTTATTTGATTGCATTCCTGCACTACCCTATCATAACCATCGACCTGAGGGAAGAGTCCCACCTGTAGGGGACCCGACATCTAGCTGCCTCACCATCCCCTCAGAGATCTACAGCAGCGCTGGTACAAATTACCAGAGACTACAGGTGGCGTCACGAACTGTATATATATATCCCCTGTAAATATACCCCCCAACATACGCCTGACCGCCAGGGCCACAGACCGAGCCACCGCTACCTGTGACAATCCCATAGACTTCTACGGGCTCGGCTCTGAGTACCCCATTGCCCTGGAAACCCACAATTGTGGTGCGTGGTCGAGACACAACCATAACCACAACCCTAACCGTAGCTCATCCCTAACTTTAGCCCAATCCTAACTTTTGCCCATCCCTAACCCCAATCCTAACTCCAACCCTAGCCCTAACTCCAACCCTAGCCCTAACTCCAACCCTAGCCCTAACTCCAACCCTAGCCCTAACTCCAACCCTAGCCCTAACTCCAACCCTAGCCCTAACTCCAACCCTAGCCCTAACTCCAACCCTAGCCCTAACTCCAACCCTAGCCCTAACTCCAACCCTAGCCCTAACTCCAACCCTAGCCCTAACTCCAACCCTAGCCCTAACTCCAACCCTAGCCCTAACTCCAACCCTAGCCCTAACTCCAACCCTAGCCCTAACTTTAGCCCACCCCTAACTTTAGCCCAACCCTAACTTTAGCCCAACCCTAACTTTAGCCCAACCCTAACTTTAGCCCAACCCTAACTTTAGCCCAACCCTAACTTTAGTCCAACCCTAACTTTAGCCCAACCCTAACTTTAGTCCAACCCTAACTTTAGCCCAACCCTAACTTTAGCCCAACCCTAACTTTAGCCCAACCCTAACTTTAGCCCAACCCTAACTTTAGCCCAACCCTAACCCAACCCTAACCCTAGCCCAAACCTAACCCTAGCCCAACCCTAACCCTAATGGAAAAGTGGAAATAGATTTTTTTATTTTATTATTTTCAAGTAACTAAGGGGGTGATAAAGAGGGGTTTCATTTACTATTTTTTTTATTTTGATCACTGTGATAGACCCTATCACAGTAATCAAAATGAACAAATAGGAAAAATTTCACTGCACATGTGTCCGACATTTTCGTTCTGGAAGAAGACGCCGGCAGGGGGACTTCACGGGGGATGCAGGGACACCGGAGGTACCAGGGAGGAATCGGATCACATCAGAGGAGAGAGAAATTAAATGTGAAATCAGACTTTATTTTTTTTTGCGGTGGCCGTTATCCCGTTAATAACTGCGACCGCAACACTGGGCTCGGTAAAAACCGACCCGAATCATGTTCTCTGGGGTCTCGGCCACCCCTGGTAGCCGAGACCCCAGAGAAATTCCGACTCTGGGGGGGGCGCTATACACTTATTTCTCAGCTAGCGCCATTAAAAATTGGCGCTGAGTAATAAGTACCCTTAATTGCTGCCGTTAGGCGTATCGGTGGTCGTTAAGAGGTTAAAAGGAGTCAATCAGCACAGAATGAATGTTCAAACATGGGCGCTCGATGCACAAAAATAGTTCATTGCCCCTTCCAACTTGCATGTTTTCCATCTATTTCCACCCCGTTTCTTGATTGATAGCTTTGGCTTTACAAGACCAATCGAAAGGTGTAGATAAATTAAAATCAAGTAGGTAGAAATGTGCAACGATTTGGCCTTGCCATGGGTGCATCAAGTGTTTGTGCTTGGTTTGAACAGTCAATTTGTGCTAATAGACTCTCTTTTACAGTACCAAATTGAGTTAGGATTCACCTTGTGATATCGATTACATTGGGTCAAAAACTAAAATTAGTTATTCTTAAAATATTACATATACAACCATATTCTCCCAACAAAAAATACAATGTATAACTATGGAATAAACATTTAAGGAATAAAAACAAAATTTGGCACAATATTGTACAGCATTGTAATAAGATGTAGATGGCAACACAAGCCCCTGCTGGGTGATAGTTACCACCACCACAAACCTATGCCAACAGTTTAGGGGCCAGCTGCTATTCCCCCTTAATACTATTTTTGAAAGGAGTGACACGGACCAGTTCTTTTAATTCTGTATGCTGTTTGTGAACAATGAGTAGGTGTACACTCCCTTTGGGATTGAGGACAAACCTAAGCCAAGGGCTCCTTTTCTCCAAATAAAGAGGTTACCTGTACAGTAAGTTTACTAACAGTATATTTTTGAAGTCCACACATTTTGTTAAAATGGTTATTCAGGACATTTTTTTTTTTTACTAGGAGCCTAAAAACTAACAGGAAAGTAGTTGTTAACTACCTGTGTGCTCTACCAGATGCCAGCACAGGGTGGTCACCGACCGTTTCTGACGACGATTCAGCTGCTCAGCATCAACAGAGCAGCTCTTCCTCTTCCAGGCTGCTCTGTCCACATCCTGCTCATTGACAGCTGGCTCCCCGCAGTTAGAAAGCGGGGAGCCAGCTGTCAATCAACAAGTCGTCAGCAGTCACGCCCTTTCAACAAAGCGGAAGAGAAGCTGCTGCCATATCAACGTGACGTCAGTGGAAGCTGCTGAAATGCCAGTGGGAGCAGTCTGTGACCACCCTGAGCCGCCAGTGATCGGTGTCGGGCACAGCAGGCAGATAAGTAGCAACTACCTAAAAGACTATTTTTATTTTTTTGTTTTTTTTTTACTATGGGCCTAAAAAATAGCAAACCATAATTCCAGATAACTCCTTTAATTATTTTCATGCTGAACGTATATTCAGCTTTTATTACGTTATATTCATTATTGCAAAAACTTACCATCTTGTGTACAAGCTCCGAGAAGATTTATTATATTTTTGTGCTTTCCTATCATCTTCATCATTTCCATCTCCGAAATTAGATCAGAAAGGTCCTTCTCGCTGGCGTCAGCTAAAACAGGAAGAGTCCAGGTAATGATAGAGTATGGCGGGGTGAAAGCAGAACATCCTCCCTCCCCACCACTAGCTTTCCATTTCAGATCTTGCTAACATTGCACTGGCTGACCGCTACTAGAACAGCAGCATTTTCCAGATCCCATTGCAATCCGAAAACACTATATATGGCTATCCTATAAAGTAAAAGTTAAATCAGGACTTAAAAATATTTTATGGTTTCTCTCTGTAGTTTTACATGCACAGTGAACAGCCCAAACTGAATATCTACTACAAAATTCGGGAACACATGAAGACATTAAAATTGGTTGTTCGCTTCCACACTAGGAAATGAACGGTGCTAAAAGGCGTTGTGTTTCCAGATTCCTGCCAGGACACATGCACCATCGACAGGAATCATGCACGTGTCCTGAATAAGACAGGCGCACAATACTTGACAATCGTGGACACGTCCAGGCTCGTAACCTCACCACCCGAGGTGGCAATGAGCAGTGCCGGACAAACATTTTAAATTGAATGTACATCCTGCAATTACAAACAGAATCTTAATTATTTGGCTTCTATAGTCCAAAAAATTATTTTAGATTATAACTTTGACAGCCTAATCCAAAGAGACAATGGGTCATCTGTGAAAAAATGGGTCACTGTGAATAAAATGGGTCATCTGTGAAAAAAAATGGGTCATCTGTGAACAAAATGGGTCATCCGTGCAAAATGGGTCATCTGTTTAAGGTCCCATTTATAGTTCCAATTTTGATGAACCTGTGTGATCTGATTTTTGTTTTTCTTTTTAAATAGACGGCACAGACACATGACCCTTTTTACTTCACCAATCTGTGGACCCAGCGGACCAGGGGTCCATCAAATTTAACAGCACACGTAAACCATTCATTTACTTTTCTTTTTTTCAGAATCTTGGAAAAACCCCTTAAGTTTTTTTTCTCCCAAACAACATAAACAGGTGACAAAAAAAGGCTGGGAAGACCAAAAGCAGATGAAAACTGGAATCGGTGGCACACTGATGAAAATCATTTCATTTTCTGCGTATGAGAAAATTGTCAGTGTGATTTCGGTCTAATGCTGGGCAAAACAGGCCCTCTAGGTCAGGATTTCTCAACCAGGGGAGGAGTCCCGAGGAGATAATTTGCATATTCCCAGTGCCTTCTGGGATAAGTGAAGAGTCTCTGCGAGCTCAAGGAACACTGGATTTTGGCTGTTGCAGCTGAAAGGAGGACATCAGTAAACCAGGGGAGGAGTCCCGAGGAGATAATTTGCATATTCCCAGTGCCTTCTGGGATAAGTGAAGAGTCTCCGCGAGCTCAAGGAACACTGGATTTTGGCTGTTGCAGCTGAAAGGAGGACATCAGTAAACCAGGGGAGGAGTCCCGAGGAGATAATTTGCATATTCCCAGTGCCTTCTGGGATAAGTGAAGAGTCTCCGCGAGCTCAAGGAACACTGGATTTTGGCTGTTGCAGCTGAAAGGAGGACATCAGTAAACCAGGGGAGGAGTCCCGAGGAGATAATTTGCATATTCCCAGTGCCTTCTGGGATAAGTGAAGAGTCTCTGCGAGCTCAAGGAACACTGGATTTTGGCTGTTGCAGCTGAAAGGAGGACATCAGTAAACCAGGGAGGAGTCCCGAGGAGATAATTTGCATATTCCCAGTGCCTTCTGGGATAAGTGAAGAGTCTCCGCGAGCTCAAGGAACACTGGATTTTGGCTGTTGCAGCTGAAAGGAGGACATCAGTAAACCAGGGGAGGAGTCCCGAGGAGATAATTTGCATATTCCCAGTGCCTTCTGGGATAAGTGAAGAGTCTCCGCGAGCTCAAGGAACACTGGATTTTGGCTGTTGCAGCTGAAAGGAGGACATCAGTAGACCGCGCGCCGCTAGGCGTGCAAGTTTTGGCTTATATTTCACCGCTTGATTATCTCTTGAACAATAAGAACATGGAAGAGGCTAGGAGCCATGTGGTGAGCTGCATTTCTTGCTACATGTTCATAGACTTACCAGTGGAAAAGCCAAACTTCACATGCCAGAAATGCAAGCTTGTGTCCCTGTTGGAGGAAAAGTTGCAAAATCTGGAAGAGAGGTTATCTACATTGAAGACCATTAAGGAAGGTGAAGAGTTCTTAGACAGAGCAGAATTATCTCTTCATGGTACAGAAAGAGAAGAAATTCGAAGTACAACTGAAGAAACAGAGGAATGGAAGCATGTGACCCAGAGAAGCAGGAGGATCAGGAGGCAGTCAGCACCAATTTTGCTCAGGAACCAATACCAGCCTCTTACACAGGAGAACGATGAAGAAATACATCAGGATAAGACTTTGCCCACAAACAACCTTGTACGCCCTCAGAGTCCTCCTGAATGGAGAAAAAAAACTGTTGTGAAGAAGAAACGGAGAGTTGTTGTCATGGGGGATTCCCTGTTGAGAGGAACAGAGGCCGCTATCTGCAGACCGGATATAACCTCAAGAGAAATGTGCTGTCTTCCAGGTGCAAAAATTAAAGATGTGTCTGACAGGATATCAGGACTCTTCAGACCTAAAGATGACTACCCATTCCTGCTAATACATGTGGGGACAAATGACACCGCTAGAAACGACCTGGAAACCATCTGCAGTGACTTTGAAAACTTAGGTAAGAAAGTGAAAGAACTGGGAGCGCAGGTGGTCTTCTCTTCCATCCTCCCAGTGGATGGCCATGGAACAAGGAGGTGGAATAAGATTCTGCAGGTGAACAACTGGCTACGTCGATGGTGCCGTCAGCAAGG
>JARQOD010000004.1:522403573-522563869 GCA_033576555.1 Oophaga sylvatica | reverse complement strand
TTCAGTTGTAGAGTTATGGCTTCAGTCAACAATTAGTACATAGTTAGCAGTGGCTGTAACCACTGTAACCACTCCCCGGCATGGATTGACTGACAGCCAGCTCAACAGTGTATCATAACAGGGCCAGCGGCCAGTCTGTTCAAGGGCGTGGTTACAGCCACCGCTCACTATGTACCGAGTGGTGACTAGCGCTGCGCCTCTACGACTGAAAGCTGGAGGATGCCGGGAGGAGAAAACTTGATTTCTCCCTGGTAGTAGGGCCATCAGTGCGGCTGCTGGGGTGCTTTAGAACGCAATTAACCTACAGATTAACCTCATACCTGCAGATTAATTGCGTTTTTTTTTTTTGCATAAAAGAACAAACACACACAAAACCTACAAAGCTTCCATTACAATATTAACCATGGACAACGCATGGATGGCACATGGTGGCCATCTGTGTGCGACCAGTGATTTTCCGGACTCAATTGAATGAGCAATTTTGGTGACTCCGATCAAAATAGTGCATGTCTCTGTAATTTTTTACGGACCAAAAAGACTAGATAGGTACAAGTTCTGTGAAAGACACAGAGCATGTACACGATTCATGGATCTACATTTGCAATTTTTTTTTATTTTTATCATGTTAAAAAGACAAAACAAACCACAATACAGTTGATTAAATGAGGATGGCAAAATCAATTGTGAATAGGTATAGAAGTAGTAAAAAAAATATATAATAATAATAATAAATAAAATAATAATAATCTTCTTATGATTACACAGGGAGGCAGGAGACCCAAAAAGTCATTATGGTTCCACATGGTTAATAAAAAAGTAATAAAAAGTGTGGCAGTAAAAAAAAAAAAAAAAAAAAAAGAGAAAAGGAAATGTTTTACCGAGGCGTACGGTAATTTATTCTGGCATTTAGACATAATTAAACTATCTTGAGAAATCACTCTACAAAAGATGGAAGGTAAAAAGAAAAAAAAAAAAAAAAAAGCTGACAGTCCAAATAAACCCCCCACCTCAAGTAGGCCTCACATTGCCCCCTGAACAGGAAATATCTGAAACTTAATACGATCTGTGAGGTGGAAATGGAGGAAAGCTGGAGAAAAACTAAAATATGTCAGATAATTAAAGGCGGATGTCGAATGAATGAAATATTTGTGAGGAGAATTGGCTACTTATTGGAGGAAATGGAGGATAACTTCATGATTTGTCAGTTATAGGCCAGAAAAACAACCAAGTTTTTTTCTTTTCTTCCCCTTTCTCATTGAAAAGGCCTGAGCACTATCATAACATGCACAAATGCCTGATTTCTTTCCCATTTACGTCTCAAATAACACAGCTGTTTGTGAAATTTTTGTTGTGATTTTTTTTTATTTTTTATCTGGAGCGTATCATAGAAGACATCTGTGTGGGGGAATTAGAAAAATGTCTACCTCAGACTTACTACATATCGTTCAGCCATGATACAACGTGGTGGAATCACCAAATCACCTCGGCTCCGTGACAATCAGCATTGTGTAGTGTGATGCTAGGTGTTTATTATCTTACAGACTTAGGTCCGAAAGCTTTTAATAATAATACCGCAGGGATAATAAATAGCTACATGTGGTTACCGTGCCGCACCGACCTTCCCAACAATCTAATTTATCTATCTACACAGCGAAACCAAGATTACGATGAGCCATTTCACCTCCTTGAAGACACCTATGTAGTTATAGTTACAGCCTTCGGCCTCATTAATACCGTACTAAATTTTGACTTTTTTTTTCATGCTTTTTCCCACATCCTATCTTTTCCATGTTCCATAGAAATTAAGGACCGATTAATTATGGAATGTATTTATTTTTTGTGGTAGTCTTTTTTTTTTTTTTTTGCTGCTTTTTCCCACCTGATTCGTATCTGTTTTGTGGCCTTTTTTTAAGCCTTTTATTACTTATTACTTCTCTTATTTGTTCACAAATATCGGCACATTCAGCAATTTCCAGATGTTTTCACCTAATTTAGCATTTGCGACTTTTCATACTTGCATTTTTTTGTGCGTGCAAATCTAGCCCTCCATCTTACTTTTTGAAGTTTTCCGTGTGTGTGTGGATGTGAGCGTGTGTGCATGTGAGCATATATATGAGCGTGTGTATATATGTGCGTATATGCGAGTGTGTGTGTATACAGTGGGTACGGAAAGTATTAGGACCCCTTTAAATTTTTCACTCTTTGTTTCATTGCAGCCATTTGGTTAATTCAAAAAAGTTCATTTTTTTCTCATTAATGTGCACTCTGCACCCGAAACAGAGTGAAAAATTTAAAGGGGTCTGAATACTTTCCGTACCCACTGTGAGTGTGTGCGTACATGCGAGTGCGTGCGTACATACGAGCGTCGAGTGCGTGCGTACATGCGAGCGCGTGTATGTGTGCGTGTGGGCATATATGTGTGCGTGCCTGTGATCTTTTGGTGAGTTTATGACGCTGCAGAATTTCTGCACCTATTTAAATTAGGTTACCAGCTTTTTTTTTATTATTATCGTACTTTTTCTATGCAGTTTAACATGATTTTTTAGCATATTTTTGATGCTGCATTTTTTTGGCTCTTTTTGGTCTGTCATGTTTTAAACGAAGCTGCTTTGTTTTTTATACTTCCTGGTATTTAGCTTTGACAAAACTTTACTGTCATACTTAGGGACATTTTTACCTGCGGAATTTCCGCACCTAATGCAAGTCTATGGGGAAATTCCGCACACAAAATAGAAAATTGACAAGCTGCGGATTTGAAATGCGTACCATATTTCAGTTTATGATGCGTTAAAAAGAAGCACCGTGGGCAGGAGATTTCTACAAATCCCTCCCACAAGGCTGGAACTGTAAAATGCTGCATTTTTGAAGTGGCGAAACTACGCACCAAAAGTTCATCGTGGGAACGTTGCCTTACACTGCATAAACTGACCTGCGGTGCGTGTTTGAAATCTACAACATGCCAATTTCTCTTTACATTTCTCCCCAGTAGAAATATAATAAATCCACAGATTAAAAAAAGCATGAGCAAAAAGGCCTAAAAAATGCATATAATCCACACATGACTGGATCAAAGTTTCATGAAAGCCAAATACCAAAAGAATATATTTGCTAACCACCATCAGACAGTTGCATGATTTTGAGTTCTCCTTCAATGGAAGTCTTCAAACAGAGGCTGGACAGACATCTGTCTGGGATGATTTAGAGAATCCTGCTTTGAGCAGGGGGTTGGACCAGATGACCCAGGAGGTCCCTTCCAACTCTACCATTCTACGATTCCCTGCGAGTGCAGCTTGGAGGGCAAGGTTATCACAGACTTCAGCTTTGGCTTAGTGGAGGAGTGTTTTGGGACACCAAAAAAAAAAAAAAAGCCAATTGCAGGTTGTGGTCCCACTGGTGCTTGGAAATGTGTCTGGATTTTACCTTTAAGTAACTTCTGTAACCTAAAGGCTGACACAAAGATTTAATCATGAGGCCTCATTTAAATGTTGATTTTCTCACATACGAGAAGAAGGGACCGATTATTTTGATCCGAGTATGGTCCGAGCGTCATCTGTTTTTCTCATACGTCGAGAAATTAAAAAAAAAAAAGTTTCTCCACCTTTTCCTTTCTGACAGTCTGCTAAAAAAGGACAATTATTTTGATCTAAGTGTGATCCGAATGTCATGCATTTTTCTTATATGTGAAGAAATAAAAAAAAAATAAAAATTTCTCCCATTTTTGACAGTCTGTGAAAAGAGGACCGCTGTCAGATGTCATCCGAGTGCGGTCCAATTTTGTCATGGACTAACTGATTTGCACTGCAGATTTTGATCCGACCCTTGGATCAAAATTGGACACATCTCCGTGATTTTTTATGGACCAAGAGGTCTGGGGAAAATCGCGGACATTTGAATGACTCCATAGATTAATCACCGATACGAGTGCTGTCCGTGAAAAACTCTGATCGAACTCGTATGTGAAAAACGGACATCTGAATGAGGCCTAATCCTGTTGGGAACTTTTATACGGATTTGCGACAAAATTTACAGCAGAAAATTTGGATATATGAACGTCCCAATACTTTTGGAGAAACCTGGAATTCGACAAGTAAGTTTTCAATCCATCTAATTCTACAGTGTTTTAGAGGTGTCTGAAAAATATTTAGACTTGAGAGTCCTCAGTGGTTGATACCTTTTAATGGCTAACTGAAAAGATGGTAACAAATTGCAAGCTTCTGAGACTACTCAGGTCTCTTCATCAGGCTACACTAACACAAAATCTGAAGAATCACATATTTATACACAACACAGCACAGAAATAATGCAATAGGTAAGACAAGTGACGTGAAGCAGAACTGTCATTATGGGAGAGGAATGAACATAAATATTGGAACAGTTCATAGATAAGGAGTGTGAAAGTTTTATTGCCCTCTGATTGGGGTCTGGTAATTTTTTGTGATGCTCTCACAGGGCCTTTGGAGTAAATTCCTTAATTGATGTAAAACGTCATAAATCCATGTGACAGGTTCATTCCATGGTAACACGGTACTAAGATATACATCTTTCCTGTATCAAATTAGAGGTGTCTGGCCACTTATCTGGTTTCAGCCCTAGAATATAAATGCTTTGGCCAAGCTGCATTGGGGATATTTACAAGAGTCGATGAGCTATCTGATGTCTACAGCCAGGTTTACGGGAACTTATAGTAGGGAAAAGTTTCCTCTATACAGAATATCATGGCAGTTAGAAGGCGGCATATTACGGATTCCCATCAAGTGTCAGACCTTCAGGAAATTGTTCTCCTGTACGAAATCCATAAAGCAAGAAAGCAAGACCTTCAAGTCAAAAGAAGACTATAGATCAGAAATCCCCAACATGCAATGGGGCAGACAGCTGCCAAAGATTTTGAGTTCAAGACCGACGGGAGAACAATGGCAATGGTAACACAAGTGGTCTGTGAACAGCTGATGAACTGCTGCCAATGTAAACTTTGTGGATGTGCAGTAAAAAATAAAGAACTGGGAAGAAGTTGGCAGCGTAAATGAAGTAAAGTAAAATTTGTTATGAGAAGATAACTATTCATTAAATCTACAGGATATGCACAAAAAGAAAAAACACAAATTCAGCAAAATTAACTTCTATTTCTGCATAACAGATAAAGGCTAAAAAAGAATTTCACGTGAATAGAAGGGAAAAAAATACTGAGTGGCGCTAAACTAAAATGAGATCTCATGATTAAAAAAAAACAAGAATTCCGATAACTTATTGAACCATCTTCTGAAGTTGCATGTGGTATATGAATAATCTTCTGGAGTTTCTATAGATAGTTGAAGCAGCTTTAAAATGGGTAGCCTCATTGTGGCAATCCCTTTTTTCAATTTATGCAGGACTAGCGCTCCTGACCAACAGCAAGAGGACACTTCTTGCCGTGCCAATTGACCATTAAAAAAGTTCTTACATTTTTGGCAATCCCCCAAAAATCCCACACTAAGAAATAGAAAAAACAACAACTTTGAGTGGTGGGAAACAATCGTAGCCTCTAGCGATCATGATTATTGGCAGTCAGCTAGATCTTTGTTTTATTTGGCGGAATGCAGAAAAGAGGAGCCCTGGATGTAGAGATATTTGGGTTCTTACCGACTACATCAAGCTGGTACGTGTGGTTGATGCTGCCATACTTGTTCTCAACAATACAGGTGTAATTTCCTTTATCAGATGGGACCACTGAATCCATAATGAGACTCCAAGATTGAGAACGGACCTGGAAGTGAGCAGATTGTGGAGTTAGTTTAGGTCGACTGCTTATAATACCGATAAAGAAATTGATCTTGATAGCACTCAGGAGGCTGGACTCCTCAAGTCCTCTTTGCCAAAATTCTGACATAAAGCGGTTTGAAATGTCACAAATTTTTGCCAAACTGGTAGTTGGGCAAAAGTCTTACAATTTTTTGTTGTTTTTTTATAACTTTTTTTAAAAAAAAAAGTGCATAGCTTTCCAGAAAGGACGTAGGGTTTCGAACAAATTAAGCATAAATGTATTCCCCAAAAAGTGGCAGAAATTAAGACTAAAGTAAGTCAGTCAGGGACTGGAGCACAAATTTTGTGGTGCCGCATGGCAGCTGAAAAACGTTCCGATTTCATTAATATTTGCACACTTCTTAATGAATTTCATGAACCTTTTTCCATCGCACACATCAAAGATTGGAGTATAAAACATTAGTCTTGATGAATCAGAACCATGGCGTTTGTTCTGGCACCATACACGGTTCAGTATTTTGTAGCCCGGTGCTAAATTATGCCCCATAGATAAGTCAGTAAGAGGGAACGGTATGATAACTAAGTTATAAGACATTTGAGATGTCTTAATGTGAGCATCCTATCAACTGGAGGCAGCCTATTCACTACATGTACTAAATAGTAATGAAGGAACTCGTAGATCATCTACTTGACCGGATCTACAAGATGACCATCTGCAAAAGAAGAACACAAGCAATAGGTCGGAGAACAACGTCGCCACCATCACTTTCTCCTTTCCATCTATTTGTTAATTACCCTCAGTTTGTTGAACCATCTAACGAGCTCAGTAATCAGCAGGGGGAGAGATTAATGAGCGTCAGCTTCTAAACCAGCTCAGACATTGTGGACAGCATGCTGGGCGGGAAGAAAAAAAAAGAAAAAAAGATAGTCCCACTTCAAAGCCCAGCCTGGCATGCTAGGTGATCTCATGTCCTGGCAGCAACCCAGTTAAAGTGGAATATCACCGTGTTGACACGCATACGGCAAAAGTCACTATATAATGAATAGAAGAGTCAATGTTTAAGCCTAGTTTTGTTTGTACCTTATATCCACCAATCCGATGATCCGGTTTAAACTCTTTGCCATTCTTCAGCCAACGTAGTGTAGGCATTGGTGTGCCCCCTGCTGGACACCTGAATCTTATGGTCTTGGCTGCTGGAACAGCATGAAGCTTCTTCTCCATTTTCTCTGGGTTTGCCCAAAAAGGTCCTGTAGTTAATGAAAAGGAAAAATAAAATCAGGTGTACTGGTTGGTACTGGAAACCATCAACAAGCTTGGAGACTGACACAGCCGTAACAGTCCAGCTCTACAGCATTTTATGCTATGAAAAGAATAACCATTTTGATACTAATCATATGGCTAAAAATAATTTTAAAAATAATTACTATTAGGCCTGGAGCTCACTTGCGAGTGTGATGCGAGAAATTCGCGTGAATCTCTTGCATCAATACTCGGCACTGCCGCCAGCAGTCGGACCGGAGTGTGCGGCTGCATAGAAATACATGCTGCCGCACACTCCGGCCCCGGGTATTGATGCGCAAGTTTCTTGTATCACACTCGCAAGTGTGACCCCGGCCTTAAGGTACTGCCACACTAAACAATCCCGCTAGCGATCTCGTTAGCGTTGCATACTAATGAGATCGCTAGCGGGATCGTTTCTATATCGCTAAATGCGGCCACATTTAGCGATATAGTTAACGACGCTATCGCCGTTAGCGATCTTCTTAACGACTTTAGCGGTACAAAAGTACCGCTAAATCGCTAAGAAAAGGTGCCACACAGCGATTAGATACTTACCCAGCGGGAGCGCCAGCGATGAAATAGGGTCCGGAACGATTCCAGCGACGAGCGAGATCACAGCAGGAAGCTCGTCGCTGGAAGCTGCCGCACTGAACAATATCGCTAACGGGATCGCTAAATAGTGACGTTTTTTAGCGATCCCGTTAGCGATATTGTTTAGTGTGGCATACCCTTAAGTCTGTGCCTACAACTGATCAAACGGCTTGGTGAAACACAACACCAAAATTTACCCATAAATCAGTCAAGGACTGGGGTCCACCAGGACTCCTAGAAATAGGGAAAAAAAGGTAAAGTGCCTTATGTAAGGTTTATTTATCAGAATACAAATCATTAAAGGCACCGAACAAGCAGGGGCTGTGGTTAGATTTAAGCTTAGAAGCCTGCAGCATTGTGCATACAGCTTCAAACAATCATAGGATATAATGTAGTCTAACTGCTAAGTAATTTTGTACAATTTTGTAATCACATTATATTATGTATTGACTTAAATATGGTGCTTGAAAGTTATAAAAGAAAGGCTCCTGGCAAAACTAAGTGTAGGACCTTAGGGGGCAGTATAAAACTTCTCTAGCGTTCTTTTGTTATGCCTCTCTCCCCCCCAGAAGCTTTGCACTAGACAAAACACAGTACATCAGCTTTGCCTAAAGGTTTTCTTTAACACCCTACCAAAAAAATATAAAATAATGTAAAATGGTTTGACAAGTTTAAGACTAGAAAGCAATAAAGTGTTCCACAATTGGAGGATCTCCCAGAAATAACTGTGGAACATGTGTCAAACTTGCTTCCCATCTGGCCCTAGTCCAAATGCCCCTTAGCCGTGAGTATCATAAATGACACATGGTAGGTGGACTCCATCTTTGATGGGGCCTCTAACTTCATTTCGATCCTGACAAGTTGGCATCCCAGTAGTGAGAAGGTTAATGCTACACTACAGCCAGGCTTTATTCAGTTAGGATGGCATGGGGCCTAGAGGAATCCCACAGGAATTTAAGGTATGTGTTGTTTACCGGAGAAGAAGAGGAGGATCATATGGCAGCCTGTCCTGATGGTTTCATCATTAGTTAAGGTTAGATGTTGAAGAGAAAGGCCAGTTTTGGGAATAAAGACAGATGTGGTGAAACTCACAAAAAAAAAAAAGTCAACCAGTTAATTGGTGTTCTTGTTTAATAGTTTGCCGGGTATCAATTGTAGCTTGTGTAAGCACAGTAGAATAGAATTGTTTTGGGTCAAATTGATGACAATTTTTAGAGGGCTATTTCG
This sequence comes from Oophaga sylvatica, assembly GCA_033576555.1. Lineage (NCBI taxonomy): Eukaryota > Metazoa > Chordata > Amphibia > Anura > Dendrobatidae > Oophaga > Oophaga sylvatica. The sequence goes on along the minus strand of JARQOD010000004.1, from coordinate 522,555,033 downwards.
AAGAGGTCTTTTGGTTGATAGTCAAAAATATAAAATATTGCTGTAACTGTTTTATTACATATTCTATGCACCAACACAGAGCCGCCATCAGGGCATTACTGACCTTACTGGTGTACGGGGCCTGGTGAACAGAAATAAAGAGGGGGCCCTGACCAAGTCCGGGCCCCCCCTCCCTCTTGTCCTCCTGCTCACCGGGCCCCAGGGTATAATAAAGTATCGTGCGTCGGCCATCAGTGGCACACATCTCAGCACAGGGAGCCGTCTTGGAGCTCCACGGCTGTGCAGCTTCAAGGGAGTCCATCCGCCTCTTCTGTGACGTTTCGGCATGTACATGCGCAATTTGCCAGAATAACAGTCCAGAAGTGGAGCAGCAGGGGTTTTTTTGTATGATAGGCAAGTACTTTTTTTTTGTTTATAAAATTAATTAAATGTGCTTGGGGGAGGGCAAATGATAATGAATTAATTAATGGGGGAGAGCAGTTGATAATGACTAGAGGGTGGAGTGGGAGAGAGAGAGGACATGACAATGAATTGGGTTGGAGGTGGGCATGTAAATATAATGAATCGAGGAAGCTGGGAAATAGAGAGTGGGAAGCGTTGAGGATGCAGGAGTAAGACTGGTAATGAAATGGGTGAAAGTACAGGTGCTAATTAATTTATTGGGAGGGGAAAGTGGCTATTAATAGTTAGTAGGGGGGCACAGTGGTTGATTACAATTTATATTTGGAATGGTGGGTTGCACAGTGACTAATTATATATTAATGGTGGGTGCACATCTGCATTCAGCAGCGTAGTGTAGAAGAAAGGGAAAAAGTGGGAAATGTGCTCCGGACATAGTGCTCTATATAACTTATTTTATGCAGAGACAAGTCCTGGCTGGAAGAAGTCATGGCAATCTTGCTGGATGAAGCAGAAAAATGAAGATGAAGGACTTCAACTACAGATTGTACTGGTAAGTCAGTGTGTTACCTATACACTTACACTATTCACTGTATACTATATACAGAGCTCATGGGTACAATGTCACTGGTGATCACTGTATTATCTGTACACTATATACAAAGCTCCAGTGTGTAATGTCACTGGTGATCACTGTATCACCCTGTATCCATATACTCTAGCCAAGACAGATGAGCTTATTGTCATCTAGGCGAAAAAAGCTTGGAGCAACCCAAAGATCTGGCAACATCTTGGTTTCACACAACAGGTCTTCAGTTCCTAACTTACGGTTTGGTTTCGAGTTCTCTGAAGCTTTCTCTTCCGAAGAAGAATTATCGTCATCGTCGTCATCATCTTCGGCAGACGGTAGAGCATCTGTGATGGCACAATAACAAGAAACCAGTTATGGTTGTACCAAAACCGTCTAGGTTCAATAGAAGTACTTTTCGAAGTAGGCATTCACTTGCCAAGACATATGGTTGAACATACAATACACAATATGGAAATAGTTTTGACTCAAACCACCCAAGGATTTAAAAAAAATAAAATAAAGTGGTCGTGTTGCGTAGAAAAACTCTGTTGTAAGTTTAATATATTGGCTCCAACGGAAAATAATGACTTTTTTTTTTAAATATCTTAAAATTTGAAAAATATTAGAGAAAATTTCAGCTTTCGTTGACTTTGATGACAACAGAGGACCACCTGTTATCTGTTTTGTTTTTATTCCCTTCCACCTAGGATCAGTGAGACATCTGCCAGATTTTGGACTCAAAAGGGTGGAGACTTTTCAACACAATAATACGAAGGAAACAAGAAAAAAAAAGAGCATTCTATGCCAAGTATTAGGTGGAGCATCGGGTCTGGACTACCTATTTCTTGAGGAAACAAAGGCATTGAACGGGAAAATATTAAGCGGATCAGCCTGTGCCATATGGACAATTGATTTTTGGCAGATCCTCATGACAATATATAATCTCTATGGCTAGCTTAAAAGGGATCTGAATTATGGTATTAAAGGAGGACTGAGGCAAATGAAGAAAAATAACCATGTATTACATTACCGACCCCCCACCCCCCAAAAAAAGAGTGGAGAAATACTATTGTCTACAGACAATTGGCCAAGAACTGAATTCTCCATTACATGAGGTGTCAAACGCTGATAAAGGCATGACACAAAAGGGACACCTGAAATTGATCAGCAAAAGGAATGTAGGCAAATGGTCACAAAGGTCTGATAAGAAACCACTTAACGCCAGGTCTCTGTCATACACAGGGTGCAGTCCCAAAAGGTGACCTATCTGAACAAAAGCTCAGCCAAGTCACAGATTATTTGCAATTAGAGAAATCATTTTGTCCTCTCTGATCAAATAATGGAGGTCAAATGAGCGGTGAGGGGTCCTGAAGGGCCTTTCTGCCATTTCTTTAGGAAATGTTAATGCTATGCATTTCGCTACAGATTAGTGTGCAAAGGCCATTCATGGGAGAGATCTACTGCAGTGATGCATTTGCATGTCACATGAAATGGAAACAATGGATATTGTGACAATCGTGGGAGGGTTGCACTTCTATTCTATCACCATTGACAGTGTCGAAGGCATATGGAAGAGACATGTTCAAAAAAATAAGGGAATCTTGTTGCACTATACATGACTTGACTTCTTTCTCCTACTTTTAGCTGTGGCAGTTTTAACACCAATTTACATAAATTTCAATGCATGGAGGGGAGGTTATTTGACATCTCTGGTGTTGCTCATTGTATATTTTGAAGATATATAGAAAAATGAGCCCCCCACAAAAAAAATGGCAGAGTGATACCACATTCCATTTTCGATAAAAAATGTTCTAAACCAGCTTAGTACAGACCAATTTCCTTCTTCCATACTTCTAGCACTCAAAGGCTAATCTTCATAGAAATTAGGAACGGTCAGTAACGTTAGAATTATGTAAAAAAAAATAAAAAATTGGCAAATTCTTTTAAAAGTTTACAACACACAAAAAAAAATAAAATAAAATCATTTTACATTTTTTTATATTTGTCACAATCAGGTAGACACCGGCTACAAACCTGATATGTTAACTTTGAATAAAACAGTATCTGTTCCAAATGGGCCACTAGTAACGCAGACATACAACCCAGAATCCTCCTGCCTGGCGTTGAGAATCTGGATCGCATCGCCCGTTATGCGAGTGCGGTTAGTCTCCGAAAGCTGAACTCCGTTTTTCACCCAGCTGATGCTCTGAACATCCTCTCGAAGCCTGCACTGTAAAATTATCGGGTCTCCAGGATGAGCCAAAAACGATTCCATTTCTTGTTTGGACTCTGGGCCAACTAAGTGGTGGAAAAAAAAAAATTGGAATTAATAGAAGGCTTTTTATGTGAGCCTTTAATTTTTTAAAAGGAATGAGGATTTAAATGAAAAGACTTTGGGATTAGATGAGATTATCTCCAAATGATGGGACAATTGAAGATTTCTCACAAGGGGTTTTTGAACATTTCTAATTAAAAAGGTAGGCCGTCCATCACAAGATTTAGGCCAAATTTTGATGGTTTGACCAAATTGAGAATATTCTTCAAAACAAAGTTCACACATAGGTGTATATTCTTAAAATCCTCCCTACTGAGGATCTGGGCGGAAAACAAGATATGCAGGTACTTCATGGGTGAAGAACAGGTTGGATAGCAAGCTAGAAAATGTTAGTGTAATATAACATTAGAAGAAAAGCGTAATACCAAATTAACAACAAATGGTCATATTCTACGACAGTAAAGGATCATAATTCACTGGAAAGAAGCTGCCTGTGATTAAAATCTTTATCCGATAGCTAGTCTGCTATGAGGGAACATTCTCAGAACTTTCTCAAAAAGATCATTTATCCGTTTCTCAGCGACATTGGACATGTATGGTCTAAGTGGCTGCTGTTCAACCTATATCCTTCCATCCAATATATGTGGCCCCCTTTATCTTTTTAAAAACTAAATTTGAAAGGTTTGTAGAAATGTATATATGGTACTAGTTAACTTCACTTGTACAATCTGAACAAGGTTGTCAGCTTTCGACTATTCCATTTTGTTAGAAAGAGTCCCCAAAAATAAGCCGATGTCGCTCATTTCTGCTGCTGGGTCCCTTAGTGATCTATGCAGGACACTGACAGTAAGTGTTTTATTTCTCTGCAGTGCCTCACCAGGGGAAATAAAGTATTGCAGCATTCACATTAATATGAATGTATTTCTTTTACTCCCCATCAGTATGTCTTTGGAGTGTGGGAGGAAAACCCAGAGGAAACACATCAAAACATGGTGAGAACATAAACTCCCTGCAGATCTTGTCCTTGGTGGGATTTGACCCCAGAACCCCAGCGCTTGTAAGGCTATAGTGCTAAACACTGAGCCACCATGCTACCATGTACAACATGGCCATGCTTGATGTTCCAGAATAAAAGCCCCCATACACATTAGATAGCTGTTGGCTAAATGTTCGCTTGGCCACCAATATCGATCTCTCTCGACTCCCCCATACAGAGGAATGAGTGGATTGGTCAAGCAAATTGTGTTCTTTATGAGAGCTGATGCCAGATTCCAATGGCAGTGGCTTTTCTCCCTGAAACAAAATTATCATTGAAATTCCAATGGCGGAATCCTTCGCTCCTCTGACATCACCTGTCGGGGATGAGCCCGAGTACCAATAGACATTAAACTGTTGGATGAACAGTATCAATGGGTTTATCCGACTTTATCTCTAAAGCCTTCCATACACATTAGATCACTCTTTTTAGCTATTGAGCTCAGCTTACTGTGGGTCCTAACTAATTAGGTATCTAAAAATAGGGTTTTATTCTAAACCGGTAAAGTTATAATACAACATGAAAATTTTACATTCTTATTAAAATGAATTTATATAAGATGACCTTTAAATACACAGCCCTTATACACCATCTACACCACCCCTGCATAGGCCAGAGTCCAAGAATCCATGAATCAGTACCGAGTGTACTTTCAAAAGGCAAAGTGCAATCGAGAAGGAATTAAACACAGAGTAAGAGCCAAGATGGTAAACAGTCATAACATCTTCACGGATTCTCTTCTCTCACAACTAAGTAATAACCAGTCCGTCACTTATTAGCAATTTTCATCCCCTCCACTCCTCCCCAAAACAATTCCCAAATTATTTTATAAAAATGTTTGACATGTTCTTAAAAAAAAAAAAATTTTTTAAAAAGTAAAAAATTGTTTGTTGGCTCGTTCACACATAACCAGATTTCTAAACTTTCCGTCACATATCGCTTTTGATTTTACTGCATTTTTTTTTTTTTTTTTTAGGTGCAGTAGTTTTTTTTTGTTGGTTTTAACTGCATTGTCAATTTTAGTGTTTTTGCCACTTTTTCTATAAAATAAAGTATGAAAATTGCATAAAAAAGCATGTCGAGAACGCAGTGTTTTTCCCGCCAACAATTTTTTTCGCAGTGTTTTTTTTTTTTTCGTTCCGCAGGCACTTTGGGTACATACCCCTAAGCCATACAAAAACATTACAATCAATTAAAGGTATTGTCTGGGACTTTAACATTGGTGGCATATCGTTAGTATAGGTCATCAATGTCTGATTGGCGGGGTTGCAACACCCAATACTCCTGCCGAGCAGCTGGTCCCTATGTTGGCAGCGGCCGGAACTACCTCTGTCTACGAAATAGTGGCTGCAGCCGAGTACTGTTCATCCGCCATCTACTCAAATCAATGGAGGGGCAGATGTATAGTACCTGGCTGCGGCCACTATCCCGCAGACAGAGCTGTTCAGCACCACAACTGAGCAGTTCCGAGTGCAGCTGACAGCAGGAAGAGTTGATCGGCGGGGATGCAACATCCAGCGGATCAGACATTGATGACCTATCCTAAGGATCGTCCATCAATGATAAAAGTCTTGGACAACTTAAGAAAAAAAAAAATTACAAATGTAGGAGAGCCCCCGCTGTGTGAACGGGCCGGAACCAAGGGGGCTGTCACTTAAGTTCCTAGGGAGTACGTTCCGGGGGAAGGAACTGCAGGACGACACAGACTGTTCTGGAAAGTACGGAGGCGGGGCGACTATAAAAAGAGCACAGGAGACCAGCAGGGGGCACTTGACGTGGAGGCGAGCACGAGGCAGGAAGGAGGAACCTGGCGGGCATTGGGGAACAGGAATAGGCCAGCCGCTACGCGTGAGAAAGGACGGGGGCTCACGTGACTCGGGGAGAGGACGACCCCGAGCGGAGGGAGGAGGAAGCAGAACTCTGACACTCGCGGCCGCCACTGTCCCGCTCCAGCCCGCGGCTGCGGCCTGCACGCTGCCACCCGCGGCCGCCACTGTCCCGCAGCTGCGGCCTGTGCGCTGCCACCTGCAGCCGCCACTACCCCGCTCCAGCCCGTGGCTGCGGCTTGTACGTCAGGATCCGCGGCTGCCGCCACCTCACCTCCGAGTGGGGCTGTCTCGACGCCGGGGAACTTCTCAAGGGCCTGTTGCGCCTCATCTGCACCTGGGCGTAGGAATGCCCGATGCCTACGACAGCTCCTCGTCGGCTGGCCCAGCAGCTGAGACGCCGAATGGACACCTCCCGTACAACAGCTCTGCCGGACGTCAGAGAAAGATAAGTGACACTCCGATAACTGTTTATTATAGTTCTAGGACCTTTAGACGGCCATATCTCGGCCCTATAGTCGTTGGCACCTGCCTAGTAGTCGTTTGCTCAGTTATTTGTGTATTATTGTATACTTTCCCTGTGAAGAGAACTACTGTCAGCTTACCAGTTATTCCTATAACCCCTATATAAAGGTTCAGTTTAAGCTTGGTCCGTCTCCGACTCGTCACTGCATCCCGTGTACCTGCGAATACCACACAGGGCTGCAGGATATGTTACCGCTATATGGACGCCATGATATAAATAAAGAGAAATAAGAACAGGAACAATTGCTTTTTCTTCTGGATGACAATTTACTTGACTCCTACAACAAGAAGCTTTCGAAAAGGTAATATGTTGCTAGGGAACCATTATAATCGGGAAGCGTTTTACAAGCTAGTTTGCATTTTTAAAAGGCAGTTGTTTTTTTTGTTCTTCATCTTTAAGAATTTAGAAAGTGACAGATGCAGCTTCCCTTTATATGCCGGTTTATATGATCATAAAACATTAAGCTTTGGAGCAGACCCTTAGATGATTTAAATAAGTGAATAACCCTGTTACACCCATAATGGGGCCATTACGGGAATGGCCCTAAACTAGGTCAGACGGGCTGGAAGATGCCAAACAAGCCCATTTTTATTGTTTAATGACATTTAATGCCAGCGTTTCTGATACGTTACATGGCCATCACTTACGGTTATTGCCAATTGCAGGTTTTCTGACAAGTCAAGGGAAGAGCCTTATTTAATCTGTTGTTGTTCTCCTTGTGACAGGAGAGACGCTGGGAAAATTAACTTAAGAGCTCAAATTCTTGCTGAAGGCAACTGATGTAAATGATGATGCTCTGGCGGTACGTTGGACACAAGAGGGGATTTAATTTCAGACCTGCTCTGGGCTACGTATATAGAGCACCAGGACAACAATCAGTGAACAGCTCAATCATAAGAATAGAGGGCAGGCTACTGTGACATTTTTACCCCAGTCCGGGGAAGAATCACTTTTTTGGAGTAGTAAAAGGTCTCGTTTTCAGATTAATACTGTCCCAGCAGTAGATAAATAATACGATCATATAATGCTTAAAAAATATGATGAAAATTGTTTAACAATGCCATGGTGTAATAGGGTAGGAAAGGCAGTAAAGGTCCTCAAATGTTGGAAACAAAATTTCTTGATAAATTCTCCAGGGAAAATTTAAAGCCCCAAGTACCGTCCTGTTACCAGAACATCTATATGGGTCTCCAGCTCGGAACCCATTATATTAGAAAAAAGTCAGACACCCCCACGTGCCTAAAGTACAATTTGATCCAAAGCTTTCTTTGCCTTGTCATTTGATATATTACAAAGGAAAAAATTTTCTTAGGTAAAGAATCAGTATCACACATGACACTTCATTCTTGACATCAGTTTCTCAGATTCGCCCTAAAAGAAAGGTTTTCTTCCTGAGGCGCTAACAAAAGGGAATTCTCCTACCATGAGCTCGTAAAACTCTTACAAAAATCAGTGATGAGTCATAAAAAGAAATAAGAAAATATGAATATTTTTTTAGAAAAAACACTAAAAGAAAAAAAAATAGAAGTGTATCAAACTTTAAGGTTTTTACATTTTATTTCTCGCTGGAATCAAGCAAATGTTTCAGTGTTAATTCCTACATTTATGGTGAATGTAGAAAACCAAACTGCAGGAGAGACTAAAATGCGGCCCAATGGTGCTTAAATGATGAACAAACAGCATACCGTACAATTAACCATATGCAGCATGCTCCTTAGCTCGCTATAGTGACCACTGCACATACAGAAAAATATGCACATACATATTTGCATCTCTAAAGGATAGATGATCAGTTGGTTAACTCTGGGGTTCTACCAATTACAAAAATAAGGGGTCAGAGTTGCCGGCATGATTGGATCTTCAGCGTGCATACTTGAAGCCACTTTATTTAAGGTGATGTTATACAGCTTTATCTTCAGGAGCACACTGCTCCTCTGCCTCCAAACTTACTTTTTACTGGTGGGGCGGCACCCTCCTGAAGATTGACAGGTCAGACAAGCGGCATAGTTGTGCTGCTGGTCGTAACAGTGTATTCTGATACTGCGGCAACATCAGGAGTGAAGGGGCTATTATTGCTAATCTCCAACTGTGGGGCTCCTTAGACAGCCTTTCTTTCGATGTCTGAATTGAACCAGTACTCACACCAAGAAACTTCATCAGATAGCTTAACTCAACTGCAGAGGCATGTATGAAGATTTCAGAAGAGGTTTATGCTCAGCCTGAATTCTTGTATTATGCAGCTGCAACAACTGCAGTAGGTAAAAAAGACAATTCTGAACCAAAAGATATACAGAGATAAACCTAGCAAGATGGCTGACAAACCCTAACGGAGGAGTAAGTGCACTCCAGTGATCCAGACAGCTTTAGATCAGTGCTTTTGGGATCTATTTAAAAGAGTTTGTAAATAGAGATGGCCGAACCCAAACAGAAATGTTTGGCGTTCCTACCGGACAGTGACTGTTTGGGCTTAAACGCCGAACACGGATTTTCAGTTGAAGAGAAGGCGAGTAAAGGCGAGAGATGGAGAGAGAAGGAGAAAGAAGGAGAGAGAAGGAAAAAGAGAGAAAGAGAAAGAAGGTGGCAGGTAACCTAGACAATTCAACAACACAAATTAAAATTCCCTCCTTGAGGATTTTTAATAAGATTTAAAATTTACAAGCAATTTGCAATTGTAATAATTATTGATGGATAGACAACCCCTTTAAAGTTTATGGGGATTTCCAAAGATATCCAAGTGCTTCTCAGCCATTCTTGGTAGAAATCCCAGTGATGGGACCTCAGACAACAGAAATTTGTCACTAATTGGGTGAAAATTAAGAACAGCACAGGATTGTTAAACCTATGGTGGCAAATGACAAGATTCTATCCACCTCCGCAATTTACATTCCAGGACCAGATGAGATTAAACCCACCATATAGGTTGTACGTAAAGCGTTCACGAATAACATTCCTCAACTGCAATGTGCTGTCCGTTATGGGATCCTTATCACTGTGGTCGATTAGACAGAGGATTTCTGTTTCACTAAACACCATAATACTTTATTAACTCAGATTATATATAACGAGTCATCAACTCTTACCCTGTAAACCTCGGATAATGTTTAACCATGTTCTGCTTCACAGAATAGGGTAAAGAGTACACAGTCACACTGCCCTACTGTGCGCCATCATAGAATGCCCTTTAATGATCACTCTAGAAAATATAAATAATGAAGGGCACATACATGTAATGTTCATACCCCATACATTGGTCATTTTTTACTTATTTTTGTTTCAGGCTGGAGAAAATCTCATTTCTAAAGTGCTGGTGTAATGCTCTTAGGAGGTTGGAAAATGTGATTTCTTTTGAAATTAAACATTTACACCTCTTTCCTCTGAAAAGTGAGAAAACACAAAATGAAATACTATGGTCACCTTACATTTGCACCTATAATTGGAAAGCTAAGACAAGATATATGGGTATATGTGTGTATATATATATATATGTGTGCTACAGACCAGCAGAGGACTATTCACTGCCCGAGATGACCGTTATCTTATTTGAATGTCACTCAGCAACCGCAGGATGACATCAAGTGACCTACAAAAGGAATGGCAAATGGCGGCTGGGGTGAAGTGCACAGCAAGAACAGTTCATAACAGGCTCCTAGAGGCAGGACTCAAGTCATGTAAAGCTAGAAAAAAGCCTTTCATCAATGAGAAGCAAAGGAGAGCCAGGCTGAAGTTTGCTAAAGACCATAAGGATTGGACCATAGAGGACTGGAGTAAGGTAATCTTCTCTGATGAGTCTAATATTCAGCTTTGCCCAACACCTGGTTGTCTAATGGTTAGACAGAGACCTGGAGAGGTGTACAAGCCACAGTGTCTTGCACCCACTGTGAAATTTGGTGGAGGATCAGTGATAATCTGGGGATGCTTCAGCAAGGCTGGAATTGGGCAGGTTAATCTTTGCGAAGGACGTATGAATGAAGCCGCAGACAAGGTTATCCAGGAAAAAACAGTTGATTCCTTCTGCTCAGGCAATGTTCCCCAACTCTGAGGACTGATTTTTCCAGCAGGACAATGCGCCATGCCACACAGATAAGGCTAATCAATGTGTGGATGAAGGACCACCACAACAAATCCCTGTCATGTCCAGCCCAATCTCCAGACCTGAACCCCATTCAAAACCTCTGGAATGTAATCAAGAGGAAGATGGATAGACACAAGCCATCAAAGAACTGCTTAAATTTTTGTACCAGGAGTGGCATAAGGTTACCCAAAAGCAGTGTGAAAGACTGGTGGAAAGCATGCGAAGACGCATGAAAGCTGTGATTAACCCCTTAACTCCCAAGGGTGGTTTGCACGTTAATGACTGGGCCAATTTTTACAATTCTGACCACTGTCTCTTTATGAGGCTATAACTATGGAACACTTCAACGGATCTTCGCGATTCTGAATTTGTTTTCTCGTGACATATTGTACTTCATGGTAGTGGTAAAATTTCTTCGATAAAACTTGCGGTTATTTATGAAAAAAATGGAAATATGGCGAAAATTTGGAAAATTTTGCAATTTTCAAACTTTGAATTTGTATTCCCTTTAAAACAGAAAAATATGTCACACAAAATAGTTACTAAACAACATTTCCACGTGTCTACTTTACATCAGCACAATTTTGGAACCAAAATTTTTTTTGTTACGAAGTTATAAGGGTTAAAAGTTGACGAGCGATTTCTCATTTTTACAACAAATTGTACAAAACCATTTTTTTTTTAGGGACCACCTCACATTTGAAGTCACTTTGAGGGGTCTATATGGCAGAAAATACCCAAAAGTGACACCATTCTAAAAACTGCACCCCTCAAGGTACTCAAAGCCACATTCAAGAAGTTTATTAACCCTTCAGGTGCTTCACAGGAGCTGAAGCAACTTGGAAGGAAAAAATGAACATTTAACTTTTTAGTCACAAAAATGATCTTACACAAACATTTTTTTTATTTTAACAAGGGTAAAAGGAGAAAATGGACAGAAAAAGTTGTTGTGCAATTTCTCCTGAGTACGCCGATACCCCATATGTGGGGGAAAACCACTGTCTGGGCAGACTGCAGGGCTCGGAAGGGAAGGAGCGCAGTTTGACTTTTTCAAACCAAAATTGGCGGGGATTGAGATTGGATGCCATGTCGCGTTTGGAGAGCCCCTGATGTGCCTAAACAGTGGAAACCCCCACAAGTGACACCATTTTGGAAACTAGACCCCCTAAGGAACTTATCTAGATATGTTGTGAGCACTTTGAACCCCCAAGTGTTTCACTGAAGTTTATAATGCCTGTGTGTGAAGAAAAAAAAAAAATTCCACAAAAATGATTTTTTAGTCCCCAATTTTTGATTAATCACAAGGTAATTGGACCCAAAAAGTTGTTGTCCAATTTGTCCTGAGTATGCTTATACCCATATGTGGGGGGAACTGTTTGGGCGCACGGCAGGGCTCGGAAAGGAAGTAATGACGTTTTGGAATGCAGACTTTGATGAGTGTCATGTTCAGCTTGCAGAGCCCCTTATGTGCCTAAACAGTGGAAATCCCGCACAAGTGACCCCATTTTGGAAACTAGACCCCCTAAGGAACTTATCTAGATGTGTGGTGAGCACTTTGAACCCCAAGTGCTTCACAGAAGTTTATAACGCCTGGGTGTGAAAATAAAAAAATCATATTTTTTCCACAAACATGATCTTTTAGTCCCCAGTTTTTTATTTTCCCAAGGGTAACACAGGAAAAATTGGACCCCAAAAGTTGTTCAATTTGTCCTGAGTATGCTGATACCCTATATGTGGAAGAAAACTACTGTATGGGCACACGTCAGGGCTCGGAAGGGAAGTAGTGACGTTTTGCATTGCAGACTTTGATGGAATAGTCTGCGGGCTTCATGTCGCATTTGGAGAGCCCCTGATGTACCTAAACAGTGGAAACCCCCCACAAGTGACCCCATTTTGGAAACTAGACCCCCAAAGGAACTTATCTATATGTGTGGTGAGAACTTTGAACCCCAAAGTGCTTCACAGAAGTTTATAACGTAGAGCCATAAAAATAAAATATAATTTTTTCCACAAAAATGATATTTTCACCCCCAATTTTTTATTTTCCCAAGAGTAACCAAAGAAATTGGACCCCAAGAATTATTGTGCAATTTGTCCTTAGTACGCGGATACCCCATATGTGGAGGTAAACTACTGTTTGGGTACATGGCAGAGCTCAGAAGGTAAGGAGCACCGTATGACTTTTTCAATGCAGAATTGGCTGGAATTGAGATCAGATGCCATGTCACATTTGGAGAGCCCCTGATGTGCCTAAACAGTGGAAACCCCCCATTCTAACTCCAACCCTAACCCCAACACACCCCTAACCCTAATCCCAACCCTAACCATAACGCTAACCACAAACCTAACCCTAAAACACCCCTAACCCTAACTTGAAAATGGAAATAAATAAATTTTTTAAATGTTATTATTTTTCCCATAACTAAAGGGGTGATAAAGGGGGGTTTGATTTACTATTTATAGCGGGTTTTTATGTTTGGCAGCTGTCACATGCTAAAAGATGCTTTTTATTGCAAAGAATAGTTTTTGCATCATCATATTTGAGAGCTATAATTTTTTCTTATTTTGGCCCAGAGTCATGTGAGGTCTTATTTTTTGCAGGACAAGTTGACATTTTTATTGGTACCATTTTCGAGCACATGACATGTTTTGATTGCTTTTTATTACGATTTTTGGGAGGCAGAATGAACAAAAAACAGCAATTCATGAATTTCTTTTGGGGGGGGGCGTTCATACCGTTCCGCGTGTGGTATAAATTGATAAAGAAGTTTTATTCTTCGGGTTACTACGATTACAGCGATACCTCATTTATATCATTTTTTTATGTTTTGCGCTTTTATACAATAAAAACAATTACATATAAAAAAAATAATTATTTTTGCAGCGCTTTATTCTGAAAGATATAACTTTTATTTTTTCGCTGATGATGCTGTATGGCGGTTCATTTTTTGCGGGACAAGATGACGTTTTCAGCGGTATCATGTTTATTTATATCCGTCTTTTTGATCGCGTGTTATTCCACTTTTTGTTCGGCGGTATGATGATAAAGCATTGATTTTTTGCCCTGTTTTTTTTTTTTAAGGGGTTCACTAAAGGGGTTAACTAGTGGGACAGTTTTATAGGGTGGGTCGTTACGGACGCAGAGATACTAAATATGCATACTTTTATTGTTTTTTTAATTTACATAAAGAAATGAATTTATTGGGGAATATTTTTTATTTTTCTTGATTTGGGATTTTTTTTTTTTTTTTTTACACGTTATTTTTATTTTACTTACTTTTTTACTTTGTCCCGGGTGGGACATCACTGTATAGTGTCAAATCGTCGATCTGACAGGCAGTGCAGGAGGCTTTCTCAGCGCCTGCTCTCAGCAGGCACTGAGGAAGCCGTCTCCCTGCAGGACCCGGAATGACCCCACGGCCATCTTGGATCCGGGGTCCTGCAGGGAGGAGGCCCTCTGAGGGTCTCAGGGAAGCACGCAGGGAGCCCCCTCCCTGCGCGATGCTTCCCTATACCGCCAGAACATTGCGATCATGATCGCAGTGTGCCAGGGGTTAATGTGCCGGGAGCGGTCCGTGACCGCTCCCGCCACATAGTGCAGTTGTCAGCTGTGATAATCAGCTGACACCCGGCCGCGATCAGCTGCACTCTCCCCGGGAGCGCAGCTGATCGCATATGACGTACTATTCCGTCCTTGGGAATTAAGTCCCAGGGCACATGGACGGAATAGTATGTCTGATGGCAGAAAGGGGTTAATAATCATGGTTATTCCACAAAATATTGATTTCTGAACTCTTCCCGAGTTAAAACATTAGTATTGTTGTTTCTAAATGATTATGAACTTGTTTTCTTAGCATTATTTGAGGTCTGCAAGCACTGCATTTTTTTGTTATTTTGACCATTTCTCATTTTCTGAAAATAAATACAAAATGTATTGCTTGGAAATTCAGAGACATGTTGTCAGTAGTTTATAGAATAAAAGAGCAATTTACATTTTACTCAAAAATATACCTATAAAGAGAAAAATCAGACAAACTGAAAATTTTGCAGTGATCTCACACACACACAATATATATGTATTTTTTATACAAATACAGTATACACATACACGTAGATAGAGACATATACACATAAGGACACACATGGCACATGGAAGGGACACTTGGTAACAAGCACTGAGGGGAATCTGACGCAACATGTTTTGCAGTAATGGATGGCAGAGGAGGGGAAAAAAAAAAGTTGAAAACAGGGACACTTTCAAATGCAAATCGAGCAAAGCATGGGATGCAAACTTTAGTTAAGCTGATGCTGATGGAGATTTAGCCATAAAGGCCTTAAACAAAGCCCAACTAGGACAAAAGATAGTGAATGGCTCTAAGCAGCAGGCGCTGGCTGGTTTCCATGGAAACACCAATGGGGCCTAGTTAAATTTTTCCCTTCTACTTCCTGAAGCATACAAAAAAGGCCCGTGGGTACCCTAATCCCAAAACCTTAGTTGAAGGATGGGGGTCAGAAGTTTCCCACATATTAGAGCAGGAATAAAGCAGAAGCACTCAGCCACGTAACACCTTTTAATCCCCTTTCAATGACAGGAAAGCAGAATGTTTATATTTTACTCATCAAAAATCACAGGGTTAAACCTAAAGTCAGGTCATGTGGAAAGGATGAAAAATGTCCGAACGTGCGAGAAATGTTGTATGATCAATAAGTGTTGAATGACCACTAAAACCGGCAGGAATTATCAAAAATATCAGACAAATAGAGACAAAAATGGCAATAGGGTCAAACATTAACTTATAAGAAAATAACTACGTGAAAATATTAGGCCAGGTTCACATCGGGTCAGTGTCGCTGTTCAAAACTCCTGGGACTTTCATCTGAATCCAGAAAACTAAATTTCAGTCATGCTGAACGATCAGTAAAACTGGAAAGAATTATAAATATTCCATAAGAGATGGAACAAATAAGAGTTTACAACGCTATTGTGGTCAACTAAAAAGACAGAACTCAACAGAAGAAAAGTCAAGTGGAGCTTCGGCTCCATTTGCCCCATTAACCTAAATGGCTCAGTTTGGGGGCCTGATAGGATTCAGAAGCGTCATGAATGGAAACACTATGTGAACCCGGCCTTTAGGCCATCATAGAGGCCATCATACATTTTAGATTAATGTCGGCTGAACTCTCCGATATTAACAGGTTCAGCTAACTGTCTAATGTGTGTGGGGTAGCTGGCCGACTGATGGTAGGGAGAGATGCCGATTAGGCATGTCAGATTTCATACTGCCAATGGCATTGCTCCCCCAGAGATAAGCCGCCGGCTTTCTCATAAAGAACACATAAGCGCTTGGCTAAGCGAGTGATTCTGTGTCCTGAGATTCGGCGGAGATGGCTTTTGGTCAAAAGATTGGCTCAAGCATAGTTTGGCCGACAGCCATCTAATGTGTATGGCCAGCTTTAAGGCCCTCATACACTGCATGAGCCAAAGCCGCCGATATCGATGAATATGGCCGACCATCTGATATCTATGGGGCCTACCAAATAAACCCTGACAGATTGGTTGGAAGATATAAGGATAAGGAGATTGGAATTCATCTGCTTGATCCTTTTGTTAGAAACCAAGATAAAATGCTGCCAAATGTCTCCCATGGAGCCAAGCATTCCTGTGTATAGACCCCGTCACACTAAGCGAGATCGCTGAAGCGTCACCGATTTTGTGACGCAACAGCGACCTAGCCAGCGATCTCGCTTAGTGTGACACGCAGCGATGACCAGCCCCCCTGCTGGGTATCACTGATCGTCGCTGAATGTCCTGGACCATTTTTTCATCGTTAGTCTCCTGCTGGCCAGCGCGCATCGTTGCGTCTAACAGCGGGAGACCAACGATCAGCGAGCTGGGAGCTGGTATCCAATGTACATATCGGGTAACTAAGCACCGCGCAACACCTAGTTACCCGATATGTACCCTAGATACCGTCTCTCAGCTTCTGCTGTAGAGCGCTGAGAGCCGGTATCTAGGGTACATATCGGGTAACTAGGTGCGGCGCAGTGCTTAGTTACCCAATATGTACATTGGATACCGTCTCTCAGCGCTCTACAGAAGAAGCTGAGAGCCGGTATCTAGGGTACATATCAGGTAACTAGGTCCCGCACGGTGCTGAGTTACTTACCCGATATGTACATTGGATACCGGCTCTCAGAGCTCTACAGCAGAAGCTGAGAGCCGGTATCTAGGGTACATATCGGGTAACTAGGCGCCGTGCAGAGCTTAGTTAGCCGATGTGTACACTGGATACCAGCGTGCTCGCTGGTCCTGATCGCTGGTGAGTCTGCCCATGTGACAGCTCACCAGCGATCAGCTAACGATGCCCCAGCGATCCCATCCACGTCGTATCGTTGGTGGGATTGTTGGGACATTGAAGAGTGTGACGGGACCCTATGGGAAATCAAGAGCGAGCAGTTAACCTAATGACAGGTCAATCGACAGCTAATGCGTATGGCAGGTTAGTTAATCAAAATGAATGATTTAAGCCTTAATGAATGTCCAAAAGGTGAAATTTAATAATGATACTTTAGCTGACGGATGACAACACCATCATCATCCAGAGCATGTGCTCAAAAAGCATTGCTCACCCTTCACCCGATATTATTAACCATATAGGCCACTTTGGAGTGTAATGAACAATATGGAGTACAACGTGTATGGCTTGGTTGAATGATCATCTGGCGAATGATCATTTCGCCAACAATCAACTTCTAGGTTGTCTCTATGACATCTTTTATTCGATTGACATTAATTTTTTATTTTTTTAATTATTCAAAAAAAAATTAATGAATAGTATTGTTTAGGAAATTATTTTTATTTTTTTATGCTTATGTGAAATACAAAACGTAGGGCTCATGCACATGGAGGTAATACAAGGTCTTTACATTCCCCGAGCTGTAACATGGCACCAAAGTCTAAGCGTATGTGCACACGTTCAGTAGTTGCAGTCTAAAATTCTACTGCAAATACTGGTTTGTTGGCAGGATAAATACATGTTTTTGATGCGTTTTTTCCATTTTTGTGGGCGAAAAAAAAAAAAAAAAGACAATGTAAATATAATTTAAAAATATATAAACGAATATTATATTAATTATTATAAATCAATACTGTAATTGTCAGATACCAGAATTTACCCAAATATGTCTATTGAGAGGCAGTGCAAATGTGTTCATACAATTTAGTTGGGTAAGACTTGCAAGTTCCAAGTTTCCAAATGATGCTTCATTATTTATATGCATGCTGGGATAAATATCATTTAATTGCTAGTGACTAATTACATCTTGGAATCTTCCCAAAACTATCGCTGGTTTCATGATTCCCTGAAGAAAATGGAGGGGAGAAAAAAAAAATTGTGTTTTCTCATTAAACACTGGAATCCCTAATCCATCCTGACCTGACCCAGGAAATACCTCTAGGTCAAGCAAACACCCTTTGTCTGCTGGGGGGAGGAGGCGATTCATTAATTCTGCACATCCAAGCTGAGTGCATGGCTGCAAAATCATCTGTGATTATACAAAACCTGGATTATCTCTATACATAATTGGGTTAATTAAAAATGCACAAAAGGTTGAGAAGTGCACTTACAGGTAATGAGCAATTTACAAAAACCAAGAGAGTCTGCTAGGATCCTGAATAAAATTTACAGTCGAGATTACCGTACATCAACGCTATTAAACAATGCGTATGGTCAGCACGTTGGCTCAGTGGTTAGCACTGTAGACTTCCAATTTGCATCTGGGATCTCACACACCCATTGACTTGTATGGCCGAGCCTGATCAATAAATGCGGATTAGAATAGGCTCAGAATCTCAAAATCGCGTAGTTTGATCCATTTAGTGAGCAAGTGATCTTGGCTAACCGCGCCTATGTACGAACAACATTCTGATGACTTTATAACCCTATGTAGCACTCTGCGTTTTATTCGGACAGCACACAGAAGCATGAACGCCGCCTTATAAGAGCTCATTGAGAAGTCAGTTTCTTGAGTACAAAGGTCTAGGCTTTTCACAGATCGCACTCGTACCTATGCTAGTGAATGGGGCCATTCACGTCTGATTTTTCAGGAACCAACTGCAGACATGTCCAATATCGATCAGAGTGTTGGATCAAAATCGGCAATTCAAGTCTATGGATCAGTGAAAAAAGACGGACAGCACTCAGATACCATCCGAATACGGTCTGACATTCATGGACTGTTAGATTGAAGAAGGTGGAGAACCTTTTTTTTCCCTCCATACAAGAGGAACACCTGATGAATCGGACCAAACTGAAGAACACTAATGAAAATCACTGATGAAACTTGGTCTGTTTTTTTTCATGTATGAAAAAAAACAATGTCTGAATGAGCTCTAGTTGTGTGGCAGATCAGAATTTGTGGGTGGCTTTATTTTTTTATCTCAAAAGCCATTACAAAAAAAAGGAGTATTCCAAAATTATGTAAGGAAAGATTGAATCCGGTATCTGGTTAAAAATGTTACGTTTACTGGGAATGCATTAAAAATCTCAAGGAGCACAGAACAAGAGATGTGTTCAGGCTGACTGTAAAATTTAGGACACATTGAGAAGTCCGTACAAATTGGTCGGAGATCGTATCGCAATGCATGGACTGGCCATGAGTATCCCGACACAGATGTGAAAGCTTCATAGAAATACATGAAGCGGTCATATTTGGGTCAGATGACCTGAGGCCAGTCCGTGCATTGCAGGCCAATCTTTGACCGATTTTTACGTATGTCCAAATGTGACCTAAGAGCTGAATGAAGTTTTCAACATGTATGAGGATCCCTAGCCCACATTCCCAAAATTATACCACAATTGTGATATTCCTCAGAAGATCCAAGTAGCTACAAGAAAAAAAAGAGGAGAAACTTCTCAGACTTCAGTTAAACATGTTGATAAATATCCTGGACGCTCCCAAGCCTCCCGGAAAACAGGTTTCGTTGGTGCACAGAAGCATATGGGGCGCAGAAGGGGTGTGAAAGAGTCGTAGAGGTTCTGTGCCTATAATGGAAACAGTTCAACCACTTTCTTTCAGGATGGTCACTATCAAAAGTTAGCAAATATGGAGTATACATGATTGCCCAATTTTAGGATAGACAATGAATGTCTAATCAAATGGTTGGAAAGTTGGGAACTCTAGCATACATTTAGATTAACCAATTTACCAGATGAACTGAGAATTCCGTAAGAACAGACCTGCGTATTGGTGGGGATCCCAGGAATCTGACCCTCACTGATCACGTTTTAATAGCCAGTTCTTATGTATCTTATTGGACTAACCTAGTTTAATGCACACTGGTGGAAAAATACGTTAATGTCCAGTGATCCCATAATTTGTGATGGATTAACGCACGTACTTGCACAGATCCCCCTTCAGGTGTCTAGCCTCGGAGAATACTAGTGGTACCTTCATTAGATATACCACAGATGGACGTTTGTTCCTTTTATTTTAAGGTTTCCATAGATGCCATTCATAGGGATTCCAGTGGCTAGACACCAAGCAATTAAAATTTTATGGCTTTTCTAATTGACAAGCCATAAAATTAACTTTCCGGGACAATAGGAAATCATTGTATGTGTGCTGCCTAGAATGCAGATAAACAAAAATACTAAAAACACTTGTCTAATCAGAAGCAAAACCTTCCTGTTTGTGGTCAGGAAACTTTGCATTGCTGCATGTGTATGTAAGCAAATTATGCAAATTGTCTCTTCAGAGAGGAAGAGAGCTAGAACTCTAGTGCCACCTTTTGGAAGGTAGCAATCCTACAAGTCAATGTCGACCCTTTAACGAGCCTTATCACATGACCTAGGATAATAGCTAAACCAGAATCTCAATTTGCAGACACTGTGTTTCGGGGTTCAGCCCCTCGTCAGTGCAAAGCGGAGATCTGGTTTGGCTGTGTGAGAGGCGTCAGACCATTGTCCAAGAAATATCGTCACTCCTTGCGGAGATCAACATGCTAAGCATGCAGATGAGGAGACTTAAAGCCGCAATGCTCCTCTGGGAAAACCAGATCTCCGCTTTGCACTGACGAGGGGCTGAACCCCGAAACACAGTGTCTGCAAATTGAGATTCTGGTTTGGCTATTATCCTAGGTCATGTGATAAGGCTCGTTAAAGGGTCGACATTGACTTGTAGGATTGCTACCTTCCAAAAGGTGGCACTAGAGTTCTAGCTCTCTTCCTCTCTGAAGAGACAATTTGCATAATTAGCATATTTCCCAGAGGAGCATTGCGGCTTTAAGTCTCCTCATCTGCATGCTTAGCATGTTGATCTCCGCAAGGAGTGACGATATTTCTTGGACAATGGTCTGACGCCTCTCACACAGCCAAACCAGATCTCCGCTTTGCACTGATGAGGGGCTGAACCCGAAACACAGTGTCTGCAAATTGAGATTCTGGTTTGGCTATTATCCTAGGTCATGTGATAAGGCTCGTTAAAGGGTCGACATTGACTTGTAGGATTGCTACCTTCCAAAAGGTGGCACTAGAGTTCTAGCTCTCTTCCTCTCTGAAGAGACAATTTGCATAATTAGCATATTTCCCAGAGGAGCATTGCGGCTTTAAGTCTCCTCATCTGCATGCTTAGCATGTTGATCTCCGCAAGGAGTGACGATATTTCTTGGACAATGGTCTGACGCCTCTCACACAGCCAAACCAGATCTCCGCTTTGCACTGACGAGGGGCTGAACCCCGAAACACAGTGTCTGCAAATTGAGATTCTGGTTTGGCTATTATCCTAGGTCATGTGATAAGGCTCGTTAAAGGGTCGACATTGACTTGTAGGATTGCTACCTTCCAAAAGGTGGCACTAGAGTTCTAGCTCTCTGAAGAGACAATTTGCATAATTAGCATATTTCCCAGAGGAGCATTGCGGCTTTAAGTCTCCTCATCTGCATGCTTAGCATGTTGATCTCCGCAAGGAGTGACGATATTTCTTATATAAGCAAAGTGATACACCATTTCACACTTGAATCCTTATCTTTGATAGAGTGTTCTTAAATACAGATCAGGTTACCATTTAGCAACAGATATTATCACCAGTGTGCATGGCATAGGAAGCAGACATATGCATAGGTTTAATGCAAATGACATGATAGACCGGCTGGCACCCTTCTACTTGGGTTCACACAAAAGACAAACAAGGGTCGATTAGCACAGGTTCTATAAGTCAAGAAACTGTGGATATCAGCTCTTTAATCCAGTGATTGGGTGGTAATTAACTTACATTGATAATTTAATTGATTATTTAGATTAGTAAAAATTAAAGGGTCAAACAAGATGGAGATAATCATTCTAACCATCATTTCCAATCATAGTCCACTGTAAACATGTTGTGCAATTGAACAATGAACTACATATTTGCTGTCGTTTATCGCACCTTTAAAGCTGACATCTAAAACGCATTATTTGTTGGCAGCACATCCAAAGGGATGTGCCGCCGACAAATGTAAACAGGATTCTTTGGTCACTTGTAATAGAAACAGAAAAGACAAACTGCACATCAATTTCTGGCAACAAAATACAGACAAATATTGTAGCTTATCAAGGACAGTCTACCAACTTGCTACGTCGGTGATCCACATTTGTACTAGCATTTTATCTGCCCATATAAAAGGACCCGAAATGCCCCCATACACAATAGAAGAAAGTCGACAGAACCTGTCAATTTCGACCGGACTAGTCAATAATCTGATACACATGGGGGTCTCCTGATTCTCCCCTCATGATATCGGCGGAAAGAAGGATCAGTCTTTGGAATCCTGATCCTTTTGTTTTCAGAAAAGAAAAGTCGCTGTCAGACAGCAGCTTTCTTCGCTCTCCCCATGGAAAAGGCTTGAATGCTCAGCTGAATACTCATGTGCATGAGGGAATCGGGAGAGATAGTCTGTCGAATAAGCATTCGGCCCATAGCTCTCATATGTATGGCCAGGTTAAGGATTTTAGTTGCTTATTTAGCACCATTAATTCCACATCGCTTTCCAGACAACATCATCACTCTCCCAATTGGAGCTCACAATCTAAATTCCCAATCAGTTTGTCTTTGGCGTGTCAGAAGAAACCAAAAGTACCAGGCGGAAACCCAAGGGGAGAACATACAAACACTTAGTAGATGTTGCCCTTGGTTGGAACCCAGTACCCCATCGCTAATCAGTGAGACACTGTGGATATGTAATATTTTATCAATATAGGGTCTTCTGATACCATTAAACCCAACTATGCACTTCACACGTGGTCCACTATATATTTTGGTATGACATCATTTAAAACATCAAACACAAAAGCAGCCATGAAACTACTGCGAGATGTCTAAGGGCTTGGGCGTCTTGTGGCCATTAGTGATGAGCGAACGTGATTGGATAACGGCTTATCTGAGCACGCTCCTTGGGTGTTATCCAAGCATGTGAGAGTGCTTGTATATTATGTTTGAGTCTCTGCAGCTGCATCATTTGCGACAGCCTGAACACATGTGGGGATTGCGTAACAAACGGGCAAATCATGCAGCTGTAGAGCCTCAAAAATAATATACGAGCATTCCCAGGTGCTTGGATAACACCTGAGCGTGCTCGGATAAGACGTTATTCAAGCATGTTAGCTCATCACTAGTGGCCATGCATCATAAGATTGCCATATTGGCACAGGCACATCAGAAGCAAAAATATTGATTAGTGTTGTTACACGCCCCACATGTGGCCATAACCGTGAGCCAACATTTATCAGAAATCCATTCCTGGATTTCTTCACAACCCCATTACTAGCATTACTTCCGATTTTGGCAGTAGGACATTGTGTTCTTGAGTTATTTGGCCAGAAGTCGTCTTGCCTCCTATTTGTTACAGTAACCAACTGAGGTCAAGGAGAATAGTAAAAAAAAAACTAAGGAGAACTAAGGATCTTCATTGGAAAGACTCAGGTTTTGGCTAGTCTACCCCAAGGGTTAGATCCCATGTCTCTAGATGGTAACAGCATTGTAGTTTTATTATACAGTACTTCAATCTAAATTTTTTGAATAGGGGCTTCTTGGCTAAGGAAAGTAGAGAAACAGTAGCCCTAATACTGCATTACCCTGAATATACATCAGTGTACACAAAATAATTGTCAAAGCTATGGACCAGAGGCTGTTGATGGACTCCAGATCACATGTAGACCAATGGCGGTAACGCAGGGCAAATTTTTTCTCCACCTTGTAGTAATACACCGTTAACAAAAAAAAAAAAAAACGTACTACGTATA
The DNA here is from genome assembly GCA_033576555.1 of Oophaga sylvatica. Lineage (NCBI taxonomy): Eukaryota > Metazoa > Chordata > Amphibia > Anura > Dendrobatidae > Oophaga > Oophaga sylvatica. The sequence goes on along the minus strand of JARQOD010000004.1, from coordinate 522,531,051 downwards.
CAAAGTCTAGATATATTCATGACAGATCTGCCTACATGTTATATGAAGCTAGACAGGAAATCGTGGGAAAAAGGTTTTAAAAAAAAAATGAGACAATATTCCCATTATTTGACCGCAGAGTTCATAGTGCAAAGCAATAGATAAGATAGAAGAGGATGCTTGGCAATTATAATCATGCAAAGCTGCTAAACTTCTCTATGGTCAGGAAATAATTGTCTGAGGAAAGGTCAGGAAGGTGCCGCATGGCTCGGCGATTTATATTTTCAACTCTGGTGAGTAAAGATTTTATTCCTCAGAAGAAGGATTAATTCCTGAAGGAGGGAAGAAAAAAAACATACAACATAGGACCCCAGCTGTTCCAGTTGGCCTCTGACCTTCTTCCTCACTAAAGGGTGATTTTTTTTTCCCCTCACCCCTCTTGTGAAGATTTTGCTCCCCTTCCCCCACTTTCCTCACAAGCCCAGACACAAAAGCTTCCTCAGTGCCTCTTGTTCAGGCAGCACAAAAATGTTTCTGGCCTCTTTGGCTAATGAAGTGTGTGGGTCAAAATGACTGTTTATATATGTTAATCTACTTCCTCTCTTGTGCTGGAGACAGGCCTCTCCTAAACACAAGCTGAGAAGAGCCATTATAAATCACTCAGGTACACATGGTATCGTAAAGGAGAACTTCTACAACCATTTTGTCGTAGGCCTTTATCCATCAGTTTGCCAAAAAATAACTTGTCAATTAGCAAAAATATTGTCCTTGTAGCAAAAAGCTAAATTTTTTCCCCCCCAAAAAAATTATGATTTTTTTCATAGTTAAATCATTCTCATCATTCTCCCTGGTTTTTGCCCATCATTCTATAGAGCCAACATATGTCCTGAATGACGGTCAAAAATGAACAACGTATCATAATCAGGCTTTGAACCGATCTTTGGATTACCTATTCTTGAGGTGGTAAGAGGTTTTGTCACTAGTGGAACCTGTATGTGACAACTATCCTCCTATTTGCAAGAAAATGGATGAGTAGTATGAGTAGCTAAGTTTGTCATACACTAAAACCTTCACGGGGACATTTTCTTGTGAGCCTTGTCATTAACATTTAGTCTGTGAAGGATCATGTCTAAAATCCAATATTATATATTACAATCGCTGATCAACCTTGGCTTGATCTGTGGTCAGGTCACCTAGACTTGGCTTCTATTGATGGAATTCACATCTGCCATTTACCAAAAATGATTTTTCCCAAGTACTTCCAAAAAGTGTACTCAACAATGACCAAAATGGTCCAAATTGGCCATTTAGGGCACCTAAAATTTCTTATCTCTGGCCTAATGTTTGCTTATTGGTAAGTTCCCCATATTTCACCCATACACAGTCTGATTCTTCTCCGTCCCAAAATCATTTTATGATGCAACTGCTACCTCTCCACCGCAACAACTTCTATTTAGGAAGGGTTAGGATCCGCAATTACAGATTCTATTAAAGAAGTTGGAAAATATAGTGGCTAGGCTATATATTATTTAATACACATAAAGAACACCATGATGGAAAACCAAATTAATCCAATGTTCTCAAAAGGGGTCTGTTGGGTACCATCATTTTTAGTTATGACATTAAATTCTGTTTTCTGCTCCTATGACAGAATAGACATAAGAAATTCTTAGTGCAAATGTGAACCATTCTCATCAAAACATAACATGAACAGATGGGTCATACAATCAAGCGGATGTGACTGTAAGGCCCAGTCAATAGTATTTGCCTATACTATATACATGATCAAAGTGGGAACAGGACTTTTTTTTTTTTTTACAAGGCTCTTCAATCTACTACATGTACCGTAATTAAAAACATGGCTGACAACAATCTTCACCAGAAAATTTAGTACTGGTACTATGAATTGTTGGACTATGCAAGTAGTGTATAGATCATCACTTATTCGGGAATGTCAAAGTCTTCAACATACAAGTCAATCTTTACACTCTAGCTAATGATTGCTGACTGGGCAACATCTTCTGTTAAGTCTCAAACTACTTGGTTTAGAGGTGCAAATATTTAACCAAGAACGTCTGGCATCCAAAATATGAAGTGCTAAGTAACCTGGACAAAAAGGGGTGGTGAGAATGTAACCTCGTCCAGGTGAGCTTCAAATTGTGGTGAATAAATGAAGATTTGTCAAGCAGACCGAACTGTGATAATAAATTTTGAGAGAGGTTGTACATCTCACTAGTGGCTTATGAACAACAATGCTGAAGCTCTCAAGGATAAGCAACTCACAGGCAAGAAGAAGAGGTAAACCAGATGTTCTCTACATCGAAGACAGTCTGAAGGAAGTAGTATATGCAAGAACATATTTTTGGGAAGCAATTACAGGGTTGTTTCTGCCCTGGAATAAGCATGCTCAGAGAATTTAGAGTTTAGAAATGCTCATCTTGTAAAGCACAATTGCAGCAAGATACTGCAAACCAGTTCCTAACTATAGGACGCTGGTCATCATCGGAAGAGGACTTGTAGCCCCAATGGTTGGTGTAGCCCATTTATAACCTTTAATAAGCAGTTGATTTGAGTTGTACCAAACTTTTCCATTCACTGGAAACAGACATGAAAATAGACCTCCTGGTGCTGATTCTAGTTCCACTGAGGCCACCTCAACACCCTTCCTCAGCACAGGAATTGCTCACCTGTCCCTTTTTTTAAAATGCTATTACCAATAGGAGAGAACAGTGACATTGTCTATCACCTGGCGTCTAATGAGAGGTGGTCATGTACAGACGAATACCAATCATGGGGATAAGTCAACAGTAATTAGGCCCTACCGTCCATGTCATCTACATGGACTTCCCACGAAATATCTCTAAAGACTCAATGTCTTTCGCATACCCAACATTTACCATGTCCCTAAAGATCCACAGATTTCCCAGTGTCAGTATAAAGTATCTTGCACTGTACAGTTATATGGATCCTTCTTCTCGTAGAAGTATCACAAACGGTACTGTACAGATGAGACGTTTATATGCAACGCTTCTTTTTATCCACCCACATCATCACACGTCTGTAAGAAAACTTATCTACTTGTGCACAGAAGGATCAGTATCCCGGGGCTGTGTTCTGGTAGATTCACAACAGACTGCCAGAGAGGTATGCAATATGTTTACCCAGAAAGATGAGTGGAGACACCCTGGGGCTATGGAAAGGAAACAAGTCCTTCGTTGGGACAAAGGCAGAACAGGAAGTCTGTGCCGGATTATCTGAGCCCCAAGGCTGGGAACCTGCTTTACGCTATACGTTTTGTCAGCTATCAGGGATAGGATTTCATTTATCTCCATTGACAAACATAGGCAAGTGGAATGAATAAAAAAGGCGGATAATGATCCACTCATTCATAAAAAGTGCAACAAAGACAACCAACTGAATGATTTCTGACCACATCATGTAGAATAATATTTTTTTGCTTGTATTGGTGAAAAGTATTTGTAATTATATGGATGTATTTTTTCTCTACAGACGGTCGTTACTGATGGGTCAGGGCATGGAGCTGACAATCTTGCATCAGGTTTCTATTACATGTGTTTAAGAAACTGGATGTTCTAAAAGGAGGCCAAACTCAACAAATTTGGTGAACTGGTTGCCTATCATATTTATGAGGGGCTCCTAACTCTCCCCTGACCAATAACTTTTGGGAAAGAAGGATTGGGCATGTTGAATCTCATTACCCAGTCCCTAGATCTCCATAAGTTGCTGCCAGAGGTGTCAAGTAGAGATGGTGAAAATGTTACTGGTTCATTGGCCACGTCAGTAATCTGTGGCTGTTGGATGACAACTCTGATAACCGCATCTTATTTCCTGGCATCCGCGGCTCTTTTGATTAGCAAGCCTGGCATGACATCATCATTGCAATGTGACGCACATGTGACATCACGCCAGGCCGGTTAAGCATAAGAGCTGCGCATGCTATCAGGTAGGGGGCAGTTCTCAGGGTTCCCATCAAGAGATTGTCAACATGGCTGATGGACTTGGTCATTTGAATCGATTTGTACCAACTCTAATGTTTAGCTGTAGTTTACTCCCCTCTGCCCATTAAAAACATCACATGTGGCAATATACAGTTAAGTGGTGAGGGTTTTGACTAACATACGTGTGACAGCGATTCCTCCCAACCAGCCCATAGACGTGAAAACTTGGCTCAGTTAGCTTATATTCCACAGGAAAAAAAGTACAGGACAGGTTGAAATCGTATGTGTCCGACCTTATTTTTCAAGAGATCTACAGTCGGGGAGACTGCCGTACTTATTAGATACTCGGCTGGTTACCAACCGAAATTGCCAGGTTTAACTGCCTTCCATCTTATGTGAATGGGCATTCTTAAACTCTACCCAACAGACTAAAAGTTGGAATACGCCTATCTAAAAAAATAACTTTGTTTACATGCTACAAACTAGCCCTTTAAAATGACACCAAAAAGACAAATGCCAACAAAAACCTACCTTGGTGTGGCAAGGTGGAAGGGGGCCGGGCAGCTGAAAGAGCAGCGCCGAGTAGGACACCCCAGAGAAGCAACGACCTTCCAGAGAACATCCCCACTCGGCTAGTGCAGGCCACCGGAATCCATGAGGCCTCCAGTGTCAAGAGGAGATGAGCCTCAAACTGTTTCTGAAAAAAATAAAACACGTAAACAAGTTATAGTCCAGCCATTCACCAATCCTCATCTACTAATCAAAAAAGAAAAATTACGGTAAGTAAAAAGGACAATTTACAGCTGATGTTCTTGTGCACACCAAACACAATGTGTTTTGAAGTGAAAACTGTTAGGAAACACTCCTGCTCTGGGCAGTTTTTGGTTTCCTGAAGTAGTCATGAAAAGTTTTGGATGTTTCTTTTTCCTAAAGCTTTTTGCAGCCTTTTGATTGGACACTGCCCAATTTGAAGCAGATTCCATCCGCAGCCATTCCAAAGAAGTGACAGATATTTTTTTCCACCAGGCATTTTTCAAGACCCGAAGTAGAAAAAAACAAACAAACAAAAAAAAAAAAAAACAGAAGACGAAGCATAATGTATATGAATAGGAAAAAAATTTTTTCAAATTTTTTAAAGAGATTTTTTTGACAATTTTTGAAGCGGACCTGCTCCAAAAAAAAAAAAAATGTGCACATACCTTTACAGCAAATCGGTCACCAGAATTCACAATATAAACTTTACATAGTACTAATTAAATCTTAAGGGTATGCCACACTAAACAACATCGCTAACGGGATCGCTAAAGAACGTCACTATTTAGCGATCCCGTTAGCGATGTTGTTGTGTGCGGCAGCTGCCAGCGACGAGCTTCCTGCTGTGATCTCGCTCGTCGCTGGAATCGTTCCGGACCCTATTTTATCGCCGGCGCTCCCGCTGGGTAAGTATAATCGCTAAGTGTAGCACCTTTTCTTAGCGATTTAGCGGTACTTTTGTACCGCTAAAGTCGTTAAGGAGATCGCTAACCGCGATAGCGTCCTTAACGACATCGCTAAGTTAGGTAGCTACTAGCGATATAGAAACAATCCCGCTAGCGATCTCATTAGTATGCGACGCTAACGAGATAGCTAGCGGGATTGTGTAGTGTGGCAGTACCGTTACACCTGATGAGGCTGGAGTACTTATTATGAAAAAAAAAATCAAAATGGCTGTAGAATTCGGATACAAAAATTAGCTTTTTAAGTATTAAGGTAGAGCAGACGTTATAAAATGCTAATTTTAATATCAAGAAGGAAAACTTTAGAAAGACGATTATAACGTAATTTTTTAACATTGTTTTTTTAACGTAAGTACACCAACCTCATTGGGTCTGAGATTTATTTAATAAATGTATGCAATTTGTATTGAGAAGGTTGGTGACAGATCAGCATTAAATAACGTTCTCTTATTTTAGTCTTTGCGACGTGGAGTGAGAACAGACAGGAAACATATTAGGCTGGTTATACATTTTAAGCAAACAAAAGAACAGACATATGACGGCAGCCCGGCCAAGATTTTGATTTCTATTTTTTCTCTGAACGCTGCACTGACCCAGCAACCGGATCAAAGTCAGACATTCAGCTTAGATGCCACAATTGGCGGAGGTGAACATGGTGAATAAGCAATAATATCCAGCTTTGATCAACTTCACCGGAGGAGTGGAATCTGATAAACATTCCGATTTTTAATGGGGATTTTAACACCCTATCCATAAATTCTGGACTGTTATTTTGCTGTGGATTTGTGCAGCAGATCCCACACAGCAAATCTGAAAGCAAATCCGCAGACCAGTTCCAACCCGTTAACCAGTGCCGATCCCCTGTACAGCCTGATGAACACGGATGGGGAGTCAACGATCATTAAAACGATTGCTCTTTTCTCATACGGAATAAGACCCAATTCAGACGTCAGCGATTTGTCACCAAAGCAAAAAAACAGTCCGAGTGTCATCAACATTTTGGATCAGAGTTACATCAGTATTTGGTCTGTGTTTCAGTTTTTACCATCAGAGTTTCATCAGTGAAAAAAATAAAATGATAAAGCTTCTATCCATTACATTAATCACGGTCAGCACACTGATGTTATTCCATTGCGGTCCGTGATTTTCAATGACCCATAGACTTATATGGGCGATTTTCATCCACGATGCCCATAAAAAACGGACATTACTGATTTTTTTTTTGAGGATACACGGTCTGCAACAAAATACGGACAGTTGAACATCCCCGTATACCATAATGGGTAAATGTTCTACTCGTGAAACTTGAGGATAGGACAAGAACGTGAGAAATGGATGACCAAATGAGGCCTAAGGTGATCGGCATCAAATCCCCTGTTTACATGATGATTTGCAATGATTTTATGCCAACATGTTTACATGGTCTCGGTCGCCGATTGTCAGCTAATTTGAATGCACCTTCAATCAAATATCCACAAAACTAAGCAAGATATCCTCTTAACGGGGTTGTTCACTACTTAAACAATCCCTTCTGGCCTCCTATGGATGTAACTGATATCCAGAGGATGTGAGAGCAGTAACAGCTCTCACTTTCTCCAGATGTCTTTATTTGTCCAAAGGATGGTAGTGAAGCCAGCACTGATCAGCCACTGGGATCGCATGACAATGTCATGCGATCCCAAGGAGAGCCAGTGGCGACAGCATTGAACAACACCGGTGACAAATATGGGAAAATTATTTTACTGTTGTCCAAGTACTGGGCAACCCCCTTTTAATGGTTCTGCAAAGAGCATCAAAATTAGTTACAGGAGAAGAATAATTGAAGAACTGCTCTAGATATACATAAATCATTCACACACCCTAATAATAATAATAATAATTAAAAATGTTATATACCAATAAAATCTAGGTAGAGTGTTTTGGAGCTGGAAAACTTTAGGACGGACATTCTATGGCCCATAATACAAATTAATTGGTCCCAAGTTACATGTCCAAATCTGAAGACATTAAAATGTGAACGCTAGACTCTTCAGTACCAAGGACACATTTACCGAAATGGGGGCTTGACTATCATGAATAATTTTAAAATTACAGTACATAAGTTTGTCCAGTAAATGGATGGATTACAATTTAACCAATGTCGCGTTTATGCGAATAGAAACTTTAGAATTCTAAAGTCTACAAAGGAAAAACACATTAGATCCAAAGGAAGAAAGTTTTATTCTCTAGAACGAGCTCCTCACCATGACCTCATGTCATTTTTTTTTTCCATAAACTGTCCTTCCTCAAATGCAAGAGGTCTCTGATAGAGTTGAGCTAATTTGTTCAGATTCGGTCACCGAATTGGATTTGTCATATTCGTGACATATTGGAACCCTCTTCGTGCCGAATGTATGTTTCATGATCAGTCCTGAACATATTCGGCAACTTCTACTTCTATTGACGCTAATGATGTTCGGCTGTGTTCGACGAATACAGCAAAAACAATATTTGCTGCAATCGTATTCTGAACCAAATCCGAACAAATTCGCTCAACTCTAGTCTCTGATGATCTCTGGCATCAAGAACAGCGGCATAGAAGAAAACTGCCAGGGCAGTGGATACTCGCTACCGGGCGGTGTCTCAAAGGGATGTGTCACGGCAGCAGTGACCGGGTCCATGGCCCTGAGCGTCCAATAAAAGGGGAATATTTACAGGGGATGATAGAGTTTGTAGTAAAGTGTTCGTGACGCCACCTGTGGTTTCTGGTCAGAGGTGACCAGCGCTGCAGTGCAGATCCTCTGGAACTGATGGTGTGATGCAGCAGAGTTCGAATAGCTTCCCACAGGTGAAGCTTGTCCCAGGGCAGAGAGGTGTTAGAGAGTAATGGGAGATGATGGATGTAGCAGAGTGGAGTGTGTGCCGCAGGAAGAATTGGAGGAGACAGATGCAGTTTCCAAAGCTTTACTCACAGTTCTGGCTGCAGCACAGATGCCCGCTTGGTACAGTGTCCTCCAGGTGAGGGGCTCAGCAAACTCCCAGGTAGTTTGGGATACACCTTTCCAGGACTCCTTTCAATATGTTCCTTTCACTGGCCGTCTCACTGTGCTGATTCCCACTCCTGCTTCCTTTCCAGCACCCCACAAACAGTGTCCCAGATAGGCTGCTGCGAATCCTGTCGGATAACGTCTTCTCTGCGTTCCTTCATTCTATATAGCTGCCTGTCCGGAGAAGATGAGTGTGGTTGTTGTCTGTGACCCCTAAAGTTGCCACAGCAGTCAGCTTGCTAGCTGAGTCTTAAAGTTCTCCACTAGGCTAGGGGCCAAGTCCCTTCTGCGACCTGGTCCCATCACAATTGGATCGGGCCCCACGGATGGATCACTCACTATCCGTGCCCCTAGGACCCCTTCTTTCCTTCCAGAAGCTTCCCTCTATGCTTCTCCTTCTCTCACGTTCTCTGTCTGGGGCTGAGCTCCTCCCAGCTCCAAGTCCCCTCCCAGACTGTCTCTGGTCTCTTTCCTTCTTCAGCTCCTCCTGACAGGGAGCTGCTTCACCACACGTCTGTTACTTTCACTTCCTCCTCTAGTATCACTAGATCCTGTGTCTTGCTTTCTAAAGCCTCATTTCCCATCCTTCTTACTAACTCCACCCACCCATGCACTCTTTACTACCCAGCCTGGGATGAGACCATCCTCCCCTAGGGTACATCCAGGGTGCCCGGCTGCTATAGTCTGTGTTGGGTGTATGGTAGAGTCCTGCTCCCTCCTTACCTGAGAGTGGTGTATCACACCTCTGGATGAGGTGCAATACCTCTGTGGCGACTGAACCCTCAGGGGCACCACATACACAATACCAAACATTTGGGAGATGTAATGGAAAAGCCTCTCATGATTGGCCTCATGTTGTGTTATGGCTCTGTACAAGGACAGAGGAGCATGATGCTGTAATGAGCATCCACACAAATTGGATCACTGATTTCATATGGAGACATACAAAATGTTATATAATTTATAAGATTACATAGCTAAGCTTTTAGAGAAGACCACATTGTGTTATAGCATCATATGAAGGCACCATGCATTGGCCCAAAGAGTGGCTTTGTAAGTGTGAAAGTACAGGACCCCAACGTCTTTAACCAAACTATGGACCTCTTAAACTCTATAAACCCCTTAAAGGGAATCTGTCAAAATGCCATTTAGACTATACAGAGATATAGGGTACTACACCCCCATAAAAAATCACATCAGCACTGTACCTATTACTCGAACAGTGTTTGTGAAAATAGCTTTTAATCCACATGGAAATGAGGCGACTATGATGCATCCACGGCATGTCCATGAGCTCGATGTACTGTTACACCCCCTCAATTTGCATCTTTGGGACTGTCCTAGCTTGTGATGGACAGCGCTAGCTTCTAGAGCAAACACAGCCCTGCAGGTGTGCACAGATACTGGCTGTGACGGCTGAGCGCACACACGGTAGCTGGGCAGATGCTTCTACCTGGCTCTGTGTGGAGGACACTGAACATTTCCGGATGTACGAGGGGCATCCTCAAAGAATAACCAGTAAGGAGAAAGTGTCCAGCCAATGTGCCGGCACATCCAGTATCAGTGTTCAATTGTGCATGCACACGCATGCGGGACAGCGTTTGCTCTAGGAGCAAGCGCTATCCATCACAAGCTACAGCACTACCAAACTTGCACATTGAGGAGGCGAACAATGCAACCAGCTCATAGCCATGCGCTGAGTGTGTGGAGCCCAGCTGCGACTGGATTCATATCTCCCAGAAGGGTGCACTGAAGGAATACACCACTAGAGGTCATTATATACATTCACACACCTTCACCCATCCCAAAGACCACCAGAGGGAGCTGTTTAGACATATAAAGGAGGGTGAACACAGGAAAGAACAAGCCACTGAAGTTTAGTCACCTCAGGGATTGCAGAAGCGAGTTAGTTCTGAGGAGAGCCCAGTTGGTAGCTGAGGAGTCTGAGGACTGCAGCCTGCAGTTCAGTTCAACAGAGTGGAGGCTAGTAAAGGTGGAACGGAAACCACTCCAACCTAGTCATAGCTGAAGCAAGTGAGTGCAGCTCAGTGAGAAAGCGTGCCAACGCTTAGAGAGCGGCGAAGAGGCAGCCTACCAACTGCCAGTGTGTGATCGTGTGAGGGCCCGGGTAGGCCAAAGGTGAGTGGAGCAAGTGAGGGATACAGGAGCCTAATCAGCTCATCCCAATTATTAAAACCGGACACCGGGGTCCGAGCCTATAGGGATCTGCACGACCCATTAGGAGAACACCGGAGTTCCTGGAGGACTATAAGTCCCAGGAGTACCACAGAGCTGATACGTAACCGGGCCAGGAGGACGGAGTCCGGCAAGCAGGGCCCTGCAAGCAGAGACTGTGTACTTCCAGGGAAGGCCCAATCACAAGGTCAGCCAGGTGCAGGACGTAGACCATGTTAGGCCCAGCTACAAGCAGGCCAGGACTTTATCACAAAGAGTCAAGGAACAGGAGGCCACACACCTACTCAGTGGAGGAATCTGGATGTGCACCCTTCACCCTATAGTGCTCCGGGGAGTGCCTGCAACATCTTCAGTAAAGGTACCAAAGTGACTTGTGTGTTGTCTACCTTATTACCCCCTCACTGCCGGGTTCCCGTCTGTCCTGCATCCCTACCATTACTCTGCCCTGAAGGACTCAGCCTTACCTGTGGAAGGCTTAAAATCTAGCTGCACAATATTAACCTTTCAGTGGATCTGCATAGCAGCGCTGGTCACCCTGACCAGGTACCACAGATGGCGTCACGAATCCCCATACCAATATTCAACTCCCCTGTAAATATCCCACATTAAAGGATGAACACCAGAGCCACGGACTGAGCTGTGTCGCCGTGACATCCCCCCATTGTAGTCTATAGGCTCAGATCCGAGTTCCCATTGCTCTGGAGGGCGACTCATCTTCATATTGATTAAAATATTTTCACAAGTATTGTACCAGTAACAGGTACACTGGTAGTAGGACTTTAGAGGGGTGAAGTCCCCTATATCATTGCATAGTTAGTGTAAAAAGCATTTTGGTGAGACAGACTCCCTTTAAGACTTTTTTTAATGTATATTTTGGTGTCAGACTCTAGACTGTTGATCGACATGAATGATCCGTAAAATTTCATCCACGGGCTACACACAGTAAATTTGGACCCTAGGTCAGTTTTAGTCCTTGTGTGGTCAGTACAAATAATCTTGGGTCTGTGAATAACCGATTCCTGACAATCTGGAAGTGTGCTTAAACTGGTCATGCATAAGATAGCTGTCTTCAGATAACAGCCATCCATGCATCCTACACTTCCACATAATTCACTATGGTGTAGAACAAAAGGTGGATTGTGGTGGACAGTTAGGCTAAGTGCACACGATCAGGAATAATTGCGTTTTTTTCGCGGTTTTTCCGCGGTTTTCCGCGGTAAAAACGCATAAAAACGCAAGCATTAAGCATCCTATACATGTTAATTGATTCCGCATGTTTTGGCCACATGTTGCGTTTTTTTTCCGCGAAAAAAACGCTTCGCGGAAAAAATAGCAACATGTTCATTAATTTTGCGGAATGTAAGCGGTTCATGTGCGGTGGTACCCAGGGTCTGGAGGAGAGGAGACTCTCCTCCAGGCCCTGGGTACCATATCCCTGGTAAAACAATAATTAAAATAAAAAATAATGATATTCTCACCTTCCGGCGGCCCCGCAGCCTTCCCGCGGCCCCGCAGCCTTCCCGCCTTCAGCGATGCTCCCGGCAACTCCCGGTCCCAGGAGTGCTTTGCGAGAATCACCCAGATGGCATAGCGGTCTCGCGAGATGCTACGTCATCGGTGTGATTTGTCGCAAAGCACTCCTGGGACCGGAGTTGCCGGGAGCGTCGCTGAAGGCGGGAAAGCTGCGGGGGCCGCCGGAAGGCTGCGGGGGCCACCGGAAGGTGAGAATATCATTATTTATTATTTTTTTTATTATTTTTACATTAGATCTTTTTACTATTGATGCGACATAGGCGGCATCAATAGTAAAAAGTTGGTCACACGAGTCAAACACTATGTTTGACTCGTGTGACCAACCTGTCAATCAGTTTTCCAAGCGATGCTACAGATCGCTAGGAAAACGCTAGCATTCTGCAAGCTAATTACGCTTGCAAAACGCTATTATTCTGGCGGGAATCAGCATACAAAAAACGTGCGTATTTCCTGCGGGAGAAGTGCGGATTGCCGCGGAAATTTCCGCGGCAATTCCGCAACGTGTGAACTTAGCCTTAAAGTAAGTTCTAGGGTTGATCAAATCTTTTGACAGGTTCTCAACAGGTTCATTGAATTTTTCCCTCAAAAAATGTGATTAGTAGCAAATCAATTTGCCACGATATTGCAAAGCCCCCAAGTTTCTTGAAATGCAGGTATAACGAGGTGTGTGGACCCAGCTATGTCAGGCACACATAATCCAGGAAAATGCACAGGAAGGTAACCGCAAAAGCTTGATATCCATTCACGTCACTCACACTTTCAGACACACCCACCAGGGGTATAAGAGGTAGTGACACGTAGCAGTCAGTCAGTCAGTCAGTCAACCTAGGAGGGAGAGGAGTTCAGTCAAGCTCCGGGTGGCTCAGGAGTGAGTCATCCCAGTCAGTTTCCTGTCTTAGGACAGTGCAGTTCAGTGTCAGTTCAGCCTGGACTTGGAGGATACTGAGAGCTGATCAGTGAGCTCTGGAGAAAGCTGACATTTCCATCAAAAGCTACAAGTGCTTATGTTAAGAGCGAGAGCAGGGCGAAGGGCGCAGTGGAGAAGGACAGAGAAGTGCTTCAGGTACCAGATTACCTGCACTAATTCACCGGACACCGGGGTCCGAAGCGTTGCTAGTGCTTCACGCCTAGTAACAAGATAACCGGAGGCTTTCTGGACTACAGGTCGCAGAAGGTAGCCCTAAGTGCTGATACGTAAACGGAGTCAGGGAGAACGGGGACTTTGAGTCAAGTGCACGACAAAAGTAAGGACTTAGTTCTCTCAACATCTGATAATCAGAGACATAGAAGGCTCTACCACAATGTCAGCCGGGCTTGTCAGCTATTGAGAAAGCTGGAGATTGCAGAGTTAACTTCGCTTCATGCAAGTTTGGACTCAGATACATATGAAGTAAAGGAGGCCTCTAACCTGCTCAGCGGTTATCCTGAATGTGCATTCTCCACCCCGACCAGCTCCCCGGGACCTGCCTGAAACATCTGCAAGTAAAGGTATGAGAGAAGCTGCATTGTGTGTGACTGAATTCTTTACTACACCCTGCATCGTCACCATAGACTTCCAGGGACCCGTCTCACCTGTGGGAGACTTACCACCCAGCTGCCCCCATAACATCCCCTGCGAAGATCCTTATAGCAGCGCTGGTCCAATTGACCAGATACCACAGGTGGCGTCACGAACTACCTATCCTTATAATCCCCTGTAAATATCCCCCATTGCATGACCGCCAGGGCCACGGACCGAGTCCCGCTGCCAGTGACAACTCCCATAGAAATCAATGGGCTCGGCTCCGAGTACCCCATAGCCCTGGTATCCACACATGTGGTGCGCGTCAGAGGTCTCCTAGGACAGTATCCCACCCATTTTTAAGCTCTGTAACACAAACACAGCCTTAGTAATGTCAAAGGGACTTCACCATGGATGAACCAGATAATAAATGGTAGTAACCAATAGCCCATTTAATAACACCACACACTGAAAGACTCTTCATATTTTAAAGAAAAAAAAATAAACTGTCCAAAAATTATCCCTCAGTCATTTGTGACCAGGAAGACTGTTCTACCACACATTATATACAACACTATAAATTACTCGTTACAATCTTTTCAACACTAATTATTTAACCCTTGCCATAAGGACAACAACAAATGTACATGCACAGAAAGCAAATGTGGCAGCGGGCTGCAGTACAATACAGGTGTGATGTATAGGGTTGTCAAATTGAATGTGTAAAACAAATGACCAAAAACAGACATGAGCACGCAGTTTAAAAAAAAAATGTAAACATTTAACAAAATCCTCTTCCCAGATATGACATAAGAAATGCTAGGTAGGTGGACGTCCAAGAAGTCAACCTGTGCAAAAGGGAATTGTATTGGTATACTGTGTACAGATATAAATTTTAACAAATAAAACTAAAAATTCAAACAAAATAAAATTGCCTGCAACATGCACTTTGTGAGGTAGACAGTCGCAATTAAACGTCTGGATTATAGGAAATTATCTTTTGTAGTTTTTAAAAGAATTATTCCCATTCACAAAAAGGACAGTATCAGATATGCAAAAACCAAGTACAGTTGCTTGTGGTAATCAAGCACACCGCTCTGACTGACACAGATTTCAGAATTTATTTTTTCTACAAAAATATTGTACTGTTTTGCTGTTGCTTTCTTGTGCATTAAGCATGAAGAAAAAAAAAATGGTGTAATTGTAATTGAAATTCAGCACAGATGCAATAAGCTACACCATATCACCGATCAATCACACGGAGACTGTCACCACTTCTGGCACCCTCGCTCTCAGGGTAAGGCACTGTCACACTTAGCGATCGCACCAGCGATCACGACAATGACACGACCTGGCGAGATCGTTGGTGCGATCGCTATGTGGTCGCTAGTTAGCTTCCAAACATAAAGATCTCATCAGAGATCAGCGATCTGTATAACGACCTCTGCGGTCTTTGGGAAAACCTAGTCCCGCCTGCGACGCTGGTAAAGTCGTTCATAAAGGGTGTCACACTCAGCGATTCAGGCTCACCAGCGGGACACCAACGACCAAAAAACGGCTCAGAACGTTCATAAGCGATCAACGACATCTCAGCAGGGGCCACATCGCTGCTACATGTCACACACAGCTAAGTCACTAACGAGGTCGCTGCTGCGTCATAAAATCGCTGACGCTTTAGCAATCTCACTAGCGATCTCGCTTAGTGTGACAGTACCTTTAATGATCGGCCTCATTTTTTAAATCTGACTAGTGTCACTTTATGTGGTAATAACTCTGGAACGCTTCAACTTGTCTCACTGATGCTGAGATCGTTTTTTTCGTGACATCTTGCACTTCATGATAGTGGTAAAATTTGTCCGATATGACTCGTTTATTTGTGAAAATTTTGAAAATTTGTCAACATTTTTTTCACAATTTTTAAACATCGAATTCTTATGCCCTTAAACCAGAGACATGTCGCACAAAATAGTTAATAAATAACATTTCCCACATGTGTACTTTACATCAGCACATTGTTTTTAAACAACTTTTTTGTTAGGACGTTATAATGGATAAGTTGCACATTTTCTCACTTTTCCAACAAAATTTACAAAACTTTTTTATGGACCATATCACATTTGAAGTGACTTTCTTGGACCTATAAGACAGAAAATACCCAAAAGTGACACCATTCTAGAAACTGCACCCCTCAAAAACACCACATTCAAGAAGTTTATTAACCCTTCATGTGTTTCACAGAAATTAATGCAACGTGGAAGGAAAAAAAACATACGTTAATTTTGTTTTCCTCAAAAATTTTACTTTAGCCTCAAAATTTTAATTTTCACAAGAAACACAGGAGAAAATGGACATCAAAATTTGTTGTATAATTTATCCTGAGTGCACCGATACCCCATATGTGGGGGAAAACTACTGTTTGGGCGCATGGCAGGACTCGGAAGGGAAGAAGCACTGTTTGAGCGAAAAAACAGCTGGAATTAGGAGTGGACATCATGTTGCATTTGGAGAACCCTGATGTGCCTAAACAGTGGAAACCCACCACAAGTGACCCTATTTTGGAAGCTAGAACCCTCAAAAAATGTATCCAGATGGTGGTGAGTACCTTGAACCCCCAGGTGCTTCACAAAAATTTATAACGTAGAGCGATGAAAATTATTTAAAAAAACCCCACTTTTTTCCAACAAAAATGTTCTGAGTATGCCGATACCCCATATGTGGTCAAAACTTCTTTTGAGGCACAGTGTAAAGCTCAGAAGGGAAAACGCACCATACTTGAGTTCAGATTTTGCTGAAATGGTTTGAGGGTGCAGTGTCACATTAGCAGAGCCCCTAAGGTGGCAGATGAGCAGAACCCCCCCCATAAGTGACATAATTTTACAAATTAGACTTCTCAATGGATTTATCTAGTATTGCAGTGATAATATTGATGTGGAGCCCAGCTGCACTCGGTTCCACATATCCTACAGTCATGGCCAAAAGTTTTGAGAATGACACAAATATTATATTTTCACATGATCTGCTGCCCTCTGGTTTTTATGTGTGTTTGACAGATGTTTTTATCACAGACAGAAATATAATAATTGCAAACATATGAGTAACAAAAGCTTATATTGACAGTTAGAATGAGTTAATGCAGCAAGTCAATATTTGCAGTGTTGACCCTTCTTCGTCAGGACCTCTGCAATTCTCCCTGGCATGCTCTCAATCAACTTCTGGACCAAATCCTGACTGATAGCAGTCCATTCTTGCACAATCAATGCTTTCATTTTGTCAGAATTTTTAGGTTTTTGTTTGTCCACCCGTCTTGATGATTCACCACAAGTTCTCAATGGGATTAAGATCTGGGGAGTTTCCAGGCCATGGACCCAAAATCTCTATGTTTTGTTCCCTGAGCCATTTAGTTAGTTATCACCTTTGCTTTATGGCAAGGTGCTCCATCATGCTGGAAAAGGCATTGTTGATCGCCAAACTGCTCTTGGAGGGTTGGGAGAAGTTGCTCTTGGAGGACATTCTGGTACCATTCTTTATTCATGGCTGTGTTTTTAGGCAAGACAGTGAGAGAGCCGATTCCCTTGGCTGAGAAGTAATCCAACACATGAATGGTTTCAGGATGCTAAACAGTTGGCATGAGACAAGACTGGTGGTAGCGCTCACCTTGTCTTCTCCGAATGAGGCGTTTTCCTGATGTCCCAAACAATCGAAAGGGGATTCATCAGAGAAAATAACTTTACCCCAGTCCTCAGAAGTCCACTGCCTGTACCTTTTGCAGAATATCAGTCTGTCCATGATGTTTTTTCTGGAGAGAAGTGGCTTCTTTGCTGCCCTCCTTGAGACCAGGCCTTGCTCCAAGAGTCTCTGCCTCACAGTGCGTGCAGATGCACTCACACCTGCCTGCTGCCATTCCTGAGCAAGCTCTGCACTGCTGGTAACCCGATCCCGCTGCTGAAACACTTTTAAGAGACGGTCCTGGCGCTTGCTGGTTTTTCTTGTGCGCCCTGGAGCCTTTTTGGCAACAATGGAACCTCTCTCCTTGAAGTTCTTGATGATGCGATAGATTGTTGACTGAGGTGAAATCTTTCTAGCTGCGATACTCTTCCCTGTTAGGCCATTTTTGTGCATTGCAATGATGACTGCACGTGTTTCTTTAGAGATAACCATGGTTAACAGAAGTGAAACAATGATGCCAAGCACCAGCCTCCTTTTAAAGTGTCCAGTGGTGTCATTCTTACTTAATCATGACAGATTGATCTCCAGCCATGTCCTCATCAACACCCACACCTGTGTTAATGGAGCAATCACTGAAAAGAGGTTAGCTGGTCCTTTTAAGGCAGGGCTGCAATGATGTTGAAATGTGTTTTGGGGGATAAAGTTCATTTTCTAGCCAAATATTAACTTTGCAAGTAATTGCTGTTAAGCTGATCACTCTTTATAACATTCTGGAGCATATGCAAATTGCCATTAGAAAAAGTGAAGCAGTAGACTTTGTAAAAATTAATATTTGTGTCATTCTCAAAACTTTTGGCCATGACTGTAGAAGGGTGCATGAAGGATTCGTCCACTAGAGGTCTCACTACATACACACACCTTCACCCGTCCTCAGTCCACAAGAGGGAGCCCTGATTGGGATATAAAAGGGGTGAAGGCAGGAAGTCAGTCAGTCTGAAATCAGTCAGTCAGAAGTCTAGAGTCTGAAGTCTGCAGTCTGAACAGCAGAGTGAGTCTTCAGAGGAGTTCTGTTCAGTCTAGCTGAGGAGTCTAGCAAATCAGGCTAGAGAGCTAAGAGCATGCCGACGCTCTGGAGAGCGGCAGAAGAGGCAGCCCACCAACTGCCAGTGTGTATAACCTTGTGAGGGCCCGAGTAGGCCGGAGGTGTGAGGAGAGTAGCAGAGGGGCAGAGGAGCCTTACCAGCTCACCCAGCAAGTACAAACCGGACACCGGGTCCGAGCCTACAGGGATCTTCACGACCCAGTAGGAGACAACTGGAATTCTGAGGACTACAGGTCCCAGGAGCACCACAGAGCTGATACGTAACAGGGCCAGGGACACGGAGATACGATAAGCAGGGAAAGTGTACTCCAGGAGAAGGTCCTACCACAAGGTCAGCCGGTGCAGGACAGAGACTAAGTTAGGCCCAGCTACAGGCAGGCCAGAAACTCATTACAGAAAGGCAAGGAACAGGAGGCCTTATACCTGCTTAGTGGGAGAATCTGGATGTGCACCCTTCACCCTACAGTGCTCCGGGATGTATCTGCACCATCTCCAGTAAAGGTACCAAAGTGACTTGTGTGTGTGTCCACCTTCTTGTTCCTACCCTGCCGGATTCCCTCCGTCCTGCATCCCTACACCTTATGCTGCCCTGAAGGCCTGCTCCACCTGTGGGGAGCGATACCACCCTAGCTGCCATAACACCGGCCTCAGTGGACTGCTGCAGCGCTGGGGATCCTCACCAGACACCACAGGTGGCGTCACGATCTACTGACATTTTTGAAGGTGAGCGCTCAGGGCCACGGACAGAGCCGTGGCCGCCGTGATATTCCCCATTGAGATCAACGGGCTCGGGTCCGAGTTCCCCAACAGTCCCCGGGCGGCTCATCTGACTGGCGTCACGAACAGGATTACGTGCCCGCGGCAAAGGAATAAGTTGTGCCCGTTGCCACGGGGTACTGTGCGCTTTACCAAAAGACTGTATAATGTATGGTGGTGAAGATTTCCCGCCATTGTCCGCCATTACAGCGACACCGCGGGAAAACTAGGAGGCGTACCTGTAAAAGCATGCGGAGTTCTGGACACGCCCCCACGCGCTGACAGGTCCTGACAGGGAGCTCCAGTGAACGCTCTGATGTTGGAGCGCCGGCGACGCAGGTCCTTCAAGCAACTGTGCCCTGCGGAGCCTCGGCCTAGAGAGGAAGGTAGGCCACGGTTCACTAGGGGGGGCGCCAGAATGTCACAACCTCGTCCAACGGCACGGCCCAAGCCGACAACCCTGATGATCAGCCCTCGACCGCTACCATGCCGGCCGCAGAAGCCGCCCCCTCACCTGGGCCTGTGGCTCCGATAGTACCGCTGACGCTGCCATACATGCCTGGAGCAAAGTGGCTTCCCCGGTACAGCAGCAAGCCAGACGCCCTGTCGGGATTCAAGCGCAAAATATACAGCATACTGGACATGTACTCTGAGTCAGATAAGCAAAGGGCTGCAGTAGTAGTGGGACAATTAACTGGCGCTGTGGAGAGAGAAGCGGAAACGTGGTCGGCTGCAGACCAGGAGTCAGTGCGCGCAATTTTCCTGAAGTTACAGACCGCCTTTGAGGACTGCACCGAAAGAGACCTCCGAATGAGGTTCTACCAATGCTCCCAGAAATCAGAGGACAGCGTGGGGGATTATGCCTGCTGTTTACAAGGGGCCCTGCGAGCTCTCAAAGAGGCTAATCCCATGAGCGTCACCAATGAGAATAAAATGCTAAAGGAATAATTTGTACGGGGACTGAGGTCCCAAGCGGAAAGCAGGACTGTGCATTGGTGGTCCTTGGATCATCCAGATGCTACCTTTGATGCCCTTAAAGACATGGCTATAAAGGGACTGCAACCCCTGGAAACAGCAAATACGGCAACCCAACGATACCAGGGTGAGGCTACTCCAACGCCAGCAGCCCCCACCTTTTCCCCGCTGGTTGCTGAAGCCAAAGCGCAGGCAGCGCCCCCTACTGAGCTGGACTGTCTGCGCTCAGAAGTGCACCAGCTGACCAAAAACCTGGCCACTGTAATGAGTGCCCTGCAACTGTGGACGGAACCGGAGACAGAAGGAAAGATCCTGCTAGTTGACTGCCCTGAGGATGTCCCCTGGATGAACCGGAGGAGGAGGACGTCGCCACCCCGGAGGAGGACAACGCCACCCCTAGGAAGGACCAACGACCAGCGCCATCCTCACCGAGGGATCGTCTGCTACCACTGCCAGAAGGAAGGTCACACCGTACGCCAGTGTCCTTTAAATGGGCAAACCCTGGGTCCGAGGGCCAGCACCCAGGAATAGACTCATCAGGCCCTCAGACTGGCACCGCAGGTTTGTGGGAGGAAGACCTTTCCTGTCCATCATACTGGACGGGATCACAATACCTGCCCTGCTGGACACCGGATCCCAGGTAACCGTAATACCTGATATCCTTTATAACCGTTACTGGTCTATGGATAACCTCCAACCCTCAAACCCTGACTTTGCAGTATACGCCTCTAACGGCCTCCCTCTTGACTTACTGGGGGCTAAAAACGTAGAAGTAAAAGTGGGAAGGGTGGAGTTAAAGGACCAGGGACTTATTGTAGTAAAAACTGTTAATGAGGAAAATGGACTGAATGTGGTTCTAGGTACTAACATTATTGGTAACTGTTTGGAGGAGGTTGTGTTCTTACAGCTCGCCGATGTTGCCAGACCAGGACGAAAGAAAGCGATCTAGAAGGAGATCCGGGCCCTGATGTGCCAGCAGCAAGTGGAACTGACCGGTGGTGAGATTGGTAATGTACGGGTAACAGACCCAAACCCCATTGTGATACCCCCAATGAGTGAAATGCTTATTCGGTGTAGAGTAGCAATAGGTCTGAGAGGACAGAGCTACCAAGCAGTAGTAGAGCCCCTTTGTTCAGAACACAGACCTACACTCTTAACTGTCAGAGGGGTAGTGGAGGTACATAATGGGAGGGTGCCAGAGCGTCTTCTCAACTGGGGGGAAGATGAAGTCAAATTACCACGTTATGCCACTGTTGCCAAGTTACATGCTGTAGATAATAACTCCATTCACACGACAGAGTCCTTGGCTGGGCAACCAAGGTGGCAGATTGGTGGCAGCAGATCCATGTTGGGACAGACACCACTCCAGCTCACCAGAAACAGGGGGTACATCGGGTGGTCCAGGAATATGCACAGGTATTCAGCAAACACCCACTTGACTTTGGGAAGATTAAGGGAGTGCAACATCACATCCCTACAGGCAACCATCCTCCCATTAAGGAACGGTACAGACCCATACCTCCAGCACACTACCAGAAAGCCAAGAAGATGTTGCGTGACATGAAGGAAGCAGGGGTGATAAGGGATAGTTGTAGTCCCTGGGCAGCTCCCCTAGTTCTAGTCAGGAAAAAGGATGGAAGCATGAGAATGTGTGTAGATTACAGACAAGTAAATCGCATTACACATAAAGATGCATACCCTTTACCACGTATTGAGGAATCTCTGGCTGCCCTAAAGTCTGCTAATTACTTTTCCACCCTTGACCTCACTAGTGGGTACTGGCAAGTAGCTGTGGCTGAGAAGGATCGGGAGAAGACGGCCTTCACTACCCCGATGGGATTCTGTGAGTTCGACAGAATGCCGTTTGGACTCAGCAGTGCCCCCGGCACGTTTCAGAGAGTGATGGAGTGCTGCCTGGGACACCTCAACTTCGAGACTGTGTTACTATACCTGGATGACGTAATTGTGTACTCCAAAACGTATGAAGATCACTTGAAGCACCTGGCGGAGGTATTCGAGTCACTGTCCCAGTATGGGATGAAACTTAAGCTTTCAAAGTGCCACCTGCTCAAACAAAAGGTACAGTACTTGGGACATATTGTCAGCTCAGAGGGAGTAGCGCCCGACCCGAGAAGGTCACCGCCATCCAGAAATGTCCGGAGCTGAAGAACCTCAAAGAGGTGCGTCAGTTCCTGGGACTGACGAACCTCAAAGAGGTGCGTCAGTTCCTGGGACTGACAGGATACTACCGGAGGTTTGTAAAGGACTACACTAAGAAAACAGCGCCTCTGCAAGACCTTCTGGTGGTACAGTCCCTCAAGAGCAGAAATTCTCCTTTCCACTGGGGTAAATAACAGGCTGAAGCATTCAAAGAAATGAAGGGGATCCTGACAGGTGATAAGATCCTAGCCTAACCTGACTACAGCCAACCGTTCCTGTTGTATACGGATGCCAGCAATGAAGGATTGGGAGCTGTCCTAAGTCAGAAGCAAAATGGCCTAGAGAAAGTCATCGCATATGCAAGCAGGAAGCTCCGACCAACAGAGAGGAACCCAGAGAACTATAGCAGCTTCAAGTTGGAGTTCCTGGTGCTGGTCTGGGCCATTACTGAAAGGTTCAAACACTACCTAGCCTCCAGCAAGTTCACGGCCTACTGTTGTGAATGGGTTTGAGATGAGTTCTGAGCAGAGGCTCCCTCTGGTGGTTACAAGCGGTACTAGTGAGGATTGTGAGGACTGGGAATCAGGTGTTACTGATTGGTCTTATATAAGGGAGTCACCTTCCCATCAGGGTTGCCGGTGATCAATTGTTCTGGTCTGAATCCTTCTTTCCAGTTTCCCTTGTAGCCTGCTGTGTCGTGTCTGCATCTCCTGCTATCAGATAAGACAATTTCTTATTTTGTGTTTTTGCTATATTTTTGCATTTTGTCCTGCACTTCTGTGGGGGCCTTCTGGGTCCCTCCGGGGGCTTTTGCCCTCTCAGTTTAGTTCAGCCACTGTGTTTTGTACTTTTGCTTTTTCCAGTTTTTTCAGTGGCTGCTGTTTTTGTTACACCAGAGAACTAATTTAGGTGGTAGAGGTCGTGTGATCTCAGGTGATTTTGAAATTAGTAGAGTTGGTGTTTTTCAGGGTTTTCTGGGATTGCAGTAAGTACCCTTCCTGTCCTTTTCTGTTTAGATAGTTTGGGCCCCAGCGTTTGCTCATACTATTTTCTTTCTGTGTCAGTATTTCCTCTTGTCTAACCGCCATTACATGTTTGGGGGCTTTCTATTATCTTTGGGGTTCTGCTACGGGGCAGATAGCTTTCCTATTTCTATCTTTAGGTGTAGTTAGTTTCTCAGGCTGTGACGAGGCGTCTAGGACCAACGTAGGAACGCTCCACGGCTGCCTCTAGTTGCGGTGGTTAGTCAGGGTACTGCAATCTCATAGATTCCAACTGCTCTGGTGTATTTCCTTTTTACCTGCACTCCTCAGCTACCGTAACATAACAGTATCACCGGCCAAAAAAAATTGTATGGTACTCACAGAAGGGAAAAAATATTTTGAAGGAAGAAAAGTTGTCAGAGATATTTTTCTGTTTGTTGCATTTTTTTTTTTTTTTTTTTTCCCTCTGTATCTCTGGGTGCTGGGGAGGATCTCTTCTCCCAATGGAGTTTGCACAGTTGTCTGGCCGTGTGGATCAGCTTGCCACTGAGGTTCAGAGTATTGCTGCATATCTTGCTAGGTTGCCTGTTGTGGAACCTAGGATCCCCATGCCAGATTTGTTTTTAGGGGATCGAGCTAAGTTTCAGAATTTCAAAAATAATTGTAAATTGTTTCTTGCCTTAAAATCTAAGTCCTCAGGAAACGCAGCGTAGCAGGTTCAAATTATCATCTCTCTCCTGCGCGGCGATCCTCAGGATTGGGCTTTTTCCCTGATACCTGGGGATCCTGTTTTGAGTGATGTTGATGCATTTTTTCAGGCTTTGGGGTTATTGTACGATGAGCCTAATGTCACTGATCAAGCTGAGAAAGCCTTGTTGGCATTAAATCAGGGGCTTTATGACGCTGAGTTATACTGTCAGAGATTCCGTAGGTGGGCAGTCCTGACCAAATGGAATGACGACGCTTTGGCGGCCCTTTTCCGGAAGGGTCTGTCGGATAATGTAAAGGATGTTATGGTGGGATTCCCTGTCCCCTCTGGTCTCAATGATTCTATGTCATTGGCGATTCAAATTGACAGACGTTTGTGTGAGCGGAGAAGTATGCGTGGAGTGGTGTTGCCTTGTGAGCCAGCTGCTGAGCCCATGCAGTGTGATAGAGTGGTGTCTGGGGCACAGCGTCATGAGTTTCGAAAGCGCAATGGGTTATGTTTCTACTGTGGTGATGCCTCTCATGCTATTTCAGTCTGCCCTAAGCGGGGAAGACATTTTGCACGCTCAGTTGTCTTGGGTAGTGTTCAGACTAAGTTTTTATTAACTGTCACTCTGATATGCTCTCTGTCCTCATTTTCTGCTCAGGCTTTCGTTGATTCTGGAGCAGCTATTAACCTGATGGATTATGATTTTGCTAAACGTTGTGGATTTCCCTTGATACCCCTACAGAAGTCTATTCCCCTACTGGGGATCGATTCTACCCCTTTGGCTGAGAATAAACCCCAGTTTTCTACTCAGGTGATAATGAGGGTTGAACCTGATCACCAGGAGTGCTGCAAATTTTTGGTTCTATATAATCTGCATGACATTATAGTGCTGGGTTTCCCTTGGTTACAGTCTCATAATCCTGTTTTGGATTGGAAATCTGTGTCTGTAACCAGTTGGGGCTGCCAATGTGTTAATACCAACACTCCTGTTTTTTCTGCCTCCCCCCAGGCTGAGGATGTTCCTGACTTTTTGTTTGATTTTTCTGATGTGTTTAGCGAAAGTAAATCTGCATCCTTACCTCCCCATAGGAGCTATGACTGCGCTATTGAATTAGTGCCAGGTAGTAAATTCCCTAAGGGTCGCCTTTTTAACTTGTCTGTACCTGAACATGACGCTATGCGGTCTTATATCAAGGAATCATTGGAGAAGGGTCATATCAGACCATCCTCTTCACCCTTAGGTGCCGGTTTTTTCTTTGTGGCCAAAAAAGATGGTTCATTAAGGCCGTGTATTGATTATCATCTCTTGAACAATATTACTGTGAAATATCAATACCCGTTACCCTTGATTTCTGACCTGTTTTCCAGGGTGAAAAACGCTACTTGGTTTACCAAGCTTGACCTCAGGGGGGCGTATAACCTTATTCGCATTAAGCACGGGGATGAATGGAAGACGGCATTTAACACCCCTGAAGGGCATTTTGAGTACCTAGTGATGCCCTTTGGGCTCACTAATGCTCCTTCCGTCTTCCAGTCCTTCATGAATGACATTTTCAGGGATTTTGTGGACAAGTTTCTGATTGTTTATTTGGATGATATCTTGATTTTTTCTAATGACTGGGACTCTCATGTGAAACATGTTCGAACTGTAATTCCGATTTTGAGAGAGAATGCTCTGTATGTGAAGGGATCAAAGTGTCTTTTTGGCTACAGATGATCTCATTTCTAGGATTCATTTTGTCCCCACTGTTATTGAAATGGACCCGTCAAGGTTCAGGCCATCTGTGATTGGGTCAACCTATTTTCATTAAAGGCTCTTCAGAGATTTTTGGGTTTTTTGCCAATTTTTATCGTAAATTTATTGGTAATTTCTCTGTTATTGTTAAAACCATTAACTGATTTGACCAGAAAGGGTTCTGATGTGGTGAATTGGCCTCCTGAGGCAGTCTCTGCGTTTCAGGAACTTAAGCAGAGATTCACTTCTGCTCCTGTTCTACGGCAGCCTGATTTTTCCCTCTGCCATTCAGGTGGAGGTTGATGCCTCTGAAATTGGGCAGGTGCCGTTTTGTCCAAAAAGATCCAGAGACCTCTAAAAGTAACCCTTGTGCCTTTTTCTCTCGAAAATTTTCTCCTACTGAACGTAATTATGACGTGGGTAATCGGGAGTATTGGCCATGAAGTGGGCTTTTGAAGAGTGGAGACATTGGCTGGAGGGAGCCAAACATCAGGTGGTGGTCCTTCGGACCATAAGAATCTGGTCTATCTGGAACTGCCAAGCGACTCAATCCTAGACAGGCCAGGTGGGCCTTGTTTTTCACACGTTTTAATTTTGTGGTTTCCTTTCTTCCTGGCACTAAGAATGTTAAGGCGGATGCCCTCTCGAGGAGTTTCCTTGCGGACTCTCCTGAGCTATCTGATCCCTCTGTTATTTTGAAGGAGGGTGTAGTTCTTTCCGCCATCTCGCCCAATTTGAGACTTGCTCTGGAGGGGTGTCAGGAGGATAGGCCCGAGCGCTGCCCTGTTGGAAAATTGTTTGTCCCGGACCAATGGAAAAAGAGTGTGATGTCTGAGATTCATTGTTCCGCATTGGCTGGGCATCCCGGAATTTTTGGTACCAGAGACTTGGTTAGTCGGTCCTTTGGTGGCCTCCCTTGTCTCGCGATGTCAGGGATTTGTGCAGTCCTGCGGGACTTGCTCTCGCTCCAAGCCTGCTCTCGCTCTAGTGGTTTGTTGATGCCATTGCCTGTGCCCAAGAGACCATGGACCCATATCTCTATGGATTTCATTTCCGATCTTCCTGTTTCTCAGAGAATGACCACCATCTGGGTAATTTGTGATAGGTTTTCCAAATGATACATCTTGTGCCATTACCTAAGTTGCCTTCCTCCTTGAATTGTGCCGTTGTTCCTTCAGCACGTGGTTCGTTTACACGGCATTCCTGAGAACATTGTGTCTGACAGAGGAGTCCAGTTTGTTTCCAGATTTTGGAGGACTTTTCGTCTAAACTGGGTGTTCAATTGTCTTTTCCTCGGCATTTCATCCTCAGACCAATGGTCAAACTGAGAGAACAAACCAGACATTGGAGACTTATCTAAGATGCTTTGTGTCTGCTGATCAGGATGACTGGGTCTCTTTTTTGCCTTTGGCTGAGTTTGCTCTTAATAATAGGGCTAGCTCTGCCACTTTGATGTCTCCGTTTTTCTGAAATTTTCTGGGTTTCACCCTCGATTTTCTTCAGGACAGACGGAGGCTTCTGTCTGTCCAGGTGTTGACTCTGTTGTTGAGCGTATGCAGCAGATTTGGGACCAGGTAGTGGAGAGGTTGTCCCTCTCTCAGGAGAAGGCCCAGCGGTTTGCTAACCGGCATAGGACTGATGGTCCTCGGTTTAAAGTGGGGGACTTGGTCTGGTTGTCCTCAAAGAATATTCCTATGAGAGTAGCATCTCCTAAATTTAAGCCTAGGTTCATTGGACCTTATAAGATCATGGAGATTATTAATCCTGTTTCTTTTCGTTTGCTTCTTCCAGGGACATTTAAGATCCATAACGTGTTCCACAAGTCCTTGTTGAAGAGGTTTGTTGAGCCAGTGGTTCCTGCTGCTGTGCCTCCTGACCCTGTTTTGGTTGAGGGCAATCTGGAGTATGTGGTTGAGAAAATATTGGATTCTCGTTTTTCTAGACGAAGACTCCAGTATTTGGTTAAATGGAGAGGTTATGGTCAGGAAGATAATTCTTGGGTGTTTGCTTCGACATCCATGCTAGGAGACTTATCCGTGCGTATCTAGAACTCATCCTGACCGACCTGGTTGCTCAAATGAGGGTTCGGTGACCCCTCCTCAGGGGGGGGGTACTGTTGTGAATGGTTTGAGAGGAGTTCTGAGCAGAGGCTCCCTCTGGTGGTTACAAGCGTACTAGTGAGGATTGTGAGGGACTGGGAATCAGGTGTTACTGATTGGTCTTATTTAAGGGAATCATTTTCCCATCAGGGTTGCCGGTGATCAATTGTTCTGGTCTGAATCCTTCTTTCCAGTTTCCCTTGTAGCCTGCTGTGTCGTGTCTGCATCTCCTGCTATCAGATAAGACAATTTCTTATTTTGTGTTTTTGCTATATTTTTGCATTTTGTCCTGCACTTCTGTGGGGGCCTTCTGGGTCCCCTCCGGGGGCTTTTGCCCTCTCAGTTTAGTTCAGCCACTGTGTTTTGTACTTTTGCTTTTTCCAGTTTTTTCAGTGGCTGCTGTTTTTGTTACACCAGAGAATAAATTTAGGTGGTAGAGGTCGTGTGATCTCAGGTGATTTTGAAATTAGTAGAGGGTGTTTTCAGGGTTTTCTGGGATTGCAGTAAGTTACCCTTCCTGTCCTTTTCTGTTTAGATAGTTTGGGCCCCAGCGTTTGCTCATACTATTTTCTTTCTGTGTCAGTATTTCCTCTTGTCTAACCGCCATTACATGTTTGGGGGCTTTCTATTATCTTTGGGGTTCTGCTACGGGCAGATAGCTTTCCTATTTCTATCTTTAGGTGTAGTTAGTTTCTCAGGCTTGTGACGAGGCGTCTAGGACCAACGTAGGAACGCTCCACGGCTGCCTCTAGTTGCGGTGGTTAGTCAGGGTACTGCAATCTCATATATTCCCATGCTCTGGTGTTTTCCTTTTTTACCTGCAACTCCTCAGCTACCGTAACATAACAGCCTACACTGACAAATAACCCCTTAACGCATCTGGAAACAGCCAGACTGGGAGCCATGGAGCAACGATGGATGGCTCGGCTGTCAAACTATCGATTCACCATCAAGTACCGGGCGGCCGCAAAAACGCCAAAGCTGATGCCCTGTCCAGGATGCCCTCACCAGTTGAACACAGAAGAAGAAGTGGATGACCTGGAGGAGATTGAACTACCTGCCTTTCACAGGAATGGGATGAGCCTCGAGCAACGAGTCTTCAGGAGGCAGCGTGGTAAGACGTTAAACCCTTTACCTCACCACAGCTGGAAGGAGACCCAGGACAGTGACCGGTTGTCAGCCCTATCAAGGGGTTGATAACTCAAGAAGTTCCTCCTTGGAGAAGGATGCGTCTCCACAAGCAAGGCAGCTGTGGAATGAGAGAAGCCGGCTGTTTATCTACCGTGAGAAGCTGTACCGGAGGTACGTCAATCCAAAAACCCATGAGATGGTATGGCAGATAGTGGTCCCCAGGACAGACATCCACATGGTGTTGGAAGCCTACCACGATCAGGCGGGGCACTTTAGCTGGAAGAAGCTAGAGACCCTGTTGAAGTGTCGTTTCTACTGGGTGGGGATGCGCAGTTCCATTGAGAGGTGGTGCAAAGACTGTGGACCCTGTGGCCTCAAAAGAAAAGACTACAGCAGCCAGAAGGCACCCCTGCAACCTATCAAGACGACTCGACCCTTGGAGATCGTGGCCCTGGACCATGTCAAGTTGTCACCCAGCCGTCAGGATACTCCTATGCCCTGACCATGGTGGATGACTACTCCAGTTCACTGGTGGTCGCCCCTGTAAAGATCTGACGGCAGAGACAGTAGCAAAGACGTTCCAGCGTATTTCTGAAGACCCCATGGATACCCTGAGCAGGTGCTAACGGACCAAGGCCCCATCTGTACGGATGTAAAAAGATAAGAACCACACCATGCCACCCACAAACCAATGGATTCTGTGAAAAGATGAACAACATTGTCATCGACCTGCTGAAGACCTAACGACTTGAGGAGAGAAATCAGTGGCTAGACCTACTACCTTACCTGGTAGACCTGTACAATCACATACCTGTGAGTTCCACCAATTGCACCCCAGCTTATCTCATGCGGGCAAGACCAGGAAAGCTGCCATGGATCTGGAGCTTGGTGCTGTAGAGCCCGAAGCCGATGTGACCACTGAGGACTGGGATACGACCAGACAGGAACAGTACAGAAAAGTACAGGCCTGCGTCGAAGACAGTTCACTCAGGTGAGAGACAAGCAAGAGACTCGCTACAACCAGTGTGCGCCAGCAAAACCCTTCACACCTGGTGAAGTCGTGCTGAAAAGAAAGAAGAGGATGCACAAACTCGACGATCAGTGGGTAAGAGAGCCATACACTGTGTTGAATTCAGGTTTGATAATAGAAAAAACGTGTTTGATCATTAAAGATGGAAGGAGAACGACTACACTGTATCAAGGACCACCTGAAGTTGTGTCCGGATCTATTAAAGCTCCAGGAAGAAGAGCCTTTCGTCACTCCGGAGGAAAACCTGAAGAGGCGGTCATACATACTGAGTTGGGAGACTTTCCGGCAGATTGGCCTCGAATTGGAGAAGCAGTTATAATCCCAGTATTCCAATTCTTTCAATAGCAAGAAGAACCTCTACAGCCAGTAGAACCTGTAAGTGCTGCAGAAGAGCCGGTTGCCGCCAGTAGAGCCTGTTGAAGAATCCCAAGAAGAATAATCCCAAGAAGAAGCAGAGCCAGATGGTCCAGCTAATGGTATACTTACCAGTCCCCTAGAAAGGTTGAGGCAATTTTATAATTTACCCCCACGTAGGGCAGCCAGGGTGACTGAAAATACAAAACATTGATACCTCACCGACCCCAGCACCACGTAGATCAATACGTGTACCAGAGGAAAAACCCTGCTAGCTATAGAGAATAGTTACCATGGGTACTGTATAATATTGTATCGTATTGTTACTTCTATTATGTCTTGACCTAGTTGCTTATTAATTTTTGTCTTTTTCTCCTAATGACAATTCAAGTGAAATGGACACTGCTCAATTGTTTTCTATTACCCTTTGAGTAACCTTTCCAAAAGAGACTCGGACTTTTGGTTACTCATTTTTCTAACTGCTTTTTTGCCTTGTATATACATATATATACAGTTACTTAACTTTTGCGCAACAATTCAAGTGCCCTCACCCCCCGTAAAGGGAAGATTGTTGATAGTTAATTGTTCATTGTTATTGTTATTTTTGGAACAAAAATGTACTTCAGCCCGGGAGTGCTGAGCTGTACTGGGGGGAATGTGGAGCCAGCTGCGCTCGGTTCCACATATCCTAGAAGGGTGCATGAAGGATTCGTCCACTAGAGGTCTCACTACATACACACACCTTCACCCGTCCTCAGTCCACCAGAGGGAGCCCTGATTGGGATAATAAAGGGGGTAAAGGCAGGAAGTCAGTCAGTCTGAAGTCTGCAGTCTGAAGAGCAGAGTGAGTCTGCAGAGCAGAGTGATTCTGCAGGGCAGAGTGAAGTGAAGCGGAGTCTGCAGAGGAGTTCTGTTCAGTCTAGCTGAGGAATCTAGCAATCAGGCTAGAGAGCTAAGAGCATGCCGACGCTCTGGAGAGCGCAGAAGAGGCAGCCCCACCAACTGCCAGTGTGTATAACCTTGTGAGGGCCCGAGTAGGCCGTAGGCAAGAGGAGAGGGGCAGAGAGCCTTACCAGCTCACCCCAGCAAGGACAAACCGGACACCGGGTCCGAGCCTACAGGGATCTCCACGACCCAGTAGGAGACAACTGGAATTCTGAGGACCACAGGTCCCAGGAGCACCACAGAGCTGATACGTAACAGGGCCAGGGGACACGGGATACGATAAGCAGGGAAAGTGTACTCCAGGAGAAGGTCCTACCACAAGGTCAGCCGATGCAGGACAGAGACTAAGTTAGGCCCCAGCTACAGGCAGGCCAGAAACTCATTACAGAAAGGCAAGGAACAGAGGCCCTATACCTGCTCAGTGGGAGAATCTGATGTGCACCCTTCACCCTACAGTGCTCCGGGATGTATCTGCACCATCTCCAGTAAAGGTACCAAAGATGACTTGTGTGTGTGTCCACCCTTCTTGTTCCTACCCTGCCGGATTCCCTCCGTCCTGCATCCCTACACCTTATGCTGCCCTGAAGGCCTGCTCCACCTGTGGGGAGCGATACCACCCTAGCTGCCATAACACCGGCCTCAGTGGACTGCTGCAGCGCTGGGGATCCTCACCAGACACCACAGGTGGAGTCACGATCTACTGACATTCTACTCTGTAAATATTCCCCTTTTTTGAAGGTGAGCGCTCAGGGCCATGGACAGAGCTGTGGCCGCCGTGATATTCCCCATTGAGATCATTTGGCTCGGGTCCGAGTTCCCCAACAGTCCCAGGGCGGCTCATTGACACCACATGTGACTCACAGAAATTTATACCATTGGGCAGTGAAGAAAGAATAATTACATTTTTTACAGCTACAATGTTGTTTTAGTCACAAATTTTTAATTTTTGTAAGGGCTAATAGGAAAAAATGGACCTCAGTTTGTTGTGCAATTTCTCCTGACTGCACCAATACCCTACAAGTAATCGGGAAATATTTTTCAGGCACAGTACAAAGCTCCGAAGGGAAGGAGCGCCATATTATAGTGCAGATTTTACTGTTATGGCTTGCAGGTGCCATGACCCATTGGGAGAGCCCCTGAGGTGCCACAAGAGCAGAACCCCAAAAGTGAACCCATTTTACAAACTACACCTCTCAATGAATTTATCTAAGGTTGCAGTGATCATATTGACACCACACCACAGGTGGGTCATAGAATTTTATACTATTGGGCAGTGAAAAAAAAAATACATTTTTAACACCCACATTTTGTTTTAGCCCCAAATTTTACATTTTTCACTCAGGAAAATGGGTAAAAAATGGGGCCAAATTGTTTTCCACAATTTCTGCTTAATGTAGAAATACCCCATGTGTGGCTGTACAGTACTGCTTAGCCACAGGGCAAGACTCCTCCTGGAGTGCAGATTTTCCTAGAATAGTTTGCTTACTCCATATACAAAGCCCCTACGTGCTGATAGAGCAGTATACCCCGTCAAGTGACTATTTTAGAAATTATGCCCCTGCCAAACATGTCGACGCTAGATTTGGTTTAGACACACTGTGGGGCTCAGGAGGAAGGGTGGCATTTTGATTTAGAAGCACAGAATTTATTTTTTTTGGGGGGGGGGGCGAGGAGCCATTTTGCTTTGCTTTCCCAGAGCCTTTGTGCTACCAGTAACATGAAAGCCTCCTATATTTTCGTTAACAGACGACAGATCTGAATGGGGACTTCTTTTTTTGTGGATTGAGTTGAAGTTTTTATTGGGAACATTTTACATAACGTTGGGGATCACATTTATCTGGCGCTCTACGCTGAGCACTTACTTTGGGGTTTTCATCTAAATCTCCAAGTGACGTAATTGAGATGAAATCCCTGAGGGATCCATTCACTATAATGAGGCAGCAGAGTTAAGGGTATGCCACACTAAACAACATCGCTAACGGGATCGCTAAAAAACGTCACTATTTAGCGATCCCGTTAGCGATGTTGTTGTGTGCGGCATGCAGCAACGACGTGGCCCCTGCTGTGATCTCGTTCGTCGTCCTGATCGTTCCGGACCCTATTCTGATCGTCGGCGTCCCGCTGGTAAGTATATATCGCTGAGTGTGGCACCTTTTTTTAGCGATTTTAGCGGTACTTTTGTACCGCTAAAGTCGTTAAGGAGATCGCTAACCGCGATAGCGTCCTTAACGACATCGCTAAATGTGGCCGACACTAGCGATATTGTAAACGATCCCGCTAGCGATCTCATTAGTATGCGACGCTAACGAGATCGTTAGCGGGATCGTGTAGTGTGGCAGTAACCTTTACTCTGGACTCTGTCTGGCCTCTGTTCAGCGGTGTCTTTTTTTTCAGAAGTGCACAAAACTGTGGCGGAGTGCACTTCTTACGCACGCCTAAAAAGACGGACACCGCTGAATCATAGGCCAGATAGCGTCCACTGTGTCTCCATCTGCTTCATTATAGGGAATCTTCTGCCGGGGGCTTCGTCTGAATCACTGTATGTTCTCCCCGTGTTTGCGTGGGTTTCCTCCGGGTACTCCGGTTTCCTCCCACACTCCAAAAAAACATACTGATAGAGAATCTAGATTGTGAGCCCCATCGGGGACAGCGACGGCAATGTGTGTAAACTGTAAAGCGCTGCGGAATATGTTAGCCTATATAAAAATAAAGATTATTATTATTATTTATTATTAATCACGTATTTCAGAGATTTACACTGAAACCCTGGTGTAAGCGCTCAGCGTAGAGCGCAGGATAAATGTGAGCTGAGCCTTAGGGTCCCGTTACACATAGCGACTCACCAGCGATCCCGACAACGATATGCACTTTTCAGGATCGCTGGTGAGTCGCTACATGATCACTGCTGAGCTGCCAAACAGGCAGCGATCAGGACAGCGACTATGCGGGTAACAAGCAACGCACGTCGCTTAGTTACCGGCAGTGTACCTTAGATACCAGCGCCCTGGTGCAGGGAGCTGGTAACCAAGGTACACATTGGGTTTCCAGCGCCGCTCCGAGCTTAGGAACCCGCTGTGTACCTTGGTTACCAGCTCCCCTGCACCAGCGTGCTGGTATCTAACGTACACATTGGGTTTCCAGGCACCGCCCGGCGCCTGGAAACCCGATGTGTACCTTGGTTACCAGCTCCGGCTGGCTGATCGCTGGTCTCCGCCTGTCACACACAGCGATGCGCGCTGGCCAGCGAGAGACCAGCGATCAAAAATGGTCCAGGACATTCAGCGACGATCAGCGACACCCAGCAGGGGGTCTGATCGTCGCTGAGTGTCACACTAAGCGAGATCGCTGGCTAGGTCGCTGCTACGTCACAAAATCGGTGACGTTTCAGCGATCTCGCTAGCGATCTCGCATAGTGTAACGGGGCCTTTACTGTGATCTTTGGGAGGCAGAATGAACAAATCAACAGTAGGTGAAGATTTGGTTTTATTTATTTTTTACGCAGTTCCTTTTTCACTTTGATCGCAGGTATAATGCATTGCAATGCATTATACTACCACAAGAGTTGCCCAGACCTCCATTATCGACAAAAAAAAAAAAAAGGTTTCTTTCCTTTGGTGTTCATGCAAACATCAGTAGTAGCATTGTTTAAAGGGGTTGTACAGACTGCTGAATCCAACAGTGTGCAGTGCATATGCCGTCCTGATTCCCCGCCAGTGCAAGTGAGTGTGTGTATAAAATTTGTGTACAGATTACAGATATCCGGCTCCTCTCAATTCTCATCTATTGAGAGAATCTGCAAGAATGCGAATCGCATACATACGGTGACGCAACCACCCACTCGCACCAGCAATGCCGGGGAATTGTGACAGTGTGCGTATCCGATTCAGCAGTCTGCAGTCACGGAGTTTTGTCCCAAGCTTGACATCGCCTTTAAGGAAGAAAGTAGCCGCGTTTTAATAATCCTGGGCAGAACGGATGTACATTAGTCAGTTTTCTTTAAATATAGAAAATCTATAAAAAAGGAAGAATATCAGAGCCTGAAAGACTGGAAACTAAACATGTCAAAGGAGGCCGACAGACTTCCTCAATTGATCACAGGGCATGTCAAGGATCAAGGATTCATAAACCACTCAGACACATCTTAACTGTGGAGCGATGGTCTATTCCACTGGGATCATCCGCTTCCCCTCATGTTCCTGATTATTACATAGGCAGAAAAATAGCAGAGGATAAGGTTAGATAGGTCTGCCTGCTACAGAACTTGATGGAGGTTGGAGTCTAGTCCTTTAGAGAAAGCGATAAACACAGCGCCAAGGCTGCAGAACCATGAAGAATAGATGTAGGGTAGGTCCTAAGGCCACTTAAGACACGACAACCAACATTGGAGTTTGAAGTCGAAATGTAATAAAAAGTATGAGGAACATTTCATATACAAAGGCATCAACTTGCAAAGGAATATTAGCCAAGTTTGTTGCCTTATGGAAAAGCTGTCAGCAGGATCCCTCTATAAACCGATGCCGCCAATATTTGTGACCTGAATAAAATTTTTCTAACTTTATATCGTCAGTCAATTGCATACCTTACAAAAGTACTTAAAAAAAAAATCTAACACTCCCCTGCTATATTGAGACTAAATCCCCCCATACAAATACTAATGTTAGCCAAAACAGACAATATGGACAGGTTCGGCCAACAGTCCAATGTGTATGGAGTCCTCAAACGATATCGATGGGGAAGTTTTGGACTGCAGACTAATTCATTCTCTTGGGCCGGGATCACACATGCGATGAAGTCGTCCGACACTCGCATGTGAAATCCCAGCCCTGGTGCCGGCACTCGGGAGTGGAGCGAGCGGCTGTATAGAACTACATGCAGCCGCTCGCTCCACGCCCGAGTGCCGGCGCCAGAGCTGGGATTTCACATGCGAGTGTCGGACGACTTTGTCGCATGTGTGATCCCGGCCTAAAGAGATAATTCGTGGCTAGAGAGGTCTTCAGTGGCTCTCTAACGGTGCATTCAGGCGGTAATATAAATCAGACTTTGTGATATATCTCAGAGAAATCTGCTACTTTCTCTTCCAGGACTGATCAGTCATTCTCAAAAAGCTCAACTTTTTTTTTAGGTAAAATCTGTGTTCAGTGAAGACAGATTTTCCCATTAGTGAGATAGGAGATGACAGTTGGTGCTGATAAGATTCTATGTTGACGGGAGGAGGGAGGAGCTAGAGAGCTCCTCCCCCACCAGTCTACAACTCCTATGCAGATCAGAGGGGGAGGAGCTCTGCCTCTAGTTCCTCCCCTCTACATTGCTGATAAGATTCTGTATTCGACCAAGAGCGCTCTCCTGTGGATTAGCTAGCATATAAAAGAATGAGCGCTTCCTAGTAAAAACTCTGCTAACAGTATATATAGAATGAGTGAGAAAAGGGGCTTCCCAGGTGTAATGGAAAAATTACTGCATGTGACCCCCCCACGCACAGTACATAGCGCACACATAAGTATTAAACTCTCAGTATATCGCAATGGTCATATGTGATGATGACGATAATAGTAGTCATCAATGTAACTGCAGCGCCAAAACACCGGGACCATGTTCATTACATAGAACAGAGTTTATTAATATTAAGCGTTTTCAGCATCTACCCATTACGGGGGTTGAAAAGGTCCCTTCCTTAGGATAAAAACAACACACTACTACACACATGTATAAATACATACAAAAGGTACCAAAATATATTTTTTTTCATATCACAATCTTTAATATTAAAAGAAAACTACAATTAGTAATCTTGCAATATTCACACTGGACACAGACTATTTTACACTTCCTATTTTTTCAGGAAAAAGTTTACAGCAGTTTCCTTATCATCAGAGGCAGGATTACACCTCTATAAACAGCTGTTAAAGGATCCACCATTCACAATAGGTGAGGCCACAGCTCATCCTGCTTTCCTTCCCGTCACGGTGATTTTTGCACACGCTCATTAGATGCTTGAATAAATACAAAAATAGGGTCGGGGCCTGATCATTGCAGCTAATGTATGTGCGCATTTCCTAAACTAACAGGAAGTTAGTATGGTAAAAAAAGCCCTAGTGGTCAATGTGAAAATTGTAAAATTTCTATTAATAAACAATTGTCAAGAAAATTAAAACATTGCCAAAATAAAAAAAAAATAAACATTTAATATAAATACCGGATTTAACCAATTTTCAGATTAAATATTCCCTTTATGAAGATCTGTTATAATGAAGCATCTAATGGGCGTGTGCAAAGATCACCAGCTGCGATATCATCTACTGTGATTGGTGGATCATGTGTTACCAGCTGTGCATAGAGATTACCTGTCATTGTAATTTTCCATTCTACGACCTATGTATTCCATACAATTAAAGCCTTATCTACTATTCCGCACATTAAAGAAGCACTCCTCCTCCTGTCAAATTTTCATTATCTTCATATATTGCATATTATACAGCACTGTGTACTTACAATTGCTCACTTTGCCTTTCTACCCAGAAAATTCTTCTCTTTTCCATTAGGTCTTGGACATCACGCGATTAGAAACAGACTAGCTGAATCCTTCAAAGCTCTATATAAAAACAGAAAGTGTCTTTGGCCTGCATGAGTCATCATCAGAACTACAGTACAATTCTACCTCACTGCAAAGTCCCTGGCAGGAGACAGGAATAAAGGAGCTGGGACAGAAGTCCAAGAGGGGGAGTGAAGTGGGGCTGTCAGGAACATTCAAGTGATGTAGCATTGTAGTTCTAATGCTGACTCATGCAGGGTAGAGAGACTTTCGGTTTCTACATAAAGCTTAGAAGGATTCAGCTAGTCTGTTTTCAATAATGTGAAATCAAAAAATCTAACAGAAAAGAGAAGAATTAGCTGGGTAGAAAGGCAAAATGAGCAATTGTAAGTACACAGTGCTATAACATGATGACTGCAATAAAAACTTTGATGGTGGCGCTTCTTTAAAGACACAGACAATAAAAACAGATCACAATACGTCTTCTCTTCATGCTTTATTGAGACACACCTTAAAATGTGATATTTCCCATGGAGGTCAAAGAAAGATCAAGTGCTAGTGTAGCACAAGCCTAATACTAGTCAAAAGGAACTTACACTTCCTATTCTATGTTTTTAAAGTGGAGTTGTGACATTTCCAGGTCAACATAGCATGAATGTAATATAATCAACACCGCTACAGTAATGAGCGCGAGGAAACTCCGAGATACACGGTGCCAGAACGTCCTTCATTAAGAAAAATAATCTGCCAGAAAACCATATCCATTTAATGCAAACATTGTTGGAATCAATCGCCGGGGGCCGAGCTAAGTATTTCATATAAAAACCTAACTGGTTTATGGAGCAACGTGTTATTTAATACTTAGAAATGAATATTTTCCAAAGCCAGGGCCAGAGATAATTAACAGAAAACACCATGCAAAGCTAAGACTGTAAACTAGCCAGCAGCATGTAAAGTACATTAATAGAACATCACTCCGATGACATTTTTTGCATCCCTGAAAAATGCAGAATTTATGGAGGATTTGTAACACCGCTAATGGGGGAGAAAGGGACATCGGCCCTAAAGCTGGCAATACATACTAGATGGCGGTCAATCCAGCGATAGCGGCTGGCCGATAGTCATCTGTCCCCACTGCTCAGCTCGGCCAAATATTCATGTGTTCTCTATGAGAGCCGCTGCTGAATTATTCTCATCGCCCCACGGAACAAAAGGATCCGGATATTCCATCTACACTGGAGTCCCCATACACATTGGATGGTCAATCGATCTCGCTGGAATCGGTGGGTTCAGCCAACTTTTTTCTAATGTATGGGGGCCTTAAAGGGGTTGTATGGAGCGAGGCCGCATCCTCTAATCAGGCACGCCCACTGGACGGCCGCGTTACTGGTCGGGGTGTGGCCTCGGCTTAATACAAGTGTATGGAGCAAGGCCCACGTCCACTGGCGGGAGTATGGATAAGTCATACATAACCTCCGGTCTAGGGTCGGAAACCGGCAAAT
The DNA here is from genome assembly GCA_033576555.1 of Oophaga sylvatica. Taxonomy (NCBI): domain Eukaryota; kingdom Metazoa; phylum Chordata; class Amphibia; order Anura; family Dendrobatidae; genus Oophaga; species Oophaga sylvatica. Next base: position 522,491,697 of record JARQOD010000004.1, on the reverse strand, counting down.
CCCCACAGCGCACTGTGCATGCGCTGGGGGCATTCATAAGTCTGTAGTCACACACCAGTGACTGCAGACTTATTGATTTGGACCGGACAACCCCTTTAAGTAGTTGTTATTTTTTAGACCAGATATCAAGCCACTCACATACAATAGAGGATGGTGAGCCACACAGTATTTAACGAGTAACCAATTAATTTTATTACTCAACAGTACATATTTTACAAAGTTGCTTATTTCATAGCTTATTAGAGAAATCTACTTCTTTCTCTTCCTGAATTGATCTTTCGTTCTAAAATCAGAGATAAAATCTGTATTCAGTGAAGACCGAAGTTTCCATTACTGAAATAGAAGATGACAGTTGGAGCTTATAAGATTCTATGGAGAGGGGAGGAGCTAGAGGTAGACTCCATTCTGCTGCAAGTTCACCAGAAATGACAGTTTAAGTTTTTTTTTTTTGCCATACATCTCAAATTGTAACTGTCATTTCAGGTGAACTTGCAGCAGAATGTGAGTCTTTCTCTGGCTCCTCCCACCTCCATAGAATCTTCTAAGCATCACTTGTAATCTCCTAAGTAAGAGGTAAAATGTGTCTTCACTGAATACAGGTTTTACAATTTTTATCCTTGAATTGAGAATGAAAAATCAGTCCGGAAAAGAAAGAAGCAGATTTCTCTGATATAATTTTATCATATTGATTTATGAAATAAAAATTAAAATCAACGGTTACTCTTTAAAGAAAACAAGCAAACTAAAGAAATTACCAATAGGCAAAGACTTTTGCCTAAATATTCCCAGTTAGCTAGTTTTGACCCCTGTACGGTATCCTAGTCATAACGTCTATGATAGCAATAATATACAATAGCATGTGCAATGGCCAAGTTTGGGGAATCACAGGTTGGAGGCCCAAGAAGCTCCACTGTCTACCAAGACCCTGGTTGAGAAGCAACATTCTGTTGTTGATCTGATGAAGTTAAAAAGTTCTCCTGCGCCACCAACGCCAGTTTGGTCAAGAGGTCGACAAAGTCTAGGATCTGATTTTGATGCGTTTACTAAAATGTACTCCAGGGGCATGAACTGCAGAACAGTCTAAATAGGTGGCCAGATAGACATTCTAGTAAATATATTGTCCTAACGTGTGGAGATACATATTTGTTCTGAAGATACCAGAACCAACCCCGTATTCACCTATGACAATCCTTAAAAGTGAGTCTGTCGGCACAAAATGACCGTTAAAACCAAGCACTGATGCTGGGTGCACCCTTGGTATGGCCAAACAGCTCAATGCATCTTCCAACCTACTCGTTTTCCATCCATCATCCATCATAGCCCTTCTCTGGCTTCGGTAAATCCTGAGCAATCAATAAAAAAGAGGGGAGAGGGTAAAAAACAAGCATGTGAGAATGTGTACTGAACCATTTGGTCATCCCATGTGGACGCCAAGTTCCTGTGTTTGGTATAATCAGTCATTTTGGATGGCTAGACTCATAGCATACTCATAAACATTGACCGACCTTGCGAATATTTTGGGCAAACCATTTTTTGAAATTATACGACAACAATCACTTGTAATGGACAGCGGCAGACTATGGTCTGGTAGTAAGATCAGTCTCAAGGGAATTTGACATCTAGAAGTAGATGTCTATGGCTGATGGCAAGCGAACAGTGACCACCTTGAGCATGAACATTATTTTCATGCAAACGATCCAACGTTTAACTAATTGGCTGCATTCGGGTCAGACCTAATCCTATATCTATGGCCAGTGTCAAAGAAACAAATGTGGCCAAAGTGGCTAGTCACATGAGAAAACTTAAAAATGTTTCAGACTTTCATAGTCTCAAGCTGCCCATAGAAAGTCGTTCCGCACCACAAATGCCCCGGATCCAGTATACAGCAAACTACATATATTACATAATTGAGGTATGATGGAGCTTTGGATGCGCAATGATTATGGTTAATTTCTGGGTAAGGAGAGGGCCAATATAGGATCAGCTGAGAAAGGAGAACCAGTCGTGCCAACAGACACTAGTAGACTATGGTGAAACTGGTGTTCTTTTATGGCCAGCTTAAAAGGGTAGATAGATTCTTCCACTCTGAACTCTCCCCTTTAATGTCAATTGAAAGGCCGTGTCTCATCTCAATCAGTAGTTTTTAGAGTGCTTGGTTGTATATGTGTCGACCCGCCACCACAATTGTGGATTACCAGGGCAATGGGGTACTCAGAGCCGAGCCCGTAGAAGTCTATGGGGATTTTGTCACAGGTAGCTGTGGCTCGGTCTGTGGCCCGGGCGGTCTGGCGTATGTTGGGGATATATTTACAGGGGATTGATTTATGTACAGTTCGTGACGCCACCTGTAGTATTCTGGTAATTAGTACCAGCGCTGCTGTAGATCTCTGAGGGGATGGTGAGGCAGCTAGATGTCGGGTCCCCTACAGGTGGGACTGGTCCCTCAAAGTCTATGGGATTTGTGAAGTCGGGTGCAGATAAAGAACACAGTCTCACACGGTCAGCGTCTTTCCATACCTTTACTTGTAAGATGTTCAAGCAGGTCCCAGGGAGGCTGATCCAAGGAGGATGTATTTCGAGATAGCAGCTGGGCAAGTTAGGGGCCTCCTTTAACTCCAATATGACGAGTCCAACTAGCATGAAGCGTAGTTCCCTCCAATAAATCTGGTTCTTCTACCACCATGCATGAAGCTATGGTGATGCTTCGGTCCCAGTAACCGGTTAACAGTGCAGGACTTCCAATCCTAAAGCACTCACAGTATCTACCACTGTGCCTTTCGCCTTGCCCGTGCTGGTAGCATAAGCATCCCTCACTTCACAGATATATATATATCAGTCAGTTCCTTCTTAGTTCCTTCCAGAGCTTGCTAGCAGAATACCAGTAATACTTTTAGGCAGGAGCACGTCTCTGAACCTCTACCGTCCTCTAGACAGGCGTCTGAATTATCTGCAGCTCACTCCTCTCTCCTGCACAGACTTCTCGCTGACTGACTGTCTCCTCAGACAAACTGAACTGCCTGAAGACAGGACACTCTCTGACTGAACACTCCCTGCTGATGTCACAAGCTTATAAACCTGTGGGCGTGTTCTAAGTGCATGTTGGAATGAATGTTCATTTAGCATTAAACTGCTATCTCTCCACACATCCTCCAGGGTACTGCGTGTGCCTTCACACACCAGGCTACACATTCCCCCATGGTAAAAGACAGCACTCCCGGGCTGTGAAATACAAGAAGACAGAAAATTTTGTTTATGCATAACAACAAACATTAACTTCTTCCCATCCGGGAGGTACGAATATCTTGAACGTTGCATTAAACATAGAAAAATACACAAAGTATCAAATAGACATTTTTCATATTAACGGTACAACTACTTTCACTTTTATAAAAACTTATATACATCTTCTCAGCTGCGGTAAACCCTGTCTGGGTCCTACCGTTCTTCACATCTCTTTATTAATTTCTGTTACACTTTCCATCCCGGGGGCTGGAACAATGCGATGATCCCTAGATCTCATGACGAACAGATCATGTGCTGCGATCAGAGTCTGGGTCGCAACAGTCTTTGTATGAACCATCAGGGGCGCAACGGGTATCTCTTTCTCGTGAGACGCCGACTGCGTCTCAATTTGCGTTGCAGGGGGCGATTCAGCTGTAACCGCAGTTTGCGATGTAGATTGGGTCGCCGATTGCGATGCAGAGGTGTACGCAGGGGGCGATGCGGAATAGGACGCACAATGCTGGTGTGATGCAGAGCAGGAAGCAGGTGTGCGCAATGGCTCAATTGAGGACGCACTAACCTGCTGCTGTCGCTGCTCCATCTCTTCCCAGTCGCTCTCCATCATTGACGGCTGGGTCCCCGCCGGTGTCCCTACCAGTAATTGATCATCTGCTGCGGCCTCCTGGCCGGGCGGGCGTTCCGGAACTGGCGGTACCTCCTCAACCTCCTTTGCCTCCACCGCTCCATCGGTGGGATCAGGATCGGTACTTTTGGGGGCAGCCTCCGGTTTCTCTTCAGCCTTCCTCAGCAGGGAACTTGGGAATTCAGGAGACGGCATTATGCTTGTAGGAGAGAACACTGCGTCCCTCAGCAGCCGCTGTTTCAGGGCACGCCAGCGTCTCTCTATCTCCTTCATTCCTTTTCGGTGGAGACAGGACCTTCGTCGCAGGCGCTCTGATGTCAGAGCGTTCACTTCCTGTCGCAGGACCTGCCGATGAGTCAGAGCCGGGGGCGGAGCCAGGCAACAGCGCGCTTTTACAGGTACGCCCACCTTCTTCTCCAGCGCCTGAGGGCGCGAATATGGCGGCAAAATGGCGGATTTTAGCGCCAAAAGTGCAAACAGTCCTTTTTCACAAAAACAATTCCTTAGGCACACAGGGCTCGCAATTTCGCGAGTTTCGCATCCTGTTCGTGACGCCAAGTTTGTGTCGACCCGCCACCACAATTGTGGATTACCAGGGCAATGGGGTACTCAGAGCCGAGCCCGTAGAAGTCTATGGGGATTTTGTCACAGGTAGCTGTGGCTCGGTCTGTGGCCCGGGCGGTCTGGCGTATGTTGGGGATATATTTACAGGGGATTGATTTATGTACAGTTCGTGACGCCACCTGTAGTATTCTGGTAATTAGTACCAGCGCTGCTGTAGATCTCTGAGGGGATGGTGAGGCAGCTAGATGTCGGGTCCCCTACAGGTGGGACTGGTCCCTCAAAGTCTATGGGATTTGTGAAGTCGGGTGCAGATAAAGAACACAGTCTCACACGGTCAGCGTCTTTCCATACCTTTACTTGTAAGATGTTCAAGCAGGTCCCAGGGAGGCTGATCCAAGGAGGATGTATTTCGAGATAGCAGCTGGGCAAGTTAGGGGCCTCCTTTAACTCCAATATGACGAGTCCAACTAGCATGAAGCGTAGTTCCCTCCAATAAATCTGGTTCTTCTACCACCATGCATGAAGCTATGGTGATGCTTCGGTCCCAGTAACCGGTTAACAGTGCAGGACTTCCAATCCTAAAGCACTCACAGTATCTACCACTGTGCCTTTCGCCTTGCCCGTGCTGGTAGCATAAGCATCCCTCACTTCACAGATATATATATATCAGTCAGTTCCTTCTTAGTTCCTTCCAGAGCTTGCTAGCAGAATACCAGTAATACTTTTAGGCAGGAGCACGTCTCTGAACCTCTACCGTCCTCTAGACAGGCGTCTGAATTATCTGCAGCTCACTCCTCTCTCCTGCACAGACTTCTCGCTGACTGACTGTCTCCTCAGACAAACTGAACTGACTGAAGACAGGACACTCTCTGACTGAACACTCCCTGCTGATGTCACAAGCTTATAAACCTGTGGGCGTGTCTAAGTGCATGTTGGAATGAATGTTCATTTAGCATTAAACTGCTATCTCTCCACACATCCTCCAGGGTACTGCGTGTGCCTTCACACACCAGGGCTACACATATACATGCCTTAAAGCCCCGTCACACACAGCGATTCGCTAGCGAGATCGCTGCTGAGTCACTAGTTTTGTGACGCAGCAGCGAGCTCACCAGCGATATCACTGTGTGTGACATTCAGCGACGATCAGCCCCCCTGCTGGGTATCGCTGATCGTCTCTGAATGTCCTGGACATTTTTTTGATCGCTGGTCTCCCGCTGGCAGGCACGCATCGCTGCGTGTGGCAGGCAGGAGACCAGCTGGTAACCAAGGTACACATCGGGTTTCCAGGTGCCGCGCAGCTCCTGGAACCCGATGTGTACCTTGGTTACCAGCTCCCTGCACCAGCGGGCTGGTATCCAACGTACACTGCGGGTAACTAAGTGACGTTACCCGCAGTGTCGCTGTCCTGATCGCTGCCTGAGCTGCCTGTTTGGCAGCTCACCAGCGATCATGTAGCGACACACCAGCGATCCTGACAAGTGCATATCGTTGTCGGGATCGCTGGTGTGTCGCTATGTGTGACGGGGCCCTTATACAAGTAGCTTCCTCATCAAGGAAGACTACAGGAAGCCTAGTTCCACCTATAGAAACAGCAATCCAAAAAGTCAACATAGACCCTATAACGAGCCTTGCCCCATGACTTCAGATAAGAAGCCAAACCAGAAACTCCATTTTCAGACTCGTATTTCGGGGTGTGAGTGGCCAACACCTTGAAACACTGCAAGTGGAGTTTCTGGTTTTAGCTTCTTACCCCAAGTCTTATGGCAAGACTCGTTAAAGGGTCACTAATGAATTTTAGGATTGCTAATCCCATAGATGGAACTTGACTTCCTGTCCTCTTCCTCTCTGAAGAGACTACTTGCATATTTAAATTCCCAGGGGATGATTGCATGGCCTATAAGGCTCCCTAAGCCATCTCGGCACTCTCCACAAGAAGTAAGGGCCCCGTCTCACATAGCGACACACCAGCGATCCCGACAACGATCAGGATCGCTGGTGTGTCGCTACATGATCGCTGCTGAGCTGCCAAACAGGCAGCGATCAGGACAGCGACACTGCGGGTAATGTCGCCTAGTTACCAGCAGTGTACATTGGATACCAGCGCACTGATGCAGGGAGCTGGTAACCAAGGTACACATCGGGTTTCCAGGCACAGCCCCGCACCTGGAAACCCGATGTGTACCTTGGTTACCAGGAGATCGCTGGTCTCCTGCCTGTCACACGCAGCGATGCGTGCTGGCCAGCGGGAGACCAGGGATCAAAAAAAGTCCAGGCATTTCTGACACGACCAGTGATTCACAGCAGGGGCCTGATCGCTGGTACGTGTCAGACATAGCGAGATCGCTGCTGAGATCGAGATCGCTGCTGAGATCGCTGTGATCTCGGTAGCGATCTCGCTATGTGAGACCGGCCCTTTACGTTAACCCTTAATTTACAGTTATCCGGCTAGGCGTCCATTATAGGTGAGAACAAAAGGATTTTGAAGCAGCAAGCTATGAAATGCTCCTATTACTGGACACACCTAGGAGGCAAAAAAACTGAATAAATCCAGCAACCAGATGGTACTAGCCTGCGATAATCTAGGCTTCCAGACATGAATTAGTTTTTCAATTGTCAAATGACTTTATTCATCATTTAGGCAAAATTGCCACTATCTTTTTCACTGTATCAGACTATAGGATTTTTCTTCCTATAAAGGTTGGTTGTGTTCATGGGCTTATCCGATCCACAATTTCCATAAATTTTCAGCTCAAAAGAACTTTTCATATAACCATCAGCAGAATAGGTATACAACTTTAACTCTACTTATCTCAAGTCTCATTGCCTCGTCAATACATTTGCCAACATAAGCTTGGCAGTCTCCACAAGGCGAATAAGAGGCATTGCCTAACTAATAAGTTAATGAGGGCTCATTGACTACACCAGAACTTTACAGCTCTGTTCCGCTTACCAATCATTTAATTGGTGCACTATAATTTAGTACCTCAACCCTTTTGGTCAACGGCCTCAGAGAAATTAACCGCAATTATAATAAAACTATTTCGCGGAAAACAAATGTCAGCACTTTAGGACTTGAAGAAGAGGCGTGAACACGGCAGGAAAGGACATCATGTTCTTGAACGCATTTCCGGGTTCTTTCATTAACGGATTTGGAATAATATATAAGTTAATAGCTTCATCTTGGTCAAAGACAAAATGATGGATGAGTCCAACTGAACTCTTTAGGATGTGAAGGCCCCATATACATTAGACTAATGTCAGCTGAACCCACCGATATCAGTCAGAATGTGAATGGGGGCACCGGCCGACTGAGATGGTGATCGGACATGTTCGATTTCGAACTGTTGATCGCATGATTATCCCAGAAATAAGCCGATGTCAATCGGCTGTTTTCTCGAAGAGAACACAGGAGCTCGAACTGTTGATCGCATGGTTATCCCAGAAATAAGCCGACGTCAATCGGCTGTTTTCTAGAAGAGAACACAGGAGCTCGAACTGTTGATCGCATGGTTATCCCAGAAATAAGCCGACGTCAATCGGCTGTTTTCTCGAAGAGAACACAGGAGCTCGAACTGTTGATCGCATGGTTATCCCAGAAATAAGCTGACGTCAATCGGCTGTTTTCTAGAAGAGAACACAGGAGCTCGAACTGTTGATCGCATGGTTATCCCAGAAATAAGCCGACGTCAATCGGCTGTTTTCTCGAAGAGAACACAGGAGCTCGAACTGTTGATCGCATGGTTATCCCAGAAATAAGCTGACGTCAATCGGCTGTTTTCTCGAAGAGAACACAGGAGCTCGAACTGTTGATCGCATGGTTATCCCAGAAATAAGCCGACGTCAATCGGCTGTTTTCTAGAAGAGAACACAGGTGCTCGAACTGTTGATCGCATGGTTATCCCAGAAATAAGCCGACGTCAATCGGCTGTTTTCTCGAAGAGAACACAGGAGCTCGAACTGTTGATCGCATGGTTATCCCAGAAATAAGCCGACGTCAATCAGCTGTTTTCTAGAAGAGAACACAGGTGCTCGAACTGTTGATCGCATGTTATCCCAGAAATAAGCCGACGTCAATCGGCTGTTTTCTAGAAGAGAACACAGGAGCTCGAACTGTTGATCGCATGGTTATCCCAGAAATAAGCCAACGTCAATCGGCTGTTTTCTAGAAGAGAACACAGGAGCTCGAAGTGTTGATCGCATGGTTATCCCAGAAATAAGCCGACGTCAATCGGATGTTTTCTCGAAGAGAACACAGGAGCTCGAACTGTTGATCGCATGGTTATCCCAGAAATAAGCCGACGTCAATCGGCTGTTTTCTCGAAGAGAACACAGGAGCTCGAACTGTTGATCGCATGGTTATCCCAGAAATAAGCCAACGTCAATCGGCTGTTTTCTCGAAGAGAACACAGGTGCGGTAGGACGAGCGAGCGACCTATGTACGGGAGAGTCGGCTGAGATGCCCATCAGCTGAATGATCGGCCAAAGCATCAACAACAGCCATCTAATGTATATGACCAGCTTAGAAGGCTTGTCCCAGTATTGTCATACATGGCATTTTTGCCATCTCTGATCTATGCTCAAAGTGACAGCAGAGTTCTAAAAGTGTCATGCCACTTCTTCTCCTGTCGGTGTGTAGCCCTGGTACACAATACCAGGAGGATGAGTGGAGAGGTAACAGTTAAAGGCTCTTCATACATCATGTACACTTCTGACACACCCAGCAGGGGTGTGGAAGGGAGTGATTTTAGTCAGTCAGTTTCCTGTCCTTGGACAGAGTAGACGTGTCCAGTTTTGAGCCTGTCAGCAGTTCAGAAAGTGGAGGCTAGTACAGGTGGTCTAGTTCACCTCAGCCTAGTCAGAGCTGTGCCCCACTGGAAGAAAGACTGAGCTATCTATTAAGAGTCGAGCAAATCGAAGGGCAAAGTGGAAGGAAGATTATTGGAAAAGTGCTTTTGGCTTGGAAAAGTCCTGCACATTGCTACCGGTCACTGGGGACCGAAGGATCACTATTAGCTACAAGCATAGTGGTAAGAAAACCAGGAATTTACCGGACCCTAGGTCGCGGCAAACAGCCCCATATAGTCAGTACGTAACTGGAGTCAGGTGAAATAGGGACTTTGAGTCAAGCGCAGACAAAAGCAAGAACCTAGTTTCATCAATTGGAAGGCTTCACCACAAATCTGACTGGGCAGTACAGCTTTGGAAAGCTGAAATTATAGAGGGAACTACGCTGCAAGCTGGTTGCACTCTTCATCATTGGACAGTAAAGGAGGCCCCTAACTTGCTTAGCTGTTGCCTCAAAGCTCATCCTCCATCAACCCCATCAGCCTCCCTGGGACCTGCCTTACCATCTTGCAAGTAAAGGTATGGAAAGACGCTGGCCGTGTGAGACTGAGTTATTTATTGCATGCCTGCACAATCCCTACCTAACTACCGACCTGAGGGAAGAGTCCCACCTGTAGGGGACCCGACATCTAGCTGCATCACCATCCCCTCAGAGATCTATAGCAGCGCTGGTACAAATTACCAGAAGACTACAGGTGGCGTCACGAACTGTATATAAATCTATCCCCTGTAAATATTCCCCAACATACGCCAGACCGCCAGGGCCACAGACCGAGCCACCGCTACCTGTGACAATCCCCATAGACTTCTACGGGCTCGGCTCTGAGTACCCCATTGCCCTGGTAACCCACAATTGTGGTGGCGGGTCGACACAAAAATTGGCGTCACGAACAGGATACGAAACTTGCAGCATTGCGAGCCCTGTGTGCCTGTGGAGTGTTTTGGTGAAAAAGACTGTTGCTGTTGTTTGGCGCCAAATACCGCCATATTTGCCGCCAGATTCGCGCCCTAAGGCGCTGGAGAAGAAGGTGGGCGTACCTGAAAGAGCGCGCAAAGTCTTGGACACGCCCCCGGCTCTGACTCATCGGCAGGTCCTGCAACAGGAAGTGAACGCTCTGACATCAGAGCGCCTGCGACGAAGGTCCTGTTCCCACTGCGGTGCCTGTGAAATAGCAGCGTCTGGAACCGGTAGGCTCCGTTTAACCAAGGGGGCGCTAAGATGTCACAACAACCGGCTGACAGTGCGGCCCCGGCCGGAGGCCCCAATCCCGCACCGTCTGGTATTGTAGCGCCAGATGGGGGCGCAGGCCCTGCACCCAGTCCGGTAGTCCCGATCATGCCACTAACGCTCCCATATATGCCTGGGGCGAAATGGCTTCCCCAATACAGCGGTGGGCCAGGCACATTAGCAGGCTTCAAGCGGAAGTTATGCAGCATCCTAGAAATGTACTCCATGCCGGAGAGACAGAAAGCTGCTGTGCTAATAGGGCAGCTAACTGGCGCTGCTGAGAGGGAAGTGGAGACTTGGGATACCGTTGATCAGGAGTCGGTACCTGCGATCTTCCTTAAGCTACATGCCATATTTGAAGACCGCACAGAAACGGATCTCCGGATGGCCTTCTATCACTGTTCACAACAGCCAGGTGACAGCATCCGGGACTATGCTTGCCGACTACAGGGAGCCCTGAGAGCCCTCAAGCAAATTAACAATTTAAATGCTATCGACGAGAATAGAATGCTGAAAGAACAATTTATACAGGGATTGAGATCCCCAGAGGAACGCAGAACTGTAAATTGGTGGTCCTTAGATCATCCGGATGCTACCTTTGATGCCCTAAAGGACATGGCAATAAAAGGGCTGCGGCCCCTGGGCAAACCTGAGGTGGCCACCCAACATCATCAGGGTGAAGTCACTCTGGAACCGGCAGTAACCCCCTGTTCCCCGCTAGTGGCTGAAGCCAAAGCGCAGGTGACACCTCCTAGTGAATTGGACTGTCTGCGCTCAGAGGTGCGCCAGCTGACTAAAAATCTGGCCGCTGTGATGAGTGCCCTACAGCTGCGGAAAGAGGAGGAAGGGAAGATCTTGTTAGCTGACTGCCCAGAGGACGTTCCGTGGATGCACCGGAGAAGAAAGAAGACGTCGCCCCCCCGGAGGAGGACAACGCCACCCCTAGGAGCAACCTCTGATCAACACCCTCCTCGTCGAGAGATCATCTGTTATCGCTGCAACCGGAAAGGTCATCTGTCTACACAGTGTCCTTTAAACGGGCAGAACCTGGGTCCAAGGGCCAACACCCAGGAGAATACCCGTCAGGCCCCCTAGACTGGAACCGCAGGTATGTGGGCGGACGACCCTACCTGTCTATTATTCTAGATGGTATTGCTGTTCCAGCATTGTTAGACACTGGGTCCCAGGTGACCCTAATACCTGATGCTCTATATACCAAGTACTGGTCAATGGACAGTCTTAAACCTCCGAGCCTTGACTTTACTGTGTATGCTTCTAATGGTCTTCCTGTAGAAGTACTCGGAACAAAATGTGTAGATGTAAAGGTGGGCAGAGAGGAGTTGAAAGACCAAGGGCTTCTGGTAGTAAAGACTGTAAATGAGGAGAACGGTCTAAATATAATTTTGGGTACTAACATTATCGGTAATTGTTTGGGAGAAGTTGTGTTCTTGCTCCAACAGCTCGCTGAGATTGCCCGACCAAGGCAGAGAGGAGTAATCCAAAGGGAGATCCGGGCCCTGGTGTGTCAGCAGCAAGCGAAGCTTACCGACGGCGAAATTGGTAATGTACGGGTCACTGACTCGGATCCTATTGTGATACCCCCAATGAGTGAAATGATCATCTGGTGCAGGGCGGCCATAGGTCTGAGAGGACAGAATTACCAAGCTGTAGTAGAACCCCACCATTCAGAACATAGACCTACACTTATGACTGCTAGAGGAGTAGTAGAAGTGGTGAATGGAAGAGTACCGGTACGGCTTCTCAATTGGGGAGATGATGAGGTAAATTTACCCCGTTATGCAACCATTGCTAAACTTCATGCTGTTGATAATAATTCTATTCTCCCGGCTGAGTCCTTAGACTCCTGTCAAATAGCGGAGGACAATGACCCAGCAACTCAGGTGGCGGAATGGTGTCAGCAACTCCATATTGGGACGGACACCACTCCCGCTCACCAGAAGCAAGGGGTATTACGGGTGGTGCAAGAGTACGCCCAAGTGTTTAGCAAAAATCCACTTGATTTTGGGACAATTAAGGGAGTACAACATCATATCCCTACAGGCAGTCATCCTCCCATCAAAGAGCGGTATAGGCCCATACCTCCAGCTCATTATCAGAAGGCTAAAGAAATGTTGAATGATATGAAGAAAGCTGGGGTGATAAGGGATAGTTGTAGCCCCTGGGCAGCCCCTCTAGTTCTGGTTAAAAAGAAAGATGGTAGTATGAGAATGTGTGTGGATTACAGGCAGGTGAACCGCATAACACACAAGGATGCATACCCGTTACCACGTATAGAGGAATCATTAGCTGCTCTGAAAACGGCTAACTACTTTTCTACCCTCGATCTGACTAGTGGTTACTGGCAAGTGGCTGTGGCTGAGGAGGATCGTGAGAAAACGGCTTTCACCACCCCAATGGGGCTCTGTGAGTTCGACAGAATGCCGTTTGGGCTCAGTAGTGCCCCAGGAACTTTTCAGAGAGTGATGGAAAACTGTCTGGGACATCTCAATTTTGAAACCGTGCTGCTATACCTAGACGACGTTATCGTGTATTCCAAGACATATGAGGACCATCTGAAGCACCTGGCAGAAGTATTCGAGTCCCTGTCCAGGTACGGGATGAAGTTGAAACCCTCAAAATGCCATCTACTCAAACAGAAGGTACAATACTTGGGGCACATCGTCAGTTCGGAAGGAGTAGCGCCAGACCCAGAGAAAGTCACTGCCATCCAGAAGTGGCCGGAGCCGAAGAACCTTAAGGAAGTGCGACAGTTCCTGGGACTAACGGGTTACTACAGGAGATTCGTGAAAGATTACACGAAGAAGGCAGCTCCTTTACAGGACCTCCTAGTAGGACAATCCCTGAAGAGCAGAAACCCTCCCTTTAATTGGGGTAAAGAACAGGCTGAAGCATTCCAAAAGATGAAAGAGATCCTTACAGGTGATGAGATCTTAACCATCCTGATTACAGCCAACCGTTCCTGTTGTACACCGACGCCAGTAATGAAGGGTTGGGAGCAGTTCTCAGTCAGAAGCAGAATGGCCAAGAAAAAGTCATCGCATATGCCAGCAGAAAACTCAGGCCAACTGAAAGGAATCCGGAAAATTATAGCAGCTTCAAGCTGGAGTTTCTGGCGCTGGTCTGGGCCATTACTGAAAGATTTAAGCACTATCTGGCCTCCAATAAGTTCACTGCGTTTACGGATAACAACCCGTTAACGCACCTGGAAACCGCCAAGCTGGGCGCCATGGAGCAGCGATGGATGGCTCGGTTGTCCAATTACCAGTTTACTATCAAGTACCGGGCAGGTCGAAAGAATGCTAATGCTGATGCGTTGTCCCGAAGGCCGCATGACTCTGATATGGAAGAAGAATCGGACGACCTGGAAGAAATTGAGCTACCTGCGTTCCATCGAAATGGGTAGTCCACGAGCATCGAGTCCACAGAAAGCAGTATGGTGCAACATTAAATCCTTTACCCCATCACAGCTGGAAAGAGACTCAGGACAGTGATCCAGTGGTCAGCCGCATCAAGGAGTTGTTAAAACAGGAAGGTTCCTCCTTGGAAAAGGATGCACCTATGTCAGCCAAGCTCCTGTGGAACGAGAAAAGCAGGTTGTTCCTATACCGTGAGAAGTTGTGCAGGAGATACGTCAACCCCAGAACCCATGAAATGGTCTGGCAAATAGTGGTCCCCAAGGCAGACGTCCCAATGGTGTTGGAAGCGTACCACGATCAAGCAGGACACTTTGGCTGGAGAAAGCTGGAGACCCTGTTGAGATGCCGGTTCTACTGGGTAGGATGCGCAGCTCCATCGAGAGGTGGTGTCGGAACTGTGGACCCTGTGGTCTCAGAAGAAAGGACTACGGTAGTCAAAAGGCACCCCTGCAACCTATCCGGACGACTCGTCCCCTGGAGATTGTGGCCCTGGACCATGTCAAACTGTCGCCAAGTAGATCTGGATACTCATACGCCTTGACCATGGTGGACCATTACTCCAGATTTCTGGTGGTTGTTCCAGTTAAGGACCAGACCGCAGTGACGGCAGCGAAAACCTTTCAAGCAAGCTTCTGCAGACCGCATGGGTATCCGGAGCAAGTATTAACCGATCAGGGACCTGCTTTCGAAGCCGATTTATTCAAGGAATTCTGTCACATGTACGGGTGCAAGAAAATAAGAACAACACCATATCACCCTCAAACCAACGGTCTTTGCGAAAAAATGAACCATATTGTCCTTGACTTGTTGAGATCCATACCGTTGGAAGACAGGAATCGATGGCCGGATTTACTACCTGATTTGGTCGATTTGTATAACCATATACCTGTAAGCTCAACTAACTGCACTCCAGCCTATCTTATGAGGGCAAGGCCCGGAAGACTACCAATGGATTCTAGAACTTGGAGTGGTAGAACCGGAGGCAGACGACGCTGTTGAAAACTGGGACATCAATCGGCAAGAGCAATACAGAAGAGTGCAAATCTGTGTGGAGGAAAGTCTCAATAAGGCACGGGAGAAACAGGAAGATGTTTACAACAGAAATGCTCCTGCCAAGCCTTTGATGCCTGGAGAGGTAGTATTAAAAAGGAAAAGGAAAATGCACAAATTGGATAACCAGTGGGAACAAGAACCCTACGTCATACAAGATTCTAAATATGACAACAGAAAAGTTTGTGTCGTCAGTAAGGACGGAGGAAGAACAACAATCACTGTGTCCAGAGATCATTTGAAATTGTGTCCAGAACACTTAAAGCGTTGTGAAAAGAACCCTGTCCTCAATCAAGGAGAAAGAAAGGAAGAGGTCATACACACCGATCTGGGAGATTTTCCTGCGGATTGGCCTAGACTGGGAGATGCTGTGATAATTCCAGTGTTGCAGTTTTATCAGCCACAAGAGGAAGTTCTACCTCCAGTTGTGCCTGTGGTGCCAGTTGAGCCCGCTCAGGAGTTACCCATCCCAGCAACACCTCAACCTGTGGAATCTCAAGAAGGATCATCTGAAGCAGCGCCCCATACTATGGGATCCCCTGGTGAAGCTGACTCACACCGCCCAGCCATCAGTACGCTTGCCAGATCCATAGAAAGATTGAGGCAGTTCTATAGTTTGCCGTTACGCAGTGCAGACAGATCGCAACTTGATATACCTGAAGCTACACCACGTAGATCAGAGCGAACCACCAAAGGGAAGTTACCCATTAGATATCAGCAGTGATTACAACGAATTCATGTGAATATTGTAAAAAGTCTATATATATATATATATATATATATGTGTTTTTCCCTATTATGTTTTACAATGGACTCAGAGGCTGAGGACTGAGCCAGCCCAAAAACTGTATCCTGTAAATAGTTGCACTAAAGTGCCTTTTTAATGGTTTCACACGAAACCTTGACTTACCTCTGAACCGAAAACCCGTGTGGTGTGGCACTGAGTGAGGTCTGCATTTGGATGTCCTGCAGCCCACCCAGGACCCACGTTGAAGGTTTGGTGCGGGTCCTTCACAAGAATACTGTATATTTATTGAATGCTATTTAATATTTGTATTTTTCTCTATATAATGTTTTTGTTTTGCAACGTTCAAGATATCCTCACCTCCCGGATGGGACGAATTACTGTTTAATTGTTGATGTTTTCATGCATAAACAAACTGTCTCTTTATATTTTACAGCCCGGGAGTGCTGTCGTTTACCATGGGGGAATGTGTAGCCCTGGTACACAATACCAGGAGGATGAGTGGAGAGGTAACAGTTAAAGGCTCTTCATACATCATGTACACTTCTGACACACCCAGCAGGGGTGTGGAAGGGAGTGATTTTAGTCAGTCAGTTTCCTGTCCTTGGACAGAGTAGACGTGTCCAGTTTTGAGCCTGTCAGCAGTTCAGAAAGTGGAGGCTAGTACAGGTGGTCTAGTTCACCTCAGCCTAGTCAGAGCTGTGCCCCACTGGAAGAAAGACTGAGCTATCTATTAAGAGTCGAGCAAATCGAAGGGCAAAGTGGAAGGAAGATTATTGGAAAAGTGCTTTTGGCTTGGAAAAGTCCTGCACATTGCTACCGGTCACTGGGGACCGAAGGATCACTATTAGCTACAAGCATAGTGGTAAGAAAACCAGGAATTTACCGGACCTAGGTCGCGGCAAACAGCCCCATATAGTCAGTACGTAACTGGAGTCAGGTGAAATAGGGACTTTGAGTCAAGCGCAGACAAAAGCAAGAACCTAGTTTCATCAATTGGAAGGCTTCACCACAAATCTGACTGGGCAGTACAGCTTTGGAAAGCTGAAATTATAGAGGGAACTACGCTGCAAGCTGGTTGCACTCTTCATCATTGGACAGTAAAGGAGGCCCCTAACTTGCTTAGCTGTTGCCTCAAAGCTCATCCTCCATCAACCCCATCAGCCTCCCTGGGACCTGCCTTACCATCTTGCAAGTAAAGGTATGGAAAGACGCTGGCCGTGTGAGACTGAGTTATTTATTGCATGCCTGCACAATCCCTACCTAACTACCGACCTGAGGGAAGAGTCCCACCTGTAGGGGACCCGACATCTAGCTGCATCACCATCCCCTCAGAGATCTATAGCAGCGCTGGTACAAATTACCAGAAGACTACAGGTGGCGTCACGAACTGTATATAAATCTATCCCCTGTAAATATTCCCCCAACATACGCCAGACCGCCAGGGCCACAGACCGAGCCACCGCTACCTGTGACAATCCCCATAGACTTCTACGGGCTCGGCTCTGAGTACCCCATTGCCCTGGTAACCCACAATTGTGGTGGCGGGTCGACACATCGGATCCTTTGCTCTATCCTCCGTGGTTGGCCCAATATTGACAACGGTTAATATCATCATCTATCTCCCCTGAAAAAGAAGCATTTACAGGAAACAGATTAGCAAAATTGATTTCCCTGCACTTCGTTCTGGCGATAGGTAGAGATTAAAAGAGAATGCTACCAATGCCAAATCAACCCCTTCTAAATTGAAAAAAAATCATTAAATATAAATTGGTTCCCTCGAGTTCAATCGTTGTAGGTTTAGCTGAATGGCATCTGTCATTGCTACTTGCTTTAATAATTGTTAAAATGGCAAATATGTTGTGCTCCGACACATTACTTATCCATTGTTGGAGTTACGATGGTGGCCCCAAGATCTGGGACCCAACTTTCTTAGGAACTGGTATAAAGGGATCAACAGAAGATGAGAACGCAAAAGCGGGGGCGGACATATCAGTGGTGGAACCCGTGCAGCCGCACAGGGGCCAAGAGGTAAGGGGGCCACATTTCCACCTCCAAAACAGGTAGAAATTGAGAATTATGATTGACTATTGGAATCCAAAGGGCCATTATATTGTTCTTGACTTTTCGGTCTGTGCCAAAACCTTAAATTAATTGGGAAAAAAAATGTTTTTTTTCTTTAAAAAAAAAAATTTCAAGGTACAGTTTCTTACAGACACCATGTGCCCCATGACTGGTTAAAGGGTTACAAAATGTCATGTATAAATCAATATTACCCAACCAACATTATACTAAACTGTCAGTGCCAAGCATAGCAAAAACTAAAATCAATGATTACCGCGAGTGGATAAAAAAGAACAGAATACCTATAAAAGGGAGTGTCCTTCAAAACTCATATTCCAAATGTAAAACCTCATCCTCAGCCCCCAACCAAAGCGCAAACAAGAACAACTGATTACAAGGTAAATCTCTTTAAAAGGAAAAAAAAATCTGGTAACATGAAAAAAAATTCCCCCAAAACGAAAATGTCTCCAGGTCATACTGTAGTCCGATGGAGCCAGTCCATCTGGAAATGTAATATTCCAAGGGTTTGCAAACCACCTGTGAAAACAATTTCATGTTTAGATTATGTGGGCTACAGCTTCTTCACACCTAACCTTATGTTTCTATCCAACAGGGCTACTTCAAAGGCCAGCCATTAAAGCAGATGGTCATTGTCGCCTATTTAGGACTGGGAAGACCTGCAAAACAGCCAGTTAGATCCGAAAAACAAACAAACCTTCCAGCTTTTATGATGCACATTAACATCTACTCTGAATATGCACACCTCTTAGTAAATACAATCCCCAATGTTGTTACTCCACTGCTTTTAGTTTTCTGTGGGCATCTGAGGATTCCTGAGTGGCCCATCACAAATGTTCTCCACGCACCGAAAAAGTCCTTCATGTTGGAAGATGGTTGTCATATTCAAAGAGCGGTGTGTCTCAGTGGGATATATAGTTCACACGTGTCTCTATAGGAATGGCAGCCATTGAGCAAAGGCCCTTGTATACGATAGGTGACCAAAATAAGTTTGTGGTTGTGATCACCCACTCTGTGGCACCTAACAAAGCCATGACGCAAAGCTGCATTTTCTACAACTTAGTCATAACGTTGGGTCAAGGACAACCCAACAAGCAGTATGTTTTTTACTCGCTTATATAGCACCATCCTATTCCATCGTCATCAATGTCCGCATTGGGGCTCACAATCCAAATTACAAATCAGTAGGTCTTTGGAGAGTGGGAATACAATGGAGTTCCCGGCCGAAGACCACACAAACATGGGGAGAACATACAAACTACTTGCAAATGTTGTTCTTGGTGGGATTTGGACCCAGGATCTCACCACTACGAAGCAACAATCCTAACCACTGTGCCACCATGTCGACCCAATAAACAAGAAGGACGTGTCGTTGCCACTGAGCAAAACCAGAGGTTGACTCACTGAATGATGCTGCTGTTCGACATCAACATGCAGGTCAGATCCTCGGTTCCTCGGACAGAAGATCATCTACGGGGCTCTAGAGTCATTGGAGGATTGATAGACCCCAATGATATTGTCAGGATTGGATGACAAACCTTTGGGTCTTTAGGCACGCCAATCTACATGTCATAGGACCAAATACCCACCAGGCCTGGAAGATTTTACACTTCACTAAACCAGTTGTATATAATTGGGGCAAACTATATCCATCTGTCCAAACCATGGAAAGTCAACGTTTGAAAATCTCAAACTTTCAAAGCTAAATTACTCACATGTTCTCCAAGAAAGATATAAAAATCTATCATGACAATAAATGATCGCATGAAGCCGACATACGTAATAAGAGTCTTCATTATTAGGTGTCCAGGTCCTGAGACGTCACCGTAAAGTCACCCTGAGGCACAGAACAGTAAAGGTACTGCCACACTAAACAATCCCGCTAGCGATCACGATAACGACGCATACTAATGCGATCGCTAGCGGGATTGTTTCTATATCGCTGATAGCGGCTTAACTTAGCGATGTCGTTAAGGACGCTATCGCGGTTAGCGATCTCCTTAACGACTTTAGCGGTACAAAAGTACCGCTAAATCGCTAAGAAAAGGTGCCACACTAGCGATATATACTTACCCAGCGGGAGCGCCGACGATAAAATAGGGTCCGGAACAATGAGAACGACGAGCGAGATCACAGCAGGATCTCAGCAGGGGCCACGTCGCTGGTAGATGCCGCACAGAACAACATCGCTAACGGGATCGCTAAATAGTGACGTTTTTTAGCGATCCCGTTAGCGATGTTGTTTAGTGTGGCATACCCTTAAAGGCTTCACAGATGCCATCTCCTCAGCCAACAGGTTGAGATAAGCAAGGCAAATTATCGACCTATGTGGAACGCCAGCATTTAATCTAATTATTTACTGCAAATCAGACACATTTGTAACACACGACTGGAAACAATAGACTGAGGACTGAATAAGCAAAAGCTGGAGAGGAATACTTGCCGGAAATCAAGCGTCACCTACAGCCAAATTTCCACACCACGTCAGTGCTCGGGATACAGAGAATATTTTTGTCACACATTTTGTGACTCATCTCGTGTTGGATCACAAATGTCGAGCTAGATAACATGAAAGTGCTGGGAATACTGGGGCAAATTAAGGCAATTTCCTGGGACCTTTACCACCATTTTTGACTATTTTTGATGGGTTTAAATTACCCATCGAAGTCTAGCTATGGAAGTTCTTGAGTTAAAAACCTCAAAACAAAAACAAAGAACAAACCTCCGATACAAAAACAAGTTACCAACCATCAGACCAAGCAGGGATCAATGCTCCTTTCGATAGAAAATGGGTTTACTAAATGTCTATGGCCTATGGGCATAATTCTGAATAACTGATTATTCATATACTTGGGCACGCTACTGATCTGAGCCTTGCACCTGCATAACCAGAAAAATATGAGGTGTGAATGGGTAACGGATGCAAAGATAGAAGGATAGATAGATGGATGGAAGGATATATAGATAGATGGAAGAATAGATAGATGGAAGGAAACATAGATGAATGGATGGAAGGATAGATAGATGGAAGGATAGATAGATGGATGGAAGGATAGATAGATGGATAGAAGGATAGATAGATGGATAGAAGGATAGATAGATAGATGGAAGATAGATAGATGATGAAGGATAGATAGATGGATGGAAGGATAGATAGATGATAGATGATGATGAAGGATAGATAGATGGATGGAAGGATAGATAGATGGATGGAAGGATAGATAGATGGATGGAAGGATAGATAGATGGATGGAAGGATAGATAGATGGATGGAAGGATAGATAGATGGATGGAAGGATAGATAGATGGATGGAAGGATAGATAGATGGATGGAAGGATAGATAGATGGATGGAAGGATAGATAGATGGATGGAAGGATAGATAGATGGATGGAAGGATAGATAGATGGATGGAAGGATAGATAGATGGATGGAAGGATAGATAGATGGATGGAAGGATAGATAGATGGATGGAAGGATAGATAGATGGATGGAAGGATAGATAGATGGATGGAAAAGGATGAGAAGGATAGATAGATGGATGGAAGGATAGATAGATGGATGGAAGGATAGATAGATGGATGGAAGGATAGATAGATGGATGGAAGGATAGATAGATGGATGGAAGGATAGATAGATGGATGGAAGGATAGATAGATGGATGGAAGGATAGATAGATGGATGGAAGGATAGATAGATGGATGGAAGGATAGATAGATGGAAGGATAGATAGATAGATAGAATAGATAGATAGATAGGATAGATAGGATGGAAGGATAGATAGATAGATGGAAGGATAGATGGAAGGATAGATAGATGGAAGGATAGATAGATGGAAGGATAGATAGATGGAAGGATAGATAGATGGAAGGATAGATAGATGGAAGGATAGATAGATAGATGGAAGGATAGATGGAAGGATAGATAGATGGAAGGATAGATAGATAGAAGGATAGATAGATAGATAGAAGGATAGATAGATAGATAAGATAGATAGATAGATAGATAGATAGATAGATAGATAGATGGAAGGATAGATAGATAGATGAAGATAGATGAAGGATAGATAGATGGAAGGATAGATAGATAGAAGGATAGATAGATGGATGAAGGATAGATAGATAGATGGAAGGTTAGATAGATAGATGAAGGATAGATAGATCTAGATGGGAAGGATAGATAGATGATGATAGATAGATAGATGGATGGAAGGATAGATAGATGGATGGAAGGATAGATAGATGGATGGAAGGATTAGATAGATGGAAGGATAGATAGATGGATGGAAGGATAGATAATGATGAGGATAGATAGATGGATGAAGGTTAGATAGATGGAAGGATAGATAGATGATGGAAGATAGATAGATGGAAGGATAGATAGATAGAGGAAGGATAGATAGATGGAAGGATAGAATGGAAGATGATAGATGGAAGGATAGATAGATAGAAGGATAGATAGATAGAAGGATAGATAGATAGAGAGGTTAGATAGATAGATAGAAGGATAGATAGATAGATACATAGATAGATGGATAGAAGGATAGATAGATAGATAGATAGATAGATAGATAGATAGATAGATAGATAGATAGATAGATAGATAGATAGATAGATCCCTATGGGTATGAATCCACCGGCGGCATTTATGACGGAGTCATGGAACATTCTATTGCAAATACTTTCCGACGCCTCTTTCTGAAAACACTGTCTACACAGTGTACGGTAATAGAAGCAAAGAGAAAAATATATTCTATAGATGGTTCATAAGATACATCCACTATACTGGGAGATATATAAATGTGCCTGCAGACAAGTTTCTGTGGAACTACAATTATCAGTAGTAGGGAAAGTGCGCTGATAGGTATCGGCACAATTTTCAGCAGACTGGAGAGAAAGAGATAGGGCAATTATCAAGAACACAAAAAGTACATATATAAATAAAATATACTACTAAATAATACATATAATATATATTTAATATGTAAATAAACATTTATTGTTATTAATTTAAAGGACTCCTGGCTGGAAAGTTGGACAGAAAATCAAAGCAAAAGCAGACATTCAAGTCACCTATTGTACAAGTATGAAAACATAGGAAGGAGCAGGAAACTGATAGAAAACATATGTGCTGAATGGATCTCACTGACTTCATCATCAAATCAAAAACAGAGTATATCATTTTTATACAGTCAGCTAAGCCCATTTTGTTTTAAATAATAATACATAAAAAAAAATAAAAACTGCGATCAACAAAGCCTGACATTAGTCGATAACATTGGTATGCAAGTAAAAAAAATATATGTATTTACCCACTAGAAATGTTTGTTCTCTGCACTCGGAGTCCTCTACTTTATCCTTCTGTAGATTTCAACAGTTTAAAAAAAAATATGTAAAATTAAAAAAAATAAAAAATAAAATAAAGTTTTGTTTTGTCCCCCAACTTCCAAATCGTCTTAACCCTTTTGTTTCTCTCCCGTAAAATAAATTACCAGGTTAGGATTCACCGTAGCTCTTTCTTGAAGAAAAAGTTAAAAAGGAGGAAAAATAAAAAGTAAAATAATAAAAAAAAAAGTTTGAAGTATTTGAAAAAAAAAAAAAAGGTTGGAGAAAGAGTTTAATTTAAACCATCTGGTGCCCTTAAGACAAAAATGTGGACCGTATGAAGCACCTATAGGAGATCCAGGCAGGACAGAAAGTTTTAGAGATGCAATCAAAAAGTTTTCTTTCCAGTGACTTGAAAAAAAAAAAGAATCTTGAAGATGATAAATAAAGAAGATTTGTGAAACAATGTATCCAGCTCTGCTCATGAGGCAGAAGTGTATCCCTCCAAGTGTGCAGGATTCCTTGAGCATGGAGAGAAGTGAGGCAGCTCCTATTCAGACCTAACAATACACTGCAGCCCCATCCCCCATGTTCCCTACAAGAATTTGCAGCCCCTCCCAGGTAGAGTTCATTTACACAATCCCCTCCCAGCCTCTCAGATTTCTCCCTGTGCACACTGGGGTTTGTAGTTTACATGCCAGGCTGCATTGACATGACTCTGACTACTCATAAGGGCTGCAGGACATGTGCAAGGAAAGAGGGAAGAAAGCTGGGACTGCGAAGGGACTGTATCCTGGGACTTGTGTCCCCAGTGCGGCTCTACTTCGTTTATTAGGTGCACTCCACACAAGAATGTGAACAATTGTAATACTTTATATATGTCAGGCTCACTGAGCCGTCTTAAACGTAGGAAGCTCAAACGTCACATTAGACATAAGTGGCTAAAGTACCCCATTTTTTCACTTTGCAATTTGATCTATTAGTGATGAGCAATGGAGCGCCCACCAGGGCCGGGGAGTTACTCAGTACTGGGCCGGTTCTTAAGGGGATGTGTCACGGCAGCAGTGACCCGGTCTGTGGCCCTGTACGGCCAATGAAAATGATGATAAGGGGATAATAAAGTTTATGAAAGATAGTTCGTGACGCCACCTGTGGTGCTCGGCAATAAAGATGTTAGCCAACGCTGCTTCAGAGTCCGCTGGGGCTGATGGTGATGCAGGAGAGTTGTTACAGCTCTCCACAGGTAGAGCTAGCCCCCAGGGCGACTGTATGTGTAAGGCCTCTTTCACGCATCCGTTTTTTTGTATCAGGCATGATCCGGCGTGTTGGTAAGAAAACGGATCCGGTACCGGATGCGTTTTTTTACCATTGACTTTCATTAGCACCGGATCGCGCCTGATGTCATTGCGTTGTATCCGTTTTTGTCCGGATCCAGCGGAAATGTACATTCCGGCGGCCGGACAAAACGGAGCATGTAACGTTTTTTTTTGTTTGCCGGAGCCGCCTGATATGTCTGAAGCGGCGCATCAGGCGGCCGGAAACAATAGAAGTCAATGGAACCGGACCAGACTTTTGTGCAATCCGTCAAAAGTCTGATCCAGATTCTGGAAATCTATTACTACTACTACTACAACTACATTTTCCAGGGTCTCCGGGCATCAGAAACCCTCTTTTTCTGGGTTCAAAAGTTCAGGTCGGATCCAGCAAAAAAACGGATCCGTTGCATCAGTTTTTTTTATTTCAGCGCCGGATCCGTCCCTTCAGGTGTTCGACGGATCATGCCTGATACAAAAAAACTGATGTGTGAAAGAGGCCTAAGAGATGATGGTGGTTGTAGTGCAGTGCAAATGATGCAGTAAATAATTGTGAGGACACAGCAGGGTGCAGTCTTTTCAGTTTATGGTAATAGAGGTCCGGGCAGCCTGGAAGCAACTTAGGATCCACTAAGCCTGTTCTGTCCAGCCATATAATTGCTGTCTAGAAAGTCTAGTCATTTTTTTTATGTCTCCGATTATTATACACATTGCATTTTTTGAGTGTATTAGTCCTTCATACATTTCATATTGTAAGGTAACAGCACCACCTGCTGGCCGTTTAATGCATAGATTCTAGTTTATTTTGCAATGTCTTGTAGGAAGTTCCGAGGGCGTTGTGGGATGGTTCCTGTTGCATCATGGTCTTGTTTATGACACTGTGAAGGGAACAGCAGCCATTATTCCTCCATGTGTCTTAGGAGAAACTACCCCATTCGTGTTCTTCATGCTTCTTAAACAGCCTGCTCTAAGCATAGTCGGTAAGCACTATCTAGGTGTAAGGCCCAGTGCACACTTTGTGGATTCACTTGCATTTTTTTCCACGCGGTTTTGGGCAAATTCCGCAGGTTAACCGCACTGTGGATTTCGTGCGGAATTTGTGCGGTTTGGAGTGCGGAATTGCCCTGCGGTTTGACACCTATAATGGAATAGGTGTGAAACCCAGTGGAATCCACACAAAGAATTGACATGCTGCGGATTTGAATCTGCACCCAATCCGCGCGGAAATTTCCGCAATGTGTGCACAACTTTTTTTTTTTCCCCCTTCACTAACATAGTACTGTACTTTGCAGCCAATTATGCAGCGGTTCCGCAGCATCCACAACCGCTGTGGAACCGCAGAAAAATCCACAAAGTGTGCACGGGGCCTTATAAGCCTGTGTTTATCAGTACGTTTGTTGTACTAAGTAGGTAATAATCAGTTTGTGTATTACCTCATGTTACCTGTGTATTGCAAACTATTTGTGTTTCATGCTCTGTGCAGTTATATATTCTGAAATGCTCCTGTTATTGCATTCTATAGTTTCACCCTTTCCTGTCACATCTGTAGTCAATAAAAGGTTACAATTTTACAGCCTCTTAAAGAAGACAGGGGGTTTAGCTACATGTCTCATCGCACGCCCTGCTAACGTGTATGAGGACAGTATAAAGCCAGATGGGTTGGAGGTCTCCTTTCTGCGCTGTCCTATGAGGTCCTTGCTGCCTAAAGCTATGCTTGGTCCTCTGTTCCTTACTGTTCTTTAGTCCTTGCCTGTATAGCAGGCAACTTGAGCCTTTTACAGGTGTCACTCCTCCATGGTGGCTCCGGCTCTGGTGTGCTGCTGTGCCTTCAGGTGTGTGATGGGGCCAGTAGGCATGCAGTCTACTGCCCTCTTGATTTGGCTCCTGGGACTGTTGTACCTGGAGTCAGGAAAAGTGTTGTATTCTGGTGTTATCTGGCTAGGGAAACCCTCCTTGCTTCCAGGCATGTCATCATCCCTGTGAGGGAGGCAATGCCACTGTGGCAACCGGACTCCTGGGGTGCCACACGAACGTGCTGGGATAAGGTGTTCTCTAAGCATGCTCTAGTGCTAACCGAGTGTCTTCAGCGAATCCCTGCGGCTGCATGATTCCCGGCTGTTCAACAGCCACAACACATGCAGGGTTTACCTGTTTGTCAGACAATTTCTAAATGTGTTGGGGCTGTCGAACAGCTGCGAATCATGCAGCCGCGGGGACTCAAACATATTATTCGTGCACACAAAGACACTCGGTTATCACAAGAGCATGCTCAGATAACACCTTATCCTAGCACACTCACTCATCGCTACTATCTATCTACCATCTATCTATTATCTCTCATATATCTTTCTATCTACATTATCTATCTGTTATTTATGTCATATCTATCTATTATCTATCAATCATCTATCTATTATCTATCTCGTATATCTATCTACATTATCTATCTATTATCTATGTCATAGCTATTTATCTATCATCTATCTATCGGCTCCTGCAGATGATTGTAATAATTGAATGAGTGCTATCAATCATGGTTTTGAGGAATCGCACAAGGACCAATGTTATTCTATAGGGCTGTGCACGTGTCCGATTTTGTTCCTTTAGGATCGCACTCGGCCATCCAAGGCAACAAATGTGTGGAAAGCAACGGACGGCACTCGGATGACATCTGAGTGAAGTTTGATTTCCACGGACTGACAAAATAGAAAAGATGGAGACATTTCTTTCACAGTTTCTCCTCATCCGAGAGAATTAGCTCAAACTCTCAAAGTGTGATTTTACATTATCTCCCGGATAAGAAAACATCATCTGCACCTAACCTAATATCTGTCTGTCTGTCTATAGTTTAAAAAAAACAAACAGGAAAAATTGATCACCACCGAGATTCAACCCCTAAGAGCTGCTTCAGACGACCGTTCAAGTTGGTCTGAGCGTGGACCACAATGTATGGACTGGCTGCAATTCTCCCTCTCTAAACATAGCAGTTTCATATGTGTCTGTGAGGCTGTGATGTTCATGTCAGGAGAGCCACGGCCAATCCGTGTTAGGACCGCTTTGCACGGGAGTCGATAGCCGTCCTTAATGATGGAGCCAATTTTGACCTAAATGACCAAGTCCTATTTTTTCAAATCTAATGTGTCATTTTACATGGTAATAACCCTGGAACACTTCCAACAGCGCGGCCGATCGCTATGACGTACTATTCCGTCCATGGGTATTAAGTCCCAGGTCACATGGACGGAATAGTACTTCAGATGGCAAAGAGGGGTTAACAACATGCAAGTGACGAACAAAAGAGAAGTCAAAAACATCAATATTGGGTGTGACCGCCCTTTGCCTTCATCAGTTCTTCCAGATACTTGTCTCTTGTACACACTTTTTTTAGGAACTCTGCATGGAGGTTGTTCCAAACATCTTGGAGAACTAACCACAGATATTCTCTGAATAACGTTTGTGCAAATCCTTCTGTCTCTTCATGTAATCCCAGACAGACTGGATGCTGAGATCAGTTCTCTGTAAGGGCCATATAATCACTTCCAGGACTCCTTGTTGTTCTTTATACTGAAGATAGTTCTTAGCCAATTTAACACCAGGCACATTTTTGGGTTATTTTACAGATATCAGGAAAGCAGAGACAATAATAAACCCTGTCTGCCTTCTCTATGGGGAGTCTGGCTGTGTCTGACAGCCGGCTCCCGACTCTTGCAGCTATACGATATCATGCAGATATCATATACTCAATCAGACGCCTCCCTGATGGTATCACATGATGACCAAGTATCTGCCTGAATATGGCTGACAAAGATTGGCACAGGAAAAAGAAGGGGGTAACTTACATCATGGCAAGGGTCTGAACTGCCAGGCAGCTGCCAGGCAGCAGGCCCGCAGGACAGGTGGACAAAGAGAAGTCAGGAAAGTCAGGTCAGACCAGGAAATTCCGAGAAGTAGGCAGAATCCTCAGGCAAAAGTCTAGTCAAAGCCAAAACCGGGGTCAATGAGAGGGAATATCCCCAAACAGACACTATGAAGGATCCAGCAGCTATATCTGGCAGCCATGGACTAAATGCTGAGGGTTTAAATACCCATCCATGGCTTCAGCAGAAAACTAATTAACTTAACCCCTGAAATACCGAACAAAAGATGGAGAAGACACCAGTCTGGCAGGTTTAGGTTTTGCCCCTGCAGCCTTAAAGCCGTGCCGCCTAGTGTACCGAACCAGTGTCGCAGGATCGTGTTCACACACGGATGTTACACATCAGAGCTGGGCTACAAGGAGAGACAAAAGACAAACTTCTAAACAGCAAACTGATCACATAGCTGTGTAACAGCAACAATACAATGACAATGCAATACTGGATAAGAATGAAGTGATTAAACAGAGTCAGCATGGGTTTGTAACTAATAAGTCATGTCAGACTAACTTAATTTCCTTCTATGACAGAATCACTGACTGGGTGGATCAGGGAAATGCTGTAGATATAGTATATCTTGACTTCAGCAAAGCATTTGACAAAGTATCTCACACAATCCTTATTGAAAAAATGGCTAAGTATGGAATGGACAAGGCAACTGTTAGGTGGATTCATAACTGGCTTAGTGATCGGACCCAAAGAGTGGTTGTAAATGGCTGCACATCCAGTTGGAAGAATGTCTCAAGTGGGTACCACAAGGCTCTGTTTTGGGCCCTGTATTGTTCAACATCTTTATCAATGATTTAGATGAAGGAATTGAGGGTAAACTGATCAAATTTGCTGATGACACAAAGCTAGGAGGGGTAGCTAATACTAGAGAAGAGAGAGAGAGGATTCAAAAAGATATACATAAACTGGAGCAGTGGGCAGCAAGTAACAGAATGGATTTTAACAGGGAAAAATGCAAAGTACTACATCTGGGCAATAAAAATGAAAAAAGCATATACAAAATGGGAGGAATAGGGCTAAGTAACAGCACATGTGAAAAAGACTTGGGTATACTAATTGATCACAGACTTAACATGAGTCAACAGTGTGATGCAGCAGCAAAAAAGGCAAATGCAATTCTAGGATGTATCAACAGAAGCATACAGTCTAGATCACGTGAGGTCATTATTGCCCTCTACTCCTCTTTGGTCAGACCTCATCTGGAATACTGTGTCCAGTTTTGGGCACCACATTTTAAAAAAGACATCAACAAACTGGAGCAAGTTCAGAGAAGAGCCACCAGAATGGTGACCGGTCTGCAAACCATGTCCTATGAGGAACGGTTGCAGGATTTGGGAATGTTTAGCTTGCAAAAAAGAAGACTGAGAGGAGACTTAATAGCTGTCTACAAATATCTCAAGGGCTGTCACATTGTAGAAGGATCATCTTTATTCTCATTTGCACAAGGAAAGACTAGAAGCAATGGGATGAAACTGAATGGGAGGAGACAGATTAGATATTAGAAAAAACTTTTTGACAGAGTGATCAATGAGTGGAACAGGCTGCCACAAGAGGTGGTGAGTTCTCCTTCAATGGAAGTCTTCAAACAGAGGCTGGACAGACATCTGTCTGGGATGATTTAGAGAATCCTGCTTTGAGCAGGGGGTTGGACCAGAAGGCCCAGGAGGTCCCTTCCAACTCTACCATTCCATTCTATGATTCTATGATTGCTGCCACTTCCGAGCTGATGGCACTGCTGGACATCTTCCAATTTCGAATGGAAGTAAACCTTATGTGTCTTTCATCCGGTTCACTAAGTTTCTCAGGCTGACAACTATATCTAGGGTCCTCAATGCTGCCCATTTCTCGGTGCCTCTTCAAAAGAGCTTGAACCGCGCATCTTGAAAGCCCAAGTCTTCTTTGAAATCTTCGCCTGGGAGAGAACTTACTGATGTAGTATAACTACATTGTTACTGTGCTCAGTTTTAGGGCAGGTGCACATGACCGATCGATCATGCAAATGACACTGTGATCAAACTCTGACCAGAGCTTGATCAGAGTGTCAGCATAGTGTGATCCGAGGGTAAGGTGGAGATAATAAAATTCTCGATTTCCTCCTTTCTATGAGGCTGGGGAATAGGACTGCACTTAAATGTCATCCTAGTGCCGTCCGATGTTTCCCACGCACTCAATGACTTACATGGCCGAGTGCGATCTCAATATCGGATCAAAACCCGGACATGTGCCCCGTAGGCTAACATTGGTCCGAGTGAGATCCGATGTTTTGTTGCACTGAAAATACGCTTACCATGGTATATGGCCTGTGACATGAAATTGGTTTTCCAAAACCTCACCTTTGTAGCAGAGCTTGGCTGTTCTGCACCCAGTTTTAAGCCTCCTACATAGCTGTTTCTGTTTCAGCTAATGGATATGAAATTGATGATAATTATCACCTGTTTGTATAATTGGTTACTCATAAACCTTACTATAAAATCCCTGACTTTGTGCAGGTATACCTAGAAAAATGTATGCTGGTTTGAAGGCAAAAGGAGGTAACACCACATGCTGATGCAATTTAGATTTTTGTTCATTTGCTTTGCATTTTGTTAATTAATAAAAATGACATATTAACGCTTCTATTTTTTAAATCATTTTTACTTTGCAAATTTTTTTCCACAACTGCCTAAAACTTTTATATATACAGCTCTGGCAAAAATTAAGAGACCACCACATCAAAACCCTGTCATGTCCAGCCCAATCTCCAGACGTGAACCCCATTGAAATCCTCTGTAATGTAATCAAGAGGAAGATGGAAGTCACAAGCCATCAAACAAAGAAGAACGACTTACATTTTTGCACCAGGAGCAGTGTGAAAGACTGGTGGAAAGCATGCCAAGACGTATGAAAGCTGTGATTAAAAATCATGGTTATTCCACAAAAGATTGATTTCTGAACTCTTCCTGAGTTAAAACATTAGTATTGTTGTTTCTAAATGATTAAGGACTTGTTTTCTTTGTATTATTTGAGGTCTGAAAGCTCTGGGTTCTTTTATTTAATTTTGACCATTTCTCATTTTTAGAAAAAAATACATTTATTGCTTGGAAATTCGGAGACATGTTGTCAGTAGTTTATAGAATAAAAGAACGATTTACATTTTACTCAAAAATATACCTATAAAGAGAAAAATCAGACAAACTGAAAATTTTGCTGTGGTCTCTTAATTTTTGCCAGAGCTGTATATTTTGTTGGGATTTATCTCGTTGTTAGTTGACAGTGCTCACAAAGGCATGCAATTTCTTGTCCAAACAGGAAGGTTTATTAACTCCATAAACTTCCAACAGAAAGTAGTAGCAAAACAAAAGAGTCCATACAGTAGTATGAGAAACAGAGAAAAGAGAAACAGAGAAAATCCAATATCTGGATTCTTGCAGAGTCTAAGCAACTTACACAGGTCCTCCACCTTCCATATACAGATCCAAATACCAGATGTGTTTGCACCTCTACTCCCAGGCACGGAATGAGCAGCTAAGGCGGATCCGCCAGAAAAGTGCAAAAATGGATGCAACGGATCCGATTTTAAGGCAGATCCGTTGTGAACTTTTGAACCGAGAGAGAGACTCCAGAATGTTTTTTCCCATTTTTGGCAGAGAATAACGGTTCTGCTGGCGGATTCCGCCAAAAACGGATCAAGATGGATCCGATGCCCATAGGCGTCCATTATGCAAATCGGCGGACGCGGCAGATCCGTCATGGTCCGCCTTTTCGACGCACACAAGAAACGTTGCAGTGGACGTTTTCAGAAACCGACGGATGCCAAAATAATGACGGATCCGTCATTTGATGGGATCTAACGGACGACCATCTGTCAAAATCCATCACTAATGCAAGTCAATGGGAAAAAAGCGGATCCGCCCAAAAAAAAGGCGGATCCGTTTTTTTGACGCTTTGACGGATTTTGACTGACGTCGCACGACTGAAGTGTGAAAGAGGCCTAAGCTGCACTTTTAAACCAGCTGCACCCTGGATTGCAGGGTGGGAATAACTAGCTCCGCCCATCTCATCTAATCATTCCTAATAAACCTAGACCCATATATTGGTCCTATTACCCCTCTTAGTGCCTCGTATCCAAGATTCTGCCAGCTGCTTGTCTACAATATACTGCAAATATATTGTGACAATGTCACTGGCAAAGTGCTGGAGGGGAGATAAGTTTCACTGAGGCTATTAGCTTCAGTGATTTGCTCCAGCACAGTATGTGTTGAGAGGGGTTAATCGGCCACTTTAAAGACTGGGTTTTTGAGGACAACCATAGAGTGGGTGGAAGGTTGTCCACCTTATCTCCACCCCAGGGTGTGGTCGGGGAGTTAAATAGTCGGCCTTCTGAAGCATTCAGTGTTTAGTAGGCCTGGAGAGTGGAACTCCAGTGCTATGTTTTCTGACAAGGAAGCTAAACCTGTGGATATTGTTTTTTTCCTGAATGCGGGAATCTCCGCAACCACATGGACTGTGTTGTATATTATGTTTTGTTTTTCCTTAGGTCAGGAAGGCCTTGCTTATTTTTGCTAACTCTACACTGGTTTATGCAGCAACACTAATAAACCAGTGAAAGACTTAAATAGACAGTGTTCCTTTGTCTACCTGTGCAGCCGAGAGAGCTGATCTACCACAATATGTACACATACACTGTATATTCTATATGTATGTAGTAGACACTCTGTCCTTTCTCTCTCTTTTCTGTTGGCTTTATATCTATTTTTACCTTTGTCTATATAGTAGTACCATATTTTGGAGGGCTGTACACAGATAGCCCCTAATAGAGCTCACAATCTAATCTCCTGATCTTTGCTGTATACCAGGGGCTATCACACAGGAAGTCAATAAGAATACGATTGGAGAGTGGGAAGGAAATTATTTTAAACACTGAAAGACCTTGACAACTTGTAGTAGATGGTCAGATTCATGCCATGACTAGAGATGAGCGAATTTGTTTGGTTTAGGTTCTGAATACGATCGGACTTGAACATTGATTTTGCAATATTCGTCGAACATGAAATTTTTTTTCTTCAGCTCCTCTTGCAATGACTACAGCCCAGGTGACCACTGTAGCCCTAGTCAGCCCATGAAGACTGGAACAAAATCCAAGCGAAGACTGGAGGAGCTGCGATGGCAGAGCAGGTGAGGTGTGGGCCTAAGACAGGTGAGTATAACGTTTTTTTTTTTTTTTTTAACCTCTTCTCACACCTTTGTTTATTATGCTTTGGAGTCAAGAGAGACCTTACGGCATAAAAAGTATTTTTTTTTTCTAGGCACTTTCGATTTGAGCCAAATCCATTCAGATCCAAATCAATTTTTTTTTTAGACAAATTGAACTTGAATCAAATAATAATAATAATAATAATCTTTATTTATATAGCGCCATCATATTCCGCAGCGCTTTACAGTTTAACAGTTTCAAAACACAAGTCATAAGTAACAACGTTAACAATACAATAATTAAAGCAAAATAAGCCTCCCCTGCTCGTGAGAGCTTACAATCTACAATGAGGTGTGGGAGATACAAAGTACAGGTGTGTATATACAATGGTGCATTTACAATGATGGTCCAGCCATCTTGAGGGAGTGAGGGATGGATGTAGATAGTGAATGGGCTACACACACTTACACATTGAATGACTTTGATTAGTGAATGTGATAGGCCGCTCTGAACAGATGTGTTTTGAGGGAGCGCCTGAAACCATGTAAATTGTGGATAGTCCTAATTTCTTGGGGTAGAACATTCCAGAGGATTGGCACAGCGCGGGAGAAGTCTTGGAGTCGGGAGTGGGAGGTACGGATTAGTGCAGAGGTTAGTCGAAAGTCATTTGCAGAGCGCAGGAGTCGGTTAGGCCGATAGATAGAAATGAGGGAGGAGATGTAGGGGGGTGCTTAAAAGTTTGCTCATCTCTAGACATAATTTCAGAAACTTAATTCCCAGCAGGTTCTGACTACTGCTGTTATGGGCATGCTGGTGTTATACACTTATCCCGGGTATTCTGGGCTCCGCTTCCTTCACTTGGGTCTGTAGCCCTCTGCTATGCTCCACATCGGATTTTGCAGGATGCCCAGAGAGGATCAGTAACATAATATCCCTAGACCTATTTAAGGCCCATTTAGACACACACCTGTGTTCCATAGTTACAAAGGATGAAAATATAAGTTTGATGTGTCACATGACCCTCTTCCCATTGAAAAAAATAAAGTTGGATTCAAAATGGCCAACTTCAAAATGGCCGCCATGGTCACCACCCAGCTTGAAAAGTTTTTCCCCTCCCATATACTAATGAGCCACAAACAGGAAGTTGATATCACCAACCATTCCCATTTTATTTAGGTGTATCCATAGAAATGGCCTACCCTGTACTATTAGTTAATAGGACATTTCTAAAGTAAATTTCTCCATTGGCCTAATTTTTTTTATTATGCTGCATATGCACCAGATATGCCATAAGCCTTATGTGCTCAGTGATATGCATCAACTTACCTACTACTGGAAAGAGTAGTCTGTTGATACTTACGATGCTGAAAATCCCAGGCGGTATACTTACTCTATAGTAGAAATAATGGCGGCACTCATCAGTCTGTAAAATCATTACTTTATTGCATCATCTTAAAAACAGCATGAAGCACAGCATGGAATGCATGGATACATGATGAACAGCTGTTTCGTGTCAGCCAGGGGCTTCTTCATGATCCCTGAAAATCACCCCTATACACACTCATATATATTGCAGAATGGATCCTGTCTGTTTCCTGTGACACTTGTTTCTGACTAACTCTTGGCTTCTGAATCCAAAAGTGACCCCAGTTTTTCTCTATCACAAGTTTTTTAAGATACAGGTTACCCTCTCTTTGTCTCCAAAACCATACAAAATGTACATACAATGGAAAATAATGCAAAAATGATTTCAATGTAATGTTTATTTAAAGAAATGGCCAGAGCAATGCCTCCTCCCCCTCCCCAGGAGGCGTGGGCGGAGGCCAACATGACGGGGGGGGGGGTTGGAAGGGTTAGTTGGGGGGAGGGGTATTTAAATTAAGGGGTTTATATAGGGAGGTGGGTAACGGTCTCGGGTCAGTTTCCCGCCTTTGGCCAGAAATAGTCCCGCCCTCCCTGTATTTTGGTGATAGTTAATTTTCAGGGTTTTTTCGGGTCATAGCGTTTCGGGGTGGGGTGAGTCCTTGAAGTCGGTTAGAAATTGGTTTTGGGGACTCTGGATAGGGTCTCCTCCGTCTGAAGTTAAGTTGATGGTGATCTGGTGAGATGTGGACGGGGAGTTCCGGCAGGAGTGGGCGGATCCCCTGAGGAGCTTTGTGAACAACATATCATGGTGTGTTGGTGCTCCCGAGCCTGTGGGGTAACTGTTATGTTTCGGTAGCTGAGGAGTGCAGGTAAAAAAAGCAATACACCAGAGCAGTTGGAATCTATGGGATTGCAGTACCCTGACTAACCACCACAACTAGAGGCAGCCGTGGAGCGTTCCTACGTTGGTCCTAGACGCCTCGTCACAGCCTGAGAAACTAACTACACCTAAAGATAGAAATAGGAAAGCTATCTGCCCCGGAGCAGAACCCCAAAGATAATAGAAAGCCCCCAAACATGTAATGGCGGTTAGACAAGAGGAAATACTGACACAGAAAGAAAACAGAATGAGCAAACGCTGGGGCCCAAACTATCTAAATAGAAAAGGACAGGAAGGGTACTTACTGCAATCCCAGAAAACCCTGAAAAACACCAACTCTACTAATTTCAAAATCACCTGAGATCACACGACCTCTACCACCTAAATTAGCTCTCTGGTGTAACAAAATCAAAACAGCAGCCACTGAAAAAACTGGAAAAAGCAAAAGAACAAAACTCAGTGGCTGAACTAAACTGAGAAGGCAGAAGCCCCCGGAGGGGACCCAGAAGGCCCCCAAAGAAGTGCAGGACAAAATGAAAAAATATAGCAACAACACAAAAGAAGAAAAATTCTTATCTGGTAGCAGGAGATGCAGACACGACACAGCAGGCTACAAGGGAAACTGGAATGAAGGATTCAGACCAGAACAATTGATCACCGGCAACCCTGATGGGAAAATGACTCCCTTATATAAGACCAGTCAGTAACACCTGATTCCCAGTCCTCACAATCTTCACTAGTACCGCTTGTAACCACCAGAGGGAGCCTCTGCTCAGAACTCATCTCAAACCCATTCACAACAGGTAACGGCTGGGAGCAAGATGTTGGGTGTTGTTCACAGCAATTTTGGGTTAATTCACCAAGATCTTGTGCCTTCAAGGACTCCTCCTCACTGTTCAAGTATTGTAAAGGTATGTCATTATTTGGTATTTTGTTAATGTTTGTGTATTTAATAAAAGGCTGCTGTGGCCATTAGAATTCCAAATAACTTGGGCTCTGTGTATTTGTGAGCGGCGTAATGGGGTGCGTCATTTTACTGGTTGGGTGATATTGGTGATGGGTTATGTTAGACTCCCCGCAGGTAAGCTACTTGACAATACCAACGTCAAGCTATTTTGTTCATACAAAGAATATATTGTTACTGTAAGTCAAATTGTGTGCAAGTAGTAAAGTTAGGTAGCAGTAAGGTAAAAATTTATGCTTATACAGTTAGGTCCATAAATATTTGGACAGAGACAACATTTATCTAATTTTGGTTCTAGACATTACCACAATGAATTTGAAACAAAACAAATCAGATGCAGTTGAAGTTCACACTTTCAGCTTTCATTTGAGGGTATCCACATTAAAATTGGATGAAGGGTTTAGGAGCTTTAGCTCCTTAACATGTGCCACCCTGTTTTTAAAGGGACCAAAAGTAATTGGACAGATTAAATAATTGTAAATAAAATGTTCATTTCTAGTACTTGGTTGAAAACCCTTTGTTAGCAATGACTGCCTGAAGTCTTGAACTCATGGACATCACCAGACACTGTGTTTCCTTCTTTTTGATGCTCTGCCAGGCCTTCACCGCGGTGGTTTTCAGTTGTTGTTTGTTTGTCGGCCTTTCTGTCTGAAGTTTAGTCTTTAACAAGTGAAATGCATGCTCAATTGGGTTGAGATCAGGTGACTGACTTGGCCATTCAAGAATATTCCACTTCTTTGCTTTAATAAACTTGCTTTGGCTTTATGTTTTGGGTCATTGTCCATCTGTAGTATGAAACGACGACCAATCAATTTGGCTGCATTTGGCATGATCTGAGCACACAGTATGGCTCTGAATACCTCAGAATTCATTCGGCTGCTTCTGTCCTGTGTCACATCATCAATAAACTCTAGTGACCCAGTGCCACTGGCAGCCATGCATGCCCAAGCCATCACACTGCTTCCACCATGTTTTACAGATGATGTGGTATGCTTTGGATCATGAGCTGTACCACGCCTTCGCCATACTTTTCTCTTTCCATCATTCTAGTACAGGTTGATCTTGGTTTCATCTGTCCAAAGAATGTTCTTCCAGAACTGTGCTGGCTTTTTTAGATGTTTTTTAGCAAAGTCCAGCCTAGCCTTTTTATTCTTGATTCTTATGAGTGGCTTGCACCGTGCAGTGAACCCTCTGTATTTAATTTCATGCAGTCTTCTCTTTATGGTAGATTTGGATATTGATACGCCTACCTCCTGGAGAGTGTTGTTCACTTGGTTGGAGAGTATTCTGCGATCATCCACCACTGTTGTCTTCCGTGGGCGTCCAGGTCTTTCTGCATTGATGAGTTCACCAGTGCTTTCTTTCTTTCTCAGAATGTACCAAACTGTAGATTTTGCCACTCCTAAAGTTGTAGCAATTTCTCGGATGGGTTTTTTCTGTTTTTTGCAGCTTAAGGATAGCTTGTTTCACCTGCATGGAGAGCTCCTTTGACCGCATGTTTCCTTCACAGCTAAACCTTCCAAATGCAAACACCACACCTCAAATCAACACCAGCCCTTTTATCTGCTTAATTGAGAATGATATAATGAAGGGATTGCCCACACCTGTCCATGAAATAGCCTTGGAGTCAATTGTCCAATTACTTTTGGTCCCTTTAAAAACAGGGTGGCACATGTTAAGGAGCTGAAACTCCTAAACCCTTCATCCAATTTTAATGTGGATACCCTCAAATGAAAGCTGAAAGTCTGAGCTTCAACTGCATCTGATTTGTTTTGTTTCAAATTCATTGTGGTAATGTCTAGAACCAAAATTAGATAAATGTTGTCTCTGTCCAAATAGTTATGGACCTAACTGTAGCTTTTCTTGGAGCGTTCAATCTGTGGACAATCTCACCTGATGCTCCCACAATAGTCCGCCATCACATGTACATCCCATCTACACTGATATCGTCTCTCCATGACCTTTAAATCTTGGTGGAATTGTTCACCTTGCTCATCACTGATGGCACCAAAGTTTTCTGGGAAGTTAGCAAGATGGCTATGCAGAAATTGCACCTTGATGCTCATGTTACAACAAAGCATTTTGTTGCTCTCCAAGAGTTTCTGGACAATTTTTGGTGTAATTGTTTGCTCGTGTATTTCCAAAAAAAAGTCTTTGACATGGTCTTTGAATGATAACCAAGCATTCTTTTGGAGTTCTGACATTGTCCACATGAAATGTTCATCTTTGATGAGCTGCTGAATCTGTGGACCATCAAGCACACCGGCCTTTATTTTTTCAAATGACAGGTTAAGAATGGCCAAGATGAGGCACTTGAAACAGTCTCCTTGAATTGGCAAAGCTTTAAAGAAATGCTTCTTGAGAACCAATTTCATGTGCAGAAGTGGGAATATAATGCTCTTTCTGTCAACAAGTGACTCATGTAGAATGTTTGGGACATGTCATGCCGGCTTCGGACTCTGTTCACACTGGGGAGTCTGATGTGCAGCCTTAAGGTACTGCCACACTAAACAATCCCGCTAGCGATCACGATAACGACGCATACTAATGCGATCGCTAGCGGGATTGTTTCTATATCGCTGATAGCGGCTTAACTTAGCGATGTCGTTAAGGACGCTATCGCGGTTAGCGATCTCCTTAACGACTTTAGCGGTGCAAAAGTACCGCTAAATCGCTAAGAAAAGGTGCCACACTCAGCGATATATACTTACCAGCGGGGGCGCCGACGATAAAATAGGGTCTGGAACGATGTCAGCGACGAGCGAGATCACAGCAGGATCTCAGCAGGGGCCACGTCGCTGGTAGATGCCGCACACAGCAACATCGCTAACGGGTTCGCTAAATAGTGCCGTTTTTTGGCGATCCCGTTAGCGATGTTGTTTAGTGTGGCATACCCTTTAGACCTTTCTGTTGCTCAGCCTGAGTTTGGGCATCGGCAGTGGTTTGTTCTCTGATATTCAGCTTTGCAGGAGTTAACTTTTTGATTAGTTTCAATTGAAGGCTGAGGCTGCTGGGAATGCCTTATCCCTTTAAGTATGGCTCAGAACATTCCTGGATGCTGACTATAGCCTTTGCGAGTCTCTTGCATACCAGTCCTGTGTTGGAGTAGTTGTTGATACCCAAGTCTTTATTTTGGAGTTTGGTGAAGTATACTTTGTTGTTTGTTCATTTCCCTGTTTGTATTGTGTTCCCCTCAAACATATTGTGTCGTCCTGATAGTTTGCTTTGTGGTGCAGTTTATTTTATCCCTGTCAGTCTTCATCTGTGGTTTCCATTACGGTTCACTTCCTGGGGTGGGGGTTGGGGGGTTTAGCTCAGGGCTGGACAGGAGATAGGGACAGGTCAGTGACTCAGGCCTCCCTACCTTCAAGGGTACCCCTGAGTTAAGGAAAGACAGGGGTCCCCTAGCCTGAGGCGCAGTTTCAGGTTCCTCATCTCCTGTTTTCCCATTGCTTCACGTGACAGACCACCAGGTTTTGAGGTCAGATCTTGGAGGCCAATTCCTCTCCACCCAATGCTTCTCATGAGCTCTGCTGTCCCATATGCGAAGAAAACAAGGATATTTGGTGTATCCGTGTTCCTGACCAAGAAGTAAGCATTCCATTTTAAGGTCAACAAAGATGATCCAAATAAGTTTGTGACACTGCAACAACTCAATAACTCTCTTTATGTCTCCTTATTATTCCCAAAGAAACGCTGCATAGCCAATTGGGACAGCACCAAATAAATTGCAATTGTGGAGGACTCACTTTAAACTCTGCTTTGAACAGTCACCATTCATTACAGATTGGAATTCCTAATTCATCAATTAAACCATGTATGATATGGCAATACACAAAGCCACTGTCACGTCTAAAGTATTGCAGAAATGTGCTTTCTCCAAATTTAAAGTAGAATACTTTTGCTTCTTTTTCAAGCAAGGTTTTTTTCATGCAGTCTTGATGATAGGAGTTCTGAAGCATTTTTTTTGTTTGTCCAAAATCTCATGTCAAATAGTTTGACTCATGCAGGTCAAATCCCTTAGAAAAGGAGATATCTTCAATTTCAAAATCTTCATCATTGCTGTCACTTTGTTCTGCACCATAATGCTGTTCTTGAAAAGAGGGTAATTCAAGAAAAGCTGGCACTAGGAATTCAGCTGAATGAGGCACAGAGTGTATAATTGATGGTAGACTAGGATACTTTTTTTTTTTTTCTTTTTTTTTTTACAGTGGCTTGCGAAAGTATTCACCCCCTTGGAATTTTTGCCGTATTGCAACCTCACAACCTTGAATTTGACTGTTTTTTTAGGATGTGCATCAGTTTATGTAAAGAACATGTACAACTGTGAACATTTGTTTTTTTTTTATTGTGAAGCAAACAACAATTAGGACAAAATAACTGAAAACGTTAGTGTGCATAACTATTCAGCCCCAAAAGTCAGTACTTTTGCAGCCTCCTTTTGCAGCAATTACAGCTGCAAGTGACTTTGGATAAGTCTCTATGATGTTTCAACATCTTGCCTCTGGGATTTTGGCCCATTCCTCTAGGCATAACTGCTCCTTTAAATTAGATGGTTTCCTCTGGTTAACTGCAATCTTCCAAGTCTGTCCACAGATTCTCAATTGGATTAAAATCTGGGCTTTGACAAGGCCACTCCAAAACATTTAAACATTTCCCTTAAACCAGTCAAGTGTTGCTTTAGACCAGTGGTCCCCAACCTTTTTGCACCAGACACCAGCTTCAAGCAAGACCATTCTTCCATGGCCCGGCAGGGCGGGGATGGAGGTGTGGCAGGGGTGGGGCTTTGGTCATAAGGGGCCAGGGCTATGGACGGGGTTGTAGTTTAGTAGTAGTGCATACTTATCATTTAATTATAACATTTATAATGTGAATGTGACTCCCTTGTATACAAGGCTTCGCTCCCACCCTTGTATACAAGGCTCCGCTCCCACCATTGTATATGATGAGTCGCACAGCCAGGGCCTGTGGGGTACTCGGCACCGAGCCCGTTCACTTCAATGGGGGATGTCACGGGTAGCACAGCTCGGTCCGTTGCCCTGGGCGATCACCATAAAATGTGGGATATTTACAGGGGATAAAGTATTTACAGTTTGTTCGTGACGCCACCTGTGGTATCTGGTCAGGGTGACCAGCGCTGCAGGGTAGATCCGCTGAGGGGTTGTTACTGGGCAGCAAGGTGTTAAGTCTTCCACAGGCAAAACTGGATCCCTCAGGGTATATGGCGGTGTAGGGGTGCAGGATCAATAAGGCAGACACACACACGAAAGTTTTTTTCTATACCTTTACTTAGTTTTTGGGCTGGCAAAGTCCTCAGCCACGCAGTCCTCATCAAAGACATTTCACATCATCAAAACCACATTACCCAACTGGGGTACAATATACATCAATCAAGTAAACATTTTTACAATAAAGTGCAACTTTTCTGGCAACTTTGTACAGTACAGTAAACCCTGTCCGGGTCCTACTGGTCGTCAGCGAACATTGCAGCATCTTCCATACCTGGGGCTGGAAGCACACTGGGGGTTCTAAACCTCATCACCATGAAGTCATGTCCTGCTACCGGTGTCTGAGTAGCCACAGTTCTCTTTTCCACTTTTGTTCTGCGACTGCCTGGAGGCCTGACAGGTGCCTCTCCTAGGCTTGCGTTCTGCAGGGTGCGCAGGCATGGCTCAGTAAGGGGCGCGCTTGCAGCTGCTGCGCTCTGCAGCGTTTCAGAATAGGACGCAGGTGCGCGGACTGGCGCCGGTGTGGCTGTGGCCTGGGACACAGAGACACGGGACACATTCCCTGCTTCAGGGACTGGGGCGCTGACTCGGGAGACGTTCAAGGCATACCACCCCTTAAGCCCCCAATGCCGCGTGTAGGAGACTACATCCCCTATTAACAGATCCCTGTCCGGGTGCCCCTCAGGCAGGTGAGACTCCACATCCCTCCGGCTGACAAAGACTTCCTGGTACAGGCCGGGCTCATGGATGAAACCCCAGCCTCCCTGGAGTTTAAAGTCTCGTATTGCCCCCTGGCGCCGCGGTTCCCGGAGCGTACCTTTATCTCGCCGGACGATCTCCTTATCGGCAAGATCCTGCTCCTGGTACCTCTGGCGAAGCCGCTGCGCCTCACGCTGCTCCCGCTGCTGCCGCTCCTCCTGTTCACGGCGTCTCCACTCGTTCTCCTTCTGGGCGGCGTACTCCACGTCGTCCAGGAGCTCCATTTCCTCCCAGTCGATCTCCATCGCTTGTGGCTGGGTTTCTTCCGTCGTCCCTACCGGGGGACTGCATTCCGCTGCTACCGCTGCGGCCTCTGGTTCCAGGCCTGGCTGGCGTTCCGGTCCGGGCAAGGCCTCCTCTCCTCCGGCTGCGGCCTCGTCGGGGTCAGGTACAGCTCTTTTGGGGCCGGCCTCCGGTTCTTCCTCAGCCGCTGGTTCCAGTGGTGGCGCGGGTGGCAGTTGCGCATCTAGGGGGGAGAGCAGCTGGTCCCACTGCAGCCGCAGTTTCAGGGCACGCCAGCTCCGCTCCATCGCCTCCATCTCTGCGCGGTGTCGGGCCAGATCCCGCAGCGCCGCATCCACCTCCTCCACACGATACATCACTTCTTCGTCCTCCCGACCTGGGGAAGGTTCGAGCACAGGCTGCAGCTCTTCAGGGGAACGGGGTCTGCGCACCGCCATTCCCCCACACAGCGACTCCTGTCCTTCCGCCATCTCACTCCAGGCCAGACTATGCTTTCCATCCGGAACGCTCTGGTCTTTTCCGTGGAGGCGGGACTTTCGCTTTCTCTTCCTTGCACTGAGGATGAAGAGGAGGCGGATCTCTCTTGCAGTGGGGCATGCTCTGACATTGTAGAAGCATTTAGACAGGGCGGCCATAACTTTGGCGCCACAGGGGGGGGTACGTCCACGAATACACGCCGTCCTTCTTCACCAGCGCCTCAGGGCGCGAATATGGCGGCAAATGGCGCCAAAAATCACAAAAACAGCAACACAGTCTTTTGCACAAAAACAGTCTATTCAGGCACACAGGACTCGCATATAGCGAGCTTTGGATCCTGTTCGTGACGCTAAATTAGATGATGAGTCGCACAGCCAGGGCCTGTGGGGTACTCGGCACCGAGCCCGTTCACTTCAATGGGGGATGTCACGGGTAGCACAGCTCGGTCCGTTGCCCTGGGCGATCACCATAAAATGTGGGATATTTACAGGGGATTAAAGGATATATACAGTTTGTTCGTGACGCCACCTGTGGTATCTGGTCAGGGTGACCAGCGCTGCAGGGTAGATCCGCTGAAGGGTTGTTACTGGGCAGCAAGGTATTAAGTCTTCCACAGGCAAAACTGGATCCCTCAGGGTATATGGCGGTGTAGGGGTGCAGGATCAATAAGGCAGACACACACACGAAAGTCTTTTTCTATACCTTTACTGATGGTATAGTTGCAAGCACGTCCCGGGAAGCTGTCAGGGTGGAGGATGCACGTCCAGTAATCCCACTGAGTAGGTGTAGGGCCTCCGTACTCCTGTATGTGTGTGAGTTTCTGACCTGTATAGAACGAAGTCTAACTCTGTCTTTTCATATACGCCCGGCTGACTTTGTGGTGGAGCCTTCTTTTGGATAGAACTCAGTTTCTAATGGTTGCGCTGACCAGACTCCTGTTCTTCCTGACCCCGGTT
The DNA here is from genome assembly GCA_033576555.1 of Oophaga sylvatica. Classification (NCBI taxonomy): domain Eukaryota; kingdom Metazoa; phylum Chordata; class Amphibia; order Anura; family Dendrobatidae; genus Oophaga; species Oophaga sylvatica. Next base: position 522,447,274 of record JARQOD010000004.1, on the reverse strand, counting down.
ACGTATCAGCACTGCTGGGCCCCTGCGACTTGAAGTCCCACAGGGTCTCCGGTTTCTCCTACTAGTCGTGTAGATGCTAGCAAGCTCGGACCCAGTGTCCGGTGGTGCAGAGTAGAGGTAAGCGATCAATGCTGTTTCAACCTCTGTCCCTCTCTTTCCTTTTTCCACTCGCTTTTCGTCCTACTCTTACCCTTAACATAAGCACACTCTAGCAGTAGATGGCAGATTCTCCTTTCTCTTCACCGCTCTCAAAGCGTCAGCACGCTTGCTCACTGAAAATACCTCAGTTGACTCAGTTTTGACCAGGCTAAGTGGCAATCTTCCTCCACCATTACTGGACTCCACACGATAAACTAAGTTCAAGCTGTAAACTTCAGTCTTTCGAACACTGCAGTTCCCTTTCCTTCGCTTCCTTCTGAGGCTCTGTCCGAAGTAGCTATCAGGACCTTCCGTCAGACTGATCTATGCACACTTCAAGAGCTACTTTCCACTTTCCTAGGGAACTATCAGTCTGTCACGTTCTAAGGTAACTTTCCTCTCTGCTCATCTGAGGTAACACCAGCAACTAGCCAACTCTCAGCTAGACTGCCTGGAATCTCATTGCCGTCTCTCTCCACAACCCTTATATATCTAGATACTCTTCAAGGGCTCCCTCTGGTGGCTCCAGGGAAAAGTGAAGGTGTGAATGCATATCCGGTGTGAGTGTGGGTTTACCTTCTGTGCATCCTCCAGGGTACATGTGGCACCAAGCGCAGCTGGGCTACACATCCCCCCCTAGTTATCATAAGCACTCCCGGGCTGAAAAAGAAATAAATTTTTATATAGCGTTAACAATAACTCATCCCTTGCGGGAGGTAAGGACACTTTGAACGTTGCAATAAATACAAATACAAGTAGCAAATAGCAAATACTTTCAAGTATAAAATTCACAAGGTTCTTGTGGAGGACCCGTCCAAAACCTCCCACGGTGGTCCTGGGTGGGCTGCAGGACTTCCCTTCTGCAAACCTCACTCTAGGCCACACCACACGGGTTTTTCTTCAGAGGTAGAACGGTTTACGTAAAACCAAAGTTTTTGGGCTGGCAAAGTCCTCAGCCACGCAGTCCTCATCAAAGACATTTCACATCATCAAAACCACATTACCCAACTGGGGTACAATATACATCAATCAAGTAAACATTTTTACAATAAAGTGCAACTTTTCTGGCAACTTTGTACAGTACAGTAAACCCTGTCCGGGTCCTACTGGTCGTCAGCGAACATTGCAGCATCTTCCATACCTGGGGCTGGAAGCACACTGGGGGTTCTAAACCTCATCACCATGAAGTCATGTCCTGCTACCGGTGTCTGAGTAGCCACAGTTCTCTTTTCCACTTTTGTTCTGCGACTGCCTGGAGGCCTGACAGGTGCCTCTCCTAGGCTTGCGTTCTGCAGGGTGCGCAGGCATGGCTCAGTAAGGGGCGCGCTTGCAGCTGCTGCGCTCTGCAGCGTTTCAGAATAGGACGCAGGTGCGCGGACTGGCGCCGGTGTGGCTGTGGCCTGGGACACAGAGACACGGGACACATTCCCTGCTTCAGGGACTGGGGCGCTGACTCGGGAGACGTTCAGGGCATACCACCCCTTAAGCCCCCAATGCCGCGTGTAGGAGACTACATCCCCTATTAACAGATCCCTGTCCGGGTGCCCCTCAGGCAGGTGAGACTCCACATCCCTCCGGCTGACAAAGACTTCCTGGTACAGGCCGGGCTCATGGATGAAACCCCAGCCTCCCTGGAGTTTAAAGTCTCGTATTGCCCCCTGGCGCCGCGGTTCCCGGAGCGTACCTTTATCTCGCCGGACGATCTCCTTATCGGCAAGATCCTGCTCCTGGTACCTCTGGCGAAGCCGCTGCGCCTCACGCTGCTCCCGCTGCTGCCGCTCCTCCTGTTCACGGCGTCTCCACTCGTTCTCCTTCTGGGCGGCGTACTCCACGTCGTCCAGGAGCTCCATTTCCTCCCAGTCGATCTCCATCGCTTGTGGCTGGGTTTCTTCCGTCGTCCCTACCGGGGGACTGCATTCCGCTGCTACCGCTGCGGCCTCTGGTTCCAGGCCTGGCTGGCGTTCCGGTCCGGGCAAGGCCTCCTCTCCTCCGGCCGCGGCCTCGTCGGGGTCAGGTACAGCTCTTTTGGGGCCGGCCTCCGGTTCTTCCTCAGCCGCTGGTTCCAGTGGTGGCGCGGGTGGCAGTTGCGCATCTAGGGGGGAGAGCAGCTGGTCCCACTGCAGCCGCAGTTTCAGGGCACGCCAGCTCCGCTCCATCGCCTCCATCTCTGCGCGGTGTCGGGCCAGATCCCGCAGCGCCGCATCCACCTCCTCCACACGATACATCACTTCTTCGTCCTCCCGACCTGGGGAAGGTTCGAGCACAGGCTGCAGCTCTTCAGGGGAACGGGGTCTGCGCACCGCCATTCCCCCACACAGCGACTCCTGTCCTTCCGCCATCTCACTCCAGGCCAGACTATGCTTTCCATCCGGAACGCTCTGGTCTTTTCCGTGGAGGCGGGACTTTCGCTTTCTCTTCCTTGCACTGAGGATGAAGAGGAGGCGGATCTCTCTTGCAGTGGGGCATGCTCTGACATTGTAGAAGCATTTAGACAGGGCGGCCATAACTTTGGCGCCACAGGGGGGGGTACGTCCACGAATACACGCCGTCCTTCTTCACCAGCGCCTCAGGGCGCGAATATGGCGGCAAATGGCGCCAAAAATCACAAAAACAGCAACACAGTCTTTTGCACAAAAACAGTCTATTCAGGCACACAGGACTCGCATATAGCGAGCTTCGGATCCTGTTCGTGACGCTAAATTAGATGATGAGTCGCACAGCCAGGGCCTGTGTGGTACTCGGCACCGAGCCCGTTCACTTCAATGGGGGATGTCACGGGTAGCACAGCTCGGTCCGTTGCCCTGGGCGATCACCATAAAATGTGGGATATTTACAGGGGATTAAAGGATATATACAGTTTGTTCGTGACGCCACCTGTGGTATCTGGTCAGGGTGACCAGCGCTGCAGGGTAGATCCGCTGAGGGGTTGTTACTGGGCAGCAAGGTATTAAGTCTTCCACAGGCAAAACTGGATCCCTCAGGGTATATGGCGGTGTAGGGGTGCAGGATCAATAAGGCAGACACACACACGAAAGTCTTTTTCTATACCTTTACTGATGGTATAGTTGCAAGCACGTCCCGGGAAGCTGTCAGGGTGGAGGATGCACGTCCAGTAATCCCACTGAGTAGGTGTAGGGCCTCCGTACTCCTGTATGTGTGTGAGTTTCTGACCTGTATAGAACGAAGTCTAACTCTGTCTTTTCATATACGCCCGGCTGACTTTGTGGTGGAGCCTTCTTTTGGATAGAACTCAGTTTCTAATGGTTGCGCTGACCAGACTCCTGTTCTTCCTGACCCCGGTTACGTATCAGCACTGCTGGGCCCCTGCGACTTGAAGTCCCACAGGGTCTCCGGTTTCTCCTACTAGTCGTGTAGATGCTAGCAAGCTCGGACCCGGTGTCCGGTGGTGCAGAGTAGAGGTAAGCGATCAATGCTGTTTCAACCTCTGTCACTCTCTTTCCTTTTTCCAGTCGCCTTTCGTCCTACTCTTACCCTTAACATAAGCACACTCTAGCAGTAGATGGCAGATTCTCCTTTCTCTTCACCGCTCTCAAAGCGTCGGCACGCTTGCTCACTGAAAATACCTCAGTTGACTCAGTTTTGACCAGGCTAAGTGGCAATCTTCCTCCACCATTACTGGACTCCACACGATAAACTAAGTTCAAGCTGTAAACTTCAGTCTTTCGAACACTGCAGTTCCCTTTCCTTCGCTTCCTTCTGAGGCTCTGTCCGAAGTAGCTATCAGGACCTTCCGTCAGACTGATCTATGCTCACTTCAAGAGCTACTTTCCACTTTCCTAGGTAACTATCAGTCTGTCACGTTCTAAGGTAACTTTCCTCTCTGCTCATCTGAGGTAACACCAGCAACTAGCCAACTCTCAGCTAGACTGCCTGGAATCTTACTGCCGTCTATCTCCACAACCCTTATATATCTAGATACTCTTCAAGGGCTCCCTCTGGTGGCTCCAGGGAAAAGTGAAGGTGTGAATGCATATCAGGTGTGAGTGTGGGTTTACCTTCTGTGCATCCTCCAGGGTACATGTGGCATCAAGCGCAGCTGGGCTACACATATACAAGGCTCCGCTCCCACCCTTGTATACAAGGCTCTGCTCCCACCCTTGTATACAAGGCTCCGCTCCCACCTTGTATGCATGGCTCCGCTCCCACCCTTGTATACAGGCTCTGCTCCACCCTTGTATTCATGGCTCTGCTCCACCCTTGTATACAGGCTCTGCTCCCACCCTTGTATACATGGCTCTGTCCCACCCTTGTATGTATGGCTCCGCTCCACCCTTGTATACAAGGCTCTGCTCCCACCCTTGTATACATGGCTCTGCTCCCACCTTGTATGCATGGCTCCGCTCCCACCTGTGATACAAGGCTCCGCTCCCACCCTGTATACATGGCCTTGTCCATCCTTTATGCATGGCTTCGTCCCACCCTTGTATACAGGCTCTGCTCCCACCCTTGTATGCATGGCTCCGCTCCCACCCTTGTATACAAGGCTCCGCTCCCTCCCTTGTATACAAGGCTCTGCTCCCCCCTTGTATACAAGGCTCCGCTCCCACCCTTGTATACATGGCTCTGCCCCCTCCCTTGTATACATGGCTCCGCTCCCACCCTTGTATACATGGCTCTGCTCCCACCCTTGTATACATGGCTCTGCTCCCACCCTTGTATACATGGCTCTGCTCCCACCCTTGTATGCATGGCTCCGCTCCACCCTTGTATACAAGGCTCCGCTCCCTCCCTTGTATACAAGGCTCTGCTCCCACCCTTGTATACAAGGCTCCGCTCCCACCCTTGTATACATGGCTCTGCCCCCTCCCTTGTATACATGGCTCCGCTCCCACCCTTGTATACATGGCTCCGCTCCCTCCCTTGCATGGCTGGGCTCCCCCATCCTCTCCCCCCCATCATACTTACCCTCCTCGCTCTGTCGCTGCATGTCCCTGCATCACTGTCGGCGCGGCAGCTTCCTCCTGTGCAGTGCGGTGACGTAGTACCGCTCATTAAGGTCATGAATATGGACACCACCACTATGGGAGTGGAGTCGCGTCCATATTCATGACCTTAATGAGCGGTACTACTTCACCGCTCAGCACTGGATAAAGCCGCCGCGGCCGACAGGGATGCAGCGACGGAAGGTGAGTATCGATGTCTAATGAAGCCGGCGGCTGTAGCTGTCACTACAGTGCTACAGCCGCCGTCTCCATGGTGTCCAGCGTTCTGTGCCGTGGCTCCGCGGCCCGGCAACAGAACTGCAACGGCCCGGTCCTGGGCTGCGGACCGGCGGTTGGGGACCCCTGCTTTAGACAGTATGCTTTGGATTTTGTCTTGTTGGAAGGTGAACCTCCATCCCAGTCTCCAATCACTGACAGACTGAAACAGGTTTTGCTCAAGAATATCCATGTATTTTGTGCCTTTCATTTTCCCTCAACTTGGACCATTTTTCCTGTCCATGCTGCTGAAAAACATCCAAACAGAATGATGCTGCCATCACCATGTTTCACTGTGGGGTTGGTGTTCTTGGAGTGACGAGCTGTGTTGGTTTCATGCAAGACACAGCGCTTACCTTGTTGGCTAAAAAGTTCAATTTTGGTCTCATCTGAACACATCACCTTCCTCCATAAATTTGGGAGTCTCCCACATATCTTTTGGCAAACTAAAAATGAGCATTACAGTTTTTGAGTGTAAGTAAAAGCTTTTATTCTACTCACTCTTCCATAAAGGCCACCTCTATGGCGTGTACAGCTTATTGTGGTACTATTAACAGGTACTCCAGTCTCTGCTTGGGAACTCTGCAGTAGAGTTGAGGGAATATCTTTGGTTCCACGCTTATTTGGCAAGCTATAGCGTGTGCCGAATAAGCTGCAGCGGCAACCCGACTTCCTGGATCGCGCCGGCTGAACAGCTGATTGCCGCCGCAGCTGGATGTGTCGCGGCTGTGTCACTGTCACAGCACAAGCATGGAGAGTGTCATGATCCACATTGGGATCTGTGGCAGATCTCTCTCTGCATACTAAAACCTTTTTCCTTCAGGCCACCGGGGGTTAATGTCAGTCTTTTCCCCCGGTGGCCGCTGGTGTAATTACATTGCTACGGACTTGTCAGGAGAGGGTGGAGACCACTTCCACCATCCTTTAAAAGGTCTCCTGAGTAGGGTTGAGCATTCCGATACTGCAAATATCGGGTATCGGCCGATATTGGCTGTATCGGAATTCCGATTCCGAGTTCCGATATTTTCGTCTTATCGGATACCGGAATCGGGATTGTCACTGTCACTGTCAGTGTCCGTCGGTCGGGTCTGTCAGGAGTCAGCGGCACTTACCTGTCAGAAGATCTCCGGTGGTCACGTCCTGGACTGCTTGATGGCCGCAATCTTCTTTCCCCGGCGGTCACATGCAGTTTCTCGCGATAACTGCAGTGACTGCTGGGTAATCCCGGCCGTAAAGCAGTCAGTCCGATGACGTCACCGCCGGGGAAGCAGGTAATCAGCTGTGCTGCGTCGCGATGACAGGCTCTGCCTGTCATTGCGATGTAGCAGAGTTGGATCGTCGTGGGACTGTCGTTATGGACTGCGTCGGACAGGTGGTATACTGTTGGTTTGTTTTTTTTCTTTTTTTACAGGAGATCGATGGCGTCGCAGGAATGAGAGTACAATAAAATTAATGAAAACTGTGTTGTCTCTTTTATTTCATTAAAATACTTTTTTCTTGCTTTGTCTTTTTTTTATGCATTTAATAACTTTGGGATTAATAATGGATCGGTGTCTTATTGACACCTCTCCATTATTAACCGGGCTTATTGTCACCGTGCAATCAACGGTGACATTAACCCCTTATTACCCCGCTTGCCACCGCTACAGGGCAAGTGGGAAGAGCCGGGTAAAGTGCCACAATTGGCACATCTTTTGATGCGCCAAATGTGGGGCTGCTGTAGCCTGGTATTATCAGGCTGTTGAGGGCCAAAATCCATGGGCCTTGACAGTCTTTTAATACCAGGCCGCAGCAGTCTGCATTTTACTTGGCTGGTTAACAAAAATAGGGGGGATCCCCACGCCGTTTTTTTTTCGAGGGGATCCCCTATTTTTGTTAACCAGCCAAGCTAAGCAGACTGCTGTGGCCTGGTATTATCAGGCTTGCAAGGTCCATGGATATTGGATCCTTACCAGCCTGAAAAACCAGGCCTCAGCGGTCTGCTTCATCTGGCTGGTTAACAAAAATAGGGGGGACCCCATGCCAATTTTTTTCGAGGGGATCCCCTATTTTTGTTAATCAGCCAAGATATGCAGACTGCTGTGGCCTGGTATTATCAGGCTGGCAAGGTCCATGGATCTTGGCTCCTTAACAGCCTGAAAATCCAGGCCTCAGCGGTCTGCTTCATCTGGCTGGTTAACAAAAATAGGGGGGACCCACGCCAATTTTTTTCGAGGGGATCCCCTATTTTTGTTAATCAGCCAAGATATGCAGACTGCTGTGGCCTGGTATTATCAGGCTGGCAAGGTCCATGGATCTTGGCTCCTTAACAGCCTGAAAATCCAGGCCTCAGCGGTCTGCTTCATCTGGCTGGTTAACAAAAATAGGGGGGACCCCACGCCATTTTTTTTTCGAAGGGAACCCTATTTTTGTTAATCAGTTCCCTCTGACGTCACTGATTGTGTCCCTGGCTGACCTGAAGTGAAAGTGGAAAGCAATCAATTAAGCTTTCCACTTAAGGGCCCGTCTCACATAGCGATATCGCTACCGAGATCGCTGCTGAGTCACTAGTTTTGTGACGCAGCAGCGAGCTCACCAGCGATATCGCTGTGTGTGACATTCAGCGACAATCAGCCCCCCTGCCGGGTATCGCTGATCGTCGCTGAAATGTCAGGACCTTTTTTTGATCGCTGGTTTCCCGCTGACAGGCACGCATCGCTGCGTGTGACAGGCGGGAGACCAGCGATCCGCTGGTAACCAAGGTACACAGCGGGTTTCCAGGCGCGGGGCTGTGCCTAGAAACCCGCTGTGTACCTTGGATACCAGCGCCCTGATGCAGGGAGCTGGTATCCAAGGTACACAGCGGGTTTCCAAGCGCTGCGCGGTGCCTGGAAACCCGCTGTGTACCTTGGTTACCAGCGGATCGCTGGTCTCCCGCCTGTCACACGCAGCGATGCGTGCCTGTCAGAGGGAAACCAGCGATCAAAAAAAGGTCCTGACATTTCTGCGACGATCAGCGATACCCGGCAGGGGGGCTGATCGTCGCTGAATGTCACACACAGCGATATCGCTGGTGAGCTCGCTGCTGCGTCACAAAACTTGTGACTCAGCAGCGATCTCGGTAGCGATATCGCTATGTGAGACGGGCCCTTAAGCGATGTTACCCGCAGTGTCGCTGTCCCAGATCGCTGCCTGAGCTGCCTGTTTGGCAGCTCAGCAGCGATCATGTAGCGATACACCAGCGATCCTGACAAGTGCATATCGTTGTCGGGATCGCTGGTGTATCGTTATGTGACACCCAGCCTTTACTCTCCTGTCAGGCAGGAGAGGAACTCATTCATTTGGGGTTTACTGTGAGGCTGCAGCATTAGCTGCGGTCCCTGCAGTAAACATTAACCCTTTCTGAAGGATTACACCGTGGGACCTGACTGTGCATGGGATAGGTAAGAATAATTTTGCTTTTTTATTTTATTTTTATTACAGGAAATGGTTTTTGCAGTAAAATAAAATATGGTCAAAAACATGTGTCTTTATTTCATTAAAATGATTTTTAATTAAAGTGTGTGTGTTTTATTTTTATTCATGCAATAGGATTAATAATTGATAGTTGTCTAATTGACAGCTCTCAATTATTAACCTGGCTTAAGGTCACCTTTGAATAGCAAGGTGGCTTTAACCCCATATTAACCCATTCGCCACCCCTACAGGGCAATGGGAATAGACGGGCAAAGTGCCAGAAAGGGCGAATCTAATTATAGATTTGTCTTTCCTGGGGTGTCTGGGGGCAGATGTTAGTAGCCGGGGGGGGCAAAAATAATGGTCCCTCTCTGGGCTATTATTATCTGCCCCCACTCACTGGCTTTGTCTGTCTGGTTGCGAAAATAGGGCGGGAGCCCACGCATTTTTTTTCAGCAATTTTACACCTCATATATATATATACATGTCATTGAATTTGTGACACATATATATATATATATATTTATATTTGTAGTTCATACACTTCTACATAGTATAATAGCCGCTAATTCAATTGCCGGCTTTTGTGAAAATGCAGAACCCGACATGAAATGACACTTGGTGTACATAGGGTTAACCATGTCTTTTCATGTCCTTTGCTATCTAATTTGCACAAACAATTAAATCAGTCTATGTGTGCAAAATTTCACACCTGTAGGGGTTAATTAAAGGTGTAAATTCGTTGTAAAAAAAACTGACTTTTTTGCTACGAATTTACACCTTTAATTAACCCCTACAGGTGTGAAATTTTGCACACATAGACTGATTTAATTGTTTGTGCAAATTAGATAGCAAACGACATGAAAAGACATGGTTAACCCTATGTACACCAAGTGTCATTTCATGTCGGGTGCTTCTGTCTTTTCACTGAAGCCGGCTTTACCCGGCAATTGAATCAGAGAGGATATTTTACTATGTAGAAGTGTATAAACTATACATATATGTATATATATATCACAATGACATGTATATATATATATATGTATTCTATGTGTGTATATTTAGTGTTTACAAGGAAAGAATGGGTTTTTTTTAGTTGCGATATTTTGTTCCCATAGACTTACATGGGACTTCCGGTATCGGTATCGGGTATCGCCGATATTTTAGTGATATCGGCGATACCATTCCGATTCCGATACTTTAGGATATCGGAAAGTATCGCTCAACTCTACTCCTGAGGCTTCAGCTGACTGTTGGTGATAGTTCTACCATTTGGAAACCAACCAAGCTGGAGTCAGGAGCTTGCTGAGAGCAGTTGTACTTCAGTTGCTTCCCTCATCTGGTGTCTTAAGGGTATGCCACACTAAGCGAGATCGCTAGCGAGATCGCTACTGCGTCACCATTTATGACGCAGTAGCGATCTCGTTAGCGACTTAGCTGTGTGTGACATGTAGCAGCGATGTGGCCCCTGCTGAGATGTCGTTGATCGCTTATGAACGTTCTGAGCCGTTTTTTTGGTCGTTGCTGTCCCGCTGGTGAGCCTGAATCGCAGAGTGTGACACCCTTTATGAACGACTTCACCAGCGTCGCAGGTGGGACTAGGTTTTCCCAACGACCGCAGAGGTTGTTATACAGATCGCTGATGAGTTGTATTTGGAATCACAGATCGCTGATGAGTTGTGTTTGGAATCTAACTAGCGATCACATAGCGATCGCACTAGCGATATCGCCAGGTCGTGTCGTTGTCGTGATCGCTGGTGCGATCGCTAAGTGTGGCAGTACCTTTAAGGGTATGCCACACTAAACAACATCGCTAACGGGATCGCTAAAAAAACATCACTATTTAGCTATCCCGTTAGCGATGTTGTTGTGTCCGGCATCTGTCAGCGACGAGGCCCCTGCTGTGATCTCGCTCGTCGCTGACATCGTTCCGGACCCTATTTAGATCGTCGGCGCCCCGCAGGTAAGTATATATCGCTAAGTGTGGCACCTTTTCTTAGCGATTTAGCGGTACTTTTGTACCGCTAAAGTCGTTAAGAAGATCGCTAACCGCGATAGCGTCGTTAACTATATCGCTAAGTTAAGCCGCACTTAGCGATATAGAAACAATCCCGCTAGCGATCGCATTAGTATGCGTCTTTATCGCTATCGCTAGTGGGATTGTTTAGTGTGGCAGTACCTTTACTCTGCTGTGCGGTGCTTTGTAGCAGAGAAAGCTAAAGGGTATGCCACACTAAACAATATCGCTAACGGGATCGCTAAAAAACGTCACTATTTAGCAATCCCGTTAGCGATATTGTTCAGTGCGGCAGCTTCCAGCGACGAGCTTCCTGCTGTGATCTCGCTCGTCGCTGGAATCGTTCCGGACCCTATTTTCTCGTTGGCGCTCCCGCTGGGTAAGTATCTAATCGCTGTGTGGCACCTTTTCTTAGCGATTTAGCGGTACTTTGTACCGCTAAAGTCGTTAAGAAGATCGCTAACGGCGATAGCGTCGTTAACTATATCGCTAAATGTGGCTGCATTTAGCGATATAGAAACAATCCCGCTAGCGATCTCATTAGTATGCAACGCTAACGAGATCGCTAGCGGGATAGCTTAGTGTGGCAGTACCTTAAGTTTCATTGTTTAGTTGATTTAACCCCTAGGTGTCTGTCTTTCCTTTTGTTGTTTTGGTGTTATTCACATTATTCCCTGTCTCACCTCCTGGGGAGAGGGTTGGTGGGTTTAGCTCAGGGCTAAACAGGAGACAGGAACAGGTCGGTGGCTTGGGCCTCACTACCTTCAAGTGTACCCCCAAGTTAAGGAGAGACAGGGCCCTTCCTTAGCCTTAGGGGCAGTTCAGGGGCCAAGGTTCCTCGTCCCCTGTAATTCTACAACTGCCCCGTGACAGAGAGCTGTGCTGTGTCTGTTACACAGCCGTGACAAATGCAGCTGCGGCGGCGATCAGCTGTCGCGATCCAGGAAGCCGGGTTCCCGCTGTAGCTTATTCGGCAAGCGCTGTAGCTTGCTGAATAAGCGGGGAACCAAAGATATTCGCTCAACTCTACTCTGTGGTTCCTTCAGGGTTACCTTTGGTCTCTGTGCTGCTTGTGAGATTAGTGCACTCCTTGCCCGCACTGAGAGTTTTGGTGGATGGCCCTGTCTTGGCAGGTTTATTGTGGTACCATGTTCTTTCCATTTGATGATAATGGATTTTATGGTGCTCTGGGGGATCATAAGAGATTGGGATATTTTTTTTTACAACCCAATCCTGATTTGTACTTCTCAACAACTTTGTCCCTGACTTGTTTGGAGATCTCCTTGGTCTTCATGGTGTTATTTGGTTAGTGGTGCCGCTTGATTAATGGTGTTGCAGCCACTGTGGCCTTTCAGAAAAGGTAAAGTGTATGTATTGACAGACATGCAGCACTTAGATTACACACAGGTGGACTTCCTTTTACTAAGCATGTGACTTATGAAGGTAATTGCTTGCGCCAGACATTTTTAGGGACTTCATAGCAAAAGGGTGAATACATATGCACATGGCAATTTTTAGTTATTTCATCCCATAAATTTAATTTATGCCTATATTTTTCTCACTTCACTTCACAAACTTAGACTATTTAGTGCTGATGCTTCACACACGAATTGGATTTCAAAAATATTTAAACAAAGGTTGTAAGGTAACAAAATAAATAAAAAGCCAAGGGGGTGAATACTTTCACAAGCCACTGTATATTTGTTTTTCTTGTTATATCCTGAAGTTTTCACTTCACAAAAGTAATAGTCACTAAAATGATCTCTTGGCTCTCGCTAATACATAGGTATACCAAATGGCATGTTATCATGTGTTCGCTTCGTCCACATCCGTAAACTCTCGATTCACTGCTTGTACACCTTGTGAGGGAACCAAAGTATATAATGATCACCAAATTTTACTTTGAAATATGCAGAATAGGCTTGCTTGGCAAATGTGTTGCTGTTCGTCATTTGACTGGGAATGGTGAAACTGCCACAGATATATCAAGAGGAATCATGGCTTTTTAGGCACTTACAATGAGAAGTAGCAGAGACAGACATGATCTGAAAGACAGGAAATAAGTGTGTGAAAAAAATGATAGTTCTGCTAGCCCCTTGTATGCAGACTGTAATGACAGCGCCGTCGTCCCTGTACGATCTCTCTCACTCCTCCTGGCAAGGAAGCTGACGTCCACCCACCTTCTCTGCTTCCTCCTAGGACCTGAGCTCAGCACGCAGGTCTCCTGAGAGTGTGCTTAGGACATGCGCATGCTCCCCGGTTCTTAAAGGGGCAGCGTGCGTACCTGGATTCGGCAGGAAACTTTGTGCAGCAAGCAGTGGCAGATAGTTACCAGATTCGATGCCTCCAGAATCTGTTCTTGGTATCATCTGTCGAAGGAAGGTCCCAATCTGAAGCCTTTCAGGATTGTCACTAAGCAAGCAGAGTTCCGGATGGGAATGCTGCACATAGAGAAGATCGCCTTCTACGTGTTCCTTAGTCTGTCTCATCCACGTCTCCTGTGTCTTGCATGGCTCCGCATGCATGAACCTGCCTTTGACTGGAGATTCTGAGAAGTTTTGTCATGAGAAGTGTCTTGTTCCTGTACGACCTGTTCGGCCTCTGGTAGCACCATCTTCTCTGCCAGGATTACCATCCGCCTACTGGTCATATTCTTTGACAAGAGGGAAGCAGAGATACTAGATTCACATTGACCTTCACCTCCACGATGCCGTATATACCCCCTGTCACAGGTGAAGACCCTAGCTATGTCCAAGTATGTTAAGGGGAATCTGGCTAGGGGACTCCTTCAGAAGTCCTCTTCACTAGTGGGAGCTGGCTTCTTTGTCAAGAAAATGGATGGGACTCTCCAGCCTTGCATAGATTATAGGGGTCTCAATCAGATCACGGTTAAGAACAAATACCAATGCTGTTGATCCCAAAATTGTTTGATCGCCCAGAGGTGCCAGGATTTTTACCAAGCTGGATCTAAGAGGAGCATGCAACCTAATCCTGATACGCCAAGGAGATTAATGGAAGATGGCTTTCAACAGCCGGGACGGTCATTATGTGCGTAGTTATGCCGTTTGGACTCAGCAATGCCCCAGCTGACTTCCAAGAATGCATGAACAACATCTTCTGAGACCTACTCTTTTCTTGTTTCATGGATTATCTGAATAATATCTTGGGTCTTCTCCCCAGATCTACCCTCTCAAAGGCGAAACGTTCACTAAGTCTTGCCGCAATTTAGGGAGAATCGACTGTATGATTAGATTTGAAAAATACGTTTTTGAACAATCCTCTCTGCCTTTCCTTTGTTATATCATCTCGGACAAGGGCTTGAAGATGGATCTGGAGAAAGTGTCTTCCATCCTCAAGTGGCTACTACCTGTTGGCGTTAAGGCTATCCAGCAATTAGTACAGACATTTCATTTCACACTTCTCATTCCAAACTGCTCTCATTTCTGCTATGATCCGTAAGGGTGCCAATCCAATGGTATGGACTCCAGATGCTCAGAATGCTTTTCTGTCCCTGAAACAGACATTCTCCTCCGCTCCAGTACTACACCGATGAGAAGTAAACAATTCTTTCTGGAGCTAGATGCTTTATCTTTTGTTGCAGGGGCAGTGCTTACCCAAAAGTCTTTCTCTGTCCAAATGGTCACCTGCATTTTCTTTCCAAGGCCTTCTCTGTTCCTGAGCCCAATTACTCTATTGTTGATCGAGAGTTGTTGGTGATTAAGATGGCCCTAGAAGAGTAGCGGTATCTTCTTGAAGGAAAAGTCCATCCGGTTGTCATTTATACAGACCATAAGAACCTGGCCTATCTGCAGTCCACACAAAGACTGAATCCACGCTAGCCTAGATGGTCACTATTTTTTGCCCATTTTGAATTTGTTCTGCATTTTCGGCCAGCTGACAAGAACATCAAGGCTGATGCGCTTTTTCAGTCCTTATTGCCCATCGACCAAGAAGAGGAATGCCAACTTGTGATAGAGCCATCCAAGATGTTTACTGTGGCTCTGGTAAAATTGTCCCAAATTCCTTCGGGAAACACTTTGGTGTCAAAATCAGATAAAAAGCAACTGCAGCTATGGGGGCATTCCTCCACAGTAGCCGGTCATGCCGGGCAGAGAAAGACGTTGCAGCTCATTTCACATCACTATTGGTGGCCTATCATGTGAAAGGATATCATGGAGTTCATTTCCGCCAGTCCTTCCTGTGCCTGCAACAAAACTTCCAGGCAACTCCTGTGCAGGCGACTCCTACTACTTCCTGTGCCCTTGGCTTCTTGGAAGCATGTTGTCATGGACTTTATTACTGACCTCCCTGTTTCTTTTGGATGCTCCATCATAGTGGATCGCTCATTTTACTCCTTTGCCGGGCCTTCCGTCTGCTCCAGGGCTTGCAGAGAAGTTTATCCAACACATCTTCCGTCTTCATGGATTTCCTCTTCACATCGTGTCTGAAAGAGATGTCCAATTCACATCCAGATCCTGGAGAGCTTAGTGCAAACATCTGAGCGTGTTGCTGGACTTCTCTTCTACATACCACCCTCAATCCAATGGATAAATGGAGAGAGTCAACCAGGTTCTGGTCAGCTGCCTGCGGCATTTCATGAATTTGCATCATGATAACTGGGTAAAGTTCTTACCATGGGCAGAGTTCTCCTATAACAATCACGTAAGTGAGTCTTCTGTAAGCTATCCACATTCTTTATTATCTTTGGGCAAAAGCCAGGAATCCCTCTTCCCGTGTTGGTCGCTTCTGGTGTACCAGCAGCTGAAGCTCTCACTAAGGATTTCTCAAAGATATGAGAGGACACCAAAGCCACTCTAGAAAAATCATCTGAGCGTATGAAGAGGCATGCGAATAAGAGACACTTGCATCCGCCTTGTTATAGTCATGGGGACAAGGTGTGGCTATCCTCAAAGTACATCTGTCTCAAGATCCCGTCCTACAAATTGGATCCTCGTTTTATTGGTCTCTTTGAGGTCATCAAACAAATTAATGCAGTGTCCTATAAATTTAAGATTCCAGCCTCATTACGCCTACCCAATTCCTTCCATGTATCTCTTCTCAAACCAGTCATCTTGAGTTCCTTCTTCAAGGATTCTGGTGCCATTAGCTCTAAAGATGTCTTTGAGATGGAATGTATCCTTGCTATGAAGAAGGTGAGAGGGAAAACCTATTTCCTAGTAGATTGGAAAGGATTTGGTCCCAAAGAAAGATCGTGGGAACCTAAGGAAAATATTAATGCCCCACTTCTACAGAAATTCCGTGCGGGATTGAAGAAGAGGGGGCGAAAAGGGGAGGGTACTGTAATGACAGCACTGGCATCCCTGCACGTTCCTTCTCTCTCCTTCCGGCAGGGACGCTGACATGCACTCACTCTTTCTGATCCAGTCATCGTCACATCTGCTTCCTCCCTGGACCTGCGCATGGCGCTCAGTTCTCTGGGAGTGTGCCAAGGGCATGCACACACTCCCTGGTTCTTAAAGGAGCATCACACACTCTTCTGAAATGTTCTCAGCCAAATGGCTGGGAGATTTTTGATATTTATGGCACCCTTCCCTATACGGAAGTGCCTTAGCAACATTAGGTACCTGTGCTCCCTGAATCTGATCCTGCCCATCCTGTCTGCCCCTGATTCTGCCCGTCCTGTCTCTACCTAGCCCTGAGTTTGATCCGCCTTGTGTGCATCTATACCATTACCCACACCTGCTCAGTATCACAGACACTGTGACCGACTGGCCCAGGTCCGCGCACACGTTCTGTGTGAAGCAGGGAAGGGCAGGTTAGTGATGCCCGGAGAAGACAGAGCAGCCTGACTATGTGTCGACCCGCCACCACAATTGTGGATTACCAGGGCAATGGGGTACTCAGAGCCGAGCCCATGGAAGTCTATGGGGTTGTCACAGGTAGCGGTGGCTCGGTCTGTGGCCCTGGCGGTCTGGCGTATGTTGGGGGAATATTTACAGGGGATAGATATATTTACAGTTTCGTGACGCCACCTGTAGTCTCTGGTAATTTGTACCAGCGCTGCTGTAGATCTCTGAGGGGATGGTGAGGCAGCTAGATGTCGGGTCCCCTACAGGTGGGACTCTTCCCTCAGGTCGATGGTTATGGTGGGGTTGTGCAGGCATGCAATTAAATAACTCAGTCTCACACCGTCAGCGTCTTTCCATACCTTTTACTTGTAAGATGGTAAGGCAGGTCCCAGGGAGGCTGATCCAATGGAGGATGTGTTTTGAGTTAGCAGCTGGACAAGTTAGGGGCCTCCTTTACTTTCACAATGATGATGAGTCCAACCAGCATAAAGCGTAGTTCACTCCTGAAACTTCAGCTATTCCAAAGCTGTACTGCCCGGTCAGTTTTGTGGTCGGAGCCTTCCTGTGATGAAACTAGGTTCTTCTATGCTTGGCCTAGCTCAAAGTTCCTATTCCACCTGACCCCTGTTACGTACTGACACTTCAAGGGCTGCTTTCTGTTACCTAAGGTCCAGTAAGCCTCTGGTTTTTCTACCACTATGCGTGAAGCTATAGTGATGCTTCGGTCTCCAGTGACCGGTGACAATGTGCAGGACTTCTCCAATCCTATAGCACTCAGAATTTCTACCACTGTGCCTTTCGCCTTGTCCGCGCTTGTAGCATAAGCATTCCTCACTTCCACAGGTTATAAAAGTCAGTCCCTTTCTTAACTTCTTTCTTGAGCTTGTTGCCAGAATCTCAGTAATCCTCTAGGCAGGAGCACGTCTCTGAACCTTCACTGTCCTTGGGACAGGAGACTGAAGTATATCTGCAACTCACTCCTCTCTCTTACTGCACAGACTGCACCTCCTGACTCCTTCGAGTCCAGGCTAGACTGACTGACTCACTGACACATGTGACTAGACTATATACCTGTGGGCGTGTCTAAGTGCATGTTGGAATGAATGTTCATTGAGCATTAAACTGCTATCTCTCCACACATCCTCCAGGGTACTGCGTGTGCCTTCACACCAGGGCTACACAACTACAGACTAACAGGACTTGTGGCACGTGACTACAGGAGGAGGGACCAAGGCGTGGCCAACCACGGAGACCCTCAGAGGGACTAGGGGAATGCAGAGGGGGTGAACAGGGAGGGAATCAAAACGAGGAAGCCAACAAGGACAATTACAGCAGAGACAACAGGTACAAGCGTGGGTCAGAGAACCGGGCGGGCAATACCAAGACCGAGGGTACAGACAGAGGGATAATCAGTAAACAAGCCGGAGTCAATAAACCAAGAGAGCAACAGACAGTACCAAATCACAGGACAGGTGCGACATGGGGGACAGACCGGGTCAGCAACGGAAAATACACATGCAAACGCAGGCACAAGGCACGGCACACAAAATTCACAGGGGTCACTTAACTCAGCCGAGGGCAGAAGTATAACTGACAAAGCTCCAAGCCTCCAGAGGCTATAAAAGGCCTTCCCCTAACCAGAGAGAGGCAGCCAAAATTAACCCCTGACGCTCAGGTCAAAAACCTGCCATAGCATCATGACACTCAGTCTGAACGAGCACCTGTGATCCTGCACCCGAGTCTGCCCTTTGTTCCTGAACCTATCCTGTCCATGCTTGATTCAGCATCTGTCCTTTCTACCAATCTTATTTTGATCCTGTTTTGCTTAACCAGCTGCACGTCCTACTGTTAACCAGTTCATTGCCATTCCTGCTTCCCTGCTCCTTTGGGGTCAGCTGCTGTGGCTCTGGGGTCGGTCCTAGAGTAGCACCTGGCGTACAACTGGGTTCAAGTCTAATCACAGTCTAGTGAAAAACCAGGTGGTCGATTAGTTATACCCCTACAGGCTCTCCCCGGACCATGGCACAGAAGTTCCACAACCAAATGCGTAACACAGACTTTCAGAATATGTTTCACAATATAGAGCGGAACACAACCTCTCACCACACTGTCTCACGTGTAACTGAATAGCCTATACAAATAATAATCTGTTGCAGGTCACCAGGTCGTCCTTCTCCATCCCTTCCCACTCAATGGCAATTTGCTCTCAGACAATAGGAGAGCATTAGTGCAAGAGGTGTATAAAGGTTTTCTGGAACCCAGAGCAAGAATTTATTTTGGTGCCAAAAGCTCCCCCCAAGCACATATGCGATTTGCGCACTTGGCCATGTACCGACGAGCTGCTCTTCCTAATTCTCTCAATATTCAGTGAAAAACTGAGAGAAGCAGGAAGAGAAACTAGTTGTCAGATGACCATAAGATTGAAAATCGCAAGTGAGTGAAGTTGCCATGTGATAACTGCTGGAACAGTGAGTATTCTACATACTGTTAGGATTAGCATGCTACAGTGCTTTATTTTTATTTTATAATTAAAGGGTGCGTCTAGGTTTGAGATGAAAGTCTACAGTCACTATAGGTGGCTGAAGGCTTCTGAATTCTCCCAGCAAATGCACTACACACTCAATTAATTTTCATTGAGTGAGACCACACATGTTTAGTGGGCACATGACCGCTGTCATGACCCAACAGGGGTCGTTCCAGCAGACGGCACAATACACACACAACGGGATGGTAAAGGGGAGAGGAAGGCCCTAACAATGAACTCCCCTAATGCCCTAAGCGGGTCCTCCCCCCCCCCACCGCCATCACGTACCTTGTCCCTAACTGTCACCTCTTAATATCCTGGCTAGTGCACTGGCCGGCAAGGACGCTAGCCTCACCACTGCAGATGGTACAAACACAGGGGATAGTGACAAGCACGAGACAGACAAGGTAAATACACAAAACTTAGCTCCAGGCTCCGCTACCAAGCTCCACACTGCAAAGGATATGGAAATAGGACCCCGAAATCCACAGAAGAAGTAGATTCAGCGTTGACACCAGAAAGCTGTAACTCCTAGGCTGGTCTACATAGAAAACTCTCTTACCAACAGTCAGCTAATTCAATGCGTCAGATGACTATTTAAAGGATGGTGGGAATGGTCACCACCCACATCAGCTGATCAGCAACACAGCAGATGCCAGCAACAGACATTAACCCTTGCTCGCCTGAAAGGAAAAAGAGCTACATTTAAATTATAACGGAACCAGAGCTGCTACAAATCCAAACCTGAATCGTGACAATATCCCCCTTTCAACGAGGGGCCTCTGGACCTTCAACCCCGGACCTCACCGGAAATGACGTACGGTGAGGACTTCTCAATCCACTAGGATTCACCTCCCAGTCACCTGATCCTTGGGTTTACGGCAAACGCAGCCGAATGGTTTCGGAAATAATGTAGGCTCCGGAAGCGCCACAAATCTCCAGAGCAATGACCTGTGGAATATGTTCTGTACCTTCATTACTGAGGGTAACTCTAACTGGAAGGTCCTAGGGCTGAGAACAGCCGACAATCGATATGGCCCGATCACCCTAGAACTCCAGGTCCCAGTTGTGTACTTTCACTTGATGTTTTTAGTGGACACCCACACGTACTCATTCACACACAGGTCCAGACCTGAACGTTTATTTCCACGCGTACGTTTGCCAACAGATGGTAATCTCCTTGAGGAACTGACAACAGAGGCATCCCCCATGTCACCAAACTCATTCCCTCACTAAATTTAGATGGAACCACCACCCTCCCCTGATCCCTCCTCCTGAGAGGACCCTGTTGTGAATGTGTTAGAAATGAATTCTGAGCAGAAGCTCCTCTGGTGGTTGCAGACAGTGCTGAACCATTCAGTGAGGATTGGCAATCAGGAATTACAGACTGGCTGGATATAAGGGAGGTTCCCTCCCATCATGGTTGCCGGTGATCAATTGTTCTTGTCTCAACGTTGTTTCCTGGTTCTCTTGGAAGCTTGCTGAGTCTTGCCTCTTCTCCTGCTCTCAGATAAGATATCTTCTGTTTTTTGTTTTTGTGCTTACCATTTGCATATTTCTCTGCATTTCTGTGAGGTTAGCCAGGGTCCCCCCCCCCCACGCGGGGCTTGGGCTCCTCTCAGTTCCTCTGGAGCCGCTGTTATTTGTTCATTTGCCTTTTCCAGTTTGTTTCCAGATTTTGGAGGACTTTTTGTTCTAAACTTGGTGTTCAATTGTCTTTCTCCTCGGCTTTTCATCCTCAGACCAATGGACAAACTGAGAGAACAAACCAGACATTGGAGACCTATCTGAGATGCTTTGTGTCTGCTGATGAAGATGACTGGGTCTCTTTTTTGCCTTTGGCTGAGTTTGCTCTTAATAATAGGGCTAGCTCTGCCACTTTGATGTCTCCATTTTTCTGCAATTTTGGGTTTCACCCTCGATTTACTTCGGGACAGACGGAGGCTTCTGTCTGTCCGGGTGTTGACTCTGTTGTGGAGCGTATGCAGCAGATTTGGGACCAGGTAGTGGAGAGGTTGTCCCTCTCTCAGGAGAGAGCCCAGCGGTTTGCCAACCGGCATAGGACTGATGGTCCTCGGTTTGAAGTGGGGACTTGGTCTGGTTGTCCTCAAGAAATATCCCTATGAGAGTTGCATCTCCTAAGTTTAAGCCTAGGTTCATTGGACCTTATAAGATTATGGAGATTCTTAATCCTGTTTCCTTTCGTTTACTTCTTCCAGGGACATTTAAGATCCATAACGTGTTCCACAAGTCCTTATTGAAGAGGTTTGTCGAGCCAGTGGTTCCTATGGCTGCGCCTCCTGACCCTGTTTTGGTTGAGGGCAATCTGGAGTATGTGGTTGAGAAAATATTGGATTCTCGTTTTTCTAGACGGAAACTCCAGTATTTGGTTAAGTGGAAAGGTTATGGTCAGGAGGACAATTCTTGGGTGTTTGCTTCGGACATCCATGCTAGGAGACTGATCCGTGCGTATCGCAGAGCTCATCCTGACCGACCTGGTTGCGCAAATGAGGGTTTGGTGACCCCTCCTCAAGGGGGGGTACTGTTGTGAATGTGTTAGAAATGAATTCTGAGCAGAAGCTCCCTCTGGTGGTTGCAGACAGTGCTGAACCATTCAGTGAGGATTGGCAATCAGGAATTACAGACTGGCTGGATATAAGGGAGGTTCTCTCCCATCATGGTTGCCGGTGATCAATTGTTCTTGTCTCAATGTTGTTTCCTGGTTCTCTTGGAAGCTTGCTGAGTCTTGCCTCTTCTCCTGCTCTCAGATAAGATATTTTCTGTTTTTTGTTTTTGTGCTTACCATTTGCATATTTCTCTGCATTTCTGTGAGGTTAGCCAGGTTTCCCCCCCCCCGGGGGCTTGGGCTCCTCTCAGTTCCTCTGGAGCCACTGTTATTTGTTCATTTGCCTTTTCCAGTTTTTTCAGTGGCTGCGGCTTTGTTTTGTTACACCAGAGAACTAATTTAGGTGGTAGAGGACGTGTGATCTCAGGTGTTTTTGCAATTAGTAGCGTTGGCTTTTTTTAGGGTTTTTTTGGATTGCAGTAAGTATCCTTCCTATCCTTTTCTGTCTAGGCAGATTGGGCCCAACGTTTGCTCATACTATTTTCTGTCTGTGTCTGTATTTCCTCTTGTCTAACCGCCATTACATGTTTGGGGGCTTCCTATGTTCTTTGGGGATCTGCTCCGGGCAGATAGCTTTCCTCTTTCTATCTTTAGGTGTAGTTAACTTCTCAGGCTGTGACGAGGCGTCTAGGACCAACGTAGGTACGCTCCACGGCTGCCTTTAGTTGTGATGGTTAGTCAGGGTACTGCAATCCAGTAGATTCCAGCCTCTCTGGTGTATTGCCGTTTTTGCCTGCTCTCCTCAGCCACCAAATCATAACAGGACCCGAGACTCAGGGTTTACTTGTGTTGATGGTTGCATCCTGCCCCCATTCTCCGGTAGCACCTTAGCTGCCTCCACCGGAAAAGAAGGGGTGGATTCAAGAAGGACGGCAGAGAACGTAGCACCCAGGCAACAGTCTTTACAAGACTGGTCCGAACTCACTACTTCCCCAGACCGCCAAACTATGACCGGATTGTGTCTCTTCAGCTAGAGAAGGCCTAAGACGATGGGAGTAGGCATACCCTCCAAGACGTAGCATGACAGGGACTCTTCATGAAGAGTTCCTATACGCAGGTTAATATTATCTACGACTTGGATCACAGTCCCCTGGCTGAGAGGAACAGAGTCAATTGCCCGAACGGTAATGGATCACTCCAGCGTCCTACCAATCAGACCATGAGTCTGAACAAAGCGAGAATCCACCAGCTTGACTCCAGTTCCACTATCCACAAGAAACGGTACTGTATCAGTCTCCCCACCAACCACCACTTCAGCCGTAATGGTAAACTGAGATGTAAAGGTGGAGGAAATATACACACCCTGGTAACCTCCCTCCACACGACCAGGGGAACGCAGCTTTTGTGATGGAGTACAAATTTTGGGCGAGCTGTGCAGACATTGATGAAATGATCAGTCAGACCACAGAAAAAACATGCCCCTGTCCCACGATGAACCGCAGGCAACGTAGTTTGAGAGGAGGATCCTTCCACTTGAATGGGTTTGTCTGTCTTAATCAGTGTGTCCTGCTCCCTAGAAAGAACAACCGGGGTAGATTTGGTGTATGTCTCTCCCTGAGGTGTCTATAAACTCAGATGGCAAAGGCCATGATGGCCTCCAACGACCCAGGAGTAGCATACTGCACCAGAGTATCCTGAAGCCTAAATGACAGACCTTGACAAAAATGGCTCCTAAGAGCAGAGTCATTCCACTGAGTGTCAGTCGCCTATCTCCGAAACTCTGAGCAGTACTCCTCAGCCGGCCTCCCCCTGCTTGATCTTATGGAGTCAGGACTCAGCCAGGGAGACGCCATCAGGATCCCCATACACCAGCGCCAATGCCGCAAAAACCCCGTCCACCGACCGCAAAGATGGTGAATCAGTCGGCATGGAGAAGGCCCAGGATTGGGGATCACCCTTGTGAAGGGAGGCTATAATCCCCACATGCTGTTCCTCACTCCCTAAGACCAAAATGTATCTCTCCTCCAAATAAGCTGTCAGGAAGAGATATTTTGGGATCAGGTTGAGCCTGGACATGAGCTGAGACCAAGAACCCCGACACCTGCTGAAACTGCTGAACCACCTGAGTCCGCAACTCGGTGACCTCATCTGTGAGGGTCTGGATTAGGCGAG
This sequence comes from Oophaga sylvatica, assembly GCA_033576555.1. Classification (NCBI taxonomy): domain Eukaryota; kingdom Metazoa; phylum Chordata; class Amphibia; order Anura; family Dendrobatidae; genus Oophaga; species Oophaga sylvatica. The sequence continues at coordinate 522,423,393 of JARQOD010000004.1, read as the reverse complement.
CAAAAGCCTCGGCTTGAGCCATGGGTTACCTGAAAAATAGTACTGGTTGGTAATAATGTTATGACCTTACAGGGGCCGTTCTAGCAGATGGCCCAATGCACACACAACGGCATGGTGAAGTGGTGAGGAAGGCCCTAACAATAGGGAACGAGGGATTGGACACCTCCTGAGCTCCAACCTGAGCATGTCCCTGAACTCTCCTAAAGCCCTAAGCGGGTCCTTCCTCTCACCGCTGTCACGTACCTTGTCCCTAACTGTCACCTCACAATACCCTGGCTAGTGCACTGGCTGGCAAGGATGCTAGCCTCACCACTGAAGATGGTACAAACACAGGGGATAGTGACAGAGAAAATACACAAGTAACTTAGCTCCAGGCATCGCTGCCAAGCTCCACACCACAGAGGATATGGAAATAAGACCCAAAAATAAGCAGAAGAAGCAGATTCCGCGCTGACACCAGAAAGCTGCAACTCTAAGGCTGGTCTACATAGAAAATTCTATTACCGACAGTCAGCTGATGCATCAGGTGACTATTTAAAGGATGATGGGAGTGGTCACCACCCACATCAGCTGACCAGCAACAAAGCAGCTGCCAGCATAGAAACAGACATTAACCCTTGCTGTCCTGAAAGGAAAAAAGCTACATTCAAATTATGGTGGAACCAGAGCTGCCACGAATCCAAACCTGAATTGTGACAACCGCATGTATGCAAATCGCTATCACGAGAGAATCCTGTCAGCGTGCAGTGTGCACTGTGAGAATTCAGAAGTTTGCAGTCACATAGGATTACTACAAACTCATCACAAACTTGGACAACCCCTTTAAAGGGAACCTGTCAGCAGGATTGTGCTCAGTAACCTACAAATACTGTCAGGTTGGTGCTGTTATACTGATTACAATGATACCTGGGTGATGAAATCTATCTTGTGGTTGTTTAATCTTTATTTTCAGTTAATGAGATTCCCGTGCTCCGGGGCGGCCTGTGGGGGGTCTTCATGTCACATCTCTGATTAGTGCTATCCTGTGGGGTCTTCATGTCACATCTCTGATTAGTGCTACCCTAGATTCAGCCTAGAGTAATCCCATTAAGAAAAGCTGTAGAGAAAAAAGCTGATGTGATAGCAGAAAACTAACCGCAGTTTTGAAATTGTCATGCCTATTTAGTCATCAGCAGAAAAATCAAACTCGGCAAAAATATTGTTCAAAATTGTTCCACAGGGAATCAAATGCCCTTCTTTGCAGAATTTCTCCATGTCTATGACATTACCACATGCACTACAAATTTACCATATTCACCACAACTTCTCTGTATCTTTCACAGCTTTCTATATCCATCACAACTCCGCCATATCAGCCAGAATGTCTCCTTATATATTACAACTCTTCTTATCCACAACTCTCCATGGCCTTGCTTCAGGTCTAATAATTCATTTTCGTGTACATTTGTTCAGGATTGTTCTAAAACTATCTATTAATATTCTTTCCTGATTACACACCACAGGGCCCTTCATCTAGAAGCTTCAGTGTTTTATTAAGGCTTTCCATACATTGGATGCAGTTAAAGGTAATAAAATTCCAAAAACATTTTACCAATCTATCCAGTAACTTCTCGGCTACTTTCGCACATCGGTTTTTTGCCGTCAGTCACAATCTGTTGGCTAGCGGATCCGTCGAAAAAACGGATTCGTCACATCAGTTTTTTCATCCATTTCTTTCTTTTTTCGATGGATCCATTTTTTTAAAAGCCGGCAATTCAGTGCGCTGTACAATAAAATCACACTGACATGTTTGAATCGAAAGAATAGATATATACACATAGAATACATATATATATATATATATATATATATATATATATACACATGTCATTGAGACATATATAAATATTTATAGTTCATAGAGTTCTACATAGCATAATAGCCGCTAAATTAATTGCCGGCTTCAGTAAAATAATTTCTGAACCCGACATGATATGACACATAGTTTACATATAGTAAACATGTCATATCAAAACGATTTATATATGTCAGTGTTTAATCAATTTAGTAATTTGTGTTAGGAAAAATTTGGAACTCTAGGGGTTAAATTTAAGGTTATAGTCGCGGAAAAAAATTGCGTGGGCTCCCGTGCAATTTTCTCCGCCAGAGAGGGAAAGCCAGTGACTGAGGACAGATATTCATAGCCTAGAGAGGGACCATTGTTTTTGCCCCCCCCCCCCCCCCCGGCTACAAACATCTGACCCCAGCCACCCCAGAAAAGGCACATCTATTAGATGCGCCTTTTCTGGCACTTAGCCTCTCTATTCCCTTGCCTTTAGCGGTGGCTCATGGGTTATTAAGGGGTTAATGTCACCTTGCTTTTGAAATGTGACATTAATCTGAGTGTTGTCCAAGTTTTACCATAGTCTGTGTTTGGTATTGCAGTTCAGTCCGTTCACTTGAAATACGACGAGCTACTTAATAGTAATAATAATACTGCCCAGGGACATTCGTGATGCTGGTTTGGGAAATAAAATCCGTCACTTTTTTAATTCTGTCAAATAATCAAAATTAGCAAATCATGTGAACTAGGTTCGATGCATTTCACCCACGTGTTTCATTGTTGACATGGTCGAATCGTAGAAGAAAAACAACTTTCTGGAGGAATTTTGTTGGGAAAATGCTAGTAGTAGTATTTGCTGTAAGAGATATGCATGTTGTAGATTTGCGGAATACACTTGGGAGTATAGCATTTTTCTTCATCCGTTCCATTCAGGATTCTTCCGGCCATTACTGAGCAAATCTCACCTCACCAGGGAAGGCCATGAGATGCCTCCCTAAATCCACCAGCTCCAGTCCTCATGACATGACCAGATGTACAGCTGGACCTCGGCTCTGCATGACATCTTCACCTCTTGTAGTCCTGGAGGGTCAACTGAACACTTGGAAGACTTCTCTTTATTCCATATATTCACCTTCTACTGGTGAGAACATCTAAGTGGGCTTACCAGAGAAGATCAACAAAGATTTCTCACCTTCTACTTCTAGGTGGCAACAGCTGTACATCTACTGTAAGTTATCTGTAATTTCTCATGGAGTGGAGGTTGCCTCAGCTCTGGTTTGCAGAAAAATACAATATCCATTTTTGGTGACAATTTTCTTTTTGTTTCTTAAAATATATGGATTTTTTTGCCTAAAAATAATTTTTTTGCAAGTGGGTCCTATTAAATCTTTTGCACCGTTTTTCTCCTATAGCCTTTGTGTAGCCCCAAATACACGAATTTGAGTAAAAAAAAAAAATATCCCCAGAGTTGTATAACACGGCCAAGTGCTATACGAGAAAACATTGCATAGCACTCTGCCAAGTGTTAATCTATGGGGCAGCTCACATCAGCGTTTATTTCCTCATCCGTATTCTGCGTGTGTGTAAAATCGCAGCATGCTGCAATTGTTGTCACCGAGACTCGCCAATGCAAGCCTAAGGGTGCGAGAAAAAAATCGCACAGCACTCGGACCATGCGAGTGCTGTCCGATTTATACGCACCGATGTCCTTTGAAAAGCCGGCAATTCACGTGCCACATACAGTAAAATCACAGAGTGACAGGATAGAATAGCATAGATAGAATAGATATATGCACATAGAATACAGATATATAGATGTCAGTGACACACACATATATATGTATATATTACATAGATAGGAGAAAAGCCGGCAATTCATCTGCCACATACAGTAAAATCACAGAGTGACAGATTAGAATAGCCTGCTGAATGACAGGCTTAGGAAGGAGAGGAATATTGTTGTTTTTTATTTTTAACTCTTTTGCAGATGACAAGGGCGTTGGTGGAATGGACGAGGTCGTAAGTATGGTTTAATTAAGATTTATTAAAGGAGCCTTTGTCATTCTTTCAGTTAAAGGACATTATTCTGAGTGTCTGTGTTTTCATACAATGTGACTATGGGGTTAGTAATTGGGGCGTCTAATTGATGCCTCTCCATTACTAACCTCGGGGCTTGATGTCACCTGACAATACAAAGGTGACATCAACCAACCCCAACTATCACCCCACTTGCCACTGCTACAGGGCAAGTGGGAAGAGCAAGGCTAGGTGCCAGAATTGGTGCATCTTAGAGATGCGCCTTTTCTGGGGCGGCTGAGAGCTGATGTTTTTAGCCTGGGAGGCAAGTATCCATGGCCCCATCCTAGGCTAATAATATCAGCTCGCAGCGGTGTGCATAGTCTTCACTGGTTATTATTTATAGGGGGACCCTACATAATTTTTTTTAGAGTTCCCCATTTTAATAGCCAGTAAGGGCTAAGTATACGGTTGTGAGTTGATATTAATACCCTGGGAAGCTCCATGGGTATTACCCCCTTCCCAGACTATAAATGTCAGCCCCCAGCCGTCGGCTTTCGCTCTGCTGGTTACGAAAATCACACGGGGAGCCCATGCCATTTTTTTCAGAAAAATTATCTTTTATTAATTAAATACATGTACAGTAAGCGGCACACACACTGTACTAATTGTATATGTCACTGACATCTATATATCTACCTATTCTATGTGTATTTACTGTATGCAATCCATCTCTGATATCCTGTTGGTTCCTGCTGTGTATTGCCGGCTTTTCATCTATCTATCTATGTAATATATATATATATACAGTATATATGTGTGCCACTGACATCTATATATCTATCTATTCTATGTGTATATATCTATTCTATCTATTCTATTCTAACCTGTACGCGGCACATGAATTGCCGTCTTTTATTCTTTCTATCTTTCTAACTATCTATTATCTATCTATCTATCTTTCTATCTATCTATATACTGTATACATATATGTTTGTTTTGACGAATATTACCTTTGAAAACAATGTGTAAATGACATAGATAATCGCTCTATGTAAAAGCTCATGTTAAATTCGCATTGAAATTGGATGTTAGGTATGAAAAATCGGATTGTACTCGCATTACTCTCGTGTGACTCTCGGCAGGTAGATTCGGACCGAATTTTCATACGTTTAGTGTGACTCCGGCCTAAAACTTCATCCTTTAGTCTAGATCTGTCTAGATCTAGATTTTCCTTAGGGGCGGTCACGTAAGAGACCATGACTGATGTGGAGGACCAAACTAATAAAATTAATTCTACTCAATATTATTATTATTAGTAGTATTATTAATAATGTAATTTTATTATTAATTATCAATATTATTAAATTAACCCCTTTACGACCTCCGCCGTACTAGTACGGCGGAGGTCGCTTCCCTCCTTTTGATGTGGGCTCCGGTTCTGAGCCCACATCTTTCCCGGGGCACATTAGCTGTTTTGAACAGCACTTGAAATTTTTTTCCCATTGGTGTCGTTCAAAAGTGCAACCTGTCCTGCAAAAAACAAGCCCTCACATGGCCATATTGCCGGAAAAATAAAAAAGTTATGGCTCTGGGAAGAAGTGGAGCAAAAACAGAAACGCGAAAACGAAAAAGGGCAGGGTCTTGAAGGGGTTAATATGAATTTAATCACGTAACCCCCTTCACACTCTATGACGGATATATTTGTTATGGAGCATGTCAGGGACTTTGGAGCGTGCTCAGAAGCAAAGCCTACGCCACACAGGGCAGATGTCAGCTATGTTATATAGCCGGCATCTGCCTCTAACAGCAGAAATCGGCAATTTGTTAATTAGGTAGTGGTCCCAGAGTTGAGTCTCCCACCTGCTATCAGACATACAAAGCATATATTATGTAATATAGGAATACTTTTTTAAGCAAGCCACATTTTGAAACCGAGATGATCGGCTTTTTACATGCAGATTAGTAATAGGAACATAGGAATAAAACGTGATATGGATAGTGAGAAAAATACCAAACAATAAACAAATCGATACTTGGTGTGTCCAACAATTTTTGGGTGTGCTACTGGTGTGGATTCTACATATTACTCCTATGTGTGTGAACAGACTGTTAGGCACATGAAACTCCCGTCAAGCCTTTACCGAGGCACACGGGGTGGTCCGTACTACTAGAAAGCTGTAGACAATTTTTCTGCTGCCATATGGTAGCTTTGCATGAACCTGTTAGATGTGAGGCTTTTAGGGGACAATACCTCCATTCATTGTACGAGTTATTTGGCCATGAGTGTTCAGCTAAGGGCTCGTGCACACGACTGTAATAATCGGAGAAGTGCGATCCATTACTTTGATGGATAGCACTCGTCCCCCAGAGCTCTTGTCCAATTTTTTCCTCGGACTGTTTCGGTCTGAGAAACAAATCTCGATATGGAGGAGTTACCTCCGATAGGATGGCACTCGCCCATTTATGTCTGTGGGAAAACATCAGACTGCACTTGGATGATTTTCACGGGAGAAAATTTTTTTCTCCACATCCGATAAAGTTGGAGTACACCATGATCACACTGTGATCAGAGTTCGATTAGCATAATCAGACCGATTTTCCCATATGAGAGAAAATTGGTCGTGTGACCCTAGCCTAACAGTTAAGCCGGTCATACACCATCAATTGTTGTCTTCCAAAAGCTCATTTGGCCAACAGCAATTTGTTCCATCTCACCACCCCCTTACACATGCACATTTGATTTGGCTGAGTGCAGGTATGGACGGGGACTGAAATTCAACCCTGGCATTTGAAATCATACAGGCCCATGTTGTCCCCAACCCCAAGAACCAGATGGGGATATATTACTAATATTACCCTGGAAAGAGGAAAGGAAGATTTACTACAAGACTAATATTTCTAATGATACCCGTGGCCTGTTGGTAAGTGATGGAGTCAGCGACCTTGTGCTCGGTCACAACTCTTAACAGTATGGGTGTCTTGAGAACATTGATTCTGTTAAAAACGTAGCAGATAAGGCGGCCCACGAACAGACAGGCCCTCCTGACATTTGCCAGAATTGCCAGATGGCCAGTCCGGCCCTGGCTGAGTGTATATGTTTTTCCATTGTGGAGAAAGAATTAAGCCACTGAAAAACAACTTTGGTGGTGACGTATCTTCTCTGAGAACAATAATGTCCAATGATAAAATTCAACATACCCGACCCTTTTTTACCCCAACATCATCTCTCGGGGTCCTCATACGTATAAAATAGTCATCTGCCTTGCCGAAATCGTTGAGGTCAGACAACTTTGATCACCTTTAGGTATTGATTGTAGCTGTTTTGGTTGAATTTTTTTTTTCTAAATTCAAGGTCCATAGCTCAAATGATACATTTCCTTAAACCAATGTTTTCCAAGAGTTTTGGGAATATATTTGAAGGAACTGATTGTTAATTATTTCTTAAAGGAAATAATCTAAACAAAACCTTATTGTAAACCAGCAACCTTTTCCAGAGAAACAAAGTGACCTCTACTGTATGGTCAACTTAAAGGGACAATACTGTTTGCATTTGGCAGGACCACCTCCTGTAGAGGAGTAATGATCGCTCCCTTGCTCCTTTTGTTAGCCAAGAAAGGATTAATTCTTCTTTCATTTTGCTTGGTTGATCCCTTTAGACATGATATCCAGATGGGGGACATGCCTCGGCAAGTACAGTATGGGCATTATATCCTGCCATGATGGCAGCCCTTATTTGCAGTTGGGTGCGTATTCAAGGACATAATTCATTTAGTCAAAGGTCCCATATGAAAACTTCTTATAGGATGCTAATGGGATGGAGTAAAGGTCGAAATACACATTTCTTAAAGTAGTTTTGTGATTGAACAATCTTTACTCCTACATAGCCGATTTTGGTCATTACAGTTCAGCTTGGCCATACATGTTCGGTGACACCGGATGACAAGTGAACAGCCTTTCTGGGAATATTCTTCCAATGAATGATCGTTCATGGACGGAAGATCTTTTTATAATTAAAAGAACTTTCAGCTGATACTTGGCTGAAAAAAAACATGGACATCTTAATTTCAGATGATGGCGGTCTGGGATCAGTTGGCTTAAAAAAGTTGTTCATTCTTCAAGCACCACTTCCCCATTTTTTTTCTGTATTGCCCCTGGAATGGTGTCATTAATGAATGTTCCCTCGTTGTAGTAGAATACTTACCGGTCACCGTCCTCTGCTGCTCAAGCTCCAGTCGGCTCCTGCTATTTGTGACTGGCCGGGTGACTCCAATGTTTGATAGGCGGATCAGAGGTCACTTCTCAATTTAAGGCCTCATTCAGACCTCCAATTTTCTCATTATGAGAAATGGACTGATTAGTTTGAACAGACTCCAGTCAAAGTTTGATCAGAGTTTGGTCCGATTGTCATCAGTTTTTCTTGTTCGTGGACAAAAGAAAAGTTTCTTCACCTTCTCCTTTCTGACAGTCCATGAAAATTGTTTGGCACTCGAATGACATCTGAGTGTGGTCCGATTTTTTTTAACCAAACCCATTGACTTGCATTGCCGAGTTTGATCCCACCCTCGATCAAAATCAGACTTGTCTCCGCGATGTTCCAGTTCACGAAAAATCACGGACATGTGAATGGCCCCAAAGACAATCACAGGTACGAGTACAATGGGTAGCACTCGTACATCAAAATCGGAAGTCTGTATGAGCCCTTAGTTAATGAGCACAAGAATGAGGCGCTCAAAGACTTACATTGAGAACTTGTGACTGTTAGCAGTGACTTCCGGTCAGTCAGGATCTGTGGTCACAAGATGGCGAAGCAAGACTGGGAAAAACAGGAGATGACGGCTGGTGAGAAACTTACTAGGAGCAGGGATCAGACATTATTGATGCCACTCCAGTAGGGAAATAATAAAAAAAGCGCCAGAGTGGTGCTTTAAAGGGTATTCCCATCCCCAAGATCCTATCCCAATATGTAGCAGGTGTAATAATAATACAATTAGAAATGTAATATAGTTATTCTGGTTCGCTATGTTGCTTACCCAATGTCCAGTGCATTGCAGTAGCATAGGTATCCATGGTTATGACGACTCATATATTGACAGTTAGTTGTTAGTGGTCATAACCATGGATACCTAAGCTACTGCAGTGCCCTGCACATGGGGTAAGCGACGTAGTGAATCAGAAGAACTATACTACATTTTTAATTATAGGTATTTCCTATTGTTATTTTTATTACAGCTACTACATTTTGGGATAGGATTGGAGATGGGTATACCATGTTACGTTTTATCCAACGAAAGATCATTCTGGTTGAAATCATCCATTTTCATCAATGAAAGGCTAAAGTCTATGGATCCCTGCATGCTGCTTCATATCTGTCAGAATCCCTGATTCCTCATCATTGTAGAGTGATGCAGAAATGACGTTGTACCAGGCCTGCTAATGAGGAGAGGCACCGGGGAAGCAGTACATAGGGCTCTCGACTGGCAGCCATGGGCTGCTGGTGTGGCCGCGGGATCAAGAACCTGCGAATTGATTTACTCATCCCTACTTGCAATCTGTCAATAAGTTGGTGGGTCTAGAGACATGTTTTCCTAGAGGGCCTTCTGTTATGTTGTTCCATTATCCAGGCTGGCAAATTGTCTCTTTATCAGTAGCTTCTCTGTTCTTACTGCCCCACCATAAAATCTATGACAAAGACCCTCTTTTGTCTTCCAAGGACCCAGTTTATGTGTCGCTTATTGCTAACAAATCTTGTGGTTTTAAACCATCCATAATAGTGACTGTGACTAATGTATATGATACATGCGATTCTTAGCCGTGTTAGCAAGGACATCATGGTATAGACAGACAATGCTTGATAAGATCAGAGACCGATTCATCTGTGGCTCAAGGAAGTTTTCAATTCTTAAAAGCCCTTTATCAGCAGACATTACTTATTCAAGAACAATAAATGTTTTTCTTTTACAGCCCTTGTTTCATCTTGCTCTGCGATCCATCTGTGTAGGACATTTATAGTAGACGTATTAAGCTTTCAAGATCGCCTTATCCAATGTTAGACCAATGTGGATGCCATGCAGTGAAGAACCAGAGCGGCTTCCCTTATAGCCGGTGCCTGATGTATACAGTAAAGGAATGTTCACACAAGGTCTTTTTGCAGTATCTAAGACAGGAAAAAAGCCAGCTGTTATGTACGGTAGCTGAGGAGGACAGGAACAACAGCAGGGCAGCCGAACACCTGAGATGTTGGTAACTAATGGGTTGCAGAAACCTGAACTAACCACACAACTAGAGGTAGCCGTGGAGCGTTCCTACGTTGATCCTAGACGCCTCGTCACAGCCTGAGAGCTAGCTATACCTAAAGATAGAAACAGGAAAGCTAACTGCCCCGGAGTAGAGCCCAAAGGAATAGGCAGCCCCCAAGCATATAATGGCGGTTAGACAAGATGAAAACACAAACGCAGGCAGAAAACAGATTGAGCAAACGCTGGGGCCACAAGCTGACTAAATAGGACAGGATAGATTACTTTCTGCAACCCAGAAAACTCTACAAAAATCCAACAATTCTGATTACAAAAATACTGAGATCACACGATCTCGCCACCCACTAAATCAGATCTCAGTGTGAACAAAACCAAGCTGCAGCCGCTGAAAAAGCAGGAAAAAGCAAATGAAAAAACAACAGAGGCTACAGACAAACTGTGAGGAGCTCAGGCCCCAGGAGGGGACCCGGCTGTCCTCCACAAATGTGCAGAAAACAATGCAAATAGCAAGCACAAAAATAAAAGCAGAAAATATCTTATCTGAAAGCAGAAGATGCAGGCAGGACTCCAGCAAACTTCCAAATGAACCAGGAACCACAATTGAGACAAGAACAATTGATCACCGGCAACCATCATGGGAGGGAACCTCCCTTATATCAGACCAGTCCGTGATCCCAGATTGCCATTCCTCGCTGAAAGGTTCAGTACTGTCTGTAACCACCAGAGGGAGCCTCTGCTCAGAAACCATCTCTAGCACATTCATAACAGCCAGCCTACGTTACTTGCTCTTTTGATATGTTGTTAGTTGCATTTTCGTTGCGTTTTTGGTTGCGCTCTTTAGGCATTCATTTGAATGGGTAAAACACCCTGCAAAAAATGATGAAAAAAATGTTATGCTGCATATTTAAAGAATGCATTAATGGTTTCAAAACAAAAAAAAATGCAGCATGTGGATGACATTTTGGGAATCATATTTTTTCATGCTGGGACTGTAAAACTCTGGTGAACAAAAGACACATTGAGAAAACGCTGCAAAAACGTTAGGACGTGAAAAATCCTTAAGAGTTTCCCTCTTGATGATCGACCTAACTGTGAAAAACTGAAATACTAAATCGTAGTATACTTATGCTCCCTTTGTAAAGTATATTAAGTATGACCACCGATTTTCTCGGACAAGTGTTATCTTTGGTTTTCACGGATAGCACTCATACCTATGATCTATGGGGCTGTCCACGGAAAAAATTGGAGACATGACCGATTTTGATCCGAGTGTCAGAGCAAAATCAGCAATGCAAGTCTGTGGGTCCGTAAAAAAAAAAAATCGGATCGCACTCATATAAAATCTGTATGTGGTCCAATTTTCATGGGCTGACAGCATGGAGCAGATGGAGAAGGTTTTTTTATTTTCTCCACGTCTGAGAAAAACTGATGACACTCTGATTAAAGTCTGATCAGATTTGCAAAAGTTTTCTCGGATGTGGATTAATTGGTCATGTGAACCTATCCTAAGAACAACTGCTCAAAAAATAAGTACAGTGGGTTTGGAAAGTATTTAGACCCCTTTAAATTTTTCACTTTTTATTTCATTGCAGCCATTTGGTAAATTCAAAAAAATAATTTTTTTTCTCATTAATGTACACTCTGCACCCCATCTTGACTGAAAAAAAAAAACAGAAATGTAGAATTTTTTGCAAATTTATTAAAAAAGAAAAGCTGAAATATCACATGGTCATAAGTATTCAGACCCTTTGCTCAGTATTGAGTAGAAGCACCTTTTGAGCTAGTACAGCCATGAGTCTTCTTGGGAATGATGCAACAAGTTTTTCACACCTGGATTTGGGGATCCTCTGCCATTCTTCCTTGCAGATCCTCTCCAGTTCCGTCAGGTTGGATGGTGAACGTTGGTGGACAGCCATTTTCAGGTCTCTCCAGAGATGCTCAATTGGGTTTAGGTCAGGGCTCTGGCTGGGCCAGTCAAGAATGGTCACAGAGTTGTTCTGAAGCCACTCCTTTGTTATTTTAGCTGTGTGCTTAGGGTCTTTGTCTTGTTGGAAGGTGAACCTTCGGCCAAGTCTGAGGTCCAGAGCAGTCTGGAAGAGGTTTTCATCCAGGATATTTCTGTACTTGGCCACATTCATGTTTCTTTCAATTGCAACCAGTCGTCCTGTCCCTGCAGCTGAAAACACCCCATAGCATGATGCTGCCACCACCATGTTTCACTGTTGGGATTGTATTGGGCAGGTGATGAGCAGTGCCTGGTTTTCTCCACACATACCGCTTAGAATTATTACCAAAAAGTTCTATCTTCGTCTCATCAGACCAGAGAATCTTATTTTTCATAGTTTGGGAGTCCTTCATGTGTTTTTTAGCAAACTCTATGCGGGCTTTCATATGTCTTGCAGTGAGGAGAGGCTTCTGTCGGGCCACTCTGCCATAAAGGCCCGATTGGTGGAGGGCTGCAGTGATAGTTGACTTTGTGGAACTTTCTCCCATCTCCCTACTGCATCTGTGGAGCTCAGCCACAGTGATCTTGGGGTTCTTCTTTACCTCTCTCACCAAGGCTCTTCTCCCACGATTGCTTAGTTTGGCTGGACGGCCAGGTCTAGGAAGACTTCTGGTGGTCTCAAACTTCTTCCATTTAAGGATTATGGAGGCCACTGTGCTCTTAGGAACCTTGAGTACTCCAGAAATTCTTTTGTAACCTTGGCCAGATCTGTGCCTTGCCACAATTCTGTCTCTGAGCTCCTTGGCCAGTTCCTTTGACCTCATGATTCTCATTTGGTCTGACATGCACTGTGAGTGTACATTACTGAGAAAAAAATGAACTTTTTTGAATTTACCAAATGGCTGCAATGAAACAATGAGTGAAAAATTTAAAGGGGTCTGAATACTTTCCATATCCACTGTATATGCATTGTCCTAAAATGGCAACACATGCCGGAACAAAGCAGCCAAAGTAACCTATTTTTGGGAAATCGGTCGTCAAATATCTAATGTGTATTTAGTTGTCCCCGAAGATGGAGTAAGGGCCAACATTAGTTGAATTTCAATGCCCAATCCTTTTGTTTCCATGGATAATAATAATCTTTATTTATTTATATAGCGCCATCATATTCCGCAGCGCTTTACAGTTTAACAGTTTCAAAACACAAGTCATAGGTAACAACGTTAACAATACAATAATTAAAGCAAAATAAGCCGACCCTGCTCGTGAGAGCTTACAATCTACAATGAGGTGGGGGAGATACAAAGTACAGGTGTGTATATACAATGGTACATTTACGATGATGGTCCAGCCATCTTGAGGGAGTGAGGGATGGATGGAGATAGTGAATGGGCTACACACACACACTTACACATAGAATGACTTTGATTAGTGAATGTGATAGGCCGCTCTGAACAAATGTGTTTTGAGGGAGAGCCTGAAACCATGCAAATTGTGGATAGTCCTAATTTCTTGGGGTAGAGCATTCCAGAGGATTGGCGCAGCGTGGGAGAAGTCATGGAGTCGGGAGGTACGGATTAGTGCAGAGGCTAGTCGAAAGTCGTTTGCAGAGCGCAGCAGTCGGTTAGGCCGATAGATAGAAATGAGGGAGGAGATGTAGGGGGGTGCTGCACTGTGGAGAGCTTTGTGGGTGAGAACAAGTACTTTGAATTGGATCCTATAATGAATGGGCAGCCAGTGTAAGGACTGGCGAAGAGCGGATGCGTCCGAGTACCGATTAGCCAGATGGATGACCCTGGCTGCTGTATTAAGGATGGACTGGAGAGGGGAAAGTCGAGTAATGGGGAGGCCAAGTAATAGAGCATTGCAGTAGTCCAGGCGGGAGTGGATCAATGCTACAGTGAGGGTTTTTGTTGTTTCCATGGTGAGAAAAGGGCGGATTCTAGAGATGTTCTTTAGGTGTAGGCGGCAAGAGCGGGCAAGAGATTGTATATGGGAGGTGAAGGAGAGATTGGTGTCAAACATAACACCCAGACAGCGAGCCTGCTGCCGGGGTGTTATTATGGTGAAGCCCACGGAGAGGGAAATGTCAGATTTAGGGAGGTTAGTAGACGGCGGGAGCAGAAGAAGTTCAGTTTTGGAGAGGTTAAGTTTCAGATAGAGAGCGGACATGATGTTGGAGACTGCGGACAGACAGTCGGTGGCGTTCTGTAGTACAGCGGGGGTAAGGTCGGGGGATGACGTGTATAGTTGTGTGTCATCAGCATAAAGATGGTACTGAAAGCCAAATCTGCTGATGGTCTGTCCAATTGGGGCCGTGTAGAGAGAGAAGAGAAGGGGGCCAAGGACTGAGCCCTGGGGTATCCCGACAGTGAGAGGAAGAGAAGATGACGTGGAGCCAGAGAACGAAACACTGAAGGAGCGGTCAGAAAGATAGGAGGAGAACCAGGAGAGAACAGTGTCCTTAATACCTAGTGACTGGAGCCTAGACAGTAGGAGACGGTGGTCAACCGTGTCAAAAGCTGCAGAAAGGTCGAGAATAATAAGCAGAGAGTGGTCGCCGTTACGTTTTGCTGTCAGAAGGTCATTGGTCACTTTGATGAGTGCAGTTTCGGTCGAATGTAGGGGGCAGAAGCGGGATTGTGAAGGGTCTAGGAGGGAGTGAGTGGAGAGGTAACGGGTGAGGCGGGAGTAGACTAGGCGCTCCAAAAGTTTAGAGATGAAGGGGAAATTGGAGACCGGTCTGTAGTTGTTTGTGCAGGAAGGGTCGAGAGCGGGTTTCTTTAGTAGCGAGTAATGATGGAGTGTTTGAAGGAGGATGGGAAAATGCCAGAGGAGAGTGAGAGATTAAAGATTGTAGTTAGGTGAGTTGTGACAACTGGAGAGAGAGACTGGAGGAGATTTGAGGGAATGGGGGTCGGTAGTGCATGTAGTCGGACGAGAGGAAGAGAGGAGTCTGGAGACTTCTTCTTGTGGGATGGGAGTCACAGCACTTGGTGGTTGAGATTTCCTGACGGATAGTATCTATTTTTTCTATAAAATGGGAGGCCAGGTCGAAAGCACAAATGTCTGTGATAGGGGCTTGTGCTTTTGGCCTGAGAAGGGAGTGAAAAGTGTCAAAAAGTTTCTTGGGGTTGTTGGCTAGTGAGGAGATCAGGGTGGTGAAGTAGGTCTGTTTGGCGAGGTGAAGGGCAGCATTATAAGTTCTTAACATGAATTTAAAGTGGATGAAGTCTTCTGGTGTGCGGGATTTTCTCCAGAGGCGTTTAGCACTCCTAGAGCATCGCTGAAGAAGTTGAGTTTGCAATGTGAGCCAGGGCTGTTTTACTGTGTGTTTGGAAGTTCTGTGGGTGAGCGGTGCTACTTGGTCAAGGGTGCTTCTAAGAGTGTCACTGTAGTGCTGAACAGCCAGATCAGGATAGGAAAAAGAGGAGATTGGGGACAGCGATGAGTGTATGGAGTCTGAAAGCGTCTGAGGGTTAATGGCTTGTAGATTAATGTTACTAACAGAAATTTCTGCCTACTTCCCATTACTACAAAACCAACATATCCCATAATGATGTACAGAGAGTGTCACCATTCACATCAGTCTTTATCCCCTGTGGTAGATCGGCTCACTCGGCTGCTTACCAAGTGGGACCGTAGAGGAAACAGGATTTAGCTCTGTTCTGCCTTCATACACTTTTGGGAAATATCTAACGTTTTCATCCCTTGACCAAGGCATTGCACTATTTGATGCTTTTCAGCAGCAGAGCGATCCTTTTTCTTTCCCATGTTACTTGAAAACTCTGGCCTGCTTAATAGTGTGGAACATCCAGTTTTCCTTTTATTGGGCTCACATGGCAAACTAATTATCACAGGTATCTGAGATTGATTTCAGTGATCCAAAGAACCCTGAGACACAATACCATCAATGGGTTTCATTTACAAAAAAAAAAAAAATGCTATGACACTTAAAACCAATTTGCATAATAATTTGGAACATGGTGTATTGGAATGGCGAAGATCAGTGTGCAGCTATCACCTGCGGTCCCATTAAGAAATAATGAGAGGTGCACATGATTGATCGCCATTCCATTCACACAGGTCTCTTCAAAACCCTGGTTCTTGGGATCGGTGGAGGTCCCAACAAATGGATCCTCAGCTATTGGCAAATTATCCCCTATATTCAGATCTCCAGTTGTCCAGATCAGTGAGGGGATTAGCAGTTGGATCTCTAGCAATCAGGATGTTATCCTCTATCAACAGATAAGGGATAACTTCCAAATTGTACAATGGACCAACGCTCCAACTACAAGGGTCTCTTCAGAGCCCTGATTATCAGGATCGGATGGGGTCCTAGTGGTCGGACTCCCAGCTATCAGGAAGTTATTTCCCATTCCATGGATACTGGATAACTTCCAAATTTGAGAATATTCCTTTAATTTGTCTTGAAAAATCAGCACGTTAGCTATTTACCTCCTTCTAATATGAAAGAATTATGCACATGCAGATGAGCTAAATGTGCGTTACTTTAATGGCTGCTTCACATGCCCATATGTCTTCAATAGCTCTTAGCTAAAGGCTCCTTTGATTGACAGCTACTCCTTCTTCCCTCTATACGTGGTGCACACTCAGATCATCCAAGCATGCATATGTTTGTAAGGAGGCAGCGGAGGACCTCAGTGCTCCCTCTCTCCATGTGGACCCCATGTACCTTATGTAAATATGTGATACTACTATGTACTACTGTTGTATTACACTGCATTATGTCTATATTGTGTATTGTGGGGAGTTCCCCTTTAATTGCCTCTGTATAGAACTAGGTTAGGGACAGTTAAGAGTTAAAGATGTGGACTGGGCCAACAGCAGAAAAAGGCAGCAGGAAGCTACTTCCAGTGAGCAGCCCCAGCATGTTTTCCCTGGACAGGTGTGCAGTGGCAGCCGGGGCATTGCAAGACCCCAGGAGGGGATAGAATCTGTGGCCACGGGACTTAAGGACAGCAACACTGGCACCAGGACTTCGTGGATGCCCCTCTGAAGGGACTTCAAGCATCCAGATCCAGGCGTATGGACTACTGCTTTGTTTCAGCTACCATGGCTGTTGTGGGTATGGCCGTGGACATTGCTAGGGAGAGAGCAGGAAGCCTGTGTTGTGCTTTATTTCTTCTCTGCAATGAAGGTTATCCCTGTTGGATCCTAAGGCTGGAGTCACACTTAATGTATAAAAATACGGTCCGTTTTCTATGGACGAGAATCGCAGAAATGTTCCTGAACAGTGATCCTTATGTCATCCATTTGTAATGCGAGGATGCAATTTTCTCACATGTAAGCATCCATGTGACATCCGTATGGCATCCGTACAACGAGATTTTCTCCCTGGCTTGCAAAATAGATACATAATGGATCCATGGCCTCCAATATTCGTGAAAACATATATACAGTGTGTATATATATATATATATATATATATATATGTCAGTGAGATATACAGTACAGACCAAAAGTTTGGACACACCTTCTCACTCAATGATTTTTCTGTATTTTCATGACTGTGAAAATTGTAGAATCACACTGAAGGCATCAAAACTATGAATTAACACATGTGGAATTATACATTACACTTTACAAAAAAGTGTGAAACAACTGAAAATATGTCTTATATTCTAGGTTCTTCAAAGTAGCCACCTTTTGCTTTGATTACTGCTTTGCACGCAGAAAAGGTGAACGGATGGACTCTACATGCCTGTTTCCCACCGTGAAGCATGGAGGAGGTGGTGTGATGGTGTGGGGGTGCTTTGCTGGTGACACTGTTGGTGATTTATTCAAAATTTAAGGCATACTGAACCAGCATGGCTACCACAGCATCTTGCAGCGGCATGCTATTCCATCCGGTTTGCGTTTAGTTGGATCATCATTTATTTTTTAACAGGACAATGACCCTAAGCACACCTCCAGGCTGTGTAAGGGCTATTTGACCAAGAAGGAGAGTGTTGGGGTGCTACACCAGATGACCTGGCCTCCACAGTCACCAGACCTGAACCCAATCGAGATGGTTTGGGGTGAGCTGGACCGCTCACCGCTTCAATCTTATCCAACAGGCCAGACCGTGTATCAAATATAAGGGTTGGGGGTCACTTGGGTAATAGTGATCACAAAATAATAAGCTTTCATGTATCCTTTAATAAGATGTGTAGTCGAGGGGTTACAAGGACACTAAACTTCAGGAAGGCAAATTTCCAACGGATGAGAGATGATGAGAGATGATCTTGGTGCAATAAACTGGGACGATATCCTGAGACATAAAAATACACAAAGAAAATGGGAGACGTTTATTAGCATCCTGAATAGGACCTGTGCAGAGTATATACCCTATGGGAATAAACATGCTAGAATTAGGAGGAAACCACTATGGCTAAATAGAGCTGTAAGGGGCGCAATAAGGGACAAAAAGAAAGCATTTAGGGAATTAAAGCAAGTAGGTAGTGATGAGGCATTAAATAAATACAGAAGACTGAATAAATTCTGTAAAAAGCAAATCAAGACATCAAAGATTGAGGCAGAGAGACTCATTGCCAGAGAAAGTAAAAATAATCCCAAAATATTCTTTAACTACATAAATAGCAAGAAACTAAAAAATGATAGTGTTGGTCTCCTTAAAAATAGTCTGGGTGAAATGGTGGATGAGGATGAGGAAAAAGCCAATATGCTAAATGACTTTTTTTCAACTGTATTTACACAAGAAAATCCCATGACAGATAACATGATCAGTGATAAAAAAATGTTTCCATTAAATGTCACCTGCTTAACCCAGCAGGAAGTACGGCGGCGTCTAAAAATCACTAAAGTTGACAAATCCCCGGGCCCGGATGGGATACACCCCCGAGTACTGCAGGAATTAACGACAGTCATAGATATACCATTATTTTTAATCTTTAAAGATTCCATAATAACGGGGTCTGTACCACAGGACTGGCGTATAGCAAATGTGGTGCCAATATTCAAAAAGGGGGCAAAAACTGAACCTGGAAATTATAGGCCAGTGAGCTTAACATCTACTGTGGGTAAAATCCTGGAGGGTTTTTTAAGGGATACTATATTGGAGTATCTGAGGCTGAATAACCTCATGACACAGTATCAGCATGGGTTTACGAGGGACCGTTCTTGTCAGACTAATCTGATAAGCTTTTGTCTCGACCACGCACCACAATTGTGGGTTTCCAGGGCAATGGGGTACTCAGAGCCGAGCCCGTAGAAGTCTATGGGATTGTCACAGGTAGCGGTGGCTCGGTCTGTGGCCCTGGTGGTCAGGCGTATGTTGGGGGGTATATTTACAGGGGATATATATATATACAGTTCGTGACGCCACCTGTAGTCTTCTGGTAATTTGTACCAGCGCTGCTGTAGATCTCTGAGGGGATGGTGAGGCAACTAGATGTCGGGTCCCCTACAGGTGGGACTCTTCCCTCAGGTCGATAGTTATGATAGGGTAGTGCAGGCATGCAATTAAATAACTCAATCTCACACGGTCAGCGTCTTTCCATACCTTTACTTGTAAGATGGTAAGGCAGGTCCCAGGGAGGCTGATCCAAGGAGAATGTATTTCGAGATAGCAGCTGGACAAGTTAGGGGCCTCCTTTACTTTCAAATGATGATGAGTACAACCAGCATGAAGCGTAGTTCCCTCTATAATCTCCAGCTTCTCCAAGCTGTACTGCCCAGTCAGTTTTGTGGTCGGAGCCTTCCTGTGAGAGAGCTGAATTCCTATCTTGTCCTGCAGAGACTCAAGGTCCT
Source organism: Oophaga sylvatica (assembly GCA_033576555.1). NCBI lineage: Eukaryota > Metazoa > Chordata > Amphibia > Anura > Dendrobatidae > Oophaga > Oophaga sylvatica. Next base: position 522,403,580 of record JARQOD010000004.1, on the reverse strand, counting down.
CACTCCC